>JARNME010000404.1:71214954-71956135 GCA_030179655.1 Scaptomyza flava | reverse complement strand
TTTTACAAATTCCAATAGTTTATAGAAAAATTTTTACTTTGGAACCAAACCCTGATTTTTGTATGGAGTTCATATCTCCTACATCGCTACTTCTTACAACGCGGCATTTTTTGGGAACCTATTCCCCGCGTTGAAGGAGGGTTAGCTGTATATAATTTATGGGGTCGGAGATGCTTCCTTCTGCCTGTTACATATTTTGGCACAAAACCATTATACCCCATTATATGGGTTAAGGGAATAAAAACACATAAGTATTTAAAGAATTTTATTCAAGTAAATTTACGTAGAAAAACCTTCACGTACCTGTAGCGTTATTAAAAAAGTTTCTGATATCCATATTACTATTCCCAATCAAACTTTTTCAAACTTTTTCCCAATATTCTTCTCTCAATTACGCCAAATATGATAGGGCTGGCAAAATAACAAAAGCTATTGATGGTGAAAAAACGATCGACAAATAATCTTTCGCCGATAACCGATATGTATGGCATGGTTTACAGCCTGTTTTCACAACGGTCGCGTCCACGTCCGCGTTAACGATTTATCGAAAATTGTAATGGTATTTCCATTGTGTTTTGCGTCCATTATGAACGTGACTTTTTCCCATACTTAACAGCCTATGCTTTTAAAGCGAGTTCATTGATTTTCGGACGTGGACGTGGATGCGACCGTAGAGGAAACAGCCTATTAGTTCATACTCAATACTTATAATATTATAAATAATATTTTTATTAAAATAAAATTAATTTAATTTTTTATGATAATGTACCAACGCATAAAAGAAATCGCCGACAGTGGGTTAGGGCAGCTACCCCATAAGCCCACCCCTGAATACGCCCTTGCGCCCAGTACATTTTGCAGGCGCAGATATGTCGTGTTTTTTCGGCGGAGATATGACGTTTTGAGACGACATATCTACGCCAAGAAAAAAACAAAATACCTCCGTGCGGAGATAGGAAGTGGAACGGCGGAGCTATGACGTTTACGAACGTCATAAAATCGAGCGATTTTTGTGAAAACAAATTTTGCCTGCGTCATAAAGTTTGAAACGACATATCTCTGCCAAGTAAAATTCGAAATATCTCCGCGCGGAGATATTTGGTTTGTGAAACGGCGGAGATATGTCATCGGAGATAGGTCGCGACCCCCTTAAAACTTAGATAAACTTGGCATCCTGACCAAGATGCTCTTTAAACTAATCAAGGCAACGCCAATAACGAAGAAGATTGGCTATCAGGATGAGTGCATTTATCTCTACCTCGCTATGAAACTTATAGGCTGAATACTACCTGTGTCACCTTTGGTGTTTCTGGGCGGCTATTTACGTAGATCAAACTGTTTACACCACGTGAGTTTCGCACTTTGCCTATGGCTCCTTTCGTAAGGTTGCCATCACGTTAACAATACTATAGCACCTGTCGAAGGCCAGGGATGTGCTGGACGTAATGGATTTGCGCTGCACTAGCCTTCAGGAGTGATTTACTGTGTGTTTGCGAGGAGCAACGAAGCAATTCTCGTCGTCAGCTTTGTCTTCTGTGGCCATTAGAGATCCACATATCTGAGCTCCATGCTTGGCCTGGTATGATGTCAGTGTCACTTACCATGAAATACATCACATCAACGCATCAGTAGACTGCACACAGTTCCTAAGACGCACAGTCTTAGATTGCAAGCTGATACTCAAGATGGACAGATACCTCATCATCTTAGTATTAAGCTATTTACTGTTTAGATACTGCGCCCTTATACTTGGAACTGTTTTTTCACCAATTTGCTGCAAACGTTTTCCTTTTGCAACAATTTTGGACAACTGTGGCTGACTCGCGAATGCCCTCTTTTAGAGTAATTGGATTGATTAATCGCAATATCATTCAATGCTATTGTATTTTTATTACCAAAGGGATCTTTCCGATACCAATGAGCAGGAAAAAAACCGTAAGTGTTGCACTGCCTGCTCTTCATATAGCAGTGTCGATTGCATTTCTTATTACTTATTCTCCGTTTTTTTCTGTTTTAATAGTTTGCTAAGTTTGCAATATTGCTTAGCACCATTACCAAGCAAATTAACATTGCGAATAAATTAAAAACTAAATGATTTTTGGTGTGCATCTACAAAAATCTTTATTAATTAAGCAAGCGTTTAAAGTTTAAGAAAACGATGTGGTGTCATAAGATTTCACTTTGGTGATAGCAAATCGTATCGTTCTTTAAGTGTTGCAACTGATTAAAAGTGTTATAGCATGCATTTTAGCTACAAATCGTTATTGTTGTATTTTGTCTAACACATAAGAAGAATTTGAAGTTATATATCTCCTTAGAAAATATTATTTGTAACACAATTTAAACTCATGGTATGCAGTCACCTGCGACCTAGTTCGGATTACTCTAATGTGTTCCAGTATAGTGCCAGGTTACAACTGGCTGTAAGGAGTCAGCTTGCAAATTTGGGGAAAGTAAGCGCTAAAATAAAGTCACCAGCTATCTTCTCAACAACTCTATCTGAAAAAATGTTGAAATTGAGGTTTATCAGTGAGCGTGGCACCCCTTCGGTATCAGAGTATGAAAATTGGTATACAAGTTATAAATCAAATCGAAAAAAGAAAAGTTAAATATTCACAGTATAACAAGTCACTTAATTATAAACTAATAACTGAATTACGTTTTATAATGTTAGGTATATGAAATTGGAGAGTAAAAAAAAAATAAAACTAAGAAACGTGTCATCATGTACAAAAGTCTTATCCGAAATTTATGTTTTTATATCAGCTATAAAACTTACAAGGTTTTCGTTACACTTCTGCAGCTTCATAGTATTAATTCACTTGGCTTGGAGAGTTTTTCTGCTATGTTCATTTGTTTCACCAAAGTGAATACAGTGAATGAAAACTTGGTAGCCTGCATAACATAACAAGTTGCTAAATTGTTAATCTGATTTTAATATTTTGACCGACTTACATTCAGGTTGGTAGCCACAGAAATTTCAAATAAATTTCCAGCCATAAAAACAATGGGCTTTTGTAGAGATTGCAAAAACTGAAGCACAGTTTTCTTGTAACGCTGCTCCTGATCAATCCAATTAGACTCAAAAAGGGCATCGGCAAGTTTATTGCAATCGTCTGCCAAATAGTTACAGAGTATGCAGAACGGCGTTGTCTCCAGAAGGACAGCTGACATATAAGACATGGCCGCAATGCGCGACGCAAAGTTGGCAAACATTACAATGTTAATGATTGTAAACCCCAAAAGCAGACCGACAACCAAAAGTTGCACAAAAATTGTTCCACCAATAATGGGACGCAAGGTATCACAGAAGCTACAACAAAGAACATATATAATGTATGGGTTAATCCAGGTAAAGAAAAACAATGTTATTTCTAAATACTTAATATAATTTATACGCTTAAATTATTATTGATTTTTTTAAAACAAACCTTGAAATAAAATTTATAGGCTTAGAATATAAGTCATCTTTTTTATATAAAACGAACTTTGAAAGCAAACCTTGAACAAAATATTTCTGATATTTTTTGTAAAAAGTCAATTATGACTTTCCAAAATTATTGTTTCACTTCAACAAAAAACTTTTAGCTGTACTAAAAGTAGATTTTTTTACTGAAAAATATTCAAATTGCAAAATCAGTGAAAAATTTTAAAATTATAACTTAAGATTCTGGAAATTCCGACTAACTTACTAACTCTAAGAAATACTAACATATGTTTAAAAATTCTAAAATACCCCTAATGAACTAAACTTTAATTAATAAATGTATATTAAAAAAAGATATCACCTTAATATAACCTTGTGATCCTGTATGCATTCGATTAGCTTCTCGTAGCGCTGCTCCGGCTGTTCTTCTGGATTATTGCCCAGTTGACGCAGACGATCTGCTAAGTTGGCCACATGAGCACGCAATGGCACCACAAAGTTGATGGGGAAACAATCGAGGCAGGCGTCTTGAAAGCAGGCACCCAACATGGCAAAATACTCCAATCCTGACTGCAACCAAAATTGCCATTTGCTAGCCCGCCAGTCCAGCCAAGGATAGTAGTTCTGAAATGATGGCACACCCATGGCCGCAGCGCTTACAGCCGCACTCGTTGCATAAAGTACATTGACCGTCATAAAGCAGAAGAAAAAGCGATTGCTGTTTGCGACAGCACGATGGGAACGCGCACGATCGCTGGGCTTCTTCAGTCGCTTGTCCAGTTTGTCAAGTAAAAGATTTGCCTCATCAAAGCGTTTTGCCAGCACCCAGACAATGATGACCTTGGTGGAGCAGGCCCACGTATTGAAGGCCACCTGTAACGAGGTGAGAAACTCACCTGGCGAGAGCTCTGACAAGTGAGAAATGTAGGCCAGCATAAAGCCTATGGGCTGATAGAACGTCGAACTCATATTCAGCGCAAACGACCATAGACAATAGATAAGAAAATAACGCTGCGGTGGAGTCCGTATGCCCATCAAAAAGACGCACCGGAGCAAATACAGCGTCGCCTTGCGTGATTCGGGTGGAGCACTGTCTGGTTTTGCGTACAAGCTAGGAAAGATATTGCGGAGCACCATGTTGCCAGTGAAGCTATCGTTAGGCCTATGAAAGACTGTCTACCCAACTGTCTTCTTTTATAGCGTTGCGTTGAAGCTCAATATATTTATTTATTTGATTAACATCCTAGTGCTACAAGTTCCAAGAAACTTAAATTTAAGGCACTAGTCACTAGTCACCATCCTGTGATTATAAGCTCATCAATGTGCAAAATTAATGTCCAGCACATTCAAACGTGTTAGTTTAAATCCATTAAAGCTTATTGATAGGTTATTGTGCCTCAAGGACTCGTGACTGCCCTGTGGATCGCTGGAAAATGTACACTGATAGAAATAATCAAGTCTTTCGTGCTCAAAACACCACATTTTGAACTTGATTTCTCACTAAATACGAAATAACTGAATCCGAGATTGTCGTACTTGATGCAAGCACTTTTTTTTTGGTTGTTTTTTATTTGAGTTCTCTTTAAACTTGAATTAATTTCTTTCAGAACTCAATTTATGTTTTGAGAAACTAAAATGATAAATCGTTAAGTTTTTAATATAAGTATTTTCAATATTCTCCCAAGAATTGGCGAACTGGATCCAAGTTTGAAATTACTTTATTTTATTAATTCCTGAAAGTCTTTTATAGATATTATATAGCGCAGCTAGAACTTGAATCAAGAACGAATTTCTAGAATCGCGAATACTCAATTCAAGTACATTCGTACTTAATTTTAGCACTGTTTTTTTCTATTAGTGTACTGCGATAAATCGCTAAACATCAATGTAAATTGCCCTTGAAAAGGTTTTTCAAGATTGCAGATTGAAACTTAACTCTCACATAAGTATATGGTGTTTTTTTTGTTTTTAATTATATTTTATTAGCTAAGGGATAAAATGTGTTGATTTTTCCTCTGAGTGCACCATTAGGCTACATTGCTGTTATAACTGCTCGGCACACATAACACTCCGAAAGGTGTTAAACCTTACACTACCCAATAAATAATTTATAAGTCTAGAACGCCGCTGCTCGAACAGACTGTGGCTGTTCTCACTGACCAGCTGTGCCATCAAAATGCAATTTTCAATTAGGGCGCGAGTATTTATAAACCTTTCATTTACAGACGAATATTGCAATTAAATAACAGTTAAGTACAACAACAAGCAACAAACAAACGACAACAATAATATGCGTTAAAAAACGATGAAAGCGACTTCAATCGCTGCAAAGTTCAAAGTTAAACAATTGATAAAATCAATATAATTGCAATAAAACAAAAAGAAATGAATAAATTATATATTAAAGAAATTTTCGAATGCGTAATTGTTATCTCAATTGAAGCACACTTTTCAATAAATATGGTTTAAAAAAAAAATAACTTATACGCTTTTAAGAACGTTGAACTTAAAATTTAAAAAATAAGACTTAACATAAGCTTAAAACAAAAATAATCAAAAAATGGTAGAATAATTTTGCAAAAATCGCCTTGCGCTCGCTATACAAGATATATAGCACAAAGCGCCCAAGCTATTTTCAAATTTGTTCGATTATTATTGTGAAAGCTCAGCGCTGTGTTCTAGGAATTTCAAGTCACTGGCGTAACTTCGGTGCTTGACCAGTGCACGCAAACTGAGCCTAAGCAGAAACAGCTACCATTTAAATTCAGTTTTTAGCAGCAGTATAAAAGCAAGGTAACCATCAAGTAGTACAACAAGCTTATACTTGAAAGGTGAAGGACAAAGCTTATAACGAATTAAAAAGAATTTTAAATTATTTTAAATGTCAGTTCGACGCAGTACTGAAAATTTAGTTGACATTTTTAGCAGCCAAGACACCTAACAGCTGTGTCGCCATGCAGACACGAGTTTCACCGGCACTGCATTTCCCAAAACTTGCAGGAGTCTGACTGTTGTCCCACGTGTCAACAGCCATGCTCTATGCAATAATTACCTTCAGGTGGTAACAACTTACAAGCCAAACTGTTAGTATCGCAACAAGATAGAGACATAGAAAGATTAAGACTTTATTGGAGCCAAAAACGTGCATTTTCTTTGTTTTTTATTTATGACTTTTTTGTAAGCAAACGTATCGGATTTGTTTTTTATGATTTATAAAGTTAAATAATAAATTTAAAAAAACTGCATTATAACTTTTTTTATATGACATTTATAAATATGTTTTTTTCGATAGCAAGGAAAATATAGTTGCTGTACGAAGACATTATTGATTCACTGTAGTAACATTCAAAGCATAACCTAGTACTAATGCAGCCGCATCTTGTGGTAGGAACAGAGGTAGAGGAAATGGGGTCGGTAATGCAAGCTTTCATAGAGGCCTGACAACCCGTTTGCAGAATCGTAGCAACCGAGAAGAGACGAACAGCAGCATAGCAAGTGTGCGAAATAATTCTGACGATTCTTCGAGACCCATAAACGCTGAAGAAATAAGTCATATGGTACAGAAAGCAATGCAGACTCAACAGAACAGCTGGTAAAAACTGACAGCTTTTATTTGAAACCAGTTGTCTCATATACATTTAGGGAGCAACAGACCGCATTTAGCCAGCGAAACAGCTTGATTCGGAATTCAGACGGAATCTTCTCCATCAGCTCCTGTACAATCTCCACATTTTCATTTGGATCAGGGTTTTTTTTTTGTACACAGAGAAACAAAAATTAAGAACAAATGTTCTTAATTTTTCAGACTTTTCGTTCTTATTTTTTTGGTATTAAAATAAGAACAGCGTTCTTAAAACATGTTCTTAATTTTGATTTTGTTCTTAAATTATGAACATACGTTCTTGATTCCAGAACCGTATGTTTATATTGGTCCATTCTAAGAACATTTCGTTCTATTTGTACCAAATTAAGAACACTGTTCATAAAGTATGAACGCATTTACCACCCGAAGCTGAGCCGAAGTTTCATTGGTTAACATTAAACTTAACTGCGAGCGAAATTAGTTCGGCAACAGCGCAATAGCTAAGGCTTCCGCGTGGTCTCAGGTTCGAATCTCGGCACACGCATTGAAGTTTCATTATCGGTAAGAGAGAGTATACAAATGAATTTAATTTATATTTAAAATATTTCTCTAGCATATTAAAGCTATTAATTATTATTAACCATTAACAAAACAGCTATATACAGTACAATACTTAAATATCTCCCCCAAGAGCCGCAATACGTTATATAACAATATTATAGTAGCTTATATTAGAATTACCCACCAATGAGTCTCATGATACTGAATTCAAAGTGTTAAAAAAATTAAATTTTTTTTTAAAAACAACATCCAATGCTATTTTAAATTCAAGCACCAATTGTTCTTAAATTAAGAACCAAGGTTTCGAGAACATTTTGTTCTTGAATCAAGATTTGCGTTCTTAAAAAATCCGTTCTTAATTTAAGAAAATCGTTCTTATATCAAGAAAATCCGTGCATGGCTGGGTTTCATAAACGGATGTTCTTGATTTTTCACTAGCGAGAACGGATTTTTTTTCTCTGTGTAAACATTAATCCCTTAATCAATCGAACTTCTACATTTTCGGTCTTATCCACCATTTCTTTCAAAGTTTCTTCGATAATTTCATCCGCATTTTCATTTCTATCTTCCTCTTCTTCATTTTCCCCATCTGTAGAATCAATTACAATGGCAGGAAAACATTGATGGGTTTTGGGGAGCCAGGAAGAACTCCAATATTTATAAGGAAATGGCGGAGAAGATGATGGATTATGGAACATCGCACATCGAAATTAAATCAAGCTGGATATCTTTATGAAAAGATACAGACAAGTTATTTATGGGGCTGATTGTGCAAAGATGGGTCTGCGTGGGAGTCTTTTGAGAGCGTGGCCAGACTGACTTCAATGGATTCAAAGTCTACAATTCACAATGATAAAATATTTAACATGATCCATACGGATTGCATGACGCTACTCAATATCAAGATGCACTACGATTAAACTACTTCAAAAACTCATACGCGCACGTTTTAGTAACTGCAGATATTCGCCTAAATGCAATTCACAATATTCTATTACTCACAATCCTTTCATCGATACACCTTCGCTAGGCCCGTTGAAGTTAAACAGATGTGTAGATGTTTGCTGACTGTACAGAAAAATAAATATATTTAAGCGGATGTTTGCGAATACTAATTACAAATTATATGCCAAATGATTTGGGCGTATTAAAGTGTTTAATTTTTAAATACGATCGCCAGAATTGCGTTTCTCAATGCTCTGCATTACGCTGTTTACGACCTGTTTACCTCTACTTAGTATATGCATGCAAAGCAAAATTGGCCTACATACAGTTTTGCTTTCCAGACATTGGAAGAATATAACGGTGCTTGATCTCGGCTTCGCTACTTTCATGCTCATTTGCTTGCTCTCTCTCTCTCTCTCTCTCTCTCTCTGTCTCTGTTAAGCTGTTAGTTGCTCACTCGGAGTCTTAAGTGAGCGTGGCCAAGGTATGTTTAACAAGGTAGCCGCACTTGCTCGCTAACGACTTCTTACTTAAGTGTCAAAATGACAGAAGAGAGAGAGCAATACAGAGCAATATGGAGGCGCCATTGCAAAAATACATCAAGTCTTTAGCACAAGAAGTTGAACACTAAAAAATCGTCCGCGGAGATGCGTCGCTCTCAAATGCTGCTAACAGATTGACAATTTAAGAAGTGAAAAGAGAGCGAGAGACCGAGCGCGAGTACCTTCTTAAGTATACCTTGAGCGTGGCCACTGGGAGTGTGTTAGCATAAGCGATAAGAGAGGGCTATGCTAATATTATTATTGGACGTAGATGTACTAACGAACAGTACAGTCAAGTGGCCCAACGATACCAAGCACCGGCTTGTTAACGCGCCGACCCACGCACAATGCGACCCGCCTCCCGCTCATCCGACCGAGGGGCGCTCCGCCTATCGTGCGGTTACGATGATCGCGAACATGCAGACAAATGACACAAAACTAACTTTTTAATAGAGCAAGTAGGAGTGCCACTGTGTATTAAGGGGAAAGATCGTTATAAATAGAACACAGAATACGAAAAGGGTTATGAAGAGCATAATTAGAACTACAAGTTTGAAGAGATATAGGTACAAAATTTCTAGTATTTTTAATAGGAACAGCAAAGTTAATTTGGTTTATTAATTCAGAAGAATCAATTTCACCATTAATTAATTGGAAAATGCTAGCATTATTCTACGATCGTTAAGAGAAGGAAGATCTATTAGTAAAAGTCTACTACAATAAGATGGCAAATTATTTATAGTGTCCCAGTTACGACCTCTAAGTGCGAAAAGCAGAAATTGTTTTTGTACCGATTCTATTTTATTCTGATGAATTTCGTATTTGGGAAACCATATACAAGATCCATATTCCAGAATCGGTCGTACAAGTGAAGTATACAGAGTTTTTGTTAAGTAGGGATCGTTGAACTCTTTCGACCAGCGCTTAATGAAGCCCAAGGCACCTGATGCTCGATTAGAAATTGAAGAAATAAGCTTGTCAAACTGAAGCTTTGGGTCCATGACGATGCCCAAATCGTCAACCCATTCAATTCTATCTAGTGGTTTTTTATCAAGAACATATATATTAACAAAGGGCAAAGATCTAAAAAAATTAAACATTACTTTACATTTACTACAATTAAGATTTAAAAAAACGTTACATATTGAAGTCTAAATCTCTTTGAAGCTGTTGAGCAGCTAGGGGAGTTGCAGTTGACGTACATAATTTTACATCATCAGCGTACATCAAAACCCGAGAGAACTTTATAACCGATGGAAGATTGTTTATAAACAAAATAAATAATAAAGGGCTAAGATGACTACCCTGTGGAACGCCTGAAGTGACCTGAACCTTTTTGGAATCGGACCCTTTAAATAAAACCCTCTGAGTTCTAAGAGTTAGGTAGTCTTTTATCCAAAGAACTAAAATATTTGAAAAGCCCAAGAGTTCTAGTTTATGTATTAGGAGATGATGATCTACAGAGTCGAAAGCCTTTCTAAAATCAGTATAAATAACATCAGTCTGCAATTTGTCCTGAAAACCCTTGATAACAAACGAAGTAAATTCTAACTAGTGGTAGTAGATCTTTGTTTCATAAATCCGTGCTGGCACGGTGAAATAATAGATTGACAAAGGTGTTTAAGATGGGAGGTTATTAATTTTTCAAAAATCTTAGGAATAGCAGACAACTTGGAGATACCCCTATAATTTTGAACATTAGATTTGTTTCCTTTTTTATGGAGAGGAATAATAAATGACTCTTTTCAAATTTTTGGAATGGAGCCTAACTCCAGGGACAAGTTAAACATTTTAAGCAACGGCTTTAAAAGACCATGAGCGCAGTGTGTAAGCACACAGCTTGGCACTCCGTCGGGTCCTGGGGAAAAATGTAGGTTTCAAAACATTTAGATTATTTAGAAGCGAGTTTTCAGTGATTTTCAGTCCAAAGATGCGATTCGAGCCATTAACCTGATAAGGGTAAGGCAAACCGACTTGAGATTGAAAATAACTATAAGTCGTTTGAAAAAATTGGGCAAATATATTTGCAATCTCCTGATCAGAATTGGCCTTCGTTTCCTCAAAGAATACTTCCGTTGGGAGTGTCGATGACCTCGCTTCGCATTAACAAAATCAAAAAACCGCTTTGGATCCTGCTGAAACTGTAATCTACACCGAGTCAGGTAATTCTTATAACATTGTTTATTTAAGATATCAAAACTGGCACGAGCAATCAAGTATTCAGAGTAGGCTAACGATGAGCCGTTTTTTCTAAATCTCTTGTAGAGTTTATATTTTCGATTTTTGCGAATTGTCAACTCTCGGGTAAGCCACACAGGTTTGTTAGACCTGTTTAGCTTACCAACCGGGACACATAAATCAAATAAAGAATATAAGGTATTATAAAAAATACTGATTGCCACGTCCAGGTCGTCAGACTCGTAGAGGGGAGACCAGTCAGTTTGGGATAAAAGCAGGGCGAGTCCCTCAAAATCAGTTTTCTGAAATTGACGAACTCGAATCAAAGGCATCTTGACATTGCAACGCGTCCGGGAAGGTAAATTAATCAACAGCTCCAACGTAGGATGGTATATGTTTTAGGGATAAGATATAGGCTAGGAACGGGAAACGGATGAAGATGATGAATCCAAAATAAAAATTAGATCAAGCGTTTTATTAAGAGAATTTGGGATAGCATTAATTTGACTCAATGACATCCCAAGTAAATCGATTAAAAATTCATTCGGGGCCGTGGGAGTCAGGGCACCAGAGTCAGGACAAGAAATCCAAGTAGCTTCAGCAATGTTGAAATCACCAAGAACTACAAGAAAATCGCGATCAGAAAGCAAGGCAAAGACAGAATGAATAGCAGATTGATGTGTCTCATAGATGGAGAGATCAGAGGAAGGAGGTATATAGGATCAAGTGATAAAAATGTTAATACCGTAAATATTTAGCTTTACAGCAATAAAATCTATATCAAAAGAACTATCTAATACGACTGTTTCAGAAGGAAAGTTAGTTTTTTGAACTATCAGTAATTGGGAGAGTTAACTTAGAACCAACCACCGGAAGGGGAGATACAATCGGGGGCCGATTTTTTTTTTCTTGCAGTATCCTCTTTCACAATTATGTGTTCTGGCCAAAATTCTTTGCAGCATATAGTGCAAAAATCTTGATTCGAAACACTGATTTTAAAAGACGAAATGTTCCGATCATAAGCAAATTTGAATTTCTCCACCGTGAAATTGGCATTCGATTTGGCCTTGATATAGACCTTGACATCATCTGATGTTATATCAGGGGGAAGCCTTGAAACAAATATTTGTTTTTTAGGTGGAACAGCAACAAATTTTTTAATTATATCCTCCACTGAGGCTGGTTTGGAAGACTCAGTCTCGGATAATTGAATATTTGGCTCTTTAGGTTTGATAGAGTTTTTAGTTGATTAACATCAACACAACTAACCACCAAAGGAACCGAAGGATCGGGATCAGATAAGACAGTATCCATGGGAATTATTGGTATATCATCTAAGTTCTCGATAACTTTAGTAGAAGGGACATGAAGATTTTTATTTACCTTACACTGTGGTATCGGAGCGTTTGGAGTATTTTCCGACCTCACAGAGCCCGATAACTGCCCAACGTTAGCCTTTTTACACTTTGGAGAATCCTGTACGAGAATTTTTCTCGCTAAGGTTTCTCTGAACCGATGAGAATTTTTCACACAGTTTATTCAACTGGCAGAAAACGCCCTCTAAGCCAAGTTGAGTTTCTATAAAGCTTGCAAGTCTTTTTTTTCTCCAAACATGACCAACACGGCCACTCTAAATTTGTAACCCTCAAGAGGTCTGAGACACGGCCATTAATGCCAGCACATTGCTCATGAGCAACATTTGTGTACATCCAGCAGCAGACAAAACCCATTTTTGAGTTTGCGCGGACTTGGCAATTCGCATAGCAGCAGACAGACATTTTTATTGAGTTTATTAAAAGAAATTATATTACGAAAAAATAAAATAAAATAAAAATATCGCTGCAGAAAATTGTTATTATTAATATACAGGTCCACCCTAATGTGCGAATAGTAAAGCTACAAACAAAACTTACTTCACAGCTTCACAAACAAAAACGGCGCGAGCGCGACCACCGAAAGCAACAAGCAACGGAGAAAATTTTGACCGCGACCAACACCAACACAAAACGATCAAGAAACGGTTTAATGCACTGGGAGCGGAGCGCTTGAAAAAAGAGAGAGAGTGTGTGCGTAAAAACACAAAAACAAAACAAAAGCAGGCGGCAGCAAGTTGAGCAAATTTTCAGTATGCTGGACTGCAGTTTGTTGTTGTGCTTGGAAACACTTTAAAACAAATGCAAATTAAATCGTTAATTTACTGTCCACTTTGGGATAAGGCAAACCGACAAAACACAAAGTCACAAAACTATTAGTTTACACAAAGACGCGAAATTAATAGCAGAAATAAAACGCAAAATAGTAAAAAAAGCGAAGCGCATAAAAAAAACGCGTCATTTGCGATGCAAAGCTTTCGCATGAGTTATACAAACTAAAAGGATGCAACATTATTTATGCTAACGAAAACAGCCCCAGCAGGGGCGGAAATATTTATCTCAGCTCGGAGATATGTCGTCTCAAAATGTCATATCTCCGCTCGGAGATATGTCGTTTGTGTAACGGCGGAGCTATGACGCTAAGGAACGATATATCTCCGCTTAGCGCTTTTTAAGCAAAATTATCTCAAGCACCAACGATACCTGCCAAAAAAAACCTAATGACCCTATAAGAAGTATTTATTATAATTAGCCGAAGCAGCGTAATCTTTTTAAGACATTTTTTTTTATGCTTCCTTAACTTTGAAACGACATATCTCCGCCAAGTAAAATACGACATATCTCCGCGCGGGGATGTGACGTTTTGAGACGACATATCTCCGCGCGGACATATATCGTTTTTGAAACGGCGGAGATATTTCGTCGGAGATAGGTCGCGACCCTCTTGAAACTAAGATGAAATTGGCATCCTAGCCAATATGCTGTTTAAACTGATCAAGGCAACGCCAATAACAGATGACCGAATTTATCTCTACCTCGCTATGAAACTGATGGGCTGGATACCATCTGTGTCAGATTCCTAAAGCTATGTGTATCTTAGCACACTAGCACACATACGTAGATTAAACTGTTTACGCCAGGTGAGTTTCGCATGGCTCCTTTCGTAAGGTGGCCATCACGTATACAATACTATAGCACCTGTCGAAGGCCAGGGATGTGCTGGACGTAATGGATTTGCGCTGCACTAGCCTTCAGGAGTGATTTATTGTGTATTTGCGAAGAGCAACGAAGTAATTCTCGTCGACAGCTTTGTCTTCTGTGGCCATTAGAGATCCACATATCTGAGCTCCATGCTTGGCTGGTATGATGTCAGTGTCACTTACCATGAAATACATCACATCAACGCATCAGTAGACTGCACACAGTTCCTAAGACGCACAGTCTTAGATTGCAAGCTGATACTCAAGATGGACAGATACCTCATCATCTCAGTATTTAGTTTTTTACTGTTCAGATACTGCGCCCTTATACTTGGACCTGTTTTTTCACCAATTTGCTGCAAACGTTTTCCTTTTGCAACAATTTTGGACAACTGTGGCTGACTCGCGAATGCCCTCTTTTAGAGTAATTGGATTGATTAATCGCAATATCATTCAATGCTATTGTATTTTTATTACCAAAGGGATCTTTCCGATACCAATGAGCAGGAAAAAAACCGTAAGTGTTGCACTGCCTGCTCTTCATATAGCAGTGTCGATTGCATTTCTTATTACATTATTCTCCGTTTTTTTCTGTTTTAATAGTTTGCTAAGTTTGCCATATTGCTTATCACCATTACCAAGCAAATTAACATGGCGAATAAATTAAAAACTAAATGATTTTTGGTGTGCATCTACAAAAATCTTTATTAATTAAGCAAGCGTTTAAAGTTTAAGCAAACGAAGTGGTGTCATAAGATTTCACTTTGGTGATAGCAAATCGTATCGTTCTATAAGTGTTGCAACTGATTAAAAGTGTTATAGCATGTATTTTAGCTACAAATTGTTACATCTTGTTATTAACTTTGTATTTTGTCATCATGTACAAAAGTCTTATTCGAAATTTATGTTTTTATATCAGCTATAAAACTTACAAGGTTTTCGTTATACTTCTGCAGCTTCTTAGTATTCATTCACTGGGCTTGGAGAGTTTTTCTGCTATATTCATTTGTTTCACAAAAGTGAATACAGAGAATGAAATCTTGGTGGCCTGCATAACATAACAAGTTGCTAAATTGTTAAACTGATTATAATATTTTGACCGACTTACATTCAGGTTGGTGGCCACAGAAATTTCAAATAAATTTCCAGCCATAAAAACAATGGGCTTTTGTAGAGATTGCAAAAACTGAAGCACAGTTTTCTTGTAACGCTGCTCCTGATCAATCCAATTAGACTCAAAAAGGGCATCGGCAAGTTTATTGCAATCGTCTGCCAAATAGTTACAGAGTATGCAGAACGGCGTTGTCTCCAGAAGGACAGTTGACATATATGCCATGGCCGCAATACGCGACCCAAAGTTGGCAAACAGAACTATGTTAATGATTGTAAACCCCAAAAGCAGACCGACAACCAACAGTTGCACAAAAATTGTTCCACCAATAATGGGACGCAAGGTATCACAGAAGCTACAACAAAGAACATATATAATGTATGGGTTAATCCAGGTAAAGAAAAACAATGTTATTTCTAAATACTTAATATAATTTATACGTTTATATTATTATTGATTTTTTTGAAAACAAACCTTGAAATAAGAAACGTGTGTTTAATTTAGAACCGTGTGTTGATATTGGTCCATTATAAGAACCTTGGTTCTTAATTTGGTTCAAATAGAACGAAATTGGTTCCATTTTTTCCAAATTAAGTTTGATTGGTTAACATTAAAGTTAACTTCGAACGAAATAAGTTCGGCATCAGCGCAATAGCTTAGGCTTCCGCGTGGTAATCGTGAGGTTTCAGGTTCTAGTATCGGCAAAGGAATTGAAGTTTCGTTATCGGTAAGAATAACAAAAGGAATTTATATTTAAAATATTACTCTAGCATATTAAAGGTATTTGGTAAAGTTATTAACTATTAACAGCTCTACAGTGAATTACTTAAAATGTCTCCCCAAAGACGCAATAAGTTTAATAAAAATATTATAGTAGCTTAAACTTTAATTAAACACCAATTAGCGTAATATGATACTGATTTCAAGGTGTTATAAAATTTAAAAATTTATTAAATTCAACAACTATATATCTTTTTCATATAAAATGAACTTTGAAATCAAACCTTGAACAAAATATTTCTGATATTTTTTGTAAATAGTCAATTACGACTTTCCAAAATTGCTGTTTCACTTCAACAAAAAACTTTTAGCTGTACTAAAAGTAGAGTTTTTTATTGACAAATATTGAAATTGCAAAATCAGTGAAAAATTTTAATATTATAACTAAAAATTCTGAAAATTCCGTCTAACTTACTAACTCTTTCATAAGAAATACTTACATAGATTTAAAAATTCTAAAATACCAATTATGGACAGTCGCTAAACTTTTATAAATAAAAGTATATTAAAACAAGAGAATCAAAAAAAATTTTGAAGACATGCTTTTATACGCTTTCTTGCATACGTATGTAATCGATAGTTTAAAAAGAATTATATATAAAAAAAATAAAAACATAAAAAACAAGTGGAAACGTTGCAGTCGGGCGCAACCGACTGCGGTATACTCGATACCAGTATTAAAAATTTTGATGCCCATCCATGTGGGATGTCAATTGCTATCTTCATACCAAATTTGGTGACTCTAGCTCAAAGTTTGTATAAAGTGGGGAAATGGGGGCTGGGGGCGGTATGTTTGGGCGTGGCATCCAAATTTTTGCTGCAGATCCTTGTGGAATGTCAAATGCTACCTTCATACCAAATTTGGTGACTCTAGCTCAAAGTTTGTATAAGGTGGGGAAAGGGGGGTGGAATGGATGGGCTAGGCTCCAAAACTTTGATGCAGATTTTTGGGGGTCGTTGCAAGCTATCTTCCTACCAAATTTGGTGGCTCTAGCTCCACAACTCTGGAAGATACACGCATTCTCGTTTTTGACGAAGCGTTGGGGCAGCTGGAGGCGGCTAGGGCGGTATTGGTGGGCGTGGCATCCAAACTTTTGATGCAGTTTTTTGGGGGTCATCATCAGCTAAATTGGCACCAAATTTGGTGGCTCTAGCTCAAAAACTGTGGGAGATATAGGCTTATTTGACTTTAAAATGCGGGGGGTCTGGGGGCGGAATGGGTGGGCGTGGCTCCAAAATTATTGATGCAGTTTTTTGGGGGTTGCTAGTAGCTATCTTCTTACCAAATTTGGTAGTTCTAGCTGTAAGGGTGTGTGAAATATGCGGACTTATCGTTTTTGAGTTATCGAATTTATCGATTTGCCAGCCCCCCAGTTATCGTAGAGCCCCCATCTTGACACTTTAATTTACTATCCCATAGATAAAGAGAATTGGAAAGTTTCAAGTCTCTAGCTTGAAGGGTGTGGAAAAAACTTGCATACATACGGACGGACAGACGGACAGACGGACAGACACCATGACGGACATTGCACAAAACCAATATACTCTTTACCTTCGGTATCGAGTATAAAAACGTGTCTCAATCGGAGATCGATCCTGCGACCTTTTGGCCTGAGAAGCGGATGTCTTCTCTCTACGCTGCTAGACAAATTAGTAATTTAAGCAAGAGGGAAAACTGGTTTTAGTGCTTTTTACATAATATTACATATTTTATTGTTCCAAAAACTTTAATAACATGTATTGTTATCTGAAACACATCTTTGGTGAAAATTTCAGAGCTCTAGCTAGTCGGAAACCTGGCGAAAATTTGATAACAAGATTCCGGTACAAACAAACACACAGACAAGTCGAGTTAAATAAAAGCATGTAAAAAGAAATCACCTTAATATAACCTTGTGATCCTGTATGCATTCGATTAGCTTCTCGTAGCGCTGCTCCGGCTGTTCTTCTGGATTATTGCCCAGTTCGCGCAGACGATCTGCAAAGTTGGCCATATGAGCACGCAATGGCACCACAAAGTTGATGGGGAAACAATCGATGCAGGCGTCTTGAAAGCAAGCACCCAACATGGCAACATATTCCAATCCTGACTGCAGCCAGAATTGCCATTTGCTAGCCCGCCAGTCCAGCCAAGGATAGTAGTGCTGATATGATGGTACACCCATGGCCGCAGCGCTTACAGCCGTGCTCGTTGCATAAAGTATATAGACGGTCATAAAGCAGAACAGAATGCGATTGCTGTTTGCGACAGCACGATGGGAACGGGCACGCTCGCTGGGCTTCGTCAGTCGCTTGTCCAGTTTGTCAAGTAAAAGATTTGCCTGATCAAAGCGTTTTGCCAGCACCCAGACAATTATGACCTTGGTGGAGCAGGCCCACGAATTGAAGGCCACCTGTAACGAGGTGAGCAACTCACCTGGCGAGAGCTCTGACAAGTGAGAAATGTAGCCCATCAGAAAGCCTATGGGCTGATAGAGCGTCGAACTCATATTCAGCGCAAACGACCATAGACAATAGATAAGAAAATAACGCTGCGGTGGAGTCCGTATGCCCATCAAAAAGACGCACCGGAGCAAATACAGCGTCGCCTTGCGTGATTCGGGTGGAGCACTGTCTGGTTTTGCGTACAAGCTAGGAAAGATATTGCGGAGCACCATGTTGCCAGTGAAGCTATCGTTAGGCCTATGAAAGACTGTCTACCCAACTGTTATCTTTTATAGCGTTGCGTTGAAGCTCAATCCTGTGATTATAAGCTCATCAATGTGCAAAATTTATGTCCAGGACTTTCAAACGCGTTAGTTTAAATCCATTAAAGTTTATTGATAGATATTGATTGTGCTGCAAGAACTCGTCGCTGCCCTGTGAATTGAAAATGTACTTCATGCAATCGTTGAACAACAATGTTAATTGCCCTTAAACCAATTTTTTTTAAGATTTCAGATTAAAACCTAATTCCCAGATATAGTTTTTTTTTTTTTTAATTAAAAATTATATTTTGTTAGCTGAGGAATAAAATGTGTTGATTTTTTCTCTGATGGTGCACATTAGGCTACATTGCTGTTATAGCTGCTCGGCACACATAACACTCCGAGAAGTGTTAAACCTTACACTACCCAATAAATAATTGATGAGTCCAGAACGCTGCTGCTCGAACAGACTGTGGCTGTTCTCACTGACCAGCCGTGCCATCAAAATGCTATTTTCAATTAGTGCGCGAGTATTTTATAAACCTTTCATTTACAGAAGAATATTGCGATTAAATAACAGTTAAGTACAACAACAAGCAACCAACAAACGGCAACATTAATATGCGTTAAAAAACGATTAAAGCGAAATCAATCGCTGCAAAGTTCAAAGTTAAACAATGGCAGCAATTCAATTGACAAAATCAATAAAATTGCAATAAAACAAAAAGAAATGAATAAATATATGCTTTAACGAAACTTTTAAATTCTTAATTGTTATCTCAACTCACATGCTATCACCAAGCGCAATTATGCAATTAAATGTGATACAAAAAGCTCCAATAATTATACACATATTTGTACTTATAAGCGGATAATGATGCTCAGACTCCATATTGTAATTGTATTGAAATCGGTTTTACATGAACATTAAAAACAATAATATTTAACAATTTGTTCTCCGATTATTAAGTTATTCATGCAAAAGCATAAGAAGAAAAATTAAAAAATAATTGTTGTGTTATGTTAGAAAAATTTTACCTTTACTCTAATTACAATTGTTAAAAGTACATCGGACCCAACTGACTGCAGAATACTCTGATACCAGCATAAAAAGGGGTGGTAAGGAGTCCACGGCGTTCAAAAATTATTTGATACAGATTTTTCAGGATGTCACTTAGTATATTTCAAAGCATTTGATGAGCTACATGGGTGGAATGTAGGCATTTAATATTTTTATAGTGCGATGGTTTATATGTATACAACGCGGAGCGGCCCACCAATGTGGAACAACACCCACGGCGCCCTAACCAGGCACAGCCAAGTAGAAGGCCGCAAGCTGCAATAGATTCAGCGTGCGCACAACCGACGACGAGGGAAGCCCCACATCACCGTGTCGCCCTAGCTGCAGGAGGAGGAAGCATGGCTGGACCATCCCATCCGATCCCGGCGACCGAGACTTAGCGCAGTTAGGCGACATGGCGTGCAGCACCAGCAGCCAAAAGTGCAGTTGCCAAAATTGGGAGAACCGGGCGGTTTGGATGACCCAAACCGAAATACACTGAACGGCTCGGAAACCAAATGGTACCTGAGGTACTTGCAGCAGGGACTACCCCCTTCTGAGGCACTGCGCATTGCAACGGCTGGAAAGGACTCGGCGAGCCAGGTACGGGGACCAGCCACCAAACGCCTGAGCCCACTGCCACCCACAGCACGTTGGCAGCCGCCGTAGCCACAGCAGTGAGGTCTTCCTCTCCTATGTCCACCAGGGCTCGCATATCGTATGCAGCGATTGCAACAAAAAAGGTCAAGGTGGCCGTGTTACCTGTGGAATACCCGCAGGTAAGGCTCAGCCATGGAGACCATCCTGGACGAGGCTATCCTCACAGGTTGGGACACCGAGGTCACGTTTGCGTGCATTCCTTTCCGGGTTGGCTACCTGGTCATTGAATGTTCCGACGATCACTCAGCGGAGTGGCTGAGGACCGTGGCACCAATACTGCAGTCGGGGAATAGGGCTCCACTGCACTGCAAGGTGGGTGATGATATTCCATTACTCCACAATATCACCATTTATCACGGATCGGTCAACCGAATCCTTGTTGGTTCTGCTGGGGAACCAGAACAAGATCGAGACCGACTCATGGAAGGTGTTATCAAGGAGGATGGAAGGCGGAGGTACGCTATTGGGGATAGGCATCGATGAGGCATCCAAGGACGCGATAGTGGGGAGAGGCCACCAAGTTTCATTCCGCTACGGGACCATTCCCGTTAGCGGTCTGAAGAAGAAGAGTGTTGGCACGAGGACTGCCCCCGCCCAAACGAAAGCCCCAGGAGCTGCAGGCTCGGCCCCCACACCTCCCACCGCATATGCATGCGTAAAGAAAAAGATGCCCCATAGTGGAATGACGGTCTTGAGAGACTGCAGATCACCACCCGTCATCTCTTCAGTTAGGCCAAGAGGGACGGGTCATGGGATACATACCGCGAAAGCCTCACCTCCTAATAAGGAGATTAGGAAGGCCAAGCGTAGGACCTATAGGGACTTCTGCGAAAGCATAAAAAGCACGAGTGAAGGTGCCCAGCTCCATAGAGCATTATCAAAGCGGGCGCCGGAGGCTAATTTAGACTTGAAGCGTAAAGATAATTTATATACGAGCACCAATACGCAAAGGTTAGAGCTTCTGTTTGAGACGCACATTCCAGAAAGTATCCCCTGCCAACAGTGCAAATCGCTTGAAACAGAGGGTCAACACAGACCAACGGCCATTGATTGGGCATGTGCCAAGTCGGTCACAGTGGAGAAAATAAAATGGGCAATTGGAAGCTTCGAGCAATACCAATCTCCTGGTCTGGATTGCATATCACTGGTATTCCTTTAGCAGGGACAGGGAATACTCCTACCCACTCTAAGGAAAATCCTGGTCAGTAGCCTAGCACTTCGGGCACTGCGGGCGGCAGTAGTAAACAAAGAAGTAGCAGTTTGTGCATTTTAAGACATTGAAGGTGCTTACGACAACACATCACATGATGCTTTCAAAGCTACCTTTAATAGCAGACGGCTGGACAGTACAACTAGTAGATGGATTTCATCTTTACTAGGGTCCAGACAGGCTACGGCATCTTTACAAGATAGTACCGTAACAGTAACAACCACAAGGGGCTGTCCTCAAGAGGGGGTTTTATCACCCCTCTCATGGAGTATACTAGTAGACGAACTATTAAGTAGACTTGCGAACAGGGGTATTCAATGTCAAGGCTATGCAGACGACATTGTGATAATAGCTCGGGGCAAGTATGAAGAAGCTCTTTGTGAAAATGTTCAAATGGGACTTACTACTTAAACAATCATCGTTCCGTTCACCAGAAGATACAAGCTACAAAGGATGAGGGAGACAAGGCTCGCAGGGAGTCCAATAGAAATAAGCAAGGAAGTTAAGTACCTTGAGATCAATTTCGACAGTAAATTCAACTTTGGCACCCATGTACAGAATACGATCGCAAAGTGCTGCAGAGCGCTGTATACGTGGCGTAGCATAGCCGGGAAGTCATGGGGAACATCGCCGAAGATAATAAGATGGCTATACCTTATGGTACTAAGGCCCATGCTCACATACGGAGTGATGCATGGGGAGATAAGGCACAGCACATCACTGTACAAGTGAGAACCTGTCCCAGATCAGTGCTTGAGGTTCTATTGGAGATAACACTACTCCACCACACAATTAGGCTGCAACAGAAGGCAACCCTCTTAAGAATGTCCGTTGAAAGAGTTGAGAGAGGACACACTCTTAGTCGAGTAGAGGCAGATATGCGATCGGGTGAACTTCCCGTACTGGCACAGCCAAGGGACGAAATGAAAGCCGAACACATGTTCGGGCAAAATTTTCAAGTTCACCTCTGTAACAAAAAGGAGTGGACATCTCTGGAAGAGGTCCACAACTTGAAAAAAGTTAACCATAAAATGGTACACCTAACGCAACAAGGTATTGTTCTTGGTGTGGTAGGCCATCGGCTAATTTACCACGAGCCCCTTGGTATGCACACCAGAATATTCCAAGCTGAGGTATGTGCAATCGGCAGGTGTTTAGACTTTAATTTAAAGCGAAACTATTGGAATAGGGATCTTGGTACCAACGAACTTTGGAAGATGGTTCTGAGGTGGGCTAGCTGAAGCCACCGGACGGGTCGCAGGTTGCGGATAGCGCAAGGCCTCCAGTAGAGGTTAGCTGCGAATAGCGACTTGTCGTAATAAGCAGTCCCGGACAACAGCGGGTACCACACCGTTAAACATAGTCTCACACACACCCAATTCCTACACAAGATCCTACCCATTTCCTATCCCCCACATCTCACACGGGCAGTGGTGACGTCCTTAAGCAAGGGTGCCTCTTCACTCCCTTAAGCCAGGGTGTTACGTGGTCCATGCCCATTGGTTGGCTTGCAGTCAGGGGTTACCGAATGTAATAGAACGGAGCCTCACCGATACCTGGCCGCCTCGGTGAGTATACCTGGCCCCGGCGTGTTAATGGGGGCTATGACACGCCGGTACTACTTTCCCCCATACTCGTGGGACCTAATATATGGAAAACAGTAAACTTTTTAATGATATGCGGGGCTTAACCGCTACACAGCTAGCAGAGCGGATGAAAGAGGCGGCTCTGGACTTGGGTGGCAAGCTGACACCGCGCGGGGGCCAGGCCCCCCACTCGAGGAGTGTTGCCAAGCCAAAGGGCTCGTCCCCGAAGCAAAGCACCTCCAGAAGTGCAGAGGCTTTCAAGCCGCGAGTGGTGGACAGTGGGGATACCAAACGGACGAACGTAGGGGGTGGGAGCGCAGTGCCTTGCACTGCCCCAGTGGCTGTCCCGCACACAAGCAATGTCGGCCGGAAAGACACTGCAACACCCTCTTCTGGTCCGCAGAAGAGGAAGCAGATGCCGCCCATCCTGGCACCAGGCCAACCCGGTGGCGCTGGTGACCCGCTAAGGCATGGCCTAAGCGGAGCCGGCCGCAAATGGTATCTTCGGTACCTGGGTCGTGGCTTGAAGCCGGAGGAGGCGCGCAGGAGAGCGAGAGAGAGGAAGCTGGCTTGGGGAAGAAGCGGCATTGGCAACAAACATCGCCTGCTGAGGCCCCCAATGACACCAATAAGAAACCAAAGCGCAAGGGCAACGCGGCTCCTGAGGGCTCTGGAACCCCGAGGGACACGAAGCATCCGAAGGCAGCCTCGTACGCCAGCGTAGCCAAGGGCACAATCTTGGCTGTAATGGCGAGCGAGCACCCGAAGAGGTTTCTGTCCAAAGAGGAGCTGACGGCGGTGGAACTGGCCCTCGTCGAGAAGATGAGGAAGGGCTGGACCGCAAACCTGAATTTCAACGGCATCCACTTTCGCACAGGCCTGGTACTGGTGGAATGTATGGATGATGAGACCAAGAAGTGGCTAGAGCTTAAGGTCCCTAGCATCAGCTCTGCGGTGGGCGTGCAGCTCTGCACCTGCCCAAAGGACGAGATTCCGATGCCAAACATCGTGACCGTCTTTTTGCCACGGACGGCTGGCGAGCCGGTGGCAAAGTCCTTTGGGTTGCTCACGGAGCAGAACAGAGGGCTCAGCACTGATACCTGGAAGCTGCTCAGGTGGAAGGAGGCTGAGGGAGGCAAGATCCTGACGCTAGGCGTGGAGGATGACGCACTTGCTCTCCTAAAGAACCGGGGCATGCTGTTGAGCTTCCGCTTTGGGCAGCTCAAGTGCAAGCTTCATGGGAAGAAGGAGGAAGCGGCGGCGGCTGATGCGGAGGCGAAAGCTGACGATGTGCCTGGCACTTCAGCAGCCTCAGCCGAAGCGTCGCATGAGTGTCAGCCAGATGGAGCAGCGGAAGCAGAGGCGTTGGCGGTAATGGAGGCCGAGCTAGACTCGGTGTCCCTCCAGGGTCTGGACCTGTCTGGGCGCAGTCAGAGGCATATCTGACGCTCTCGGAGGGCGAAGAAGAGCTCTAGGGATGGAGACCACCAGCGTTGCACAGATTAACCTGCATCATGCGAGGGCAGCTTCGCCTGTCATCGGCAGGTTGGTCACCAGGTTGGACCTGGGGCTGGTGCTCACCCAGGAGCCATGGGTCGTCAGAGGCAGGATCTGCGGCCTTAACCACGTAAGTGCAAGAGTAATTGCGGATGTAAGAGAGGCATCGCCAAGAGCTTGTATCTTGGTACGGAAGAATACTAACTTTCTATGTAATTCTAACTTTCTCACCAAAGATTTAGTAGCAGTGCTGATCACTGGAGAGCGTGGAAGTATCGTGGTGGCGTCGGCGTATTTCCCGGGAGATGAGGCGGAGGCTCCTCCATTAGAGGTTCAGGCTCTAGTGGACTACTGCAGCTGCAAGAAGCTGCCATTGCTGCTGGGGTGCGATGCCAACGCACATAGCATTACGTGGGGCAGCACAGATACAAACAGCAGAGGTGAGTGTTTACTTGATTTTCTACTAGTTAAGGATCTCACTGTTTTCAACGTGGGGGCAGAACCTACGTTTGTAACCAAAAGCAGGGCCGAGGTGTTAGATATCACTTTTGGAAATGACGGAGGCTCCAGGTTGGTTGGCAACTGGAGAGTCTCTACTGAACCATCATTGTCGGACCATAGGATTATGCTATTCGACATTTGTAGTAACCTAAGTTTTAGTAAGGACATCAGAAATCCTCGACAGACTGATTGGCAACAATATCGGTCCTGTCTGGGGTTAAATCTGAGCAGACTAAACTACAGTAAAAGAGCTTCCTCACAGGAATAGATTGAGCAGCTATCTATAGACGTGGGCAAGACTATCTTGGATGCTTATCATTCAAGCTGTCCTATTAAGAGCATTAAATCCAGCAGGGATAATCCATGGTGGACTAAGAAGCTAGGACTACTTCGAGTGGAGGTCAGGAAACTGTTTAACGCAGCTAAAAAGAGTAATGACAAATGGGATTGTTATACCAGGCAGCTTACTGAGTATAACAAGGAGATACGCATTAGCAAACGGGATCATTTCAGGAAGTTTTGTTCCACTCTAGAGCAGGCCACGCCCGCTGCAAGGGTGTTCAAAGCCTTTGCCTTAAGAGACAGGATGGGACTTTTACGGACAATGAGGTAAAGAAGGCTGAACTTCTCTTACAAACTCATTACCCGCTTTGTAGGACCATTTCAGATAGTGATAGCAGCTACGTACAGACCTCTGGGAGGAGACCCGAGTGGAGATTAGCTGCAGAAATTGTAACTGAGCGTAGGATCAGGTGGGCCATCGGATCACTCAGTCCCTATAAGGCCCCGGGGGTGGATGGCATCCTTCCCATCCTCTTACAGAAGGGTATAGACCCTCTCTTAGTATTTCTAGAGTGGAGGACGGCGAGGGTGATTTTCATCCCGAAGGCAGGAAAGAAAGACCCGTTTCTTCCCAAATCCTTCAGGCCAATCAGCCTTACCTCATTTCTGCTAAAAACCCTCGAAAAGATAGTAGACAATCACATTAGATCTGTGCACCTAGTGGCCAAGCCACTACATGCACATCAGCATGCGTATAGGGCAGGGATGTCAATGGAGTCAGCTCTGCTTGACCTAGTGAACACTTTCCAGAAGTCTGTGTAAGCAAAAGAGGTAGCACTCTGCGCCTTTATGGACATAGAAGGTGCTTTTGACAACACGGCGCATGACGTGGTGGTCAGAGCTCTTGAGAGTAGAGGAGTTGAATCAGGACTCACGTCCTGGTTAGGCAAACTCCTGGACTCTCGCATAGCAGAAGTAACCGTCAGCAACTCGACGATTAGAGCACAAACCACCAGAGGCTGTCCTCAAGGAGGTGTCCTATCACCTCTCCTTTGGAGTCTGGTGGTAGATGATCTCTTAGCTAAGCTTACGGATAATGGCTTTTGATGTCTAGGCTATGCCGATGACATAACCATAATCTGCAAGGGGAATTTTGAGAGCACATTATGTGACAGAGTCACCCTGGGCCTTCGACTAAGCCTGGACTGGTGTAGGGACGTGGGGCTGAACATCAACCCAGCAAAGACCACGATTGTCGCCTTCACAAATCGGTACAAGCTTAAGTCTATGAGACCCATAATCATGGGAGGTACAATTATACCAGTGTCCACGGAGGTCAAATATCTGGGGGTTATACTAGATAAAAGACTCCTCTGGAAACATCAGGTGGAGCACGCTTTTCGGAAGGGCACTTTAGCCCTGATGAGCTGCAGAACTCTTGCGGGGAAAAACTGGGGGCTTTCACCTAAGATTCTGATGTGGATGTATACTGCTATGGTGAGGCCCATGGTGTGCTACGGAGCAGTGGTCTGGGCTGGACGCATGGACCGGGAAGGTGTGAGAAAGCAACTGGGTAAACTCCAGAGGCTTGCATGCTCGTGCATCTCGGGCGCAATGCGCACCTGCCCCTCCACGGCTCTAGACGTTCTACTAGGGCTTCCACCGCTGCATATATACATAAAACCCAATGCAAGCAGAAGTCATATGAGGATAACGGGGGCATTAGCAACCGGATCGGCTGCAGGAGCCACAGGCTCACTGTTAGAATACCCACAGGATGCGCAGATGGCGCAATTTAGCTTCAATTTAGCTCTTTAACATAGAGCTTATCAATAAGGCAGAATGGACCGACCTGTCAACTACCTATAATGTGAAAGCACATGCTATTAGGTGGTACACAGACGGTTCGCTTACAGAGGAGGGGGCCGGGGCCGGAGTCTGCGGACCTCGACTCAATTACCATGAACCCCTTGGCAAGTTCGCCATTATCTTCCAAGCGGAAATACACGCGATAGAGAGATGTGCCCCTTTCAACATCGACAGAGGGTACGATCGCAGAGACATAGCCATCTTTTCAGACAGTCAGGCAGCTATAAAAGCACTAGGTGCTTATAAAATAGCTTCCAGGATGGTTTGGCAATGTATAGAAACATTAAACAGGTTGGAGACTAATAATAGAGTCACCATCTTTTGGGTCCCTGGGCACGCGGGAATCCCGGGTAATGAGGTAGCGGACCAAATGGCCAGGAAGGGGGCAAGCACTCCTTTCTGCGGGCCGGAACCCTTCTGTGGGCTGGGCCCTGGGGTCATCGAGCAGAGCAGCCGCTCTGACCTTTGGTCCGATAGTGCGAACTTCTGGTTGTGTTCGCAGGGGGCGAGACAGAGTAAAAGGCTTTTAGGCAACTACAACAAGACGAGGACTGAGGACTGTCTGAAGCTGAGCAAGGTTTCTCTTCGGATTGTCACAGGGTTCTTGACAGGACACTGCAGATTGCGTAGGCATTTACATAGGATACGCATAGGGAACGAGGCTACATGCAGGCTCTGTCTGGAGGGGGACGAAACTCCAGAACACCTACTAGAGGAGTGCCCTGCCATAGGTCGGCTGAGATTATCTCAGCTCGGGCGGGTCACACTAAACACTGAGGAGATGAGGGCTCTCCGTCCAGGCGACATCATCGCGTTTCTGCGATCGATTGCACTGTACGGGGAGCTGTAGCTCATACACTAGGATGAGGGCACAATAGACCCAGGTGGTCGCAGTGCACTAACCTCCTTTTTCATAATAATAATAATAATAATGGGAATAGGGATATAGACATCTTATCCGATAGCCATGCAACAATAATGGCACTTAGTAAGACCGAAATCAGGTCAAAGGTAGTTCGTGAGGTACGAACCAAGCTAGACACTCTGGGATCACAAAATAGGCTCTCCCTAAGATGGGGCCCGGGACTTGTCGATATAGCGGGGAATGAACAGGCATATAAGCAAGCAAGACTGGGGGCAGCGACACCCCTAATAGGACCCGAGCCGTACTGTGGTAAAGGAAGAAGCACAATACGGCAAGAGCTTAGGAATGAAGCGAGACTTCTTCGAGAAGAACGAGCTGGGCAAGGACAGCAGGACTCAGACAAGCAAAGCTTCTCTTGGGTAGCTATAACCTCAAACGGTTTAAGCAAGCAATATCATTGGGTAAAAATAGACTCAGGATACTCACCGGTTTCTTGACTGGACATTGTACCTCGAGGTCACCTGGCAAAGCTAGGTATAGTCAGCAGCGAGATTCGCAGATTCTGCGAAATGGGAAGAGAATCCTCCTTGCACATTATAGCAGAATGCGTAGCCTTAGTAAGAAAAGAAGAAGTTTTCTAGAAAAACATATTGTGCAACTAAGTGATTTAGAAACCATCGACTCAACAGAGGTACTTGCTTTTATGCAATACCTGGGCCTGATGGAAGCGTTATAGGCCAAGAAAGGGGCACAATAGATATATTTGGTCGCAGTGCATTTACCCCCAATATAATAATAATATAATACACCATCGCACTATTTGTCAATCAATATATTATGTTTTGCTTAAATTTAATCATTTAATTTTTTTATTGAACATAAATTGCTCCCTGTAGTTTTGTGCGTCTGCTTGCAAAGACTTATTTAACAAAAGTAACATTGCCAGAAGCACCGCGCCACAATAATCCCGACATTCTCCATCCATCGGCCCTACTAAGAACGCAGAGCTGTCTATGTGTTACCTTTCTTGTGAGAGACAGCCAGCATAACCTAACCTAACCTAATATGAGTAAAATCACTCTCAAATATAATGCAAGAACTAGGAGCTTTTAACTATGCTTACAATATGGGTTTGCGACTTTAAAATGTCCAAATCCAAATTTTGGATACAGATCTTTGTTGGATGTGAACATCATCGACAATATTGCTACCAAATTTGGCTATCTAGCTCAAAAAGTGTGGAAATTATAAATATAATTAAAATTATAATTATAATTTTGGAGAAATCCAATATCTATCTCATTAACACATTTGGTAGCTCTAGCTGTAAGATTATGAGAAATATATGGCATATACTTCAGCTATCGATTTTTATCAACTTCCCAGCCAACCAATAAGCGTAGCAACCCCAATCTTATCACTATTTATGTCCCTCCCATCGACTTAGATATTTGCGAAGTTTCAAGCCTCTAGCTTTCGGGGTGTCGAAATAAAGTTGCGTCCTACGGTAAGACACTATGACTGAAATGGTACAAAAACAAAATATTCAAATGGTATAATGACGCTGAGCAAAAGTACACTGATCTGCATGAGTAATTTTATAGGCTCTGAAACCGCTAAACCGATTTTTATCAAATATTTTTGAGTTGTTGTGATCATGTGATACATTTATGGCCAGAATAATTGTATTACTTTTTAACTATTAATAACTTTTCTCGTGTTCAATTATAAGTTAAATTAAACAAAATAATCAGTAAACAGAATTTATTTTATTTTTGCTAAACAAACGTTTAGCCGTCTTGAATCAAAATTTCCCATTTCTTTTGCTAAAACAGGATTGGCGCTTGGCGTCGTACGTTTAAGATTGGATTTTTAAAACAAACTATAGAACATTTGTGTCTGTTTATACTCGATACCGAAGGTATAGAGTATATTGGGTTTGTGCAATGTCCGTCTTGGCGTCTGTCCGTCTGTATGTTCGCATCTTTTTTCCACACGCTTCTAGATAGAGACTTACAACTTTGAAAATATCTGTTTCTATGGCCGGGACGGATAAAAGGTCAAAATTTGGGCCTTACGATTACTGGGGGGCTGGCAAATCGATAAATTTGATTACTTAAAAAATATAAGCCCACCTACTACGCAAGTCCTTGGTGAAAATACAGTTACTACCAACCCCCAAAAACTTTATTGAAAATTTTGGTGAAACGGCACCAGGGTCCCCTGTAATGTGAAATAAGAAACGCTTATATCTTCCACAGTTTTTGAGCTAGTGCCACCAAATTTGGGCTACAACTAGGTGATGACGACCTCCGAAAAACTGCATCAAAACTTTGGATCCCACGCCAACCTATACCGCCCTAGCTGCCTCCAAAAACCACAACGCTTCGTTATAAACGGGAATGAGCCACTAAATATGATATGAAGACAACTGTTAACGACCCCAAAGATCTGCAAAAAAAATTTTGATGCGACACCTTTTACAAATTTTGAGCCAGAGTCACCAAATTTGGTACGAAGATGATTGCATCTCTATCTGCATCAGACAATTTATTAGACAGCGTAAATCCCTGCCGCATCCGTACCCCCCTGTAATCAGGCCTCTTTTTACCGATTTTAATACAGGTATCGAGTATACCGCAGTCGTTTGCGTCCGACTGCAACGTTTCCCCTTGTTTTTTTCTCTACATGCATGCATAGTTGGAAAATATGATTAGATTATATTCTTAACAGAAGGTAAGTTCTATAAGCTGGCAGTTTTGACAGCGATTCGTTTTATTTCCATTACTTAGTTTACTTACTTTACTTTACTTGACAATCAGTTCGAATTCTTACCTTAGACATTGAAAACAGAAAGCTTGTTTTTTCTGCGTCGGCAAAGGGTTTAAAGCACGTATTGTCTTTGGTGGCAATGGGCTCAGCTGCAGTTTGGTCATGTAATTAAGAAAATGTTACAGATTCTGACCAGACGCTGAAAAGGTGACAGACCTGAACGGAAAACTTTTAAATAATCACTTTCAATGCTAAAGCTTAAATTTAAGTTGCAAACATTTTGAGCAAGATACTTGACACCATTCCATTTTTAACTTTTTGCTGCACCCTTACCGAGCTATAAGCTTATTTGTGATATTTTAACCCGAACACCCCAAAAACACCAACTTTAACAGAGCAAAAAATTAGCGGAGGAGTTCCGAAAGCAACTTACACCTAAATATTAACTTAAGCGTTTACTCATTTGTATTACAAATCATAAAATGTTATCATAAGGTTTTGTAGACCGTAAAAAATACATACATTTCACTTATCCGAACTTAGCTCATGTTTTCCAGAATTTTAGTAATAATATCACCGAAGTCAACAATTGTGCACAGTGCATAAGAAGAGCTGCCATCTTAAGCTGACACATTGGCGTAGCTCAGGGGATATTCACTGACGATAAATGTTCTGCGTTTTTAATCAGCAGCGTTAATTGAATTATTTACTGCAAAGTGAACAGTGAAGGCATTTGAACTATATAAGACAACCTCTTACGACACATACTAAATTTGTTTTAGTTCTTTTGAGGTGTGTCTGCTTGGAATAAAGAGAAGAGCTCGAGAGGTCGGATCATGCGCAAGCAACACCAAGTTGGCTTACGCGCAAATATTTGATTTCAGCTGGCTGCTATTCTAGACGTATTTTATTTTTTTACCCAGCGGGAGGGGTGCAACAGGTACCGCATTTTATTGCCAAAAGCAAACTCATTTGCACTTGAAACCACAGCAACAAGTCTAAAGCGGGCCAGAGGACACCAGTAACTGCCTAGCGAAATGTTGATATAAGCTCCGAGTTGGCTCAATTCAACAGTTGGCTTTGGTGTGAACTTCAAAAAAGGCAGCAACTGCTCTCAAGCGCTTCGACTTCATTTTAGTTTAAAAAAAAAGAAAAATAGCAGACAGATAGCTTGAGAGAGGATATAAAATGGCCAAGAAGCGGAAATGCTGTTTTATATCGCCAGGATTTGTAATTGAGATAAATATTTTATTGCTGGCAGTTGGCATTATCTTCCTGGTGGATCTCTACAATCATGTCAACTTGCATCGGCGTAAACTCTCCGACTTGGATATGTCCATTCGCATGTTGGGTTTGTCTACACGCATATCCTGGCTACGTGGCATTTGTCTGGTTGTCTATCTTTACAATAGCCTTCTTGGCATAAGAATGTCCAGGCATCCGTCGATTTCTAAGTTTGGTTGTTATATGCTGATTGGCTTTATTTTGCTTCTCTTTACAATCTCTATTACCTTGTCGCGGTATCAAGCAAGCAGCAACTTTGGATACTATTCCAATATGATGCTGCACAGCCTTTGGGTGAAAACCCAAATCGAGTCTATCGAGGCGCTGTTCGATTGCTGTGGCATCCATGGACCCATTGACTATACCATTGCAAATCGATCCTGGTCAAAGTCTGGGTGCTGTGAATTGTCCCAGTGCGATGGCTGCGAATACATGTTTCGCGACTATTTAGTAAACATTGAAATGGAAATTGCTCGTGATAATATTGCATTGTCTATATTTCTAGCGATTGGCATGGCTTTGATGGCTTTGCATTATCAAAATGCGCACTTGGTTGACGATCCCTACGACTCTGAAGAGGAGGAGTTTGAAAAGGAAGAGGAAATAGCCCGCAACTCATCGTAAAATGTGACCCAACACAAAAAAACAACAAGCTTAAATAAATGTAGAAATCATAAAAATATGTCTTTAAATAGGAAATTAGAAAATACTCTACTTAATAAGGAGCTTTCGGAGAGGAAAGTTTTAGTTGTTGTGTGTTTATTTTAAATTAATTAATTTTTTTGTGATTGTATCAAGCTTAACGATGCAGAAAGTCGGAATACGCTCAACAAACTCTGATCCGCATCGAATTTAAGCAGCTGCTCGAATTGCTTATCCTACCACACCAACTGGCGATTAGTAGCTTTATTAACGACCTTTCGCATGCTTTGACCAATTGAACTTTAATGCAATGTTACCCCATCGACCTGGCGGCAAGTGGTGAGTGTGTTTGCCTGCTTGCTTGCTTGCTTTTGCGCCTCATTAATTGAACTTGGGTCTTATACCGTCCTCAATTGATCCCCTCTCTGCCCTTATGCTTGATTGGCAAGGCAAAGCTGGCGCGTCTAATGGTCGCACTTAATTAGCTTTCAAAATAAAATGACCTGGAAATATATTTTAATGGCTTCGATTTCAGCTGCGTTTATTGTACAGGATTGAACAAACGATTATGGTTTTACTTCTGGACTTAGCTTAAGATTTATACACGCATAAACGTGTCTATATATATCTTTTTAATTGAGCTGCCGTATGATTAATGTTCTGCATTCGTGGTCACATTGAAAAAATGCAGTAAACGCTTAATTTCACAACGCTATTAGGAACTTTAATAGACTTGTTGTGGCATAAGCACTCGAAACTTTTAAATGCCGTCACATCTGAGAGCAATGTCACTGACTCATCCAATGCAGCAGCAATAAGTGCTATAAAATTACAAGTACGATTATTTTCATAAAATGAAATTTTCATGAACTACTTCAGCAGTGTTTCTTCCACTACTATCTTTATATTTTCCTCCCACTCTGTCACTCTTGGTATATCTTCTCTCTCCCACTTGAAAGGAAATAGTATTTGCAACTTGCTTTGTCATTTTGCAGCAAGTACGGCCTCAGATTGCGCAAGGGAGGTAGGGTGGCTTGGCTGCATCCGTAGCGGTTTGCATAAAGGAAGCGCCGCCAAAAAATAAACAGCAAAAAAAGATGCGAAATGTAACGGAAGTGCACGAAATTTTTGCACATTTTTGAAAGCGTCTACTTACTCATTTGTTGTTCCAACTATTGTTGTTACATTTGTTGCTGCAGCAGTTGGTGTTGTCGTTGCTGTTGCTGCTGTTTTTGGTATGTCTGCGAGGGCGGTTAGTGGGCAAGGCGCGCCTGGGCGCCAGGCGCAACTTTATGACATTTTAATGATGTCGACATTTATGACAGTTGGCTTGAAGATCTCGCAATGCTTTGACAGTTGCCCTTTTGGTAACTGAGCGCACCAAAATGCACTCGTTAAACGCTGTGGCAGCCACCGCAAATTGAAAGCCAAAAATAAATCGAGTTCTTTTATTTCTCATTTTCGTTTTTACCCGCTTTTTGTGTGTCTGACAATTGCAGCAATCAAAAGTTTAATAACTAAATTTGACGCGAAAGCATACATACCAAATGCTCTTCAATCAATATCGTATTTGCAATATTTTGTAGTTAACTGATTAAAACTGGCTTTAAAAAACATTTTGATTGATTTGTTTGCTTGAATGCACTTAAATATTTGAAAAATTCATTAAAGAACTACAACTTATTGTTGGTGTGTGTTTTAAGCTATATGTATATGGAAAAATTCATATGAATGTAAGCTCTTACTTTATCGTTTAAGTAGTAAAGTGTTAACTTAATTTTATTCAATGTTATTAATTATTAATAAACAATTACCAAAAATCAAATAACTCCAATACAATTGTATAATGAAAACCACAAAATTTGGAATACTAGAAGGTTTTAAGAATATTTATCATTTGAAAATTTTTAATATTTTCGTTACACCGATAAAGAGTTTTTCGGTCTTGTGCAATGTCATGGTGTCTATCTGTCCGTTTGTATGAACGAACACCTTGCGACCCACGTAAAGCAAGAGACTTACAACTTCGTCAATATCTTTGTTTACGGGTGGGGCTGGGAAATCGATAAAATCTATAGCTGAAAATTATGTACATTTATTTCCACATATTTCCCAAATCCTAATAGCAAGAGTTACCAAATTTGGTAAAAGCAAAAATACTATCTACCAGACACCCTCTGCCGTCAAGCGCCCACCCATACCGCCCACAGCCACCGTCATCTTATAAAAAATAAAATTTGAAAAACTCGATCAAGTAGTTTTCGATTAGTTTGGGTCACTGATATCAAATAAATTAAAAGCGAAAAGTGCAAGTGGGGGTTACTCCTTAAACTAAATTAGTTTTAACACTTTATTGAAAAGCTTCAAATTAATCAGACCTCAAGAATCATCAGCAAATAAGTTGGCTTAACAAGTTTGTTAGAATTGATTGAGTTGCGACCTAAAACTATGTTAACTAATATATGTATAACACTAGTAAGTGGCCCGCTTACTTCGCTGCGCGGATAGTTTACATAAATTTTAGCAATAGAAGATAGATACAAATAAATAAATTAGAAAATATTTTCCAAAATATTAAAGCAAAGTATTTAATATTCTCTTTTCCACGCCACCATTGAGGTAGAGAATCAGGCGCGTCATTTTTTATTGTGATTTCCCCAGTAGGTCTTATCCACTTATTGAATTTAATTTGCAATTATCAACAACTTTTAAGAGCTTCTTTATAAACGACATTGGTTGTTTTTCCATCAGTTTCTAATACCAATAAACTTTTTGGTGAACTGACTCTTGAGCAGGCTACATAAAATTGGCCATGAGAAAAACAATCGTATCTTAAGTCTAGTCCGGCTAATTTAAGAGTTTGTCCCTGCGATTTATTAATTGTTAAAAAAGCATAGCAAACTTTTAAAGGAATTTGCAATCTTTTAAATTGATTTGGCAATTCAGAATCAGAAGGTATTAATGGAATTCTCGGTATAAAAACCGTTTCCCCTATACCATTGCCAGTAAAGACCATTGCTTCGACAACATTCTTATGAAGAACTTTAACTTGCAATCTTGTACCATTGCACAGTTTTAGGCGGCTTCAAGTTGCGAATCAACATTACAGGTGAAGCAATCTTTAAAGTTAATTTATGTTGAGGCAGGCCAGCCGGATTTAATGAATTAAGAAACTCGACGGGGTAATGAACTGCATCTTCGATTTCAGTTGCAGAATCAATAGAGTTATATGTAATTTTTCACTTTGAAATGATTCTAATAAAAACTCGTTTATTTCCAATGCATTGTCATTTCTCGCAGTCAAAATAGCACGTTCTGAAAACCATTCGAGTGATTTTTGAGAGATATTTGTAATATCCGGAAATATTTTTAGAGTTAGCTCTTCAATACTTTTCACAACATGACACATAGTGGATGGTAAAGTTATTTTGCCATCATGGGTTGGAAATAATCCATTTCCTATTTGAAGAAGCATTTCTGCAAATTCACCAGCTATGCTATCACCTTTTAAGTGCACTCGCATAGTTTTCGTTAATGCAGTTTTCTGTATTTTGGGCCACAAAATTGATGACTTTAAGCTCGCATTTATTTCATCTGCACTTGTTCCTCTGGGGATCACTGGAAGAGTTTGTCGAAAATCACCAGCTAAGAGAACAGTTATGCCGCCCATTAAGTGTTCACTATCTCGAATGTCTTTCAAAGATCGATCTACAGCTTCAAAAGCACCTTTATGGCCCATAGTACACTCATCCCAAACAATAAGCTTGAAATCTTGGAGCAGAGCAGCAATAGTAGATTGCTTTGAAATTGAGCAATGTGGTGTTTCTAAATGAATCAAATTAATTGGAATCTTAAGTGTAGAATGCGCTGAGCGACCACCATTAAGTAAAGTGGCTGCGATACCGGAAGAAGCAACGGCCAATGCAATTTTTTTACTTTGCCGTACCTTTGCCAATAATAAATTTAAAAGATACGTTTTACCTGTTCCACCAGGTGCATCTAAAAAATAGATTTCTCCCTTTTCTGCTTCAACGCTATGTATTATCTTTTCGTATACTTGTTTTTGCCCAGCAGTAAGGAGTAGCTCATTATTAACAGCAAAATTATCGCAATTTTCATAATTTGTTTCTCTATGATATTCAATATATGGCACAATTTCCTCGGATCTAATTGGTAGTGGAAGTCCATAATAAGTCAAGTTTTGACCACCAATAGACAGTACTATATCTTCAATGTAAATAAGACAACTATTTAATACATTATTCACAATACTTTCATCAATATTTCTGTCTTGTGAAAAATGAAAGGCTCTTAAAATATCTTCTGAGAAACTTTCTTTATAAGTATTCCAAAGTTTCACAGCATCTGAAATTTGACAAAATACTAACATTATTGCAAAAAGTTCTCTCAGTTTTATAGGATTTTGACATGTGACAGCTTCGGCTATATTTGAATCCCAGTGCTTATCATCTTCTATTAATCCAATTTAAATGATGCGTATGCTATACCATTAACGGTTTTTAAATTTAAAAATGAAGTTGGGCCACTTACAAAATGTAATATACTAAGTCTTAAATAAAAACATTCTGTATAATTGGGATGAATAGTGTAAACTCTTCCCAAAGCTGAATCTCTTTTAACTCCAGGAAAATTTGGCACATCATGCCCCTGTTTTCTTCTTTGAAATTTTTTATGGTTCCATGTACGATGGAACTTCACAATATAGAAGCGTTCTTGCAAACTCATCACGTGTGCATAGCTCAAAGAAGGCTAGCAAAGTGGTTTTGGGTGAAGTGCTTAATCTGTCAAGTAATTGTTGCGGATTATTGGGGTTAAAATATATCCGTTGACCATTTTCCAAATGAACAGCTAAGTGTGTAATAGCCGGAAAACGTTCATGTATGGGAAACGCAAAGATTTTCCATACCGCTTCTGAGCTACTTATATAACGGCCACTTTCGTACATATTAATTTCATTACGTTGGTCTTTAAGAGTAAATGACGCTCGATCGCTGCCCGTGTTAACATATTTACAAATGTATTTAATAGACTTTACAGAACTACAATAGTCAACATTTATGTGAGCTTCAAATGTTCTCAATAGTACACAGTTGTAAGGCACAACCCAACGATTATCTATGCAATTACCATTGCCACCATTTTCTATCGCTCTTCTACGATATAAAGGGTTACTTTCTTTTCCAGTCACAGTCGAGGACACCTTTTGGTTAATTTTCAATTTTTCATGTATGGCGATTTATTATTAAATGCACCGCAAGGACCATGAATCATATTTGACTTAACAATGTATATAACAAAAGATCCTCATCTGCGTTTGGTATTTCGGCACAGATAATTTTATCGATTTTATCTGGTCTTATTTATTTTCTAACCAAAGTAGAATGTGTATATGTGGTAAGCCCCGCTTTTGCCATTCCACAGAGTACATGAAACATTGCACGCTTCCAAACAAAGAACCTTTTGTCAATAGTGACATTAAAGCTTTAACATTTAAATGAAAGGCTCGAGCTATAATATCGTGACGATCATGCGGTTTTTGACCCGATAATAAAACACTTTTTATGTCATTCCATTGTGGATTGCATGTGAATGTTATGAAAAGATCTGGTCGCCCATTATGGCGAACATATGTGTTAGCATCTTGAGTCTTTTCATGCATATATCGTGCAGAGCTTGTAAAAGAAGATGGTAAAATTACCATCTGACCAGGTTGATCTGCGACAACATCTTGTTGGCCTATTGCATCTTGTAGATGTATATAGCTATCTGCTCTGAGTTTCGCTTGAATGTAGCGAATATAATTTAACCTTTCTGTTTCAATTTTAGCATAAATATCAAACAAAAACTGACTAAAAAGGGAACGACAATAAATTAAATGATGTATCTCAGATTGACGAATCATTATTTTATAGCTGTAAAAGCTTAACGCAGATATATATTTTTTTTGGTTCCTTATTTTTTAATAATGGATTCCATTGTGGTACATCCACTGAATAGCCATCTTCGCCATAAGGAAATAACAAAGGGTACTGAAAGGCATCGTAAGATCGATGCACCTCACTTATAAGATGTAATTTGTTATTATGACTTTCAATAATAATATCGCGCTTTTCAAATTGCTGACAAACAATAACTAAAGCTATTTCGCTTGAAAGAGGTGCATTGTAAAGCCCTTTGTGAGCACCAGCGGGTGTTCGATGAGCATGTATAACCAATTTATAATCTTTACTACTTTTTGGTATATTATTAAGAGCCATTTTTAGATCTTTTAAAAAACGATTATTATGATGAAACATACATTGAAGATCCTTTACTACGCTACAATCAACATTTGAAATATTTTTGCAACATAGTTGAGCTTCCTTTTCATCATCACCAACAAAATAAATTTGAAAAAACTTCATTTCTTCATTTGGCAAAGGTCGGACACTACCAATTAAGTGATACACTTTTCCGTGGACTTTAAAGAGTGACCAACTTTCATTTATAGTTTTTGTATTTTGAAAGCAGCTGTTATACTTTCTTATACGATCAATGAAATGATCATGCTTGGGATGTTCACCTATTATTAAGCTTTTAAGTGGACCAGGCAAACTTTCATTTTGGGAAAGCTTAACTTTTCCTGCCTTGCAACAGATACCCAAAGGCTCATTTTTCCATTTTAAAGCATTACAATGTTTGCATATAAAATTCATACTACCAAGTTGAGTAACTTTATCTGACTTGTAAGCTATTCCAAAATCATAGTTTAAGCCAGACATGGCTTTAAAAGTCCATGAACGCAAACGCCTTTCTTGACGTGCATCAGGATTATTAGCCTGATGTCTTCTCACTGCAACTCTATGAGCTTCAAAATTATGCGCTTACCCCTATTAATATCACGATTTTTTTTCAAATGAATGTTTTAGTACCTTTTTTCTGCCTTGTCGGCGAACCGACTAAGTCTTTTAACGGGATTTTTAACATTTTCGGTTTTGCATTCACTTGACGTATCAGAATCTTGAGTTAATACTTCCTCTAAAGGAGTATAAATATCAAAATGTCCATTCATTAATGGACCGGTAAAACGCAACAGGATGCATGTTATTTCCAAATGCCAGCAATAAATTTCCATTCTAAAAAAGTTGGAAATTTACAGCAAAAATTTCTGCTGCAGCTTGAAGTATGACATAGCGCGATTATATTGTTTAGAAGAGCTATAAAAAGACAGGCTCCATCACCAATTATAGCTGATTCGGCTAACTCTCTTATGTATGCGCGCGCTCTGCAAGTCAAACAAAGAGCGTAGGATCGCTACCTTCTTCGCACGCACTGAATCAATGCAAAACATATCTAAGAGGCTGCAGTTAAGTGAATTGTGTATTGCCTTTAGCTTTAATTTAGTGTGTGTGCGGAGGAACTAGGGCTTTTAAACTTTATGATTGACATGCAAAGCGCGCACATAAAATAGAGAGTGAACGTAAATAAGCAACAACAAAGGAGCATGATCGGCGCGAGATTTCAAATTATCTGATTATCATAAGAGCAACACGCGCCCTTATGTGAACGCCCTTTGCTTGTTCGAAATTTTATATCAATAATATATCAATAATGTTAGAGTGTTACGTTTTGTCTAAGTTATATAAGCAGCAAGTAGGCGAATCCACCCCCATAACATATTCTGGTGTGGGAAATTTTTCTGGACGCACCAAGTTTTGTTATATTGTTGTTGTTTTTTAAAATCAATGACACCAACAAAAAGTAGCAGTGCGGGCCCAACAACAACACTGACAACAAAAACAAACGCTACTTGAGTCGAAAATCAATTGTCAAAAGCACACAAATTTGATAAAAAAAAAAATGTGCACTGTGCGAAGTGATACATGTACATTAAATTATGAAAATTATTTTCAAGCGCATTGTTCTCTTAATTCTGTATGCACTTATTCATTAAGAAGCGGAAATCCGTTTCTTTTTTGCAAGTGTCGAACCTTTTTTTATGACTTTGCTTGTGCGACGCGAAGGCGTCACTGCGCATTTGTTTTGTTTTTGTATTCTCGCTCGCGATCAAACCCTCAGCTTGTGGGACAATCAGGCGACAGTAGTGGAATGGGTACTTGTTGTAATTGTAATTTGTTTTTTAAATGGGTAAAAAGTGCTCCAAATCGTATGGGAGGTACTTGAAGGAGTTGTCCAAAATAAAAATCATTTCTTAGGACAAACAGAATACCTGCATAAAAAATTGTGTGAAAATTTCAGCCTTCTAGCTCTTTTCGTTTAGGCTGTGGCTGATCCATTTAACGCGGACGAACTCTTTTATATATAAAGATTATTTTACTTTTGAACAGGATCAAAGAGCTTTAAATAATTATAAAAGTAGATTAAATTTGTAAATTAACAATTTAAGAAAATTTCATAAAGTGACCCTTCTCTCCGCAAAAAATATTTGTTAACCGTTTCGTTCAAATTATTTAATAAGTAATTTACTTAGCTAAAAGTCTGTTTATGGTTACAGCAACTTATATTCTCGACCATAACAGAAACAGCAAATGCGTGTAAGCAAGGTAAATGTTTCTCTCTGCATTTTGTACTGCCTGGCCACATCAGTATACAAAGTGCTTGCTTGATATATAACTCAAACGAGCTGTTGAAATTAATTTAGCCCAGTTTGTAAATCACTCACACTCACACGCCGCCACCCACAACAGCGCTGATTTGTTGGCTTCGTTGTGGTTGCATACCTGTTTGACTGGCAAAGGGTCAGACTTGGGAGCCAGAAATGTGCTTCAGAGGGCACATTGAGATGGATTTGCTGGCAAATATTGTGACATAAATCAATCACTCAGCCAGCAAACAGCATGCAAAAAATGACATTTATTAAAACTCGTATAAATGTGTGGGTGTGAGTGCATGTGTGTATGAATTGCTTAGTGTATTGTGATTTCCTTCTGCTGCATGTATTGTATGTACGTAGAAGAAGCAGTAATGTGACAAAGTAAATACGCTGCGTTTTAATTAAATGCTGTGACATGCTCACAGCTTGAGTAAATGCAAAATATTTTGTTTTAATTCAAATTAATAGCTGTTCAATGCACGAGCTGCACACAACTTAAAGCTTCACGAATGGCAATACTAAGTTTCAAGGTTGAACTAGGGGGCAATGTTCATATTTTTGATAAATGCTCCAAATGACAAATGTTTATTGTCCTGCGCTCTGCGTTGTACCTTTTATTAAGTTTTGTCACGGAAATTGGAGAACATGCAGCCACACACCAGACGACAAAGTTTCGCTGACTTTTTGCATTTGCATTTTTATTATTCCCTTTTTTTACCTATTTATACTCGATACCGAAGGTAAAGAGTATATTGGTTTTGTGCAATGACCGTCATGGTGTCTGTCCGTCTGTCCGTCTGTCCGTCCGTATGTGAGACTAGAGCTAGAGACTTGAAACTTTCCAATTCTCTTTATCTATGGGATAGTATATTAAAGTGTCAAGATTGGGGTTCTACGATAACTGGGGGGCTGGCAAATCGATAAATTCGATAACTCAAAAACGATAAGTCCGCATATTTCACACACCCTTACAGCTAGAACTACCAAATTTGGTAAGAAGATAGCTACTAGCAACCCCCAAAAAACTGCATCAAAAATTTTGGAGCCACGCCCCCCATTCCGCCCCCAGAACCCCCGAATTTTAAAGTCAAAAAAGCCTATATCTCCCACAGTTTTTGAGCTAGAGCCACCAAATTTGGTGCCAATTTAGCTGATGATGACCCCCCAAAAACTGCACCAAAAGTTTGGATGCCACGCCCACCAATACTGCCCTAGCCGCCCCCAGATGCCCCAACGCTTCGTAAAAAACGGGAATGCGTGTATCTTCCAGAGTAGTGAAGCTAGAGCCACCAAATTTGGTAGGAAGATAGCTGGCAACAACCCCAAAAGAATTGCATCAAAGTTTTGGAGCCACGCCCACCCATTCCGCCCCCAGCCGCCCTGCATTTTGAAATCAGAAAAGCCTATATCTCCCACAGTTTTTTAGCTAGAGTCACCAAATTTGGTGCCAAGATAGGTGATGATGACCCCCCAAAAACTGCATCAAAAGTTTGGATGCCACGCCTACCAATACCGCCCTAGCCACCCCCATCTGCCACAACGCTTCGTCAAAAACGGGAATGCGTGTATATTCCAGAGTAGTGGAGCTAGAGCCACCAAATTTGGCTGGCAATGACCCCCAACAATCTGCATCAAAGTTTTGGAGCCTAGCCCATCCGTTCCGCCCCCCTTTCCCCACCTTATACAAACTTTGAGCTAGAGTCACCAAATTTGGTATGAAGGTAGCATTTGACATTCCACAAGGATCTGCAGCAAAATTTGGATGCCACGCCCAACCATACCGCCCCCAGCCCCATAGCCCCCCTTTCCCCACTTTATACAAACTTTGAGCTAGAGTTAACAAATTTGGTATCAAGGTAGCATTTGACATTCCACAAGGATCTCCAGCAAAAATTTGGATGCCACGCCCAACCATACCGCCCCCAGCCCCCCTTTCCCCACTTTATACAAACTTCGAGCTAGAGTCACCAAATTTGGTATGAAGATAGCAATTGACATCCCACATAGATCTGCACCAAAAATTTGGATGCCACGCCCAACCATACCGCCCCCAGCCCCCCTTTCACCACCTTTTACATGCTTCGAACTAGAGTCCCCAAATTTGGTATGAAGGTAGCATTTGACATTCCACAAGGATCTGCAGCAAAAATTTGGATGGCAACCATACCGCCCCCAGCCCCATAGCCCCCCTTTCCCCACCTTATACAAACTTTGAGCTAGAGTCAACAAATTTGGTATGAGGGTAGCATTTAACATTCCACAAGGATCTGCAGAAAAAATTTGGATGCCACGCCCAACCATACCGCCCCCAGCCCCCCTTTCCCCACTTTATACAAACTTTGAGCTAGAGTCACCAAATTTGGTATGAAGGTAGCATTTGACATTCCACAAGGATCTGCAGCAAAAATTTGGATGCCACGCCGAACCATACCGCCCCCAGCCCCCCTTTCCCCACTTTTACAAACTTTGAGCTAGAGTCACCAAATTTGTTATGAAGATAGCAATTGACATTCCACAAAGATCTGCATCAAAAGTTTGGATGATATTCCACCCATACCGCCCCCAGCCCCCCTTTCCCCACTTTATACAAACTTCGAGCTAGAGTCACCAAATTTGGTATGAAGATAGCAATTGACATCCCACATGGATGGGCATCAAAATTTTTAATACTGGTATCGAGTATACCGCAGTCGGTTGCGTCCGACTGCAACGTTTCCACTTGTTTTTTTTTAGTAACGTTGAATTATATACCGCACACAGAGCAATAATTATTGCAGTGTCCAACAGTAAGTTGAAATAGTTATTTTTATTCTGCTGTAAAATACAACTTAATTGTTCAACTTGCCACATAAATAAAACAGCTAACAATGTGGTGTGATAAAGGTAAGCAACAAACCAAACACAAAAACAAAACAACACTAAAAAGGTCATCAAAAGGCAACTTTGCTCTTGGCTGACATAAAAGTTGTCGCCTCTTTAGTTAATGCTTTAACCTGGAAGGGTAACGCGCTTTTAGGTGCTCGATTATAATTCTAAATACTTTTCAAAGAATAACATCTTAGATCTGAGCTATTAAATAATCAAGAGGCTATTTAAGTCGAATAATTGATGGTAATATGCAATTTTAAAAAACAATAATAAAGCAATATAAGATGAAGTATTTAAAAACGTAGGCATTTTACGTTCTAGTTGAATAAATAAAAAATATGATATAAAATCCTTGCCAAATTGCGTGTTGAACTTATTAGAAATTATATATTCTTGCATATTTTTTATGCATAGTTAGGGTATAGGAAAGTAACCTTAAAATTTGATAACTTTTTAGTTCGGTTGAATATATATTGAATATTCGTTATTTGGTAGAAAGGAAAAGCAGAGCCATCGTCGATTAGATAGTAAGATTTGAATGTGCTGCAAGCTAAACAATAACACACACAGAAACAAACATACGCAAGTTGGGCATCAAGCTGCCGCTTCGCGTTGGCATTCTGACAGCTTTGGTTATGAGTAAATGCTCTACAGGAAATAATGTTTGGTGATGGATTTGATAAACAGTGGTTGAACGATCTAAATATTGTTTGCGATTCCCAAAGACGTTGGACTCAAAACAAAGCTGATTGCTTCAATGTTATATATAAGTATGCAAAACAATCAACAACAACGATTAATTATCTAAAAGATCGATCTAGGAACTTGGAAGGTTTTGTGGACTTAAAGGCAACAATGACTGCGTTTTTGGTAGATGTAAACTTGATTCCAGAGTATCTGCTAGTTGAACTCTCTTAAGAAGAGCGTTCTTATAGTTTGTCAAAGTAAATGCATATAGAGTAGTAGTATTTAACTTATACTCCAAATAAGAAAACTTTGGGCGAATCCTAACCTTTACAATGAAAGACACTTTTTTACTTTAATAAAAATTCACTCTATGTTATCGCTGCTTGTCTTACGTTTTACTTGACGGTTTGTCATGAACGAAAATTTCAATTCAAGTTAGACAGTAAATGTATATAGCGCATATGCTTGAAATTTTGACATGTCGCAACCGTCAAACGTTGCCAGTCAGGCCTTCACCTGAGGCGTCAAACGTGGCGTATGGGCAATATTTGCATAAGCAAACATTTAAGAGTTTTCGCTGCTCTTTTGCCTTGGACGTGGGCTTATGGCAGCTTTTATGTGTTTGCGAAGTTTGAGTCAAAGTTTATTTAAGCTGAGGCCACATAAAGTTAAATTAAGGTTTTTGGCTTAGAGAAACAGGAAGACAGACAGAAATAAATGTAGTGGGGTGTTCAGGCACTTGGTTGTATCCATTCTTTTTTCTTTCTTTCAAATTTTTCAATTACACTTAAAGTTAAAGTGTTTGGCAACTGCCGTTGCTGTTGATATTTTGGTGCAACTCTTTATTATTTTAGTAAGCAACAATTTTATCTGCTTATGGGAATTTTGCCACATGCTGCAAATATTTCATCATGTGCTTCTCAACTTTTTATTTAGCTTTCAGTGTTTATGGCCCGTATTCAAAGTATAGGCTTTGTTTTCACGTCATTCGAAACATGTCTGGCGTTTAAATGGAATATTAATACATTGTATGTGTGACCCGCTTTGTATTTTTTTTCTCCTGTTGCAAAGTTTTGCATTTGTTGCGATATTTTGGGGGCGGTGACTTGAGTTCATCTGCGGCTTAATTTAGTGGAGCAGACGAGTTCAGGCGAGTTCTTCTTGTTGCCAACTGTCTGGCTGAGTAATTTATCAGCAGACGTGCTAGTTCAGAATTTTTTGTAACACAACCAAACTACTTTTTAAGCTCTGTAGCATTTGGCCAAGTTCGAAGCCACTTAACTTGTCCTCCGTACCGTGGCCATAAGCCATTAGGTGCAAATCAATTTCAACTCACTCATTGCCACAAATCTTTTGAGGTTTTTGCGTAAACTTATGCCCTCTCCCAGGCACAACATCATCAAGTTTGTCAGCTGCGGCTTTGCGCACAAATCTCGCACACAAATCACAAATTGAGCACTTGATTCAACGCTAAGCATTGGACTTAAATGGCCCCAGCTCATTATATATGACTGTGGCTGGCATTAATTATCTACGTGCCACTTTTCATTGATAGATTGATAGGTTGAGGCACCCGCCAACGCAAGTTTCGATTCCACAATACAACAAGCACAAAAATGAAAATGTCCAAAAACTGTCGCAATGCCTGTGGAAAAAGAATAGGAAAAGCGTTTATTTATAAAAACAGAATATATTAGTAATGCCCCAACTACACAACTATTTAGATTGTCAAACCCATGCTCAGGTGCACCCAGTTACAGCTACTAGCGCTATGGACCTGGCGCCGCCGGTTGTGTTGACAACGCTGCCCAAAAAGCGAAATAATAAACCAAAATACATTTTTTCTGCACCATAAAATGCAATAAACGAGCAATTCACATTTCTGCATAACAGCCCAGTGCAGAACTTGTCTCCTCAAACTGGGCAAAACATATGAATGTCAACTGTCCCCAGTAATAAAAGAAAATAAATGATAAAAATAGTACAAATATTAATATGAAACGCATATCAAAAAAATATTATTGCATTGCCTGGGGAAAGTTTTTCATAATTTAGAATACCAAAAAGATATCACAATGTTAAAATCCTATATGAAAAAATTCTAACAAAACCTGTTTGGTTTAATATTTTTACGATAAATAGATTAGATAAATCGCTTAAGCACCCTGTGATAGCAGCAAAAATTGCAAATTTGAGTTTTCATATTTTGAGTTAAAAAAGAAATTACCTTTCATTATCTCATTAAAATAATTACACAGCTTATTTAACTAAATAGTTTAAATATTAAATTATTATAAATATTCAATGTTTTAAAGTTAAATATGGAGGTATCCATAACAAGTGGAAACGTTGTAGTCGGACGCAACCGACTGCGGTATACTGGATGACGGTTCAAAAACGGGTAACATCAGGCCTGGTTAGAATAGGGTGCGGGTGCGGCAGATCTTTCCGGGATGTCAAAAGTTATATTGCCACCAAATTTGGCGTTACCTTCCTACCAAATTTGGGGACTCTAGCTTTAAAACTAATAAAGATAAACGCATTCCCGCTTTTAAGGAGGTGGTGGGCGGCTAGGGTGGTATGGGTGGGCGTGGCTCCAACAGTTTTGATTAAGTTTTTTTTTGGAAATGCCAATAGCTATCCAAATTTGGTAACTATTACTGGAAGGGTGTGGAAATTATAAGGACTTATCGATTTTGAGTTTACAAGTTCATATATCGATTTACTATCTACTATCTTCACGGGCATTGCACAAACCCAATATACTCTTTACCTTTGGCTTCGAGTGTCAAAACAAACAAACTAAGATACTAAAGCGGTATTAAAAATGTATCACAATATTTTATGCTCGTTAATATTATTATATCACAATCTTAGGCTATGTTTATTTTTTATATTAAATAATTAGCTTTAAAATTAGTTAAAATATTGGAATTTATAATTTGCCTAAGACAGCTTATTATGTAGATTATTATAAGTAAAACAAGCATTTGGCAAAAAGAAAGTATTAAATGTTAGACGTGACATGCTTTAAATATTTAGTTAAGAAAGCAACATATCCGTTTTTAACACAAGTAAGAGTTAAGGAAAAACCTAATTTCATTTACACTTATAATTTAATCTAGTGCGTTTTCTTTCTTGAATATGCAAGAAGCATATTTAGTATATATTGTAATTTGAATTTTAAAATAAATCTCAAGAATTTTAACAATTGGCTTGATGCAAAAACAAAAATACTTTAAATCAATATCAATTAACTACAGTCGTTGGGGAAAATCGACATCAGAAAAGTCGTTAGGTATACACAGAACCTATTCGTAACAACAAAAAAAAGGAGAGAAAAACACACACATACACAAAGCTTGCGTCTTAAGCCTGTTGTCCTGTTGACAGACAATTTGGCTGTGAACAAACAGCAAACAAATTGACAAACAATTTCAAGTGTTCAAATGCTAAACACAAAATACTTAACTTGACCAATAAAAAGTAAATGGCGTACACTCATACGCAAGTACACACACATACACTCACGAAACACCACAAGCTGTCCGCAAGTTAAACTCACACGCACGCACACACACATATACACATACATAGCCAAAGACACATTTACAGAGCACCGTAGTCTGAATGAATGGCAATGGCTTTTGCTGAAAGCGGGTCGACAAAAGAATAAAAGGACGAAATCAGTCGGAAGCCAGCAGTCAGCATCAGCAGTGGGCAGCCAGTCAAGCTTTTTGCATAGCACTTAAAATAGAGAGACACACGAAAAAAAACCAATAAGGAAATAGTAGAAGCGAAAGAAAACAACAACAAAAACAGCACACAGACACACACACAACCCGAATAGGTAAACAGGATGTAGAAATCTGCTGCAGTGAAAGATCCTGAGTGATAATTCGACATGAGGCTCATGTCTAGGCGCTGGTAATTGACATTGTTGGGCGACAGGCCAGAACACGAAAGGGAAAAAAGTGGAAGAGGAAACAAGAGGACAGGCCAATGCTGTTTATCTGTAAAAGTGTACCGTTGGTTGAGAATACATGCGACTATTCGACGTTCTCGTTCTCGTGCTTGTCATCAGCAATGCAGCTTTTAAATCCTGGGCCCAGAATGTCCTAATAATGTTCATGTCAATGCAGCACAGCTGGGCACAAAAACCTGCCCAAGATGTGACAATGACATTTGCAGCCGAAAGTGTTTGTCTCCTCGCTCCACCCACTAATTCGCTCTTCCACCTAAAAGCACTTATCTCATTGAAAACGAGTATTTGCCAGTTCACAAATAGTCCTCTACTCAGACAGACGGCTGACCTGATTGCCTGAAGAATTATCACGGTATCGTGCTTCATACCTGTAGTATGCGTAATTTGCCAGTCATTTATTGCCTGCCCGTCCCGTCAACTGCAGCCTGTTAGCTGTTAACTAAAGTTAAACAACTGTGGCAACAACAACTAATTAACTTTTACAATAAAACCTGAAGCGACAACGACGTAAACGTGCAAAAGTCTTACAGCTCACTTCAGTGTCAGATTTGAAATGCATTTCTCGTTAAATTTACAAACAACTGTCAAGCCCGAATGTCCTTTGAGTTGAAGACTTGCAACTGGACTTAACAGTGCTCACGAACAGACTTAGTACAGCTGTCAGTTCTAAGTTGGCACAGCTGCAAATGCGCTTTTGTACTATACACTCACTCAGACGATGCTAATGACGCTGAATGTTGCCAGCTGATGTCGCCTCGAGGTGTGCCTCAGTAATTAACGGTTTTATGACGGCCAGCAACAAAAGGCAATTGCAATCAACATGTCATTACCCATGCACCGACACAAACACACACCAAACTGAAGTACCACAGACAAGCTTAAACATAACTGAAAAGAATCTCAAATAAACATTTGAATTTTGAAGTTTCACCTTAAGTGTATCTGTTTATGTCAAGAAAGTTCTTATCATAGAAATTACAGTACGACCTCGGTTAAAACAACCTATTAAAATTTGGCCAGTTGCGAAAACTGAGGTGGTTGCGAAAACTGAGGTGAAATTTTCTGGTGGCCACGAATCCTTTTTAAATAAAAGACGCCTTCGCTTACCTTTAAAATTAAATTTAATCGAATAAGACTTTGTTTAAAGCAAGAATTTCATTTTTTTAAAAATTGAGAAATTGGGGTCTGTACTTTTTTACAATTTCTTTAGAAATAGGAAAATTACGCTCTCTTTGTTTTAGAAACCACGCGTACAATGATTTCTCCATATTATCATAATCGTAAAAACGAACTAAAACATACTTTTCCTTAGGAAGTTGCGTTAAATAAGGTAATTTTTTTTTTAAAGTTGCGTTAACAGAGTCAGCAATGTTAAGAATTCGGGTGTTGCAATAATCGAGGAGCTGCGTGTAACGAGGGTTGCGTTAACCGAGGTCGTACTGTAATGCTTATTGTTATACTGCATTGGATGAGTGCGTTACAATTTAATAGAAAGTCCAAGTTTACTGGACACAAGTGCTGACACAGAATATGATTTGTAATTATCTTGTAAGTGATATAAATATAAATATAAATATAAATATAAATATAAATATAAATATAAATATAAATATAAATATAAATATAAATATAAATATAAATATAAATATAAATATAAATATAAATATAAATATAAATATAAATATAAATATAAATATAAATATAAATATAAATATAAATATAAATATAAATATAAATATAATATAAATATAAATATAAATATAAATATAAATATAAATATAAATATAAATATAAATATAAATATAAATATAAATATAAATATAAATATAAATATAAATATAAATATAAATATAAATATAAATATAAATATAAATATAAATATAAATATAAATATAAAATATAAATATAAATATAAATATAAATATAAATATAAATATAAATATAAATATAAATATAAATATAAATATAAATATAAATATAAATATAAATATAAATATAATAGACGCTCACAGTTTTGAATCAACAGAAAATTTGATATGTTACAGTATGTCAATGTCCAAAGAATCTTTGGCTAAAGATATATCTTAAAAATATATTAACTAATAATTTCTTATTCTTGGTCCAACTATGGCTCAAGAGAATTTTCATTGCGAATCTTAAGTCTATATAAATCGATGCAAGTTAAAAGATGGATAAACAAACATTTTTATTACTAATTTTTATATTATTTCTAATTCTAAATCAACAAGATCAAATACTTTAAGTTCGTTCATTAAAATGCGTCCTAAAATTACTGCTTTATTTGCTAAACAAAAAAAATTATCTTACTTAAAAATAGTCACAAAAAGAGAAAACATTGTAAATCGTCAAATTTACACTTTCATTCAAAAATTCCTGCCATTTCTTTTCGCTGTAGCGTGTTATTTATACTTTGGTTGATTGGGTTTTTACAATGTCCATCATGAGAGTAACAAAATTAAGTAACAGAAAATCTACTGAAATATCTGCATTTCAAGCAAAATCAGCAAGGTTTAACATATTTTTATATGTACATGAGATTTAATAAGAACATTCCCATTTCAACATCAACATATTTTAAAAATTTAAATGTAACGAGAATTACTAAGTTTAAACTTACCGAATAGGAAGTATGATAGCCAGACATGCGGCTCGAACTTAGAATTTCTGTTCACTCAGCGGATGCCTTAGCTATTGCCTTTTTGCCGAACATATTTCATATGCAGTTAGTTTCAGCGTAAAGCAAACATGCTTTGCATCCGTCCCAAAGCTATTTTTAATGAAAATGTATTAGGAACGATTTTGGTTTTTAAATGAATAAGCTCTAAATTAATATTTTACAATTGCAGGTCAAAAACTTAAACAACGTTGTGTGTGAGTGTGAGTTAGAGCTGATGATTCTCGTTTTGAAAACGATGCGTGCTCTGACAGCGCTATTTATTACCTCGTTTTTGTACACACACAGTGTTTTCTTGTTGTTTTTGTTTTTTTCCTTTGGTCTGTCTAATTTTTTTATTTGGTTTATTTTGCGTAAAATAAGTGCCACGCCTTGATGTACGATGTATCCTAGGTGGACAAGGAGCTGGAGTAAGAGTTCTAACTGCGGTTGGGGCTGCTGTTTGAGCTAGGCAATATCTGCATTTTAGACTCTCTGCTGCTGACTGGTGTAGCTGTTGCTGTTGCTGTAGCTGTTTCTGGCTTCTTTTTGCTCTTTCGTCAGCTTCCGCTCGTCGGCGGCGGCATCCGCCATCATCATTGCTTCCATTTTGTGCGCACTGACCCGCTTTTTGCGCTTTTCCCATTACATTTGGTTTGCTATTTCGCTTTTATATTGTTTGTCTTCGCCTTTCGTTTTATTTTATTCGCCCTCTTGCTTACTTATTTATAGTATAACTGTTTCATTGTTGGCTGCCGGGCATGAACTATCTCTGTTTATATACACATACATATACTATGTGTCGTTGAATTTGTGTGTGTGTCTCTCAGTGTGTGGCCAGTGTTTGCACAGGGTGCACGAAATCAGTTGTGCCATGTAGTTTTCATGTTAAACGCGCTCAAAATTAATGGTCACACATAGACACACTACACACACACACGCGTATATTTATACATTTGGACTCCCAGTTGCGAGTTTAGAAATAGAAACGAACGTTATCGTTACAAATGTGCTTTCCGCTGCCTGTCAGCGTGGCTACAATTCGCGGCTGAGTCCCAACTGCAGTCGCCGCTGGTTTTTCGCTGTGTTCCTCGTTGAATTTGATGTTGTCCCGTCGAAAGCTGCACGCGGAGCATGGTCCATTCCTCTCACTCTCTCTCTCTCACACACTCTATTTCTCTGTCTTACTCATATGCAAGCACTCTTTTGCTATCTGTCTCTCTCTATCTGTGTCTGTTCACATGCATTTAATATTTGCCTGCAGCTAAATCAAATTGTTTTTCTGAATCATTTTTTAGTTGTTCTTTACCAAGCTCACAATTTGTTCGCTTATTTTTCTTCCTTTTTTCGCGTTGTTGTTTCTGTTTTTGGTTCTCTGTTGGTCGCATAAAAAATTGAAGATAAACGTCGGTAAATGTAATTTTTAAAAGCCCTAATGTCCTGCGTCCATTTGCGCTGCACTTGCTATTTGTTCTGCTGGGCCTAAGAATTTTGATTGCATGTGGTTAAAAATTGTGGTGCGAATTATTTCTTTTTGCCTATCAAAGCAATAAATTTATACCACGATTATGGTGAACATTTTGGGGAATTATAATTATTTATTGTATGTGTTATATATGCCATTTTTTGCAGACTGCTGTTAAGCTATTTTTTTTTTATGTCAACTATTGATTGATTTAAATGCATCGATTGGAAAGTCAAAAGTCATCATTTGCATTTTTTCATCATCATCATCCAAGGAGCTAATGATGAGCGTATGTAATTTTTCCTAAAAAGTTCTCTCCACCATATTATTTTCTGAGTATATGCGCACACTAAACTTATAAGAAGAAGCAAAAACGTTACAGTCGGGCGCAACCGCTGTGAAATACTCTGATACTATGAATCAAGTCTCTAGTTAATAGATTGTATGCAAAGCGAAAGGTAAGGGCGAGGCCTTCCACCATTTTTTAATTCAAATCTCTACCAACTATTTTAAATGTAGGGAGTTAATGGCGGCAGGGAAAGACGTAGCATCCAAATTTTTTATTCAGATTTTTGAGGTAAGTAATTAGCTATAATTCCACCATTTTTGGTGTCTGTAGCTCTTAAGGCGTTGTAAATATGTGTGGCTTATGGATTTGTACCTCAAACTGTATCTATTTGTTATCGATTTCTCAGCCCCCTGTAAGCGTAGCGCCCTTTCATAAGCACTTTTTCTGACGCACAGACTTTTGCAAAGTTTCAAGTCTCTAGCTTTAAGGGTCTCGAAAAAACGAGCACTAATACAGACGGACAGACAGCAAGACGAGTATTGCACAAGACAAATATACCCTGCACTTTCGATATCAGAGTATAAGTTTTGGCAATGGCAGCCAGCGACCGTACTACCAGCGTCCAACATGGCATTAATATTTAAAAGTCAGCTTTGAAACTTGTTTGACAGGCTGTCAAGACATTATTACCAGCAAAGGGTAGAAATGTTACCCAACAACGACATATCTGTTTGTTTTTACTATGTATGACAGACTGACAGTTCTTGAGTATTTGGATTTAAAAATAACAACAACAAATAAAAGTATAACGAATATCATACAAACTATACAAGTTGAATCGTGAAAAGCAGCGGCCAATGCAATTTAAGGCTAATAACAAATAATGCGATACAAATTGTTTACCATGTATTGATAGCTATTCTAAGATATTGTTTGTTAATTTCTTTATAATATTTTATTAAAGTTAAAACTTTCTACAATTTTTTAATAAAACCCTTGCGTAAATAGTAACCCGCTTTTCGTTTAAAATATTTCTACCCATTTCATATACCATCCTGCCGTATTTTCGACAGTGCAGAAACTTTGTGTTAAGCCGATATAAGTACTTTAAAGCGCTTAATATCAAATAATAAATATTCAGTATGATCACGTTCTGGCTAGTTTCGAGTACACCAAGAAAAAAAAAATGCACAAATGCCTCAGTCACATGCCACATTAAAGACTTTTAACGTGTGCCCCGACATTTGCTTGACAATGGCCACCCAAGACCGTCAGCTGCCAAATAAAACAACCTCAATACGACAATGGCAAAAAAAAAGAAAAAAAAAACTTCCGTCATATTTTGATATTTTTGCATAAATACGATACGAGGCGCTCTCTCCTTTGTCAGCAATTTTAAATTAATTTTATTTTTGTATGTGCTACTCCGTGTAAAGTATGTGTATGTGTAGCTGTTTGTTTGGCATGCCGCAAAGTTTGGCTGTCACCCTAGAGTTAGGCTTCGTGTCGGGAGGGGCTCCCTTGAAGAAAGAACCGCAATCTAGACATGCTACGGGTTTTATACACAATGTTTGATGCGTCTTGTGAGTTTTTTTTTCCTTCATTTTTTTCGCTCTTTATGCAGATGGATTTGCTTTAGCGCACACACACACGCAACACACACTTGCTAAATCACAATCTTTGCTGGCAACATATGAAAATTGCGTTTTGCGTAATAAAAAGTCGAGTTTATCTGCGCAACGTTCGCTCAGAAAAACTGATTTACTTTGCAATTTTATGACTTTATTAAGAATTATGTGCTGTTTTGTATATATTTACAATACACAAGCACAACATACACAAGCACTTACACAAAGTCTCTGTGTATCAGGAAGTTAGTGCAGCAGTAGCAGGAAACTCTCACAAAATGCAAGCCAAGTTGAGTGTGTGCATACATTACCCAAAGTCCTGGCTGTATCCTGATGTGTGTGCTGTACTGTTGTTGTCGACTGACTCACTTGACCTCTAGCAAATGACATGAAAATCCTTTGATAGAGCTGCACGCATTCATTCATATCATGGCCACAAGTTATGAGTGCATATTTTTATGCAACAAAATCGTACAAGGATTTCGGGAAGAACAGGATACCCCAATACACCGCCCCCACACTCCGTACGTTTCCTTAATTCTCGATTCCTGCTTGCTTGTCTATTTGCTCTATAGATTTAAATGTATGATGCTTTTGCTTGCACTCCCAAGCACAAAATTTGCTACAAATAACTAAGAGTGCTCATTGTGAATGTCTAACCAACAGCAAGTGTGTGGGAATTGAGGGGGAGGGAGAGGTAGTTAGCCAACGATAGGGTGTGCTGACAAATGATAATGTTGTGCGATATGTTTGGCATGTAAGTTGCCGGATAATGGTACGGATTTTGGATATTTTTATGGCCACTCATTGCGTATATCAACATTAGAAAACTTTGACGCTGAGTGCAGATGTTTCCCAATGCCAATTGACTTAACTCGAAGATTTTCGTCCACATGGGAAGATGAATAGTATCGGGACCAGCAGCAGCAGTTGCTGTAGACAAATCCTTTGACCTTTCACCTTAGCACTTGCACCTGCGTTCGTCAGCAGCGTAATAGACTATAATATCTGATGACCCATTTAGCGCTCTGTACACTGAGAAAAAAAAATTAAGAACAAATGTTCTTAATTTTTCAGACTTTTCGTTCTTATTTTTTTGGTATTAAAATAAGAACAGCGTTCTTAAAACATGTTCTTAATTTTGATTTTGTTCTTAAATTATGAACATACGTTCTTGATTCCAGAACCGTATGTTTATATTGGTCCATTATAAGAACATTTCGTTCTATTTGTACCAAATTAAGAACACTGTTCATAAAGTATGAACGCATTTACCACCCGAAGCTGAGCCGAAGTTTCATTGGTTAACATTAAACTTAACTGCGAACGAAATTAGTTCGGCAACAGCGCAATAGCTAAGGCTTCCGCGTGGTCTCAGGTTCGAATCTCGGCACACGCATTGAAGTTTCATTATCGGTAAGAGAGAGTATACAAATGAATTTAATTTATATTTAAAATATTTCAGTAGCATATTAAAGCTATTAATTGTTATTAACCATTAACAAAACAGCAATATACAGTACAATACTCAAAATAAAAAGATTGTAAAGATTGTATTAGGTTTGTGCAATGTCCAATTCACTTTATCTATGGGATAGTAAATTAGAGATCGAGAACGCATGAGCGTTCAAACTACGGCCCAAAAAAATTGTAATGGTGAAATAATCAAAGTTCAGCGTAGAAAAGTTCGACTGTACCAAATCAATTTAGCTATGAATAAAGTTACCTTTAAAATATATAACTTATTGCCGCCCGCATACTTAAATAATAACAATAAATCTTCTACGCCTCCGGTCGAGCTATGTTCAAACTTTCGCACACACACAACAAAGCTTTTGTGTTTTTACAGCTAAGCAATTTAATTTCGGAAGTTAAATTGCAAAGCTTTTGATTGCTCAACACACACGCAATAGTCATCGACGTGTGCTTGACATACACTGCTTTAGTACTAAAGACAGGAGAACTTGAAGTATACTAAATTTTTTTTCCCATTTTCAAGTGTCCACTCTTGGGACGCTCCAAATCACATTAATGCGTTGCTTTTTGTACTGTTCATTGGAATAAGAAGTTTTGGCGAAGACACTTGGGAAAAGGGTTTGTAACTTGATTAAAATTAATCAAAGAGCACTACCTCAACAGGCATAGATACATACTATATGGAAAGTCAGATTCCTTTATGTGCTTCAATATAATATCATTTTATGCATACAAATAAGTGGGGATGCTAAAGGAAAGATATACATAACTATATCCTTACAATTTGGAATTGACATGAATGGCAACAACGCCATCATCGTCAGAGTTGCGAATCGAGATATTGGCGCGCCCGTCAGACCCAACGTAGATGGTCTTCCCGGTGCAGCCGGAACCGTTCTTCTGGCCAGAGATGACATCGCAATAGTTGCCGGAAGGTAGACCAGTTTGCACCGAGCTGTTCATGTCGTAGTTGTCATTGTTGAAGGCCACAAAGCCACGGTTGCCACGACTAAAGGCAATCTGGTTGCTGCCGTTATCCCACCAGTTCTGCAGCTGGGCATCGCCAACAGCATTCCTGAATCCAACCATGTTGTAGATCTGGCGCCAACGATGCTCGCACACCCAGCCACCGCCGCAAGAGTTATCGGCATTGAATGTGGGGGAGGCAATGTTGTTTCCATCATAAGAAGGTGGTCCCTGGTCGGCGTCATTGAAGGCGAAGGATGACATGACACGGGGTGTGCCGAAAGGATGGGCCAACATAAAGGCGGAGGCCATTTTGTATTTTCGGTCCACCTTGTAGGTGAGCACGTCGGCACCACCAGCACCATGACCACGCTGGTTATCGTGATTGTCCACAAACACCAGTGAGCGATCGGAAGCGGCAAAACCCCAAGCGGTTCCCCAGTTGGACAGGTAGCGCAACTGATCCTTGCCGCGGAACACTTTGCCAATCGAGTCGGAGTGACGGAATTCGGTAACGGCACCCAGGCCAGTGTATTCGGATTTCTTGATGGCCTCACCGCCCAGATCGATGACCTCTTGCACAATATAGGGACGAGCACCAGAGTTGAAGCCATGATTGGTATTCAGATTATTAAGACGTCCATAGATGGCAGCCAGATCTCCGGGCCACATGTGCTTGGCGGCATCCACACGGAAACCAGCAACACCCAATTCAATCAAGTGATTGAGGAAATCGACAACCTTGTCTCGCACCCAGGAGCTACCCTGGTTCAGATCACGCAGACCGACCAGCTCGCAGTTGCGCACATTGTTTGGATCATTGTAGTTGGTAATGGCACAAGTGGGGTTAAAGTCTAGCGAGGAGAAGGGCACGGCGGGGAAGCTCTTTGAGCCGGGATCAGCATTGCTGCCGCCAGTACCTGATCGGCCACTATTAGCAGCCATATGATTGAACACTACATCCACATAGGTGCGTACACCAGCGTTGTTGCAACGCCTGACCATGCTAGCGAACTGCTCCTCGTTGCCGGATCGAGTAACAAGCTTGTAGGAGATGGGCTGATACCGCTCCCACCAGGGTCGTCCACCAATCACAACGTTCTCATTTACAGGTGAAACCTATTTAAAAGAATATGCACAAACGGCTTTTATAAATGATACTAATATAAATATTTATCAATACAATTTATATGTGCCTTTCTAATAAGTTAAATGTTATTTATTTTATTTTTTTTAACAGACTTATAACACTCCAAGGTGCACTTCAATTAAGCACACATATTTATTTAAAGTACTAATTTGCTTGGCTCACCTGCAGACCACCATAGCCATGGGGTCCTAGGAAGTTTTCGCATTCGGCTGCAATATCGTCCCATTTCCATTCGAATAGGTGAACCATGCCGCTGCGCCCATCTTTATAGTTGGTGTTGAATTGGGCACTGGCCAAGGCCACAAAGGCAGTAATAACTAGACCCTTGATTAAAAACATGCTGCTGCTTGAATTGGAACTAAATTCCACACTGAAACCAGCAAAGACGCTGCTTCACCTTTTATATGCGATTAATGCCGGACGAAAAGGAAAAAAAAAACAACAAAAAACACTCATCAATTGCTTGCTAGCTGGTGGTCAATGGGCATTGAGTGCTGTGTGTTAATGATTTGTGATGCAAATTATGACCAGGGGGTGATAGTACCAAGCAGTGGGGTCTAATTTGGCGTGCGGCTTGAAGATTAGATATGAATGTGATTGGACGTTGACAGTGCTATCAGTTATCGGTAAACAATATTTACTAAATAAGTAATTGAAAATAGCCAAGTACTTAAAATAAGCTTAGCATTTTAAAATATTTATTATCAACGAAACACATACTAAATCATCTGATTGGAATCGAAGTTTATATGTGAATCATATGTACCACCGAATAGCAGTTGTAAATTATACGAAATGCACATTGCGAATGTGGCCGCTATTCATCTTGCATTAAAGGAATCTCTGCCGCTTCCAGAAGCATATGCTGTGGTCCGACGCAACGTCCACTTAGCTCATTAAGGAGCTTTTCTTGACGATTTATTCAGATAAACGATGTGTTCAAAAAAATAAAAATAATATTATTGATTTAGCTTTTATCTCTTAAGAAAATAAATTTTCCATTAATTTCTGTCCGGCTTTTCTCAATCGCACCGTGAGCCAATTTCAATCATTTTAATCTTATCGCAACTTCAAATAGATCGGCATTTGAATTGTTTTTATGGCAATTGTAAGAGCTCAAAAGGTCTTTCTCTTCCATCTTGTCTTGCATGGGCAAGTCATGATTCTTTAAAATATTTCAACTTTATTTAACATATACAATTTGCAGCTTTTGAGCAATGTCATTATTGGTCCTATGACCAATTTTAATTACTCAACTAAACCTGATTATTTTCATTTTATTTATTTATAGTCAGCTAAGAGCAAATTTAATTTTAATTTAAATTAAAAAATAGTTTAAATAATTAAATTAAGTATAGTATATATTATTATGATGGCATCTCATCTGTCATCCTTAAAACTTGTGCGGGCGAGCTCCGTGAGTCGCTGAAAATACTATTTCATTTAAGACATTACAGAGCTATTGAATAGCTGAGCAATGTCTTGAAGTTATTTGAGACCCACTGTTACCAATCTAGCAGTATTTAGTCATTTTTACATGAAAGCACTTAAGAATCGATTTCAGGTGGACACAATCTATACCGACTATAAAGACCTCGAGGCCCGATATATGTATTTACATTTTTCGTTGATGGCTCTGCTGTTTCTAGCCGAAATGAATCGCTTGAGCTTGGTGTTATTTTTGAATCTTAGATAAACTTTATCAAATATCTGGACTACTATATGCCAAAATCATATGCTATGTATACATTAAGAACTAAATAAGTTTAAAATTTAAACTTAGGTGTAATGTAAAATTAAATTACCATTGCTTTATTATTATTCAAAATATGTTTAAAAGAAGGAAGCATTGCTGATCCTATTGTATATAAATATTCTTGATCAGCAGTATCAGCTTAGTCGATTTAGCCATGACAATGAAAGTACATGATAAGTCTAAGTTCTTTTTTATATACACATATTACGTTATTGTTAACATAGCATCATTCGAACAATATTCGGAAATTATATAAAATTCAAGATCAAGAATATATTCATTTGGTACTCCACGCAGCATTATCAAATATAATTATATATTTGAAGACCAATTACAAAATTGAATAGCTATACGATTGATAGTATTTAAATTGTTTTGAAAAATTGGCAACATTTAGTGACGTACATATGTCTTCAAGCGGTTGTTTTACTATCGGCGATGGCAGTTATTGCCACTTGATATAAATTAAAATATTGACAGATATATTTAGATGTGCTTAATGAATTCGCTTGCGATATGGTCTGTCGTATATTTGACAGGGGGAATCAATAAAATATTGCAGGTTATCAGCGTTCACTTGGCTCGCCAACTAGTTTATCAACAGTTTGTGCATGAAAACTGCGATTGCATATTATTTGAACTTTTTTACACAGGTGGCTATAAATTAGACACGCGTTTGCAATACAGCAATACATTTGATTTTTCATTTCTCCTCGAGGTTCATATGAAAACACTTAAGAAATAATTTATACCAAAATCCTTGTTGCTACTTAAACAATTTAAATAATTAAGCAAGATTTTTATGGAATACTGATGGCATGCAAATTTGTGATGCAGATTTTGTCGGGAAGTCGTCAATTATCTTCCCACTAAGTTTGGTGATTTTAGCTGTTTGCACCGCTAGGTCTATCGATTTGTTGTCGATTTCTCAACTTCCCTGGTGGGCTCAGCGCTCCTTTATTGACAATTTTTCCGACGCTCACATGAACCAATATATTTGAAAAGTTTCAAGTCTGCTACTTTAAAGGCAGACAGATTAGCGGACAGCATGACGGTCATAGCACAAAACCAATAAATTTGTTACTTTCGCTATCAGATAATACTAATATAGCAGCAACTATAATATGTACTGTTGGTCACCATTTTACTTTGTTGTCTTTTTATCACTAGGCACTCTATATAAACATAGTATATATACTACAATGTTTTTATTCTCGATACCGAAGGTTAAGAGTATATTAAGTTTGCCGTCCGACCAGCCATCCGTCTGTATGACATACTTCAAGCTAGAGACTTGAAACTTGGCAAATATCATTTTTGATAGCCGGGACGTACATTCGATTACTCAAAATCGATAAATCCTTAGTTTTGCAACGCCCTTTCAGATAGAGTTACCAAATTTTTTTTGATCCAGTTCTTAAGCCAGAGTCGCCAAATTTTCTGGCAACATAACTGGTAACATCCCCGAAAGATCTGCTTCAGCCCATCTTTAAACGCAGCGTACAACCCTTCTGCATCCGTACCCTTTTGCGATCAGGTCTCTTGTTACCCGTTTTAAAACAGGTATCGAGTGTACCGCAGTCGGTTGCGTGCGTCTGCAACGTTTCCACTTGTTTTTGATAAGCTCTTACCTACTTGATTTGCTATTCGTTTCTGTGAAGGTGAGATATGAGAGCTGCACTAAGTAAATTTAACAAATATTTTAATTAATTAAATTTCTTTCTCAAAATCTGAAGTGACATGCACTGAGCGGCAGCTGGAGTGGAAAATGTTTGATAAGATTTCAATTAAATTGTACAAAGCAATAAAAATCTAATTGTTTTTATTTGCAAAGTGAAACAATTTCAAGTGCCCGTCCAGAAAGAGATAAGAAAAACTTGCTTATATGTTTTGTTTGGTTGTGTGTGTGGCGTATTATGGCATGCTTCTAAGCGTATGTGTAATCTATAGGGCCAACAGTTTCTTACACAATTTTGCATTGTCAGCAGACGAACAATAAAATCAACTGATGCATTTGTAGCTGGACCAATTTCGTGTATCCAACCGTTAGCTGTGTGAGTGTGTGTGTGTGTGTGTGTGTAAAAAGACAATCAAATTATGTAAGCTAGTACAACAGCGGTGGAAAAAAGTGACACTTATGCAGGGGCTTATTAATTTACATGCAAAACTATTTTACATATACATAGACAGCTACAAGAGTAAGCGTAAAGTGGAGTAAACCAGATCTGAAGAGTTATAGGGACAGACAAGCTGTCTAAAAGTCAACTTAATGCACAAATATTTACTTTAAAGTACGTATACGTAGCAGCAGCAACTGAATTTGAGCATTTCCGCACATTACACCTGAAGTTGAAAACTTTGCTACTGCCAAAAACTTGGGTCCAAGAAATATGCTATCTTCACGTCTGTCCTTCTTTAGCTTACTCTGTCTCTTTCTGACTAGCAACGCCAATTTGAATTGTAAGCAAATTCGGATATGGCAAAGTTCTTAAAACGGAAACGTTTGCTGCACTTTCAATGCCAAAAAGGGCAGCAACAAAATGCGTTGCCAACTAACACTGACACTGCCGCAAGTTTTGCGCCCAAGCTCAAAAGGTATGCCCGCACCTTGTATAAGCCAGGTCCCTATCCATATCCCATTTCCCCTTGCCGTCTCTCGCCCTCCCATGTGGCAATCTATAACTGCAACCACAAACGACAGACTTTTGAAATATAGTTAGATAGGTAAACTTAAAACTTTACAATGCCCCTAACACCTACCCCCCTTAGCTGTCTGCACTTTCTCCACTTCACACACAGCTGCTGCTGCATGTGAGAAAAATTAATTTACATTTATATTAAATGTGTATGCCGTTGAGCAAAAGTTGTTGAATGTTCATTGTGGTTATGCTGACAGGCGATGAAACACTTGCAAACTGGCTCATTATTATGATTATGGCAATAAAATTGAAACACGCACAACTCATTTCCACCATCAATAGCCCGTGGCCAGTAACCAGTTTATCAAATAAGCTTTATAAACATCACAAAACTGTTAAATACATATTTGCGAACACAATGAGTGCACTCAGTGAATAAACAAAATTAGATATAAATTTAAGTACATATGATATAGAGCTACCTTCCGCTATACTACAAATCAACATTCATAGGTATGACGTAGTTGTGTGTTTTGATTTATTGACCCAGCCCATTATTTTAAATTACATGTATAAAAATCATTGTGCAGTTGATAATCCAATCAAATAAAATATAAACAATAGCAACGATTGAAAACGTTTGATGCAATATTTTTCACAAATTGTTTGCCATTGAGAGTTTCTCTTATTTTACATAAAATTCTTTAGTATTACTGGCCAATAAAGCCATTCATAATTTCCATTTTATATATTACAAAATATTTTCAATCTGAAGTATAGCTGATAATGCCTGGCTTATAGTATAGTCTTAACATATTTAAGCCACGCAGTGTTGTCCATGCAAATGAGTTTATTATTATAAGCGTTTCCATTAGAGCTGGCCGCACAAGTCAAGGCAACCTAAGTGTGCCCTTTTGCAGGAGTTTCTCTTCATCTTTTTTTATTCTCATGACTTGCAGGTGCCAAACACATTATTAGAGAGTCAACAAAATAAAGCAAAAAGAAAAAAGAGATAAAAGTTATGTTCAGCAGACAGCGAAGTATGGGTCATAAACTCGTTTACATACAGCACTTAACTGCAACCCGTCGACGTAGACAACATTTGATGCACATACATACACAAAGTGTGTGTGTCAGCCACGTAATGAGTTTTACGTAACTCTGTTACATTTTCCATTTTGATTGCAATATGCTAAGCATTCTACGACAACACACTCACACACAAACAATGCGTAATATAAGTGTGTTTACCATTTAACACGTTGCACAATTTTATAGCACACTTTCAGGCGTCACTTTTATTTTGAACGCTCTGTCTTACAAAATTTGTCATCACAAAGAGCAACCGCTTAAAGTCCTTTAATAACATAAATTTGTCAGCAAAGCTAATAAAATATAATACACCGCCATCTACAGTCTGGCGTCCTAGAGACTACAACAAAGCTGCTACAGCCGCTCCTTTTTTTATACCCTGTAAACAAATCAAGAATGAACACAAACTATTCAAAGGATTTGAAATACAAAATGAAAATCATTTTTGACAAACAATTTTTTTAAACTTGAACTATGAATTTTCATGCCAAATTATAATGTCTCGATATTGTTTCCTTACGTCAAAACGAAAAGATATAAAAATCTTGGATTGAAAGCCAAGTCTGATTATAATTTTTTCTTATCATTGTAAGTGTTTGAAATGTATATTATACATTTTTATGAATCCTGAACACCATCCAAGTATCATTAAAATTTTTTTAACCATTGTTTCTGTTAAAAATACAAATTATAAATTTCTTATAAATCCTGATTAAAGGGTATATATATGTTGCTTTGATTTTAGCGTTGCTTACAGCAATGTGAGGAAAAAAGTGACCAAATGAAATGCAAGCAACGAGCTAATAAAAACCAACTTTGCCGCTGCAGCAGCGTCGACTTTGACTTTTCGCTTCCTTTTTAGTGTCACACAAAAATAAAACTGAGAATAACGAGCCAGCTGAAAGCGACTGGCCACAGCGAGGCCGGGCCACGCCCCCCGTCGCCAAACGCCAACGCCCGCGCACAGTTGCACAATGAAATGTAGTTGAAAATTATGAAAATTATCTGCCACGCCATTTTTATGCCAGAAACTTTGCATCTAAATGTCCATAAAAGCGGAAGCGTCGCGTCGCATCGTGTCGCCAAACGGCAGAAAAAAAGTAAAGCAAGAGCGCAGAACAATATAAAAAAATAAAAGAAATATTATATGGCAACGCCAGCGCCAGCGACGACATTCGTGTACCCGTTTATATGGTGGCAACGTGTGGGCATTTGAGAGGGGGATGGATCCAGGACTGCTGGGCGGCCTTTAGGAGTCGCGTTTGCTTGGCAGACGGCATGTCATCATTATAATAGAAATTAAGTGCAGCTCCAGTTGCAGTCGCAGCATCCATGGCATCAGCAAGCAGCGAAGTACTTCAGATCGTGGCTCCCTTTTGCAGCATTTGCTCTTATAATGGGTAATAGAATTAAAATTACTTGGACGCATGCCACGCAAAAGCCAACGGCAACGGCTACAGCTATAGCCACGGCAATGGCAACGACAATGACAACGATGACAACGGCAAAAGCCAAACAATAGCGACGAGTCATTAAAAACAAAGAACCAAAGCCAGCGCCAAGTTCTGCTCCCTATGTCTGCCAGTCTTTAAGCCGATTGCGCTCGCAATCTCATTTTTAAATTCAATTAATGATACATACATGCATACTAGTATAATAAAGAATTTTTCCAAACATACTCAGTGAAAATAGATATTTTTGGCCTTGTTGAGCATATCAAAACGAAATTAGTAAACTTCTAGCGATTGTTAAATTTTTTATAAAAAAAAATTGTACTGGCTTTAATTCGATTTTTGTTTTCCCAGATTTTCGATTAAGGGCCCAAAGGAATGTGTAAAATGTTATAGCCGTGGGCCTTTAAATATGTGTATTCAATATAATTAAATATTTGTTTGTTTTAAATGATTATGTTTTATTACCAGTAATTAATGTCAAACGTTGATCATTATATTTTTAAGTTGTTGAACAGCAATTTTTGTCGAACTCATTTGACACGCTCCCGTCGCTAATGCGGATAAAAAATTCCGTGCTTACAAATATAGCCGGCTGATTGGTTGTGTCAAGTCCCTAAAATATCGCTCTACGTATTACGATCACAGTTGTGGGCTCGAATCCCGCTGTGGGCATGGTTGTATAGTTGGCCGGCGCCCAAAATGGGCTGAATGAATAGAAACCAAGGACAGAAAGTGGTTCCTAAATAATAACTATATGAAAAAGGGAAAAAGAGAAATTTCCCACATAAAATATACTCAACCCAAAAAAAAACAATAAAAATAAAGTGAGTGCGCTTGAAAGTATGCAACACGTCATTTGAACTGCTCCCCGTTTAACAATCCTCCACCAACCTTTTATAGCCAAGATGAACACCATTTGCAATACTAGCATCAAGGATTACCACTACAAGAACATTGCCATTTTGCATTTTCGGCCAATACAAACATATAATACTTGCACATATGTGAAACCATTTGACAGATGATTTTCCACATTTAACATTCAGCTGCATTTACGCTCCACTTTTTTATTAATATTCTGTTCAACAATTTTCGTAAACTGTGTATGCAATTTATTTTAAATGAATTTTTAAAAAAGCAGACATTTTGTTTATAAGGCATTTAAATGTAAAAAGGACCACAAAACAAATGCAAAAGCTGCCATAAAAATATATATAATAAGTGCACACACTTCTTTAGCAAAGAATGGATACACTGTAATGTTTTTAAAATAAATAAAAACTAAAGCAAATTATAATAATATTTTAACAAGTTACAAATAAGGAAGATCTTAAATTAATTTAAATGAAAAATTTTATTTTTAAAATACATATTAATCAGTTTGGGCATCTGTGAAAATATATTTGTATGTTGAATGTTATATTGACCCAAAAAGTACTGCCATAATTTGAGGTCAAGTAATAAAAAATATATTTGTATGTTGAATGTTATATTGACCCAAAAAGTACTGCCATAATTTGAGGTCAAGTAATAGTAACATTATAGTAAGGAATCCACATCGAAAAACCAGACAGATGGTCTCTTTTTAACGACAAAAATATCAACTGCCAAATTATTGGTTTTATTAAACTGAGCCAACAAATGCATAATACTTGAAGTATCAGAAGTGCATTGAAGGAATGCAAACCAAATAAAGAGTAGTCCGAACAGTGACCGCAGCAATGAAAGGTGGTTAGCCACACACGCATATACAACTACCGAGTACATGTGAAAGGATGGGGAAAATGCAGGCAGCTTGCAGCATCGTACCGATGATGACCATAAAGCCATGCGCCAAACATAAGCACTCAAAAACCGAACTCGTAAAAACAATTGCGATAAATTCTGTTTACGAAAAAAAACGAAATATTTAAATTTGAGGTGAGAAGTCGAGTTTTGTAGTTTTGCGATGTCTGAACGAAGTTTAAGTGATTGAAATTCAATCCATCAAACTAGGCAGTCCTCGTGGGTATTTGGGTTGGTACTAGTTTGAGTATGTTTAAAGCCAGATGCATAAGTTTTTTCATTCATTTGGCATCGACACTTCAATGTGCCCGAGGACTGGTCCAATTTATAGAGGCAACGTTTATGGGGCAATGATAACAGAGCCGTAAGCATTCAATTTGTCTTAATATCAGCACAAATTGCATGTCATAAGTTCAATTGTGGCAACAAGCACCAATTTCAGTGCCCAAAAGTAAACTGCAGCCGCCGCTGGCTGACAAGACAAGACAATACGAGACGAGACAAGACACAAAAAACCTATACAGAATGTCGAAAAACAATAGAAAAACAGGAAATCGTCGAATTGAGCGCCCGCCATTCTCGCTTCACTGTCGCAGCAGGACAATCAATTTTATGACAAAGCCAAAGACAACAGCAACAACAAGACTTACAACAACAAGAACAGCGCATTATGAGCATCAAATAAACATAAAGCCATGCTCGTTGGCCGATTTGGGTTTATGGGTCACAGTCACATCAACTAGTTACGAGCAAAGTGCGGCCCATCTATTGATATTCTCGTTATTGTCCACTCTTTCTGTAACATTTTGATTTTTTTTTCGATTCCTTTTATTTTCTGTCTTGGTTTTTCTTTTCGCTTTTGGACTGACACGTGGCCGTCGTTTTCAATTTATGACACACTATTTGGACATGGATTTACTTGGGCTGCCATGCCAACTTTGATACGTGCATTACCGTAAATAAATCAAATCAAATGAGTTCTGATTTGTCTCTGTGTCATTGTCACTAAAAGTAAGAAACATAAGCGTAATTTCCTGCAAGTGCTTTTAACAACAACTAAACTTCATTTTATGGTGTGAACGAAATCACCTCACTTTTTTCGAACACAAACCATTTCCGGTCATTATAATGGATTTGAATAAAATTACAAAAGCATGAGGTTATGATGGCAAAACTGGGCAATTAATCTTGATAAGTGTTTTGCATTCAAACAAAACTAAACTTAAGAAGGGTAAAATTGACTTTTAAATTTAAATTCCATTCTTATTTTGTCAAAACAAAATATAAAGTCTAAGAAATAAAAAAACATAATTTCTTTGAATCACTGAATAAAATGAGTTAATTTATTGATAATTGATTATACGTCACAATAAACGCAAACAATGAAATGAATATTGAAGCTGCATACAATCTTACTTAAGCTATTTTAATATCCATTTAACTATTTTTGAAGCTGTTTGTGCTATTAATCACTCAAGTGTAAACATTTACGGCGATCCGGCCATAGTCAAATGTCCGAATGAATTTTATGAGCTGAGCAGCTAAACAGAAAAACACAAAAAAGTCTATTTTAAGCAAAGTTAGCTGGAGAATTGCACTGAACCGCATAACAGAATAAACCATTCTGACAGGGGACAAGCATCTATCAATAATTTTTTGCAGGCATTCAAATGAATCCGATTAACAGGCAAATGTTTTTGTTGCCTCTGTCGATTGGGACAACTGGCTATCAAAGTCTGATGTTGTAACATTACTTGATTTTAATGCAACGCCCAAAACATTTTCAAATAAAGTCCTTGCTGCAGGCCAGCGGGCGAAGAAGTGTGGTCCTTCACCTGTTTGCATGCAAATCACCAAAAATGCTCAAAGCTGTGTAAAACGAATTATCAAAGTGGTGAGTGTGGATACAGGGTATGGGGGGCTTTTGTCACTAAGTTTAGCACTTAGAAAAACATTTGGGACTTTAGAAAATATTCTAAAAATAGCAAACAAAAAGAAAGACTTTCTGGCTTTAATTAAGTAAGCTTGTTTAAGAAATAAATCTTAAAGTTAATAAAGAATTTACCTTAATTGGCAGCTGGTTTTTTTGCTTGATTTGTTTTAAATTGATGACTGCTTAATTTAATGGCAAATGGTATTTTGAATTTTAAAAAAGAATCGACAAACAACTGAAGCTTAATGAAGAACTGTGGTGATTTAACGTTTTTTGTTTACTTTTATTTATAGTCAAAAAAAATTCTTCCTTACAATCCGCGGTTATTAGTGTATTGAGATACTAAAAACTCCTTTTTTTTGAGTGTATGAACGGCATCCTTTCAAGGGATAGAAAGGGGAGCAGAGGGAAGGATAAAGATAGTGTATGCTGTATACGTTCGTATGCTAACGGGCAATCACTAACCGCCGACTCATTTTTAAACGCAATTGGTCAACACACACACACACACACACACAGCGATCACCCAGACGTGACAGTTGGGCAGAGGCTGACAGCTTCATGAATAAACCATGAGCGTCCAACACCAGTTAGCAAAAACAGTCAGGACGGCAGGCTGTTATACAGATAGGCATAGCGGAGGCAACAAAATAGCAAAGCAGCGCTGCATTCACATCCTTGCAATGCGTTTTCAGGCTTTAGCCTCGGCCTACAATGGCCAAACTGCATATTTTGGCTGCTTTGTCTCCTAGCCCCATACCACTCTTCTATTTACCACACTCTCACTCTCTCTCTCTCTCTCTACCACTGCTTTATACCCCACCACTCGACGCTTGCTAAGCATATTTTGCACGTAATGTCCACAGTTGCAGCCGGTGCGCACTAAAAGTCTTAATTATTTCAGAAGGTATGCGCACACGAGCCAAAAAGTTTTTGGCCTTAAATGAAGGACACTAGTTGAAGATGCATGTGGCGCGATGCGAGATGTAAGATGCAAGAGCATGTTTCAGTTATCAAACAATTGCACGCATGACTGCAAGAGCATTGGAATTATATGAATGTGTATGTATCTTCAACGTAAAGCTATAAACTAATATAACGCATATCTAAAAGGGAACGCAGAGAGAGAGAGAAGTTGCTTGATGGTGGCAATAAAAGTAGGGAAGAAAGCGTAGAATGCATTTCAAGCGAGCGTAGCTTATCAGTTTTGGCCACACTGCAGCTGGTAAGCACAAAGTAAACAGAGCGCACAGAAGAGGGTCAAAAACGGAATTTTGGTTACTGCTTATCCGCTTGCAACATGCAACAGCAAGTCGCAACTAATAAGTGGTAAGTGTAAAGCGTAAAATGCATTCGACTAGAACATTTTTATGAAATTTGAACACAAATTAAAATTAAATGGACTATCGACAGCAACAAACAACAGCTTTATTGTTGCCACAACTTTTTGCCAAACAGTTTTAAGTAAAATGTCTGAACACTCATACGCCGCGCTGTGTGGGCGCAGTCTCGAAACGGCTGCCAGCAAATACACAAATGCGGCCAATTTTCAAGTCTCAGCTCTCGGGCTCGATTCAGCTTTGCCACGTGCTATTTTTGCAAGGGAAAAGCACAAAATGAAAAAATAAAATAAAAATAAAAAATCAACAAGAAGAAAACTTGATCGTTAGCGGGAAATTTCTGTTAAAAAACTTTGCTGCTGCCAACTTTGCACAGTCTTTTTATGCGCCGTTATAGTTTATCGTTAAAAAGTTGAGCCAGCGCCGCGCTAAAAATAAACCAGTACATGAAGAGCGACTCTTGTGCTGCGGTCTGACGAAGATTAAATACACTTATGCTTCATCAACTGAAAAGGGAATGCATATACAAGTCGGATAAAATGAAACTTATGATATTTTTATAATTAATCTTTCAGCTCTATACAGCTAAATCAATTTTACACCAGTGGTACATTTCCTAGTACTTAGAATTTTGTATCTAAACTATTTTTGTAACAAATTTTGTACAAAATATATCCAGACGTATCAAAAACACGCACAGAAAACTTATATGCAGCAAGATATATATATATATTTATAACTGCCTTAAGGCGTTACATATTTGATAAGAAAACTTATGGTACCCTCTGACAAGTGCAAAACGAGAAATATAAAAGTTGTATTGGGATTTACGCAAAAGCAGCGCCACGCCCTCCACTTTTGGCTTGCCTCGAAGGTAAGTAGCCAATACTTGTAGTTCTCAAAAGCTGATGATGACGTGGTTGAGCGTCTCCCTCTCACTACAAGTTTATTCAACCCTCCCTAACCCATATTTGAAGTTTATTTTGGTTTGGCTAAGCAGCCAAAAATAAAATATAAAACTTGTACACAAAATTCTTCCATTGCGCTGTGCTGAAGTGTTAATAATGCACTTTTGCCAAGAGATGAAAGTTGTGGCACATTTTTCGAAGCACCAGTAGATGGGTTTGCAGCCAGTAAGGAAGAAATTCGCAGCAGCACGCACAGTTTTAGTTTTATAAGCCTACTTAGTGGACTTCCTCACTCAGGCTTTAGCTACAGGCACCAGCTTTGGCTCTGGCTCTTAGTTTTGGCTCTGTCTGGTATGACGACCTGTAGTCGACCTTGAGGGAGTTGTGTCGTGCATTAATTTCAAATAGATTGAGGATTCAAGCACCTTCCAAATGTGTGCGTGTGCAATTTATAAGAACGTGCTTCGCTCACACCAACAAACCCACACACACACACACATGGACATACACACTCACACATACTTGCTATCATTCATTCTAACGATTGTATGATGCCGCTGTCTGAGCCAACTTCAACTAGTCTGCGTCTGCCGCTGCTGGAAGCTTTTGATGATTTCCTTACACACATTTGCCAACGCACGCACACACATACACCTTGGCATTTATCTGTGCCAGGAAAACGTTTAATTAAGTCACTTGAATGCGCAGCCAGTTGCTGTGGCATTTATTCTCAATGATGTTGCTAATGCTGATGATGATGATGCCTGCCCCTAATGGAGATACAGAGTTGGGGTTGGCAAAATACCCAAAACCCACTATAAATGTATGTCACCTGTATGCCACTGTATGTGTGTGTGTGTGTGTTTGTATGCGTGTGTGTGTGTGTGTCTGCTGTGTTGCTGTTTTGTTTGTTTGCACCACCTGGATGACCTTATCAAGCTTGTCAACCTATCACATTTCTACTCCCAGCTATTACAAAGTTCGCATTGTGAATTTTATGTGTTCTCATTTATACACAAGCATGTGTATGTATAAGTACCTATGAACATGTATGTGCATGTTGGTTTGTATGTATGTACGTATGCGTGCGTCTTGCCTATTCATTTAGATGGATAAATGAAATCGGGTTAGTGGTGAGTATAAAGCTGGCTAAGTATGACTTCAAACATCTAAAGAAAATCGTTGGAGTGAGCATGACCACGGTAACCTGACATTTATCAACTCAACCTTATATAACTGTTAGGGAAATGAGCTAAGAATTATGCATTAAACAAAGAAACTTAGGGGTTTCTTATGCTATATAAGAAAAGTAAATAGAAGGACTGTTATCGTTACAAGTTGTCTAATTAACACTTTTCCAAATTAATTAATTCATCATTATCATAATAAAGCTCAACAGTGATCGACGGCTTCAATATTATTGCATATCCACGCATAGGGAACAAAAAAATTGCATCAAAAAATGTTTGAAGCCCACGCCCAAACCTCTCGCCCATCCAACCTCTGTAAAAAAAACTATTTACCACATACCTCAACACTGGTATCGGAGTCACATTTTGCCCGAATTCAACGTTATCGTTTGAGTACAGTTTTTGGATCAAGTTTTAAACTATTAAAATTTTAATAGTGTTTTTATTGATTACGTGAGCATATGGGAAACTAGAAAAGCTATCGATAATATAATGTAAAATTGACCCAAATCTTAAGTCTTAAATTCTTATAGTTTTCGCGGTCGAAGCGCTCATACAGACGGACAGATAGAAGAATATTTGCACAAAACCGTTTTAACCTTTTAATCCATTATAGGTTCTAAAAATAAAAAGGAAAACTTTATCTTTTCATTATTATATTTAAACATTTACATTAATATTTAAACAGTAGAGGTATTTTCTTAAAAAGCTTTTAAAGTTAAATTTTTTGTATGGTTCAAAATGCCTTAAAAAATCTTCAATTGGGAGAAAAATATCGAAAGCGAGGAAATCAAGTGAACCTTCGAGAGGAGTGACAGACGATCAACCAGAATATCATGTGTTTTGAATTCCACTGCAACGCGTGGTCGGAGTCCACTAGTATTAAATAACAACGACCACAAAATGTTCGGAAACCGAATTGGACAGCCTACATTTGACTTTGCTTGGGCACAAATAATTACTCGTAGATTAACTATTTTAGTTAACATTCCAAAGTAATATAAGCAGAATAAAAATAAATCACTAACAATTTCAACGCAGAAAATAAATCAATAAATCCTTAAGGAAATTGATGTGAAATTTAAATCCCAAATGCTTTCGCTTAAAAGCACTTTAAAGTAATGTTGTATAATGTTTATTTCTATGCACACAGCAACAATTGCAGGTGTGTGTGTGTGTGTGCGTGTGCTTCAGTACAACTGCAGTTGTTCTTTTATCTAATCAACACTACTGATATATGTGTGTTGCTTTGCTGTTTAAATAAATAAAGCAACAACAACAACAACGACATGCATAAGAATATAACATATTATTTAATGGCCATTGCTGACCTGTTTCGCAGTGGCAACTACATAAAGACAAGGCAACCGCAGCAAGCACATAAGTAAAATGCTTTTTGTGGCCAACGCATAACTAAAACTCGTCCAGTTGTTGTTGTTGCGTTGCTGTTGTTGTTTTGTTTTTGAAGTCATGTTTGTTGGTGAGGTTTAACATTATTTATGCAAGCACCGATAATTCCCATGATTAATGCGCAACTTTGCAGTTTGCAATGTTTGTAATTAGTGTTGGCAAATGTTTAGATAAGCAACTCCTTGTATTCGGTTTCATTCTCAGTGTTCGTGTTTGTGGTTTATTTATTTTTTGCCAAGCGCCATTTATTTACTGTGTCTGCTTAGATTCAACGGACACTCAAATATGCTTAAGCCAAACACAAACACATTATGTTTAGATGCTGCTACATAATTAAACAACAACTGACATTTGAGTAACTACAAACAAGCTGAATAAAAAGTGGAAAAAGCACAGCACTTGCATATGTCAACAACTGTCAACGTTCTACCAAACTTCTACTGTGGGGTGTTGCGGCTGGCCTTTGAGGAGCTGTAAATATATTTGCTTGCTTTTAATTTACCTTAGCCAACCAAGAATGTCGATTTACGATCCTTGGGGCCATGCACTAAAGTACATATCTGTATTTAATGAGCAACGTACACTGATTACAATTATATGCATCATTCTTATTCAATTTAATAAATCTACTACAATTTTATAGCTCAAAGCCGCAAACCAATATAATAGTTTTGGTTAAATCAATTAGATTTGCAATTTTGCACACGCACACACACACACACAGGCATATTAAAGCAACAGTCCCGAAAATCTGCGCGTGTAAATAGGCGTGCTGTGTTTTAAAGTGTTTAATGAATTCACTACAAACAGGGGGGCGAAAAAGAGCGCTCACACACAGACCCAAAAATATCAACGGGGCGTGCCAAAGCCAACAAGTCAATTTGTCAATTTTAAAACAAACTACAACAACAACAACAACAAGAGTTCACAAAAAAAAAGAAAAATCAACCAAAAACCTATTGACAACGATTCGATGTGAGAGGTGTAAAAAAAAAATTTGTATATCTATCTGTATATATATGTAAGTATGTTAGTATTTGTGGGTGTGTGCCAAATGCTCGCACGTTCAAAAATGTGTGTGTGTGTGTGTGTTGTGTGTGTTGGCTCACAATGTGCAATATTCAACGTGCCAAAAGCCGCACACACAAACAACAATCAGGCAATAGCGCGGCAGTGTTCAGTTAGTCAGTCACTGAGTCAGTGAGCCATGTCGCATGGTGACGGAGTTGAGTTCGAGTGGCGCTTCCGTCGAAAACAAAATCAAAGTTAAGCACTCAATTTTCAATTAAGCTCACACAATGCACACGAACACACACACACAAACAAACAAGAGCACAAAGCTAAGGTCTAACGTCCTTATTCACCCGTCGCTGAACTGTCGCAAAAAATATACACAAAATACAAAAAATAAAAGAAAGTAAAAATAAAATGGCTTGGTGTAAATGAGATACTCACGTAACACCACCACCAACACAAACATCACAGCCACCAGGCAGATATGCCGTTTAGGCTTGCCCCATCAAACGGGGATATATCAAGTTTGTGATGTCATTAGAGAGCACTCGGTGTACAAAAAGAGTATGATGGCAAACGAGTACAATTCCAAGTAGGCATGAATCAGTCATTTAATCGAGACCAAAAGATGCCCTTTAGATAAACGTTTTTGAATCCCAACTAATATGAAGAATGAACAAATTCTAAATCTTATATTGAAGTTCCTTATAAAAAATTAGTTTGTCATTTATTAAAAGTACCTTGAACTGATGTGCATATAAAGTCCCCTTTATCCATTTTAAAAGTTTGAAAAGACGGTTTGAATGAAGAATGAAGATTAAAAATAATGTTGCATAAAACAAAAATATAATTAATTCTGTGATCTTGTTTCAAAGTTTGCATTTCGACATATAAATACATACACAAATATAAACTAAAAGTCATTCATATTCTGGTAATAGATACGTTGACAAGTTCGATGAGAACAAAAACATTTTGCACTACTCAGCAAGTTTTATATACTTGAAAGTTAAACAAGAAAACGATAAACAATCTTAGCTGAACAATAATTGAATTCAAATAATATTGAAAAAATATCAAAAATTATATATCCAAAACTTTCAATAATAATATCAAAATACCCAGCGTTCAATCATTTTGTACTTTATAAAGTACAAGCAAGTTTTATGCTTTTTACTATGCCCAAGGATTGGAATCCCTTATTTCCTGGAAGGCAAAAAAACACACATACAATTACAAAGACACAAAGGCGCAGTCTCTGCGATTCGCAGTCATTGAAATGCTCAAGGCACTTTGTATTAAATTCACTTTGCCTGTCACCTGCCACTCCTCCTTCTGTACCTCCTCGCTACCACTGTAGTCCTGTCTGCTTTCTAGCAGAGGCCGAGTTACCTTTAGTGTCTGTCTGGCAGGCTGGCATAATGGCCACCAACAAACACACATGACACAGCGCACACGGATGCGCACACGGACACGCCGGCAGACCCCAAACGATATTTTTACCAGTTTTTCTCTATTGAAGTAGCTTCTTGATTTCGTTCGTTATGTGGCTCGATGATGGTTTCGTTTGTGTTTGTGTGTTTTTGTAAGTGAGCTTCGTTTTCAATTCGCACTCAGCTTTAGGCTCCAGGAAACCAGGCAGGATAACTGGTTCTGACTGACGTTGCCGTGCTCTGTCGTTTAAGTGGCAGTCATGCCGTCAATGTAATTTGTTTGACTTTCTAATTACGAGCAGAGCGACTTGTGTGTGTGTGCTTGATAGCAATTGCCATTTAGACATGCGATTAGATCCAGAAGTTAAATGTTTTTATGTTTAATCTGTGCTTCATGGTTTGTCAGTTATCGTTAATCAGCTGCGCAGAAAAAACACAAATTGTTGCTTAGCAATCAGGAACGGCCCAAACACACAAAAAAACAGTAAAAAAAAAATTAAGCCAGCCCCCGAAAAAAAAATTAACGTTATCAGAAACATTATCATCAATGGAAACAATAGCTTAGCGCAAGGTTGATGCACAAGCTTGTGGTATGAGCTAACAAAAAAATAAGTCTGATGCACAAGTAGATTAATGCAAAATCAAAATACAAGTTGCGTGCGCCGGCCATGAATCTCGAAGCTCGACCACAAAATCTTAATAAAAGGTTGTGCATGTAAACTTGTAAAGTAGTTATGAGACGGTGTACAGATCTCAGATTGGCCATGCTTAAATTACGATATAATTTGTAATTTGTTGAAATGCAAGGCAAAGACGGCGACAAGTAAGGCCGGCTAGGGTGCTGACTGGGACAAATCCACACTCACTCCTCCAACCTGGTGTCCGCTGATTGTCGAACAGAACTGACTATTATTTCACTTCTTTTGAGACGCGTCGCATGTGTCTTTCTTTTTACTATTCAAACTCAAGTAGCGCTGTAGCTTGCACTCGGCGTTTCGCTCTGCGTTTGAGGATAGTTTGCTTTGTTTTGCGCTTTTGCCCTTATCTGTCTGTCGGCCCTAACTTGGTTATATGTACTTCAAAACCAGCTTATTAAGTCTTTACATTAGTTTCAAACATGTTCCTCAATTTTTTTATTATTTTATTAAAGACAAAATTCTCCTTTTTATATCATACTTAATAATATACCAACATGTTATGCGCTTCGTGTGGTTGATGGTAAATGAACTGTGAAGTAAGCCTCCTCACTGCGCCTGACTCAAAACTTTTATGCAAAATATTATTGATATGCTTCTAAGCGAATAAGTGCATACACAAATTTTAAATTTGATAATTTTATGTAAATATGTATTACTTCGCTCAGTGCACACGGATTTTGTGATATTTTGCTGTCTTTTACAATCGACTTACGACCTTATAGGTGGTTTGTGGGCACCCTGGTCTCAGAGCATTGTTTCCCAATGGACGCTTATGAGGGAGAAAGCAGCAACACAAAAGATGAAATACAGAAGGCGTTTACGCAACTTTTAATGTGGAAGGCATTTGGCAGCAACCGAGGGCGTGCCAGCAGAAGGAAGAAATCAAAAGAAAAGCCATAGAAAAAATAAATGCTTAATTCCAAGAAAATTAAATTTATTCTTGGTTTTCTATTTATTTTTGCTTTAAAAAGTGCGGTCTTAGGTGTAACTGAAAAAGCAGCACACAGCAAAGGCACGTACATACAAATATATGTGGCATGCTGCAAGTGTGGTAAGACAGCAAAAACTTGAGTTGTGCATTTCAGGACACCCATTCTAAGCAATATGAAGCCATTTCAAGTCTGGCGACTGCCTGTGTGTAATTTTACATGCTTCGAATTTAGAGATGGAATAGCGATGGGGAGAAAAGATCCCTCGATGAAGCTTAAACGCTTTGACGAAAACGTAGCGCAATCAATGGGTGAGTGAACAAGGAAATTTGTGGAATTATTTTTCAAACATTGCTAGATTGCTGTAGTAGTAACATATCATTATTCATCTAATAAATTAATGTGTTCAATGCAAACACATAGTATATGGAGTGATAAAGAATTCAAGAATATTAATACATAATTAACAAAATGCTCAACATTAAAATAAATCTTTTCTAATTATAGTTTAATTAAGTACGAAAAACGCTGTGAAGGATAAAGGGAAGGAAGGGTATTCAAAAACCAAACTAGCATTTACTTGCTCTTATATTCAAACAAATGTTAAAGATTAACTCACTGAGAAGACAACCAAAACGAGAATCAACTATGAATATATTTACTTTCGCCATGTGGGTTTTAAAAAAATGGTAATTTAAGTAAAAACAAATTTAAACAGCAAAATTAACATGAAACATATTTTAATCAAAGTGCGTGTACTTTAACATGAGATTCCGTGTTCAATTTAACGTTGAACTTTGTTCAATTTAACTGTTTAATAATTAATATTAATAATAAAATGTTCCATTCAATACCACCATACTTAGTTCTAACAAGCTTTATACTAAGAATAAGTATAAACTCAAACTAAGCAGAAAATATCTTACTTTTGTCCCGATGCATTTCGTTATAATTCAAAACAAACTGCTTGCGGCATATTTTCGGCAACAGCACAATGGCCTAGGCCATCACATTTGAATATTGTATTTCGTGTTCGGTAAATTTGAATCACATCATTTTCATTGTATTTCTAACTATTTTCATAATTAATGCGAGTGAATTAACAATCCCAAATGACACGTAAAAAAAGAAAATTTAATAATAAATTTCAGTATGACTAATAAATGAATCTAATATTTTTGTGCATCAATAATAATGAGTCGACATTTTACTACTTCATAATAATTATTAACTAAAATTGTGCACATGTCAAGTTAAACAATTTCATATTTGGTGCTAAATCATTAACGAAAAAAAAAGTATTAATTAGTGATTAAATTAGTCACAACTCTGTATCTAACTTTATCAAAGAGTGTACAACTACTTAAACTCTATCATAAAACCGTTATCATGTTCGCAGTGAAGACCATTAAATCGTTATTGACCGACGCATGCATTTAAATACACAAATGTCCGTATGTATAATCAAATGTACAAACATACAAACATATGTACTCAAGTAGCTCCTGCACACATTCTATAATTGCTTGCTTCTTAATATGTGTTCATGTATATATCTATGCACATATCAAAGTACAGACGAACTATAGTTAAACCGCACGGGACGAGAATAAAGACTTTAATTGTGAAACAAAAAATTATTATCAAAATGAGAGCATTTTTCTTGAAACTTTATTGCATATAATTTTACTGATGGGAAATTATATGCATACATATACATAGTAAGTATATATTTAAAAAATGTATCATGAAGTGAGATGACGATTTATTGTAAATAAAAATAACTGTTGTCTGAATTTACACAAATGTATTTAAATAAACATACATACATACAAATACATATGTATAAATGCAGTCTGCTTTGTTATGGAGTATTTGATATGAGTTGGAGGCTAAGCGACTACTAAAACATTTCAACACTATAAGCATCCCAATTGTACACTTAATAATTAGTAATTGTATAATATATTTACCGATTTCTTATTAAAAATGTATGTAAAATATAACAGCAGCAAAACTCACTTGATTACAAGTGTCGAACACAAACTGTTCCAACTGATCTTCATCGCCATTGAAATTGAGTTGCAGCGTGAAAAGCACTCAACTGACAAAAGCACAAATTGAGTGCTGAGCACTTTTGAGCGCAATGCGTTTGGTTGCTCGCTAATTAACACTCGTGAGAGTGATGGAAGATGGGCAGGGTACATAATCAAAGAAAGGGATGACGTATTCATATACGATCATACATACTTAAACCTTTAACCAGTGCTGCTAGGTGTTGAGCGCTGATGTAAGCTAGATTTTAAGAAAAATAAGCTAAAATCAGCTATTTACAAAGTAATTTTTGTTGATTTTACGTGCTATTTGCAAATTTTATAAGTTTTCCATCAAATATTCTAGATCTAGCCTTAAATAAGCTAATTGTAGCAACAGGCGCTCCCAAACGTGTGCAAATCGAGTGAGCGAGAGTAAGGCACTTCCGCCGCGCAGTGCTTTGAAGCAAAAGTTGCTTGATATGGGGGAAAAAAAAGTTGCTGAGAATTACTAAAATTTGATTTAAAAAAAAACTGTGAAACTTGCCGAAACATTAAAATTTTTCGTTTTCAACAAACATTTTTCTTTTAAATTTTTGGCATCTTAACCCAATCAGCAAAAGAGTGATCAAACAATTCCAAATTTTTTCGTATAATCGAACTACTGAGTTAAATTCCAGTTACAATATCTTTGTGAACCGCTTTTAATCGTTACATATGCAGTCAATTGCAACAAGGTATAAGGAAAATAATTTTGCAATAAAATTCATAAAATTGTTCAAGAAAAAAAAGCTGCATGGTTTCTTATAAGTGGCTTGATCTAGCAACTAAATTGCTAAAGTGGCAGCACTGCTGCCGCGCTCCTTTTCTCTTTTACTCGCTCAGCGGGCTGTCGTTCTGTGGCGTTTTCAGTTGAACTTCATGCGTCGATGGCGATGTGCGCGTTTGCAACGGTGACGAATACGCTAACGAAAATAAAATAATGCAAATCGGTGTCGTGCTAATGATTTTGACAACACACAAATACGTAGTTTTAAATGCGAAAAGATAATATAAATAATAAATAAACAAAATATACGCGGCAATAAAAACAAACAAAATTCTTTTAAAAAAAATGATTTGTGATATTTAAACAAAACAAACTTGTTTTAAAATACAAAACAAAGTAATTAATGTTTCATGTGATTGTGTAGCGTGACAAACTTGCCAGAAAAAAATGTTTAATATGTACCATTAAAATCGCATTTTCTGCTTGATAAAAAAATAATTATAAAAACAACAATAGTAATAGAGAGTGAGACTGCGCCCAAGTTCATAAAAGTACAATGTAAACAAGAGTCATAATGTAAAGAATAGTGGGAACTCGTTATCACGTGAAAAGGTACGATCTCATCGACGCAGGCACCTCAATTAACATTTATTTTTGTTTTTCGTTTTTTATCGATGCTACATACATTTACTGCTGATAACGACATTATCGCTCTCACGCTGCTATCGCAAAAGCTCGTTTTTAGGTCTTTCTCTCTCTCTCTCTCTTCTTCTGTGCATTGCACTCGTTCGACCGGCTTCACTTGCATATGCAGCTGCCGGTAAAAGCGCAGCTTCTGCACATAAACAACAATAGCTGCAACCACAACAAACTAGATCGATCGCAAATAAAAACAGCAAACACCAAACACGAGCAAAAAAAAAAAAAACCTGCTGGGAAGGTCAACGGACAGAGAAAACACGCAAGTGCAATGAGTGTTGTTAATTTGGCTTTTTAGCTTGCGTTATTTAAAAAATGAATCAGCCTTTTTAGAAACACAAAAAACAAATGGAAACATGGGGTTTTTTGACATGGGGGGACATGGGGGTGGGACGTGTGGGCGTGGCCCTCAAACATTTCTTGATGCATATCTTTTGGGGAACTTCACCAGCTATCTTCCCATAAAATTTCGTAACTCTAACTTAAAATGGAAAGCTGGGATTGGCGTAGCATCCAAACTTTTGATGCAGGTTTTTGGAGGGGTAACAAGCTAACGTTCTACGAAACTTGGTGACTTTAGTTGTTAAAATGTGTGTGTTAAATCAATTTGCAGACATGGATCATGATATTTGCAATGTTTCAAGTCTGCGGCCTTAAGAATGACCAAGAAACGCGCGTTCATACGGAGCGACGGACAGAAAACATGACAGACATTGCACAAGACCAATAAGCTCTTTATCTTCGGTACCAAAGTACATATGCGCATTAAAAAATGTCTAGGAAAATTTAACTTTAAATTCCAATATTTTAACGAAAGCTGATAAAAAAAAAAAACCCCACGCGCAATGACTATATTTAGCAGAGATTCTAAAACAAAAGACGTCAAAGCTAAAAAGACGAAAGAAATAGTAGCCCCCATACGTAGTGCAGGCGGCCATAAATAAACTGTTATAAATGGAAATCACTCGGAATGGAAAAAATAACAACAAAAGCACAACTAAGCAACAACAACAGCAACAAACAAATCTTGCTCAAATTCTGTAGTCAACAATAATAAATTCTTTTCAAATCAGTTTGTCTAGTCCCGCGAGTGTAGTATAAAGCAGGAGAGAGAGTAAAAGGGGCTATCAAAAGTGTGCCAAGCGCACGTACATTTTATCAACAATCACGGGTATTAGCTTCTCAAAGTATATTTATATGTAAACACAGATTTAGAAATATAAACACACGTGTCGCTTATATACTTTAATTAGTACATAGTAAATATCAAGCTGCAACACATAAAGACCGAGATGAAATTTGACAATTATTGATTAAAAAAAGCTACCAAAAACTAAAGTTTCTGCATCATTTTTACTTCTTTCAAATTGGCTGCATACAGTTTTTATTTCTATGGAAGATTAGCGTTAAGTTCGACTCTAAGAATTTTGGGGATTTTTTGTCATCTTAGGCAAACAAACTATCCCGGGAAAATTCATCAAGAGTCTCAAAATCGCAAGAATACCCAAAAACTTGCCGATTTTCGAATCCTTCTGCATTCAGCTACAGTACAACTCATTAAAATGTGAATATATCCTACTAATTTTATAAACGTGAAAGCTTGTGAATGGATTTTAATGAAATTTTACAATATTATAGCTTATACGTCAGAATACAAAATAGGGTACAATTTATAAAGACAAACGCGAAAACATTTGCAACGCCAACCTTCTTTGCCCACTTTGTCTTATCTATCAAGGTATTTTCTTAATGAGTTTATTAAAATATAATTTTGTTAAAAAAGCAAAGCAATCAAGTGTATTTTTTGGAAGTGTAGAAAAACCACGTGCTAGGAATTATGCCACGACAGTAGACGTTTCCACAAGCCTGACTGCGAAGGCTTGAACAGGAAAAGCGTGAGGCAGCTCACAGTGATGCCGGGACACCAGACTAAGCTCAGCATGCTGAATATATGGCATCGCAATGAGCTGTGGAGAGACCCAAACAGACTAAAGCTCGACGTCAACAGAACGCTGAATATCTGGCATCAGAAAGGGCTTCTCTAGCTCGGCGTCTTCAGCAGGCGGTTAACGTGGCGTGGCATTTAATGCTAGTATATTCACAGAGAAAACATCAAAAAGCACCACAGCGACGCATGTTCGGGTACAACTAGCACTGTGTGATACATTTCGAGATCTCTTGTTTGGAAATATGATCAAAGTTAGCAAATAGAGGCTTGTTGTCATTTATCCAATATACCTTTTCTTTTGGTATCAGAATACAAGAACAATAATGTTTTGATTCCGAAAAATGTTGCACATTCTAATGTTGCACTTACTGGGAGCAATTTAACAGTGTTTTGAAAAGACTAGACACAAATTTGAAACTACGCTTTTGACTTTCAGTTCATTCCGAACATCGTGCAGGAATTCTTCAAAACGTGGACAACATTTTATGTGCATTGACTACGTCTAAAACGTGATCAAGGCGAGAAAGCTCTATAGGTTAGGTTAGGTTGGACCGGCTGACCTTCGAGGGAGTATCACACATAGACCGCAAAAAGGGTCCTTAGTAGGGCCGGTGGTTGGAGATGGTTTGGACTATCTCGGTCTCTCGTCCTGCGGAGTGTGTGTGCTTCGGGCAAACGCTAGAAGCTTTTTAGGTTCGTGCTTTCTGGCTTCTTCGAGTGAACACGAATATGAAGTTTGGAACAAAGCGGTAGAGTGGGATAGACAAGAAGGCGTTAATCAAAATGATTGGAGTGTTTTAAGTTATTTAAGTGAGAAAGCTGTGTTTAAAGCATTAGAAATTTGTAATAAAAATTGTTCTAACACCAACTATCTTCCTTCCAAATTTGGTGACTCTAGCTGAAAGTTTGTAAGAGCTGTTGAAAGGGGGGCTGGGGGCGGTATGGGTGGGTGTGGCATCCAAATTTTTACTGCAGATCTTTGTGAAATGTCAATTGCTATCTTCATACCAAATTTGGTGACTCTAGCTCGAAAATTGTTAAATGTGGGGAAAGGGGGGCTGGGGGCGGTATGGGTGGGCGTGGCATCCAAAGTTTTGATGCAGATCTGTGTGAAATGTCAATTGCTATCTTCATACCAAATTTGGTGACTCTAGCTCGAAAATTGTTAAATGTGGGGAAAGGGGGTGGAAGGGGTGCGCGTGGCTCCAAAACTTTGATGCAGTTTTTTGGGGGTCGTTGCAAGCTATCTTCCTGCCAAAATTGGTGGCTCTAGCTCCACAACTCTGGAAGATACACGCATTCCCGTTTTTGACGAAGCGTTGGGGCATCTGGGGGCGGCTAGGGTGGTATTGGTGGGCGTGTCATCCAAACTTTTGATGCAGTTTTTGGGGGGTCATCATCAAATTTGGTAGTTCTAGCTGTAAGGGTGTGTGAAATATGCGGATTTATCGTTTTTGAGTCATCGAATTTATCGATTTGCCAGCCCCCTAGTTATCGTAGAACCCCAATCTTGGCACTTTAATTTACTATCCCATAGATAAACCGAATTGGAAAGTTTCAAGTCTCTAGCTTGAAGGGTGTGGAAAAAAGTTGCGTTCATACAGACGGACAGACACCATGACGGACATTGCACAAACCCAATATACTCTTTACCTTCGGTATCGAGTGTAAAAATACAATAAAATGTGAATTTAAATGAGCAAATGTGTCACACTTTCGTCAGCTTGAACTGCCTTGGTTTTAATTAGGTCTCGTTATCGAGTGTGCGCTGTATTAAGTTTCAGTTTATGGCACTCAATTTAAAAAAATTACTTTTTGAGCATTTTTAGCTTTGAGTCAACCAATTTGTTTATGTTTCTGTCCTTATCTTATTGCATTTTTCCTGGGTCTTGAATAGGTATGAGCCACTGTACATTTTGTTGTTATGTACTTACCCAAGATGCATCTTTAAAAAAAAACACCCAAATATGTGCGTATTAACACAAATGGCTCAAGTATTATCTTATCTTATTTACACAAAATAAGTCAAAAAAAAAAAATAAAACTTGTAAAAGTGCCGAAAACATATCAAAACAATTGCTAATTGTTTATCAAACATTGTGTTATTTGTGATTTGAATAACTTCTGGCTTATCAAAAATAAGCGTACATGACTTTACGTACTACATAAATACATACAATCATAGCTTGACTTAACCACACAGCAAAAAGCAGTTCTATTAAAAAGAAAAGAATTGCTTATCGCAACTTCTCAAACAACGAGACCATAAAAAAAGGCAAAGCAAATGAAATGACAAATATACACAATGCGTTGATATATGTGTTAATTAGTTAAGTGGGTAAAACTTAGGGACTAGTGGTAATCCACATTCAAATGATTTTTCACTTGATGCTGATTTTAAAATCTTTGCGCGCAAGCCAAATGCTTGAGACATTTATAATACTAAGAGCTACTAAGTAACAAAAGAGAGAGAGATACAGAGAGAGAGAGAGAGAGAGAGAGAGAGAAAGATTCGATAATCTGGAATAATACTCATAAACAAACTAATCATAACCCCATATTGCAAATATAAATAACATAGTAAACTCAACACAAACAATCAAATTATCACACACACACACACAAAAAGTAAATCAAACTAAATATATTTAAGTACATGTTTTGGTTGTTACTCTCGAATTAATGCAGACAAAAGACAGTGTTATGCGCCTAATGATGCAAAAATAATGACAATAATGTGGTTGAGGCTGACAACACTTTAATGGAAGATGACACACTCGCACTAATTATGATAAATGCAATGTAGATAGGCGACCCAGCCAAAGCTCAAATCAAACACACACATACGCACACCATCAAGCAAATATTAAAAGCGCAGATTAAGGCTAAACAAAAAGAAGCAAAAACAATGTCAAAATATCAAAAAATTGACAGCGCTCTTGCAGCAACAATGTACGACGATGATAACGATGAATGTTTTTCACTTTATGCGGATGATAATCAACAAGAGTTGCAAGAGCAACAGCAACTGCACGGGAGGGAGCAACATCACAATACTAGCAGAGATCATATAAGACTGAATGGTAGCACTCACATGCCAAATGGTAATCCTAAATACCACTATACAAACAGCAACAACAACAATAACAGCAACAATAGCAATGGCAACATTAATGCAACAGGAAGAACAAGAGTGGCAAAAGCTGGTGACACTTTGCAACTGGAGGAGCACACATGGGAGATTCCACTGTTGCGTAACACAAGCAGCAACAATAGTGGCACAAATTTGGTACGTTTTTTTCTTCATATTTTCATTATTTTTATATGCACGTACATATGTTGTTCAGCATGCATTAAATGCCGCAAAGTAAGATTGCTCTAATGTTGAACGCTTTTATAACTTAATCATACGCTTTAGGTGTTCCGAAAGGGCAATCAAATAAAGTGTTCTTTAGCCTATTTCTAGTATCCCTCAAGTATATAACTAAAGCGCCTTATCATTTTGAAGTGCATTTTATGTTCATCTAGTAGAAGGAATACATATATTTAAAATATCTTAAAATACTCTGGAGCTTCCATGTAGCGTATCTCAAGAGGACAAAATCAAAATAGAGAAAAAATGGATGTGTTGTGTGTTCGTTGACGGAAGTTCTTAAGAGAATAGCTTGACTTTATAAGATTTTCAACAAATTAAGAACGTAAGCAATAAAAAAAAAAATAATAAGCATTAATGTAGTATGACGAATTCCGATCTTTGTTCTAGCTACTTATGAAAACATTTATTAATAATTTAACTTTTGCAAATATGTTTCTCAAGCAAAACTTTAGTACTAAATACACTAGCTATTACCTTCTTATGTACCTCAATTCTTTAACTTTATACATGAGCATAAATTGTTCAATTATTGCGCTTATTACATGCGCCCAGAATTGTATACTTTGAAAATTGCATGTACCGCAGTCAGCAGCCATTTATATGCACACACACACACATATAAACACAAGCTAGGGTGTCATATATTTATAAGGCAATTATTACCGTTATGTTTGCAGCTCCTGGAACAGAGTGCCGATGGTGTCGACGGCTGTCGAAACTCCCAGCCCGGCTTTGGCGCAAACCTTAAAAGCAAATCGGCACAGGAAGCGAAATTTAAAATTCTGCTCGCAATTTCGCTCTGTTGCATATTTATGGTAAGCAAACACACACATATACCCACACACACACACAAACACTTACACATACACAAACATTAAGCATGAATACTTGATTTAATTATGATAAATTTCAACTACAACAACGTCAACTAACGTATCGCGTCTATATAATTCGCGCAACCGGCAGATCATTGAATTCCTTGGTGGCTATATGGCCGGAAGTCTGGCGATAATGGCAGATGCGGCACATTTGGCATCTGATTGCATTAGTTTCGTCATTGGCCTTGTGGCCATTTGGCTGAGTGGCCGACCGCCGGACGCACGCATGTCCTTTGGTTACAAACGCTTCGGTAAGTACCCAATTATGGCCGACACTATGCTAATGAGTGAACGACCAGTTGACAGGCCACCCACTCTCCCACACTCACACACCTACTAGCACTTTAATTGCATTTATGCCAAGCACACGGAGAGAAAGTGTGCATGTTAGTTATCATCGAGTCTATTATAAGGCCATGTCCTGCACAACACGTGCATTTAGCTAGATAATAGACTTAAAGCTTTTTACACGTTACTCTCTCTCTCTCTCTGATCTGTTCTCCTTTTTCACAGAGGTCCTGGGCGCCTTGGCCTCAATCCTGGGCATTTGGCTGCTTACAGCAATGCTGGTTATTGTTGCCATCGAGCGCATCTTCTCGCAAAACTTTGAACTCGATGTCAACATAATGATGTGCATATCGGCCATTGGCATTGCCATTAACATTATGTAAGTAAACAAACTAAATCATAATTTACTACAAAGCAATATATGTAGCTGATTACATTTTAAAGAAAATGAAAAGAATGCATGAATTCACTCATTCATAAATAAAAATTTATAAACTTTATTCTACACTTAAAAATTTATCATTATATTTGTATCTACAGACATTCAATAGTTTTAATGAATTAAATACATTAAAAAGCAAAAGCGCAATTCAGATCTTTGTAATATTGCAAATCGTCACAGTTGAAATGACTCGCATGAACTTTTAATGAAATATAAATAATAAAATATTTTTTTTTTGGACCACACAGCATGATATTCGTATTGCATGGCTCTTGGTTCATGGGACCCAATAGCCATGGGCATAGCCACAGTCATGGACACAGTCACAATCATGGACACAGTCATTCAAATGGGCGTGGTCACGCCCAAGCAATGGCTGGCAGTGCCAGCGACGAGCTCCATAATGTTGTTATAACAAATGGCTTGAAGCCAATCCAACAAAACGGGTAGGTGTGTGCCAAGTGGTAAGTTTTTATGTCTAGTATGTATATATATATAGATATATGTACTTATGTATATGTATTTATGTGTATGTGGCTTATACCCTTCATAAACATACATATTTATAGATGTTTTAATATTGTTGTATTCGTATCTTCTGCATAGTTTATTTATTCGTATAGCCAATTGCAAGTTGTTAGGCCTGTGGTTGAAGCACTCATCAATTTGTAGTTAAACAGTTGCAAAAATTAGTTGAAAAGTGTTTATATTGTACCTCTGTTCGCTTTCGATGCGACGGTAAGTTGACTTGCTTTTGTGAAAAATAAACTACATTAACGAGGAAGATCGTAAAATGAAAGTTCGACTATGTTAAAATTCTTTTTCAAATGCACGGCCTTTAAGGAATATTGTTTAAACTACATTAACACTGCAAAGAAAACTCTTCCATTTAGGTAGGTTTCAGTCATTTAGGTATCAAAAAAGCTTGTTATTATAAACATTGTACAAGTACAGGGTATAGCAATAACAACACCAACTCCAAATGCAATAACAACGAAACAGCAGCTACTGTTGCCTGACTGCAGGCAATTGTTTGTTTGATTATGCGTTATTAGAATTTGATTTAGTAAATAGAGAATGCGAGAGAGAGAGAGAGAGAGAGAGAGAGAGAGAGAGAGTGAGAGAGAAAAGAGAAAGGGAGAGAAAGAGTCAGACCGAGAGAGCTGCATTAATAATGCTTGATTTGAAGTTATTAATTTGTGTCCTGCTGTGCCTGGCTTATATATCATTTAACGCTTTATATATATCTGTTCAGCAGTGCGACAGAACGCAATATAAATCTACGAGCAGCTATGATACATGTTATTGGTGATCTGGTGCAGAGTATTGGCGTCTTTCTGGCCGCTGTCCTAATCAAATTTTATGTGAGTTGAGGTCTAGACACGACAATTACAACGTATTATGCTTATAGATGACTGGCATTGCTAATTTAATTTGCAGCCAGGCGCCAAGTATGCGGATCCATTGTGTACGCTGCTCTTCTCCGTAATTGTGATTATGACAACGGTGCAGCTGTTCCGAGAGTCTGTCTCCATATTGCTGGATGCAGTGCCGCGAAATGTGTGTCTGGCGTCGCTGCAGCGCGAATTGGCCAGCATTGAGGGTGTCAAGTAAGTCAATGAACCCAAACAATGAATCTTTTAACTCTTTTTTTCACTTCCCGAATAGATCAGTGCATCATCTGAATGTCTGGCAGCATACCAGCGAGTACAATGTGCTTATGGCTCATCTGATTGTGGGTAAGACACGCACAACTTTTCACTTTATAAAATACTTTATCACAAATATAATGATATGTATTTACCTTATCTGACAGAAGTGCAGAGCGACTCGAATGCGGTGCTTGAAATGGCAACACAATTGGCCTGTGGCAGCAAGTACAACATCAAACATGCGACCATCCAAATCGAACGTTTGACTGAGTAATTCAATTATGAAATTAGCAATAGCTTAATTAAGTTTTATATCGCCCCTAGACATAAGCCAAAACAACATCATACTAGTATATTTACGGAACGACCAAAGTCTGTGTGCTACAGCATTATTAACCGGCACCATTTAATGTGATTGTATTTGTATTTAGTGCTGACAATTTTTTATCAAATTGGTTCTACGACATTCAAATAAACGTAATTATTTTTAAGAATTTCCCATTGAGTTTTTGGTGCTACGTCCCTAGTTAACTCAAGAGTTGAAGCAATTAGTATAAAAACAAAAGCAAAAACCATGCCATAGCTTTAAAAGTTGAAAATATTTTTGTGAACTATCTTTATAGTCCGATACCCAAGATTAAGAGTATATTCGTTTTGTGCAATGTCCGTCATGGTGTCTGTCTGCTGTCCGTATCAAAGCGCTATTGGGGGGGCTGGGAAATCGATAACAAGTCGGGTTGTAAATCGGTTAAAGTAGAGTCACAAAACTTGCTTCGTAAGATATCTGATGAAAAAAGATCTGGAAATTTGGTGGAAACATAGCTGGACTTGCATTAAAAAATCCCGCCATCATACCTGCTCTTTATTACTGCTACCAGAGTATTTTGCAGATGGTTGCGTCTGACTTTTTCACTTGATTATAACTAACTTTATGGTATTTTCATAAACTGATGCCTTATTACCTCAAGAGTCAACTGGTCTAGATAATAATAATAAAGCTTTGATAGCGGATATATCATCAGTTCACTCGCCTGTTCTAATAAATCTACTGCGAGACCCAGAATCCATAAATCAACCCGGTAAGCTAACTTCACAAAAAACTGGTTCAGAAATACAAAATTAGAGCCACGTCTCGAATATGAAGCTGAAATTGATAGTTTCGTTCACATTCTGGAGTCTGTCTTCGCTGCCGCAGCTTGCAATTCAACGCCTCAAACATTACGCAACTAAAAGAAAATTGCAAGAATAATTAAAGGCCAATAGAATGCAAATAAATCTCCAGGCTGTGATACTTCAGGCTTCAATACCATCACCAAACTTGGCCAATTTTCGGAGAGATTGGAAAAGTCAATCATTATAAGGATATCAAAGCTGGAAAAAAGATCACACAGTTCCCTCTTTCTACGACCTAGAAGCCTATTAAAAATGTTAGAAAAATGTCTGCTATCTGGGCTTAGTCAATTTCTGAATCTCCTTAACACAAGTTTGCCTTTCGTCAAAAACACGGAGTTATTCAGTCGTATAACATCAGAATTACGAAGCGCGATCGAAAATTAAGAATACATGGCTGCTAAATTTCTTGATGTTTCTCAGGCATTCAACAAGTTTTGCTTGGAATGTATAATGCATACTATCCAAACAATGATCCCAAACAACACACATAAACACACATACCTCTAAAACAAGAAGTTTGCAGTAAGATCTAACACTGCAATGTCTGATGAACACAGTATTGAAGCTGGTTTTTCACAAGGCAGAGTACTTGGACCAAAACTATGCGTCCTTTTCTCAGCAGACATCCCTACAAGCAGACGATTAACAACTTCCATCTTTGCTAATGATACAGCTATTTTCAACTGCTCCAGATGCCCCGTGCAAGCAACAGCTCAACTAGACCTTTATCTGGTCAATGTGGAAACATGATAATCAGACCAGCGAATTAGGGTAAATGACCAAAAATTAAAGCAAGTAACTTTCACAATCATAAACAACCCCGAAGTCACGTATCTGGGCGTTATCATAGATAGAAGACTTACATAGCACCGACACATTGAAGACAAGAGAACACTTCTACGGCTTCTCAATGCTCGCTTTTTTCTTAGTCTGCATAACGAAGTCCTGCTTTATAACTCTGTTCTTAAAACAATCTGAACTCTTGGTTCGCAGTTATAGAGGAATGCTACCAACAGCAACATTAAAATTGTCAAGAGAACCATCAACGGGGCACCGTGCTATCATTCAGAAAGACTGAAACATCCTACGAGTCAAGGAGGTAGTAGCGGAACAAAATAGTAAAATACTTTATCATGCTCTCAAAGCACCCAAATCATCTCGCAAATGATCTTACAAGGCTGCGGAGCCGATACCGTCTTTTCGTAACGAATTTCCAACTCAGCGCACTCAGAATACAGTCCAAAAATTAACTGTTAGTTAAGATATATTAGTAAGAACTGTATACTTACTGTTCGTTTTCTCATCACAAGAAAAGGTTCAATAAATTAGACCAGCAAACTAAAAAAAAAATAATAAAATATCTTATGATCTTTACTCTGGCTCACTTAATGAAATATGTAAGAATTTCAATTAGCTAAAGAAAATGTAAGCATTTAAGTTTTAACATATATAGTAGAAAAGAGTATATGTATATGTAAATATATATATATGAACGTTGCATGTAGTGTTTAAGTCGTATGACTGTGTATTATTAATTAGAATTTGCTGCATCAGCGAGAAATTCACATTCTTTAGTATCGAATAAGCTCTGTAAGCAAAGCAGTTTGGTAATTAATGTCTTTATCTTTGGTTCCTATTTTAATTAGTTAGTTCCTGCAATTATAAACAATTGAAAACGGTAAAGTCGAGCGCAGTCTACTGCAAAAAACTCCGCTGCCAGTTTAAAAACAGGTAATTCATAGTTTGTTTACACAGAGGATATAGGAGCGCGAACAGTGAAACTTAAGGGCGTGAAAATTTTCAATGCAAGTTTTTAGGGAAAGTCACCTTCATACCAAATTTGGTGACTCTGTTAAAGTGTGGGAAACATACATACACACATGCTTTTGCACGCCGAGGTGTGTCGACATGTTGTTGACTTTCCAGCCTCTTAGTGGACGTAGCCTCTTAATATTAAAACTTTGTCTTAGGCAGACATAGTGTTAAGTCTCTAAATTTAAGGTTGACAAAGAAACGCGCGCCTTTACAAACAAAGGTTCGTTTTTTAACAGTTGACACATCGTATACTTAATATGTAAGCAGCATAAAAGTAACAAATACAAATAAAATTTAGCTTTGCAAAAAGTAAATCTAATCGAATTGACATTATTATCTTATTGAAATGGAATTAAAGCTTTAAGTTTTTCCAAAATTCATCTCTTTGGCAACAAACATACATATAAATACCGCAATGTTATTATTAATAATAACATTTTCATTTGTTTAGACAGAAACACTGCAATGAATATTTATATATGCATTGTTATTAATGAGCAAGCAATCAACTTGTTGTATGTACATATATACTGCTTAAACGTAATTATTTGTGCGCTGCTAATTGTTGTTTTAATAATTTATTTGCTAAATGTGGCACACACACACAAACACACACGCACAGCAGTTGTCACACAAGCTGGGCACATAATTCATATATTGGACAAACACACAAATCCGATTAGAATATTGCATCTCAACACATTGGGACACTCACACGCAGAAACAGGAATTCAATGAACCGAAAATGAGCAAATCAAGCATGAAGCACACATTCTTACACGCACACACTTGGGCAAATAGCGCTGTATAATGTTAACACATGAATGAAGTCAAGTCTAAGCATCTTAATCAGTAGACCAACACACACACACTCATGCACACACAAATCTTGAACGGTCCCAGTGTATTTGTCAGCCGTTAAGCCGCATCAAAATGAACAAAACTTCTCGATGCTTGAGCCCTTTTTAGTGCGGGGGTCGCACAGTTCAATACGCTCGGACACGATTAAGTTATTTATAATTTATGAAGCTTTATAAAAGCCAAAAAAATATATACCTATAAAAAATACATATAAAATAAAATAATACGTATGTTCATATAAATATATATATATATGTATATGCATATACTTTATACGTATACTATGTGTACAACAACATGGAAAGTCAAAACGAAATGGAAATTTCCATTTCACTGCCAAGAAAGTTGCGTTAAAATTATGAAGCTGTATGTGCGTGTGTGTGTTTGTGAAGGCGGAAAACTTCACAACTTACACACATTTAAACGTCTTATCCGAACACACATGTTAAAATACCACCAACTGACTGGAAGCCTTAACCATAAAAGTTAATAAATCAAGCCGATCAGCCCAGGCACTGCACTGTCCTGCACTCGTTAAATATACAACATATCGAACTGGAACTCAACTAATTTAATTGCTGACCCAATTGCCTGCTGCACAAGCGAAGTATTAAAAAAAAGTTGAATAAAAAAAATTATAACGCAGAACAAAGAGAAATATCAAGTATTTTTGAAGTGGACGAGGGAATTGGTGGGGGATGAGGCAATTGATGAGCACCACGTACTTGCCCATTTTTTCAAGTGTGCGTGGCGCACTTTAAATGCGCAAATGTAAAATTAATGGCATACTTGACTTGATGATTTTCTAATTAGAATTGCATATAACAAAAATCGTAGCATACATTTCAGCTGCAGCTCAGCTCGAATAAGCGCTTAAAACTGAACAGTCGAGTACTCAGCTTGCACTTAACACTTTGCCAGCTCACTCACACACACACACACAGGCAGAAAAATAATTGAAGTGGCTATGCACGTGCGCTGCAGCCACTTGCTTAGGAGTTCAGTTAAAAGGAAAAACTCGTCGTGGACAGCGGAACAAAAATTATCTTACGGTGTTATTAGCAACAGCACGAGTTGTGGAAAACGTGTTGGTGCTCCAAATATTTGATAGCGACATAAAAAGAAGCCAAATCAAAAAGGTATTTCAAATACAATTACTTGCAGTTCATTTCTGCTCTTAAAATATTTTCCAGCTATTTGTGCAATTGTTAATAACCTGTTAAATAAAACAAGAATTACAAAATTCGAGGATTTCATTTGTTTCTCTTTTTTATTTTTTATTACAAAACAGTGCCACGTTTCCGTACTTAATATTTAACAAGATGTATTAATGATATATGTTTGCCGAAGTCAATGTTCAATAAATAAATCAGATAGAAATTTGCATTTATAGTTCATTTGTCAATATTAAACCAAATTACAATACATGTGTACTATACACCATTAATATTTGAGGAATACGGTTTACCCAACATTAGGCATGCATAAGCGGCAACAGCAAATGCATCTTGGACGTATTCAATATAAGTTATTCACTAACAGCCAGTATTTCTTATTCACATAGGGAACATATCAAGGAAAAATCATCACTTCCTCAACCACCATTTATGGTACACTTTGGCAGTATGCGACAATAAATTTAGCCTGAGTTATTGGTTATACATAAGTTAGATAGAACTTAGTCTTTAGCTTAAACTAATTGTAATTTTGTGGATGACCATAGATGAAGCTCTCATCGCGATTTGGGGAACGCATCATGCGACGATTGTACGAATTATTAAATGTTCCTGTTTAAATGTTAAAGGGTTAAGATATATTGCCGGTAGAAAGTTTATGCCGCAAGACTTACTATTTAAAGAGTTATCTCGAGATCTATTCGATCTACTGGATCTATTTGATCTATTTGATCTATTAATAGATCTGTTGAACATTGGCGAGGTTGGCGGCGATGGTGATGTTTGACTGCATTCTCCTTTTTGCTGAAATGCTGCAGAGTCAAAGATTAGAAAAATAAGTATAATAATAATTTTAATACATTTTTATACATAATTGGTCAATTAATTTTCGTTGCATTTCATTTGAGAGTTTGGTTTATGAAATTCCTTAGTTGAAAATGAATTAGTATATTTTTTGATTTTGAGAAGCAAAACATGTTTTTTGGGACTGTTTGTTCGCAACTGTTAAATAAAAGCGGAATTTGCATTTAACTTTTTAATGTTCTACGCTGGTTAATTTTCTAACATATTGTTTTCGTATGAAAGGATTTGGTATGCTTAAGGCTCGCAATTTAGCCGCAACCAAAATACCCATGTTAAATTTTTGGTATACTTTTGCTCGAGCTATAAGACACGCATGTACAGTGTGTTAATACAGCCACTTAAGACTTTTTTTGTGTGTGCGTGTATGGTGTGGGGGGGGGGTAATTAGTAACGCGTTTTTAAGGCATGAAAAATTAACGGAGGGCCTGCAAAAACGGCAAGCAGCAAACCATTTTAGCAACACAAAACACACATACAACAAATAATTTAGCTATTTAAATTGGTGTAAAAATTACGTGCGGATGGGCGAGAGCGAAGAAAATAATTGAAAGGTTGCGTTGGGTGAACGTTGAACAACTTGCTGACCTCGCAAAGTGTTCGCTACGCTAGAAGGGGGTGTGAGGTTGAGTGAGGTGTGCCACGAATCTTAGACAATTATTCTAATTTTGTAATTAAGGTAATTTTACTGCTGGCAAGTTGTGGCCCCTTGCTGATAAGATGTTACAGTAAACAAGCGAGCAACTATCGCAAACGAAACAACAACAAATCTACAAAGTCTTAAACAGAAAATGCTAAATGTTAAAACTAGTGGCAAGACTTTAAGTCCATGTCAAGTTCATGTTATGTAAGGGCGCTGCAAATGCATTTTATGGCAAAAGGCGACACAATTTAATGCGCGGAGAAAAACAGCAAGTTGTCTGTCCAGCTGAGGTTCTTTGTAACCTATTGTGATTGCATTTGAAATCAAATTGATTTGCAATGGCTTGCGAGTTGTTATCTATGCGAGCCAATGGGCTGATTGGCATTCGTGCTTTGGCAATGGGTCAGCTGCTTACTTTCACTCGAGAGTATCGAGTGTTTTTAATGCTCGACGCTTCTGACTACAATTTGCAGTCACATCACGCCTGAGCGAGCCTCCTGATAGCAAAAACTAAACCCGATAGGCGACCATAGGAGATACATAGAAAAGAAGAAGCATAGATAGAAAAAGTAGTGGAAAAAAGAACTTGAAAATCAAAGTTTAAGTCATAAATAAAAATTTTTTTTTTCTGCTTCCACTGCTGATGATGATGACGATAGTGCAAAGACTGCGGCCTGTTATCGCTGGCCCAAAACTTTTTGGTATTCATGCACGAAATGACTAAAAACTTAAAACTAATAGAGAGAAGTGTAGCAAAAGTTGTGCGTGGAAGCTGCCACACAGCCTGAGGGGCTGCTGCTGTGCACTCAAAATTATTAATTAAACTTACCCTCAGAGTTGACTTGCTTAACGCCCTGCGTCTGGAAGAACGTTATGTATACTGAAACAAAAAAGTAAAAGCAAATATAGATATAAAAATACTGCAGGCAATAGATATACAGTCTATATACATACGTACGTACACATAAAAACTAGATAGTTATGCATGTAGTGTAGCTTGCAATTAATCAAGCTGCAAGCTGCAAGTTGCAAGTCGCTGAGCGCTTGTTATTTTTGTTGTTATTTATGTTTTTGTTCTGCTTCTTTGTGTGTGCGTGTGTGTGTCAGAAAGTGGGGTGAAGGGTTGTGAAAGGTGCACGTAGCACAACAGCCAAGCGAAAAGTTGCTGCTTATCAGTTTTGTGGTTGGCAAGCGAACAAGGTAAACCCTAGTTAAGTTTTGTTAGCTACAGTTTTTCGTCTTCCTTCTTCTTTTTTACTCATTTTTATTGGGTGTAAAGTGTTTTCGTACCGATAACACCCGCTGTCCGTTCGTCCGTCCGACCGTACGACCAAAGCGAATAGACAACATTGAAAAATGGCAAACACGAGCAGCGTCGGCGCCGAAAAAGCAAAAAACTTTTACCTACCCAAAACTACGGATGAACTAAGCAGCAGGACGCAACAACAACTCGAGAGGAGTCGGCTCGAGTCGAGTCGACTTGACTTCATTCGGTTTGCAGCTGCGTGTAAAAATGCACGAAAATGGCAAAGTTTAACGAAGCGTTGTCCTAAAACGCAGGTCGCATGAAGCGTCACTAAAAAGGTCTGCGTCAAAGGATAACACCCAAGGATGATGGCAGCCTCTGCGTCTCTCTGGACCTTGGCTGCAGCACAGGTAAAGAAAAAAACTGCTGCTTCGCGTTTGGATTGGTTAAAAATTCATGGAATTTGCGATTAACTGCAAACAACGACAACATAAACAACAACTCTAAGCTCAACACTGTCCGGGTCGCAGCGCTTATGATTTATGAGACTTTGGCTCTAACAATGTTCACTCCATTTTGTCTTTTACTTACATATTTGCGCTTTTGCATAGTTTATGAATTTATTTATATTTTAATTTACTAAGCTTAGGATGAAAATAGTCGTTGTCGGTGTACTTACTCCATATCGAGGCGACGACAATGATTGTTGTTGTTGTTATAAAGCCTATGTTCTCGATTAGATGAGTGAGCAATGGTCCGGCCGAACGTCCAGAACACTTTCCCAGCGTCGTTGTCTCCGCAATTACGGGCACCTGCAATGACAACAGCAATAAACAGATAAGGGTTAAAAGGCGCCAAAGAAAATTTACTTTGCAAATGGATTTGATTCTGCTTGGCTTTGGGTCAGCCGCAAGGTAATAAGAAAGATCCTTGGTAGTTCGCTTTGTGGTCGCACACACAAATTGAGAAAATGAATAAATAAAATAGGCCAAGATGAAAGTTGCCAAAGCCAAAAATACAAAGAAAAGCTCACAAAAACGCACAGAAATCAATTAAAAGAAATTGCCAAAAGTTTTTGGTCATTTGAACCAGAACTGCAGCTGCAACTGGCCATTCAATTAACATGCCAAAACCAACATAGCAAACAAGGCCAATGAATATAAATGCAACAAATTTAAATTAAATCACACTACTATCAACTACTCCGAAAGAAATACTGTGAAATCGAAACAATGTTTTTTTTTTCATTCAGTTCGCAGATATTTACATCTTTTAATCACTTAAACATTTTTAGGAATGTAATGTTTGCCCAAACTTTTATTTGTGTAAGTAAAGCGAAGATAACTATTATTAATTGGCCTTTTTATATACGAGCAAAAATAACGAGGAAACTAATTTACATAGAAACAGTATTTGATTGATTTTTTGGCATTTCAAATATATTTTCTTTGTAAATCAATTAATTCAATTAGTTTATGAAATTGAGTTAAATCAGTTTTTTTTTTTTTTTTATTTATCAATAGAACTCAATTATAGGTCAACAAATTTACTCGATTGGCGAGCTAAGCAGTTAAAACATTGTTGGCGAACTCAAAATCAAAATTCATACTGTGGCACAATAAAATTATTGATTTGAATTGAGTTGGCCGAGAAGGAAACAACGCATGAAACTGCCTGATGGCTTTTTGGGCACATAAATGAGGATTCGGTGCTTGCGAGACGGCGAACAAGCGATCGACTTATGGAACTGAATTTATTGACATGATGTGTGCGTCCCGAAGCGTTGGATGAACACACCACAGATGACACAATAGCCATAAGGGCTAGAGACACATACTTAACGACTTTTCCTTTGTTTATGTGCAGCTGTATGCGAGATAGCGTTTATAGATGAACATAGTCCATAGGGAATGCGTCTTTCTCTCTACTGTGCCTTACAATCGCTACAGAAATTTATGCAATTTGACTTTAAGGGTAAGGGGGTAGTGGTGGGTAGGAGTGCTGGCCAATGGACATGGAATGGTGCTGCCTGAGCAAGATATACGCCATTTTGTTGTTGTTGCTGTTGCTGTTGTTGTTGCCGATGCTGCTCCGGCTCTAAGTGTAACGGACAACTGACCATTCGTTTTCGGGGGTATATAAACGAAACTTATTTATGCAATTCCGCTTGGCTTTTTACATGTGCAGCACAACATTTTTGTTGTTTTACTTTTTGGCTGCCCTTTGCTGCCCTTTTGACTGCCTTAAATGCAACAACTGCCACTGGCCACAACCGTGGCAACAACGTGCACAGGAAGTTAAATTGCAGGAAATGGCAAAAACTTTAGCAACAAATTCATACGCGCCTCCGCCTTCGCCTTTGCTTGCGACTCGGACTACAAGTTGGCTATCAGTCTGTTTGCACTATCTAATGGCATCAGGTAACCAATGAAAAATGCCAATGGCAGCGTATTTACATTTGATGTTGTTTTTGTTGCTGTTGTTGCTGCTGTTGCTGCTTTGGACGCCAAGTAAAAATAAACAAAATTTGGCGAAATTGAAAAAGCAGTCGAATGTGTACACAAAAGTGTTGTATTCGAAATTTAACGTTGAAATATTATAGAATAACGTGACGTAGCTGAAAAAACAAACCCAACAGCAGCAGCAACAAAAACTTAACAACAATTTATGGGAGGAAAACGGAATGTTTTGAAAAGGGGTGATCGACTGTAAGACTTTCCTTATTAGAATTAAAAATTAAATTTAATAATCACTTTTTTTTGTGTTTACCAAACGATTACAATAAAATATTTATTTAAGTAAATTTTAATGTTATTTTATCTGAGGTTGACAACATTATTAAACAGAACTAACGATGCGGCGATTAACTCTAACTTTAAAATAGTGTCTGTAAACAGGTTTTGAATTAAAAAAAAAGATGCAACCATTTTCGGTTAGAAAACCTATAACTAGTTTTGGTAACTAGTTGGAAATGGATTTCCTAATAAATTATATTAATAATACCGTTAATAAACAGTTTAAATTAAGAACACTCGGCAATCTGTTTATAATTATCGAACAAAACAACTATATGGACAGGAGCATGATGCAGCCACAAGATATGTGTATACAATTTTTGTAATTAGAAAGACTAAAATTTTATAAATGCTCTTGGCTTGAATAAAAAACGAGGTTGTTAACACAATATACATTTTTACTTATTACAGGATATTTTTAACTTGCACTTTTAGGGTCCAATAATCAACTACAATACACTCAAAAATGTCTTATTTGAATGCAATCACAAAACTGATTTGAATAAAATCGCTAAAGATTTATGTTGCCTTGAAAAGGCACTTACCTGAATGCTCTGATTCGTGTCCGGCGAGTGCACTAGCACATAAAAGTGCTCATCCAGTGGGATATGTTTAAAGAAACGCACACGATATTTGCTCAGGCCATGCGCATGCTCAATTAATTCGATGCCAAAGTAGTTGGTGTCCGATGCTTTGACCTAAACACCGAGGAGAAACAAAACGAAACTTAATTATTTTCAATTGAAATCATAGAACTTGCATAATTGTAAATGTTAGCTTAAAAACGAATGGAATAATGTATGATATTTATTTGCACAAACATATTGTACATTCATATATATTTCATTAACAAAGCCTGCAATTTTAGTTAAGGCCTCTCAGATAAATTGTAAATGGTTATTAGAAACACACACAAAATCTAACTGCTGTTGGAAATAACAGGAAAAGCAATCTCGGAGGTGAATGAGGCAATGGTATTGGGTATGGGTGTATAATGTTGAAGCTTGAAGAACGACAACTGCTGCAACATTTGCAATTTCCTTGAATACCGAAAACACAATGCGAATCAAATTTGATATTTGTGTGTTTGTGTGGCAAATTCACAACGAGTTCGTTCGGATGTGCGTTTGCGAGCATGTATTCTAAAGTGTTTGTCAAATATGTTGTTGATTTTAATGGCTGTTGGGATATTTTTTGATTTGAAATTGCAATTTTCTCACACTGTCGCCTGACAATCTTTATTTTTGCAGCAGCAGCTGCAGATTTTTCACATTTTAATTGTTAACTAGTTATTTACATTTAACAATACACATATATGTACATAGATATAGATATGTAAGTACAGATGCATATATGTAAAAGTTTAAGTATATATGTATCTTTGGGCTGCAATAATAAAAAACAAAGCTACCAGGATTTAAAATTGGACGGTAATTGATTAGATACTTCAATGTGATTTTCAATTAAAGCTAGCTACTGAAATATTAGCAATGGAAAAAAAAATTTATTAAAAAAAATAAAATAAAAAATAACTTATAATTATAAATAATTGGCGCAAATGAAACAATTGGAAAAATGTTAAAGCAGTAAACAAAAGGCTATAATCTATATTATTACAAAGTTACAGCTTAGTCGACTATCTGATGCCCAGTACAATCTACATTTACTAAATAAATAGTTTAATAACGCATTCGTTTGTTATAAAACTAGGGCTTAGCTTTTATATTCTTAAAGTTTCTCTGCTATTCAAAAATATATTAATAACATATATAGAAACAATCGTGCCTTGAAATCAAAACAGTAATATGTACATTTTTACATTATATTCAAAATCAGTTTTAATGTATTTAATATGATGAATTAATTGCTGTTTTTTGTAACATGTTGCAACTAAATATTTTATATAATAGAACAACAATCGACGAGTAAGTCCTAGGCTCGCATTGTTAATCATATTGTTTCTGCTTTCCATTTATGCTTGCAAAATTAATGTGAATAATGAAAAAAAACAGATATTATTGAAACGGATGTGCACGAAGAGCAACTGCTGACACATCCGACATAAATGCAGAAATAAGTCTGTAAGCAAAACTGTTCGACTGAAAGTCAGCCTGCAAACAATTTTACTTTAAACAAAAGTATCATTTAATGTCTAAAAGATGTATCAAGCTTGTTCTGAACATGTACTATGTATACATAAACATATATAATTGATTGTCAGTTTATCTAACAACTTTTGAGTTCAATAAGTAAAATATTTTATTTTATGTCACATCAGAAAGAAGTCCTTTAAAATGTTTCCTTGTGTTAAAGGGTATAATCATACTCACAAATCGAAACAATAACATTTAAATGTAATAAAAAATACTTTAAAAATATATGTCAACATTGTTAATAAACGGATGTGCAAGCACATCAACAAGAACAACAACAGCAGCAGCAGAAACAGAGGCAAAAAACAATTCTTATTAGCCCACTGATAATACACGAAGATATATATTTAATAATTAATTGAAAATTATGCAGACCAGTGCTCTTTTAACCGGGCCCAAAAAGGTCGCACTTGCAAATTGCATACAGATGTAAGCTATATGCCTATTAATACGTAAATATGTATGCATATTAAAAAACCATTAAATCTATATATTATTTATACTTAAATATGATCTGTTGTGTGGTCGACACTGCTGTCTGCAGGAAAATGTGAATTTTTATAAAATTGCCAAGTGCACTGAATATGACAGCCGCATAATTTGCCTTTTTGTGGTCTACAGCAACTTTAAATGATTAATTGATGATCATCAACCAACAAGTTATTAATGATTTAATATGTTTAAATAATGTTAAGTGACTTTAGTTATAAAGTGAGTACTGTGTGTTATCAAATATCAAATACCCTTGCATACGAGTCTTTTTTTTAAGAAATATATACGAATAATGTTATTCCTTGCCTGTCTGAGACTGACACAAAATCGAATAAAATAACAATTATTTATGACATGCTTTTAATGATAAAAATTACTATTTTTTACTATAGTTTCAGAACCATATCATCAAATGATGCAAACATTTATCAACGTCAAAAAATCTTAATAAAGAACATACTCCAGAACCCTGAAATTTGGTTCAATCTAAAACGTATACTCAATTACCAGTTTAGTCTAGTCCCCTCGAGATTCGTTATATAGAAGTTCGACTGTATTTGGTCATAAAAAAGTTACAGCTTTTATATCAAAGTTTTATACATAGTATGTTTTTCAATAGCAAGACTCAAATCTAGACCACTTTGGTTTGACAAACAAGCAAGAAATAGTAATAAATATTAAAAAAAAAACCAACAACAAATGTTACAACAATGACAATTATAATGGGCAGTATGGCTGTATTGAATATCTACTTCACACACTTGACACTTTGAAGTTTCAATGATGCGATTTGTAATGGCCACAAGTGGGTACAGTACGAGTACATGCGCCATTGAATTGAGTGTGTCAGTGTCCTGAGCTAGTTCGGACAACTGGCCATTTGCTTTAAATGGCAAAGCCACAGTTGGTAGATGGCTGCCAATTGCAATTGCAACAGCAGCGCATTAATGCAGCGTGCATAGTTGGGCCAAACTGCAAATTTGCAGCAAATGCAAACTATGCGGCATATTTCAAATGGGCCACTTAACTGTAATTAGAGTTGCTGAAATGCAGCTAATATTTTAGAGTGCGAGCAAAAGCAAAGGCAAATAATAGTACCAGCTAGCCAGCAAGCCAGCAGCTAGCCAGCCAACAGCTAGCCGGAAACGGAAGTCAAGCAAAATGCTGTCATCTTGCATTTTTTAAAGGGAGTTGGAGCAGCAAGACCGGTGAAGCAGTCATCCCTGAGGGTGGACATTGACATTGCAAGACAGTTGCTTCGTCTACAAGTGCTGCTGTGGCATAAGGAGCCACAACTACTTGCGGCAGCTCTTGCGGCACTACAAAAGCATTCGAAGCAGCATTAGCCACAATCGTTCTAACTGGATGGCTGGCAAGGACAGTCCATAAGCAAAAATTTTTAACTTCATTGAATACTCTCAGTCTCTTAGTCTCTCTCAGTCGCAGTCTTTCAGCATCTCAGTAGGACGGACGCACTCTCAACACTTGTCGAACATAATATTGTACTTTAAGAGCTGCTGCCAGTGGCGATGGCAATGGCCATGGCAAAAACGAATGCCTGGAAACGGGAGCCTACATTGTAAAGCAATTTCCTGTATTTTATTACCACACAAAATGTGCGTCCTTATGTTATATCAAATGCTTCTGCTTCTACTGCTGTATCTGCTGCTGCTTTTGCTACTTATGATTGTTTCTCAAGGCAAGCGAATAGATAAGTAGAAATGCAGCTCAAATATTCAATGTTAAGCAGCAGAAATCCTAAGATGCACATGTGTGGCTAAGGGCATGTTTGGATATGTGGATATGTGGATATAAACAGTCAAGCTTTTTTACAGTGAAATCGCGCAGTGCCAACAAAAAATAATGATATACAAACCTAATTAAATCTGTTAAAAGCATAAATACTGTGCTCTTTTAAGCAGTTTATAAATTGGAAAACTGTACAGTTTGAAGGGGTGAACTAAAACGAAGTTTTATTGTACGAGTGCTAAAGAGATCTTCGTTTTAGGTATTGACCTAAAGCTTTTGAAACGAAAAAATAGATTTAAATTACGAAATTTGAAAATTACATCTAAGTCAATGGAATTTTAAGAATAAAAATGTTTGTTTTAAATATAAATATAGTACATGTTTGTACATATACACTAAATTTAAAAAAAGAATCCACTCCACACAAAGTATGGGCAAAAAACCGATAGTAAATAACGTGTAACCTACTTGACAGCGTACATCCGCTCATCAATCTTTGGAACATTCGCAATAGTTTTTGTACCAACTCACCTGAAGCTGTTGCAGTGACTTGTCCAGGCCACTAATGTGCAGCTCCTGCGCTTTTAAATCTTGCACTTGCAGCGAATCCACTGAGACTCTAATGCCCGGCACTAGTTTCAGCGACATGGTATCCAAAATGCCATTCGGCATTGCCGCCTGTAATTAATGCCAGAGAAAATAGTTTAGTAAATTGCATTCGCTAAGTGCACATTCACATTACGTACCTCTAGTTCGAGATACACATTGTTCGTCTTCAGAATGGACAGCAGTTCCGCAAAGCTGGATACAAGTCGCAGCTTGCACGCATATTGACTGCTGGCTGTATCAAAGATGGCCTCTGCTTGATAGAGCTTCAGCAACTTTTGGCCTAGTTCGTCCTTGGCAACCAAGCGACAGGTGAATGCATCCACAGTGACTTTGTGCAACTGATTTATGCACATTGATATGTTTTGGGCAATCTGAAATAATTGTACCATAAGTTATGGCACTTCCCAGTCGTGTTTTCTTTTTTGTTTTGTTTGACTTACCAGATTGCTGAACTTATCCGTTTGCATGTGATTTCGCAGCATCAGCGGCGCATTGTACTCCCAGCCGCTGAATATGTCCAGTGATTTGGCAAACACAATCTGAGGCGTCACAATTTTGAGTTATGACCATTTGAATTAGGTTAGGGAGTTTTCTACATACCGAATCCGATTCGCGCAGTTCTAAATCGTATTTGAGGTAACCGCCGCGTCGCGATTTATCACCACATGTCACCACCACCTTCTCGCCCAGTCTGTGCTGATGATTCAGTACTCTTGCAATGCCTGAAATCAATAATCAAACTTGACTTTGTTTAACTATTCATTGATATAAAATGAATAATTGAGTAGTTTAATAAAATAAATTGGTTCCTTATTTCATTTAAATTTTAAATATAATTACAATTTACAATTGAACATCCCTTGTGACTTTTTTGTTAAGCAAAAGCGCAATCAATTTTGAGATCCCTTCAAATGTTATTTTTAAAAATTTCACAAATGTCTTAAGTCATAATGTTACACAAATATGCCCAAAATATGCAAATAATGTCGTTGAAATTGTGAGCGCAAGAAGTTGCCAAACAAACAAGGATATTAATATTTGATAGCATTAAATATGCCTCAATGATTTTCTACCTTTAAAGCATCTTACATCCCACCCCATTTCATTCCACATACTGTTTTTCCACTGGCATGTCAATGCAAATGGTGCGCCACATTGAATAGTAAACAACATCGCTCAGCGAAGCATAAATACTGCTTAAATACTAGACTCGAGCCTTCAGACTTCAGACTCCTTGGTCTTTAAAGGAAAACAAACTCTGCTTGAAATGGCAATTTTGTCTCTTTGTCGAAAGCTAAATGGGTCAGCTGGCTACTCAAATGTAGCATAAATGATAAGCGTTGGGAGATGGATGTGTCAACGATACGAGAGGGTATGGAGTCGTCGGTTCTGATAAGGGTTGGGTATAGGCATGGCATTTCAATGCGATCAATGAGACAGCTTAAGCATTTAAAGTTTAAAACTCGGAAAGTTGTAACAATGTTGTAGCTTTTAACGCAGTTGTGCGCTTTTAATTAATTTATGCGACAACATGGCATGGCACTCTCGACATTTTGACATTGTGTCCTACAAGGAAAAAAGAGCAGACAGTTATCGTAAAAGTAAACACATAATTGGCATACGCCTACGTATATAGAGAAACATGGTTTCGATTGCATTTGTTAAGTTACTAAAAAAAAAAAAATATGAATATGTGTTTTTAAATTAATTTTGAAGCACTGCAGGCGACATCAGACTAATTGTTTTGGGAGCTTTATTTTTGCTTTTGCAGCCATGGCAAAAAACAGCTTTGATTTTCCGCTTTTCCTTTTGCACTCAACAACAGCAATAGCAACAACAACTGAAACTAATCTGCAGCTGTGTGGAATATTGGCTGTATAAATTGCTTGGGGATTTCTTGTCGGTCGTCACACAATGAAGAAGACAATGCCAATCGAAAAATAAGTAATCACGTACGATATAAATAGATATACATTTCTGCTCTTTAATGTTAAAGAACAACTGAAATTTATCAACTTTACATATGTGTCCTTTTAAGACTATTAACACTTTAATTTCTCATAACTTGTTATTTCAGAAAAAGTTATTTTATCGCAACCTAAAAAGTTAATATGGTAGAATTTTTAAATTCTTTTCAGCCGGAATTTGATGCTTGATTTTAAGCTTATTTTATATGCCATACAGAAATGTATGAAATATCCTAGTCTTTAAAAAAAAATGTAGGAAGAACTGAAGCTTTTGAACTACCATATGTTTGATTACAGAGAAATAGGAAAGACACCTTACAATCACAAATTTATATGCATAGATTTTTGTGTACACATTTCCTTAGAAACATACAGCTTCATATGAAGCTTAACAAGCCCGTTACGAATGTAATTTTGATGACTTTTTGGAAATAGTTTGTGCAAGTTTCATAGTTTTACCTTAATTACACTGCAACGTTGCGTTCAGAGAAGATTTTTTGGCTGTTATTTCTAAGTTGCTGTATTCCCATGTATAGAGTTTAGGCAGCTTTGCATTTGCACATACTATGTCAATCCTTTTTCAGTTGTGCTCTTGCCATAACATTTTCATTTTCCATCAATGCTGACAGGGACAGCAAGAAGTTTTTGTGAACCTCACAGACACACGCAGACACAATACATACAGGCATACATATGTACATATGCAAATTGAAGTCTTGTTCGAGTCGATAAAATCCTAGAAGAGCCGGCACTGTTGTGCCAAGTTTTTTGGTGACACACACACGCACACACATGCATCTCATATACTGATGTTTGGGAAATACATGGATACTTTATCTTTATGCTCGATTGCAGTTACCAACAATAAACAAACACACACACACACATCTCCAAACAAGTTACATAATCGCGATTGCTGTTTGCCGTTTGTGTCCTGCAAATAAATGCTTTATCCTTTAACCAAATCGGCGACGCTTCGCGATGTCTCACAACGCGCAAAGTGTGAAAAATGGTTTTTGCTCAATTTTTTTTGTCGCTTTTTTTTGGAGATTGGATTTTGAGCCAAGCAGCAGAAGGCGGCGCCACTTTATGAATAATGTATAACGCTTAGCTGCGTTGTGTTGTGAATTACGTTGGAGAAGTTTACTTTTGCAATAGCTTTAATTTTGAAAGCGTGTTGCTGTAATTTTATATAAACTGTACCACTTACAACCAGGTAGTTTATATTTAGCCAGAAACTAAACACCACAATTATTTAAAAACCAAAACTATATTTAACCTTATAGCTATACTTGAATTTAATTAATTAGTTCTTAATAAGGAATCTAATAAGCTTAAAGTCATAAAAAAGTTTTCTTTTAAGTTTTACATAGATTTAAATAACTCTATAACTCCCGCTTTACACCTTTTTCAGAGACACAGGGTATCAAAACCCACAATAAATAAAACAATTTCAAAAGTTCTTGCAACAATGTTGAACTTGCTCGATATTAACTGTACTGAACGCGCGACAATGTTTGTTCAACACTTTGCGCGCCACTCAAAGGCTTTCGGAACACACACACACACACCTCTTCTCACCGCTTCATCTGGATTTTGTAAATATTATTTAGTAAAAGAAATACACAAGAAACAAAATTGAACAAACAAACAAAATAATAAAACTTGCTGCACTGTGAAATACCGCAACAGAACCAGAATTAAAATCTATTTCCACTCAAAACGATAGCTTTAGGTAATTAATTCAGAAATTATAGCACCAAAAAAGTAGATCCTGTTGTTTTGAACTAGTTTTCTCTTGATGTTGTTGTTGTTGTGGTTGCTGTCATTTGTTGGATTGTTTACAAAGCAGCCGAAAAATATGCCTAATTGGGTTATCAATAAATCGTACGTAAAATATAGTTCAGTTTACGGAAATTTTACTTTAACAATCGGTATGTGTGTCTGCGTGTGTGTGCACAAATTTGTGGAATTTAGAGTTTGGTTGGGTGGGTTTTGGTTTTTGTTACAGCATCACAACCAACGAGAGGGGACTATAGTCAAATAGAACGATGCAATTGTATTGAATCTGTAAAATGCAGCGCATAAATTAGCATTCAAATAAATACAAACTGTGAATTGTTTTCATAGAGGATTAGCACCTAACTTTACAGAATTCGCGAATTATAATGAAATCAAATTAAAAACAATCAATAATACATACTATACACAACAATGATGACTAGAAGATACGCTGTAATTGGTGTTATACATAAAGTTTTAAAATATTTTAATTGAAAAATCCTAATTCTACAAATGAGTCGACTATAAATCTAAATAAGTGCAATTTTTTAGTAATTCCCTTGATATTTTTGTAGAAAGTTTGTGTTAAAAGTGCGCTACAACCTTGGTGCAAGCAACTCACCTGTGTTTTTATTAATCGCCACCATTTGCTCATTGGAGCTGCTCCAAATCGATGACAATGTTAGCGGTGAATCGAAGCAAATGATGTCACCCACAGAGAAAATTGTCTGTTGGCGGTTGTCATTGTCGTTGCCGTTGCATTTATCGAGGTTTTTAAAATTTGGGTTCGGGGGGTCGTACGGGACGGACATTTGCGGTTTTTGTATTTGGTGTGTGTTGACAAATCCCGTAAAATAGTGACGCAGTTTGCCAACGTTGGCAGTTATTTGTTGGTCACATGCGAATATATGGAAGGAGAAAAGATAAAAGAAAATTGATTTATGAGCAACGAGTAACAATAACATACAAGCCACGCGAATTAAAATGTTATAGTAATTTATTTAACTACTTTGCTGCAAGCTGCTACAGCTTGAAGTGTTAGCTCAAAATAATGAGCAACAAACTGATGCTAGCTAATATATATTTGTGTGTATAACTCACCTTGGTGGGGAAAATGTGTTGGGACTCGGCTACAGACAGTTTGATGTAATCCTCGGCATATTTAATTCCGGTTGAATCCTTTAAACTGATGGCAATCATGTTGCTCGTCTCGCGTTGCAAATTCAACTGTATGCGAAATGAAAATACATATTTATAATTATTTATATGCAGGTTGGTAGTTGGAAGTAGTTTGGGTTAGTTTTTTCTCTGTTTTTTTGTGCTGAACATTTTTTATTTGGGCATTTGAAGTTAATGCATGTTTTTGGCTACACTGAGTACACAGCTTCAAGAGTTTTGTGTGTTTTGCGGTTGACGGTCACTCGACAGCCGCAATTTTTAAGAGCCAAAAGCTGCAGCATGTGCAACAACGCATCGTTGCATTTTTATGTGGTGACATCAACGTGCCACAGCCCAGCAAAATAATGCACAAAACTTAAAAAAGGGAAACCAAAACCGTTTCAGTGGCATACTGACTATTAAATACCCTTTAAACATAAATTGAAAGCTATATTAGGTAGTGAATTTATTTGGTCATAAACTTTTTTATGACAGCTTCACCATGTTTTATCACTGCTTATCATTTTTCTCTGCTAAGAGATTCACACAGATGAGTTTTTCTTGAACAACTGAGAATGTTACATATTTAGAGAAACTAAGAACACCTGCTGTGTGTATCAAAGCGAAAATAGTGCTGGCCAAGCCAAGCGACGTGCTATGCGACTGGTCGCTGAGATTTTTTATTTTTTTGGTTTCTATTTTTTTGAGACAGATAGACTGAACCCGACGAACGAGCGCTGCTCAGGTGCCAAGGCAGGTATTTGCGGGTGCATTAAAATGCAACGGTTTTGTTGTTAGAAGGCTTACAAAAATGAAATTGAAATAACTTGCTCAAAGTTTAAAATACATTAAATTTACATATAAACGAGACCCAGCATGAGGCCAGCCAAGCATAAGAAGTTGTATACATAAAAAAAAGAAAACCTGGTCCAAATATAACAGCCAAAACGTTGCAAGTATATATTCGGCACTTACTGCAATTGTCAGATTATTGCCAATCTGTGCATCGACCACACCCTTAATGGCCAAATCATAGCGCAATCCATTCACATCCTCAATGTTGTGGGAGAACTCGCTGCCAAGATTATCGTGCAGTGACACTTTAAATACGAAATTCATGCCGCGTGGTACTTTATGCTCCAACTGCTTCAATTTGATGTCCGGCTGCAGAGTCACCAAAATATACTGCACATTCTTTACTTCAATGCCAACGGAAAGGGATTGGTGAACAGTTTTGGCCTGTAGAAACGAAACAAAGCAAAAATAGATAAGTATATATACATATATACATTTATACATTTATTTATATGTATGTACATATACACAACAATTCGAATCAAATCAATACTCAGGCAGACACAAGCAAACAAACTTACAATAATCAGATCACGGCCGAGAGTGTCCTTAGTGTGGACAACACCATCTGGCGTCACAGAGACAATTCCGCTGCTTTGGGCATCCAACTTATAGACCGCATCATCCATATTACATTTCAACTGAAGCGTACTGCGTGGCGCTGCCAAAATCCAACCCATTGTTATGGGCTTTGGTGCGAGTAGCTCCGGTGTTTTCAAAACTGTGTGATAACAATTTCAATTTGCGACTCTATTGACAACACCAATAGCCTTAAGAGTGGGCAGTGGAGTACTTACCAATTAGTTCCACGCTCGATGCTGGCAGCTTGACGCCATCTGCCAACTGCACAGAGGCAGTGATGGTGACCTTGCCGGGATTAAGACCACGTATCCGCACGGAAATTAAATCGTTATTTTGATATTCGATGCCTACAGTGGCGACAGAGGGAGGAAGAGGAAGGGAGAGAGAGAGAGAGAGAGAGAGAGAGAGAAAGAAAGAGACATAAATATATATAAATTCAAGTCGTTTAAGTAATTTATAAATTTAGAACGGCTACACAAATTTTTAAAGATATATGGCTAAGACTAAGAAAATAAGACCCAAACACCTTTCAATTGAAGATAACCAAGGAAAAATCTGTTTATTAACGTTCCTATTATTGACTTTTTGATTATTAAATATATACGAATATACTGTAATTAATAAATTTTAAACTAGAATATATATAACTGTATTGATAAGTAATAAACTTAAGTGCACTAAATGTATGTTCCGTATCTGTTCCTGCACTGGAACTCAACCATGCAAGCTCATCGGAGAACAGTTTGATATATGTGCACTTGGTGGGCATTGAGCTTATCTCTTTGCGCAACAATGCGGTATCTGGGCACACTTAATTTAAAAAAAAAAACTTATCAACTTACCTGCTGCTGAAAACACATTGAAGATCTCAACGACATCTGGATGATTGACCGTCCAGGTGATACGTATATTTTCCAGTGTGCCCAACACCATGGGCGACAGATCAGGTTGACCCCACAGCGTGGCGGGCATAACAGCGCCAGCTTGAATATGAACAAGCGGCGTGCGCACTTGAACTGCAGTCAGGGCAACGACACGCACCTCCACCGTATCCTCCGAGACGGTCTCATCCTTACCACTGATGGGATTCTTAAGCAAACATTTGCCGGTTATTTTGGTTGCACCTAGCTTATGTGCTGTGAGGATGGCAGAGCTCATGGCTGAAGAAAATAAAGCATGACACTTATATGATCTTCAAATGATGCAAAGTTTAAACTTACTAGCCACCTGGTGCTTTTCCACACTGTAGACAATATTTGTGTTGGGTTGTGGTCCACCCTGATAGAAGATTTGTATGCTGGAGCCTACGACGATCGTTGAATTTCGCGGATAGAGGCGCATGGGTGCAAAGACCTGGACACTGAGCGGCTCACTGGACACCTGGCCAGACTGGAACACTATCTTGGTCTCACCAATATTGTTGCCGGTTATGCTGTAGCGTATTTCTCCAACTCCCAAGCCGTGCTGCTCATCCAACTTGACGCTAAGTATGGTAGGATCAACGACCAAATCGGCAAGCTTATAAACGCTTAGCATATTGGCATCAATATGCAGCGGACTTTCGTTGGTATCAAACAGTCGAACGATAGCCTCAATGGAGTTGGTACGCTCGACGCGATCCATCGCAAGCACACTAATGGCACCTATGCCCACCACAGAGATGGACAAATGCGCTGGATCGTTCATGAGGCAACTATCGGTAAGCTCCAATCGCACATGACCTAAACGCAGCGGCGTTAACACAAGCTGCCTGTGCTTCTCGTCATGGGTGACCTGCACAATGCCTTGTTCAGAGAGTTCCAGCTGAAAGAAGCCGCTGCCTTGGTCTATTGATATGCGTTCGCTGTGCGAAGACGACAGAAAAACGCTGACATGCTCTTTTGGCAGCAAAGTTCTATTAACGGTGTGAAAGCGTATCTCGTTCTCAATAACAGGTTTCGTCACTTCGCCAGTTTTCAACTATCAAATGCATGTAAAAAGACAATATTTATATTTAGAGAAATGCATTAGTATTATTAAAACTACTCACGTTTTTCACACCAAATGGTGGACGCTCTGCATCGATGCCCAGCTGGTTAAGCAACCTGTTATTGTATTTGGACACTGTGCCTTTTATACGAAAATTTGGCGCAACCTCGCTTAATGTTAGCACAAGGAGATTTCGTCCGGGCAGACGAACGGTAGAATGATAGAGTTGCACTTCGTCTAACAGTTGGTGCGGAATGCTGTCCGTGTGATACCGCTCATTGCCAGCAGCAAATTCCCATTCGAGCGACAGAGAGCTGATGTTCATGAGCTTACGATTCTTAGCGTCCTGAATCTCGATCTCAATCTCAAACTTGTTCTCCTCCTCCTTAAGATAAAGCAGTGAGGAGCGCAGCTCTATTGGGCAGGATTGGCGCAGCTGCTGACGGGCATAAAGTTTAAGGAAGCGTGGTCGGACACAGTGCACCTTAGTCGTGACCAAGGCAATATAGGGGGCAAATTTTGTCGTTGCCAGTGTGTTGTGCACGCGATACGTAAACGATGTTTCGCCCAGCTCACGGCACAGGACCGTAAAAGCCGTGATGGCATTCTGCGTATCAAATTCTATTTCCGAAACTTGAATAACTTTGCCATCGAATTTGGTATCCTTGCTTAGTTCCGCCTCGAGGGTGAATATGCGTTGCGGTCCATGGGCATATATAACATTACGCGAGGCGCCAATGGGCAGCACAAGCTCATTTTCCGAAGGATTAAGCACAGATAGCGGCTCAAAGACGTGCAAATCAACAGAATCCTGCAGCACCTTCTCCTGAAAACTGTATGAAATACGTAACGACGTGCTGCCCACAGCAGTGCTGCGTAAACGCAATATATGACAAGCATCGGGAGCCAATGCATTGAGTAACGCAGTAACACCGCCATTGTCCAGCTGAAATATTTGTTGCGAAAAATCCAGTTGAAACTGCAGATTGTCGCACTTGGTGTAGGGCACATAGCTTCCGTTCACATGAGCATAGACAGCCACATGCAGATGCACATAATCTTTTAGAGCTGTCTCGAAATTATACTGTTTAATTTCAAGTCGTTGCGGGGGCAAAAAATATATCTGTGCCTGCCGCGCCAACTTCTGGTTCTTGGCGAGCGCCACCCGAATAGTGGTGTGGGCCGTCAGCTGTACGCCAGCATCCATTAGCTCCTTGGAGCCGCCAGGAGTGCGCACATCACGAATCTCCGTTGTGGCCAGACCCTGACCGTCGATTTGCAGCACTTGCGGATTACCCGAGAACCACACATAGTTGTAATCTCCGCCGGTTGCAAGAAATTGAAATTTCTGTGGCTTGACGGTGATTGGATCATAGGGCAAAATCACTTTGATGGGCTGCAGTTGCAGCTTTTCAAAGATTTGCATCTCTGCCTGCACGGAGAGCTGAAAAAATATTTTCAATTATTATGGCATCAAGTATAAAAACTGTTTGAAAATAACAACTATCAGAAATGAAATGGTGGCAATACATGATTGAGAAACTATTTTCATATGTTCTTAAATGAATATTGGTTAACCAACTTCAAACATATGAAGAGGTTGTTAGCTTAAATCTTTTTATACCCTTAACCCATAAAATGGGTAAATAAGGGTATAATGGTTTTGTGCAAAAGTATGTAACAGGCAGAAGGAAGCATCTCCGACCCTATAAAGTATATATATTCTTGATCAGCATCAACAGCCGAGACGATATAGCCATGTCCGTTTGTCCGTCTGTCTGTCCGTCTGTCCGTCTGACCGTCTGACCGTCTGTCCGTCTGTCCGTCTGTATGAACGCGTGGATCTCAGAGACTACAAGAGCTAGAGACTTCTGATTTTGTATTTAAGTTCTCCTATACCATGAGCAGAACAAGTTTGCTTCAAATTATCGATAACTATTCTGGTTTCCGATATACACATAATATCGATAACAATAAAATATCGAATTTGGAAAATCTAAAAATGAGGGTTGAAGTAATGGATAATGATAGAACTTTTCTGAAAATTTCGTCCAAATCGGTTGAGAAACACCGGAGATATTGAACTTAATCGATGGAAGCTTAGCCAGTATACCAAAGTCTTATATAAATTAAATATATTTATTGCAACTGGGTTCAGGGTATCTTCTAGTCGGGCTCTCCCGACTAGAGCCTTCTTACTTGTTTATAAATGATCCGATTTAGAGGATTTATTTTTTGTTATAAGGGAACCGCTTGTCTTGTGGTTCAAAATAAATTTGATTAAGATTTAATCAGTAGTTTAATTTACTCTATCACTGATCAACTTTTCAAAAAGATTCCGGTCCGGTTTTATAGTAATGTATTGTAATAATTATCTTTAAGACGAAATATAATCAAATCGAAATGACCACCACAAATAATGTTTTTGAGATATGATTGAACTTTTTGCTGTTAAATTATAATTTCTGGCAGTGTTGTTTCCGAAACAAATCTCAAGTTTCAAAAACTTACATCTTTGTAGGAGCCATAGACTTGCGTTGTGCCCTGTTTGATCGCCTCGCCATATAGTCTACTTCCGTTGTGCGTTTTTTTAAGCACTGTAAACAGCGATTCGTCTAGCTCGGAGCCAATAGCATAGCGTGTACCCAACGTTATCTTTTGTCCATCGCCTGCGTACAGATCCAAGGCAACCTCGTGACGTTCACCCTGCACTGTGATCCAGTTGTTGTGCGGCAGAAGACTTATGCCCAGCTTCTGGGGCTCGGCAACGGTTAGCAGAGCGCAGGGTCCTTTTGGTTTGTCAGAAGAGTTGTCGCTGTCCTGCGGCATGTTGTGATCCCGGAGGAACACTTGTGTGCGACCTAGACGTGAGCCCGTAGCGCTGCCACCCTTCATGTATGCAATATTGGTGTCCTCCACTTCTAAATAGTACTGACGATTTGCCGTTATATCATGCAGTTTGTCCATTTTGAGCTGCAAAATGCGAAAGTTGATGGTGTCGCCAGCCATGATGGTCACCTCGGATGGTTCAATAATGATGTTGGCCAGCACGCTTATGAACACCTCAATTGGTGGCACATGACGGTACTCGGATTGCGGCATACTAATTGCTACCTTGGAGGTGCCCGTATTGATGCCCTCCAGCAGTATCATATAGCCCTTGATGCCAGCAGCTTCAAATTTTTCCAGTTCCGGCGGTACCACATGAAACGGGCTGTCCGAGAACGTAAGAAAACGCAATGCTGGCGGCATCTTGCTGCTGGACGACGATATTTCCCAGTTAAACTCAATGCCCTCTAACGTAAAGAACTCATTGCCCTGTGAGTCGAACGCGTGTAGCTCAAATGTGGCCGGCGCCTCCTCCAAGTACAGTTGGCGCGTCGCTGTTCGCACATTTAGACGATCAATTGTATCGACAATGACGTCGCAGCGCAGCGTGGCTCCCGTTGCCAATTCCTCAGCGAATACAATAGCGGTGTTGCGGCGTCGTTCGCGAGTTTGGACCGTGACGATCGCTCGACTTGCGCACTCACTGAAACCATTATATACGGGCGTCACTGTTATCAAGTCCTGACGTGATGATGTCCTGTCAACAACAACAAAATTAATTTCAATTTTAGGTTATAAAGCCGGCATCGGCTGATGGGGACGCACCATTTGTAACAGTTTGGATCGACCACTTCTAGCGTGAAATTTATGGATTTGTATTGGAATATTGGCAGCAGAACACGCGGGTGATTCAACTTGGCCGATTCAACGACATTTTTACACACATAAATTAGCAAAATCAAATAAAACGCGTTCCTCATTTTGGCACATGCAAACATTCCTGCGGCATATGCGATGTTTAGTTATGAACTAGTTCAATTGAATCTGACGTTCGATAACACACTGATAAGCGTATGGCGCAAAGGGCGCGAATCCAATGGATTCAATATCGAAAAATCGATATCGAAACTGATATGCTGCCAGCTTTTGGCGCTCAAGTTGTTCATGCATTTATTTAAAAAAAAATTAAAAAACAACAACAGTATAGCAAAATATCATTCAAAACGACTTTTACAATTTAGCAAATGGTCCTTCGTCGTCCAAAAAGATATCTAATTGCAGTTTGTGCATATTCTCAGGATAACATGCATACTTGCTAAAATCCTTAACACCCACATCCAACAAAACCTCATCGTCCATAAAAAAGTGTCCGGTGTAATCCTTAGCGTTGCGACATATTATTGCGTATGCTGCATCTGCCATTATCTCCGGCTTTCGTGAATATAATGAACCTTTCGGCCCATGCAGCATATCAACTGCTGCGGTTGCCACACTTGTTCGAGGCCATAGAGCATTTACAGCCACACCTTTATCCCGAAACTCCTCTGCCATGCCCAGCACACACATTGACATACCATATTTAGCGATGGTATATGCAGTGTGATTTGAGAACCAGTGCGGCTTCATATTGAGCGGCGGCGATATGTTTAGGATGTGCGGATTATCGCTTTTCAGCAAATAAGGTAAACAAGCCTTGGAACTGTGGAAATTGAATAATCAGAAATAAAAAACTCTTTACGATAAGATAACTTTTTTTTACTTACACCAAAAATGTACCCCTTGTGTTTATATTTTGCATTAGATCATACCGCTTCATTTCGGTATCCAGCGTTGGAGTTAACGAAATGGCGCTTGCATTATTAATCAAAATATCGATGCCTCCGAATTTAGTAACCGCAGCCTTAACAGCCTGTTGAACTTCTTTCTCATCGCGAACGTCAACAATACACGGCAGGGCTTTACCACCCGCTTTCTCGACTGTTAATGAAGATAACAACATATTATTGCAGCTCATTGGCTTAGTTCAAATTCCAAAGTACAAAGTTACTTACCCTCCTCAGCGGCCGTGTAGATAGTTCCATGTAGTTTTGGATGTGGCTCAGCTGTTTTAGCAGCTATTACGATATTTGCTCCGTCGCGAGCTGCCTTTAAAGCAATGGCCTTTCCAATACCACGGGATGCACCCGTAATAAAGAGTGTTTTGCCCTGTAATTTTCTATTTACCATTTATTTGAACTTTACATAAATCATAATGAGTTTTTCAGAAGTCTCACCCAATGTTCTTCATTTTTCTTGCTAATTGCTATTGCTGAAAAACACCGCTGGTCTCCAGCGGTTGGAATCAAGTGAGACCAAGTCCGATTAACTAAAATATACACTTTTCTGTTTTAAAAACAAAGGAATGGCATGTAAGTTTGAGAGCCACTGTGTTAACATATGACTATTCGCCATTAAGCGCCTCTTTGCGAAACAATCACTTTGAAATGGCATGTAGAAATGCTTAGACAGTTGAATGATTAAATAATAGTTTGCCTTTTATTCTATTTAAATCAATGTAGAAGTCGCCGGAATGCAGTATGACCGACTTTTAAAATTTAGCACTGACATTAATTGAACGATAACAGTCAATATTATACTTGTTGCAGTGCTCTAGACGTTTCACGCACGCACTTCTGATTCCACTGATATCGATAGCCTAAAAATTAACCAGAAAAAAACATTTGTTGCCGGGAAGAAGTTTGTTTTGCGGCCGTAAAAACTTTCAATAAGCAGGATGTGTGCAGAATGAATAACTAAATCAGTTTTAATTGGATTACCGCTTAACAATGGCAACAACAGAACCTGATGCTGGACAAGCATCTTTCGAGGAGGAAAAATCAGCACACGATTTCATCGACTTGAAATCAATGAAAGATGTCAAGGCGCTGGAAAAAGAGGAGATCTATGCGTACATTGACAAATTACACGGCATTATAAGAAAGTACGACACAAATATTGCGTCATACAAACAAAAACTAAAGCACTTTGTAAGCGAGAACAACGATCTTACGACTACTTTAACCCAACAATCAACTAACACAAACTTATTAAACAATTGCAGCTAAATAAGGAACTACAAAGTGCGAAGAGTGAAAAGTGCACACAAGTGTCAAATGACGACTTCCAAGAAAGCAATAGTGAAAAAGAGAATGAGCAGGAGGAAGGTGTCGCCAAAGAAAGTAAGTGCGCATTAATCGAAAAACCACAATAATTCATCAATTATGACTTTATATTATTTAATTGTACTTGGAACTTTATTTTTGACTGCTTGCTTTGCTTGCTGTGCATCATTTTGTTTTACTGGCGACGGCGGCAACTAGCGCTGCTCCACGGCCCGATCCATCCTCTGATAGCATAATTTCAAATTCCTTGTCTGATTTTACCAGCTTGTGCATCATTTCCCTGATGTAGGCATCGAATTTCGGATGATAACGATATACAGAGCCATCGATGCCAACGACCACTTTTTTATCATGAATTCTATTGATTAGGCCACTTATGCCAATGGCCACCAAAGTGGCTGCACGCTTAGAAACACATTCGCATATGTACTTGAGTTTCTGACAATCCTCGATGGAGGCCTTTTCCAGTCCGAACAGTTGCTTGATAATGCGTCTTGTGTTTGAGCACTCAGGAAATGAATCAGCCTCCACCTCAGATATATGCTTTGTTTCAAATATATCAATACTCTTCTGCAAAATCTCAGCAAACTCAGCTCTTTTTGAGCTCAGCTTAAAGATTATATTCTGCTTGAGAGCTTGAAGCAGCGATAGACGCACCAGTTCACCCAAATACATGCCGGATGTCATTTTCTCAAAGAGCTGCTGGGAGCGATTAATTGACTTTCTGTCCACCTCTTGATCGTGTTCAGTGCGCACAAAATCCAGCTGTCCATTATCGCCAAAGGCGCCCCACTCTATATTGATAATAACATGTTTGTTATTGCGTTTGAATTCCGGCTCCAGCAGATCCACATTATCCACATGCTCCACATAACAGGCGTTACAGCCGGTGCCAACAATGACGCCGATTCGGCAATCGGGATTGCGATGAGCGCAAGACATTAGCGTGCCGGTTGTATCATTGAGTATGGCCACAACAGCAATTTCAGCGTCACCACGCCGCTGGATAGCATCGTGCAGCATGAGTCCCACATCCTCGCCTTCGACTCCCGGGCAACCAAAGCCCTTGGTCCAGCGCGTCAGCATGGCCTCCTTAAGTCCCACCTGCACGCATGGAAATGAGAAAGTGAATCCCAACGGCAAATACGAAGTATGCATATCATGCTTCGCCACAAACTTGGCCAGACAATCGGCAATGTGATTGAAGAGCTCATCACCCGGTCCGATCATCAAGTCCTTCGGCACTGGATAGATTTGTGACTCGACCGTCGCCTCATGATGACCTTTGAGCATGACGAGCAAGACCCGAAAATTGGTGCCGCCTAGATCCAGTGCCAGATACTTGCCAATCTCATCACCCGTGGGCAAATCCTGCACATACGTAGGAAAGCATTTCGTGACAGCTTGCGCATGTGTGCTGCGTCTTAAACCGTTGGAGATCTCACAGCAGAAACGACTGTACAACTCTTGCACCTGATAATCGCTTAGCACAAAGGGTTGCATAAGTTCACGCAGCTCCACATCGACCATTTTTAATAATTTTTTTGATTTGGTTAACTGTTGCTTCTCGGTTCTTCCAACCGTCTGGCTCGAACAATGAGTATCGACTAACCGGAGCCACCTGTTATTGTAGCGACTACGTCGTCGTCGTTGACTTCTGCTGCACCTGATAAGAGTTAGCTCAAAATTCGCATTGCAATTTTCCTATTCGTAGTAACTATAATAACAACTGTGCAATCTTTGCATCAATAATAAAATTGTAAAAACAAAACGAAAACACCTAAATCTGCTGAAATTTAAATAGAAAAACGCGACAGCCTCTGGTGAGATAGTGCCCACACTTGCATTAAATAAGTACATATGTGTGTCATATCTGCCACCCTTCTTTCAATTATTGTACCTATTCCCTATTCAAATCAATAATGCTTTTTTCTATGTTGAGGATTTTTCAAAAATTAATTCGTGCATTTTTAATAATCTCTTAGGCTGCTATCTGATACAACTTATAACATTTCATGTTTGTATAATTTATGACAATAGTTCAATTCCTTAACAATCAATCGACTATTTAAGGTTCATAATTCGCAACCTATTGTAAATGTAAAAAAAATGGGAGTGTATTTAGCAAAATGATAAGATGGTATTACAAAAATAGTGTATAGATTCATTTAACTTTATTGAACGTATTACCTGTTATAAACGTTCACCTTCAACATATAGACTACAACACTAAGCTTTGCGCGCTTAATCTTAAAAATGTGGTTGTTTTCAAAATTCGCAAGGCTTATGCGAGCAACTAGCGCCAGTTTCTGGTCTCAAATGTGCATGAATCGATGCGAACAGGCCGACATGTGCAAATTGAAAATTGGCGATTAGTTGACATAATAAATATTTCAAAAACCCATTTATTTTTTTTCATGCAATTTATTTTTCAGTTTCGGCAACAGATGCCTTCAGTTTTGTGGATGAGATGCGCCAAGCGGCCAAACATGCCGAGAACTTGAACAATTTTGTCTATGAGCCCACATCGGGCATGTACTACGATCCTAAGACCGGCTACTATTACAATGCGGTAAATTAATTTACAACAACGTAATCTTTATGACGTGCTTGCTGGTGACTTTTGTAGGTTATCAGTAACGATCAACCTATATAAATCATAGCGCCCATGTTTGTAATTATCAACCTAGCAATTTATTCTCTCTTTCTGTCTCTCTGTTTAAGGAATACGGGCTTTACTACGATGGCAATACGGGCTGTTATTATAGTTACGATCAAGCGAAAGATTCATTCGAGTTTCACTCACAGGCACAGGTGCAGGTGAGTGAGAATGTGGCACGAAACCACATTGATTAATAACTGTGACTCTTTCTCCTTCTTCCTTGTACTTGCAAGTGTTCGTTGAGCGAGTGCATCGAGCAACAACGCCTTGATACTAGTAGAATGATAGAAAGTTTACGCAAACTTAGCATAGCACGAATTCGTAGCACTGCATTAGGTAAGCGCTGTAACTTAGAATGTGCGATAAAAACGCGGATCTCTTTTCTTCTCATTGGTTTCAGGCGAACGGCAGCGAGCAGCAGCAGGCTGAAAATGATGAACAGGACGATGATGTGGAGTTCGATGAACATGGCGGCGTCATAACAGATAAGGCCACTTTGCAACAAATCAAAGAGGAAAAACAAAAGCAGAAAGAGCGTGCTGAACGAAGCAAACGTAAGGCTAAAAAGAAGAAGAAAAAGCTGAAGAAAAAGGAAAAAAAACGTCACAAGTCTAAAAAACGACACAATGATAGACGCAACAAAAGCGATGTTGAGGCTGATGAGAACAGTGATAACGAAAGTAGTCGCAAACGGGCCCGCAAATTGAATGATGTGGAAGATGGCGAGCTGTCACATTCGTCAAGCAGCTCCAGCTCCGGCACGAGTGACGTGGACGAGGATGGTAGCAATAGTGACACCAGTGTGCCCGTCTTCAAGGTTTCAAGTCGTTTTCAAGGTGTTTAATGAAGATGCGCGTTTTTATCCTGCACACAACTCATAATATCATACAATATAATAATGTTTGTTTCTATTTAATCATCCCAGACATTGCGAAGCAGTACCCGCCCTGCTTACGTATCATTGTGCAGGAGACCAACGTGCCTGAGCTGACCGTGGGCAGTCTGCATCTGGTTACATACTTAGGCGGATCGTTGGGCCGTGAAGGTGATAGCGATGTTATCATACCGGATGTGAATGTCAGCAAGTGCCATCTCGACTTCGAATACGACAAAAGGAAGGGCGTTTACAAATGTCGCGATTTGGGCTCCCGCAACGGCACTATCCTTAATGGCATACGTATGTCCGATTCGTTGGCGACTAGCAATTGGCAAGATGTAGTGCACGGCAGTGTTATTGGCATTGCCCAGACTAAGCTGTTGTGTCATGTACACGAAGGCAACAGCACATGCGGCTTATGTGAGCCGGGCTTGCTAATTGAGACACCAACGCCTAGCGTAGCTGCGTCATCAGCCAATACTAATGTGCTATCACACAGAGAGCAGCTGAAGAGACTACAAAAGAAATACGGCTTAGAAAACGAAAGTGGGTGAATGCTGATGGTTAAGAATGACATATACTAAAAGTTTTTTTTTTATTTTTACGCATTTAGAATTTGTTGAAACTAGCGGTAATGCCAATCCCAACTATAACGATCGTAGCGCCCAGAGACGTATCAAAGTAGGCAGCAGCACGGACAAGGAGAAAACTGAGGTGGCTTGTGTGAACACGTAAGTTAAAAGAAAACAAAAGCTGCGTTTATAATTAACATAATTGTCGTTGTGCAGCGAGATTGCAAGCTCCAACAAAGGTTTTAAAATGCTAAGCAAACTGGGATGGCAAAAGGGCGACACTTTGGGCAAAACCAATCAAGGACTGTTAACACCGGTAAGTAATATTGCACAAAGTCTTTGAATTTAATTATTCTAATTATCTCTCGCTCTCTCTCTCTCTGTGTGTTCTAGATCAATGTTGTGGCCAATGAGGGCAAAACCGGTTTGGGCAGCAATGAACCGCCAGCGTCTAGCTCCACGCGTCCTGTAGATAAACGTAAATATGCCAATTTGAAGATAACGCAGGCGCGTTATGAGCGCGCCAAAGATATATTTAAAGAGACTGAAGAAAGCGATTAAAACATACATAACTTTAAGTTTGAAACACATTTAATTAACAATTACTCAAACATTATTTGATCAAAAACATAAACATACTATATATGTATGTTTATACATATTATGTAATCAGAAAATCCTGCTATATAAGGTTAAGCTATCAGTCGTTAACTAATTCAGTTTCGATCAAAACATACAATAAAAAAAAAAAACATAAAAAATGCATATACATGTGTAGATATTTAAAAATCTAAAATAAATAAAATACATTTGCTTTGTTTGTGGTGAAATAAACGTTAAAGAAATGCGTGTACCAACCAATTTGTATATAAACTAATTATGAATTACATTATGTTTATGTATGTATATGTTTAATAATACAAAAGCCTCTTAAGATATGTGGTTTTCTTTCTGCCATGAATGTGAAACACATAAAGTTTATACTATAAAAAGATGTAAAACATTTTTGCTGTTGCTTTTGTTCTTGTTGCTGTTGTTATATTTTTGATAGTGTTGATAACGAAACGCGCTAATACTTTGCCGAGTGCATATATGTAAATATTATGTGTATATGTTTAGAATATATGAATGAATAGTGAAAAATTGGCAGCAGCCTAAGGCCCTTGCACCGTTTACGACACAAACAAAACGCACAACGAGAATCTTTGGATGTTGGAAACTACACAGAGATGCGCTCCTATATAAATACGCCCTATATATGTATGTATGTATGCATGTGTATATATGTTCTAATGTAATTTTGTGTTGTAGATTTTACTAATTTCACCTAACACACGCCTGTCGATCGTACACCAATATAATAGCCGGTGGCGCACGAATCCTTGCGCATCTCACACCAAGAATTGTAAGTGTGATTGTTGTTGCCACAGAGTTTATCTGCTCGAAATGGCTGTAAAAGGGAGAAGACAAAATATGTGAAATGCTTTCTTTGGTTTATGGCCAATTGCTGTCACTTACCGTTCGATGCTGCTTGCGAGCGCATTTGTAGCGGCAGGAGACGCACCGCGGCTTATGAGTCTGCAGGTCTACCAGGCATGTATCCTTCGTGCCACACTTGATGTCCGCACAGGTGACGCGGTCCGCTGCCAAAAAGAAATACAGAAAACGAAAATAAAATTATACGAGTCATACATTTAAAGCAGCAGCTCATCCATTATGTTGATGGCTATAAGATTCATTTTTTTTTTTTTGTGTTTTTGCCTTTTCATATTTTTATGTCTGGCAATTTCAGGCGCATTTTAATGGCCGCTCACGCATATCCTGGACGCAACTCTTGTGAATTTTGGCAGGTGCTTTTCGAGATTTTTTTTGTTTGACTGCAGAAAACTTATACACATATGTAGGAAGACCGACAGGAAAATAAATACATATAAAAAACAAAGATACAGAGAGAAATATTTATGTTTTAACAGATTGTTTCTCATCGAAAGTTATGTGTATAATGTATTCGAATTCGGTTATTGTCCAGTCTTGGTGAATTTTAACCCAAACAAATTCAAATTGTATGTAAATATTTGTTTTCAACCAACATTTCTTCCAGTTTTATAACATTGTTTCCGGCCATTCCTTATAATGCTTTCAGGTGTATTTTGCCTTTTTAAATTGGGTGTTGTTGTTGAGGTTATTGCTTGGTCGGTGGGTCCAAAGCCGCACACTGCAATTTTCAACGCTAGCACATTATTCACACCACAGGCAATGGCAATCTGTACACATACAATGTATGAGAATCCCGCCCCATTCTTGACATGCGCAAGACGGTAGCCGAGTACCCGGCAGTCAGGCAGTCAGGCAGCCAACTCAACTTAACTCAAGGCAGCCAAGCGGCGCAGCCGCAGCCGCAACCACACACACACACACACACACACACATATGGATATGGACATATATCGTAGTCATGATCTTGGAGCTTGGCAACATTGTTGCAAAATACACTGTGGCAGATACTGTGAGCAATTGTTTAGCGGGGTCTGCAACGAGACGTGTGTGGCACATGCAGATGCAGATACAGGGAACTCAGCCTATACTAAATGTTAAAATTCGAATTAAATTTTCTTATGTGTAAGTTTGAGGCACAAAACTAAAATGTTTTAGTTTTTAAAATTAATTTTCCAATGGCTTGACTACAAAATAATCAAGAATTTAAATAAGTTGCTAGAAATTCGGATCTTCAGAAGCGATTAGTTTTTGCGAGCATTCACTGTTTTTGGATTGTTGCTGCTGTTTTGCTTCGGCGTCGATGCGTGAAAGATTGACCGCCTGGCGATTCGTAACAGTTAAACTTTATTAATTTCAACTGCCAATTTGCGCTTTAGGCTGGAACATCCTTGCAAAGGGCAGACCCGTACTTGTTGATTGTGATGAATATGTCGAGTCTTGGCGGCTTGGCGGCGTGGCTGCCCAGCCTGATAATGCCGTCACAATGCAAGCCAACTGTAATTTGTTATGTCGACGTGGTTTAATCAACGCCAGAGGCAGCCAGCTGGCAGTCCATTGCGTCTAAGTTGCTTCTGCCACTGTTGTTGTTTGTTGCTGGCAGGCGGAACTTATTGCAACATTGTGTGGCTGAGAGATTCGTTGTGGTCGTGGGTCATACACAACACGAGCAAGTGTGCGTGTGTGTGATTGTGAGTTTGTTTGTTGCCTTGGCTGGACTTGGACTGTCGTGGCTGTCGGGCCATTTTGGCATTGCGTGTTGTTTAAGGTGATTTTAATACGATCGTAAACTTTAGTCAGCCCAGACGCAGCAGACGCTGAGCCAGACAAGAGGGTTGGACTAGGGGAATTGAAGGGACTGAAGCTGAAAACTTAACCGGACCGGACAGGCAGTTGCAATCACAGAACCCCTGCATCGCCCTCTCACTCCATCGTCTACATCGTCATCGTCGTCGCCGCGAAATGGCGTTTTTAATGGCTTGTACGTGTAGTCATATTTCTTTGGGGCTAGTCTTTTTCGGGGTCTTATTGGCCCGATCTCGACGCAGCAAATATTTATGTGAAAGCACACAAACACACACGAAAACCATAAACTTACTAACCATAAAGATAAAATGCTCAAAAAAAAAGACAACAACAAAAACAAACACACAGCAGACAGACCAAGAGGTAATATTGCAGTTAAGTCTGGCATTATTTTATCGGCTGACGATCAACATAAAGTCGCTAAGAGAAAATGGGTGAGAGGAGGAATGAGAGAGAGAAAAGTTAACTGCTCGAACAAAAAGCGATGTTGCAGAAACAGGAACAGGAGCAACAAAGTCTAAAGCCTTCCTATGCCAAGATCATCTGCAAGATCCTAAGAAACAAACTGCAAGTACACACGCACATTTGTGCTAAAAGCAAAAGTGAATAATTGTTAATGATGTTAATTTTTTTTAGGATCCGGCTACCGTGCAACAACTTAGCCAGCGCTGGAGTGAAGGTAGCAGCAAAGGTGCGCAAAATTTATGAGTTTTCCAGCGCAGACAGCCAAACTAATGACGAAGTTTCAGGCACAGCCTTGAAAAGTCGGCAGCTGAACGAATGAATGAATGCATGAATATGTGTATATGTACATACGTCAGCTATATAATTGGTAATTCTTAATTCAATAAATTCTTATGCTTAAATTCATTGTGCACAGTTCGAAAAGCTTATAATTAAATTTGTATTTATGTTCCAAAAACTGTTTTTTTTTTGAAAAACCCCCCTTATAAATTGAAGTTCGTATTATTATATTTCTTTGAAATCTGTACAGATATAATTTTTGTTATCGAGAAGGTCTGTTTAAGTTAAAAGTAGGAAATACAGATCATCTCTATGAACGGAAACCACCCTTGCACACCGAAAATATTCATGAAGTTACTTAGCTGGTCGCTCAAAGAGGTAGGGAAGCTATACAAGTTAATATAAAAAATTAGAAACTTACTAAAAAGCTAACTCAATCCACTCAAAAGCACGAATCTCAGTAATAAATGGTAGTGACAATTGGATGTTATGTTACAACTGTTGTCACTTGCTTTAGAAAATGAATTCATAATTTTCCCTTACAAAAAACAATTTTGTGCTCAACACTTAAGTGTTTAATTTAAAACCTTTAAAAGACACTTATCAGTGCGGATCATGCCTCATTCCGCTCCGAACCTTCCTGCTATAGAACATGCAAATCAAAGACATTGAACAAGAACATGCGCTTTAAATATTTCTTATTACTGGAGTGTTGGCAAAAATAATTGAATTATTTTTGAAGGCAGCTGTCGCTTGGTTGGTCTGCTTTTGTTTTAGTTACTTTTTGTGTTTCAACATTAATTACAGGCTGTAATTTGCAACAAAACACTGCAATTAGCACGCAATTGCAGCCGGCTGCCGCCTCTGACACACTAAACCAGTTTGGGCAGTCGTTTGTCTGTTTGTCTGTCTCCATATCGCCCTGTCCCACTGTCCCCCTGTCTGACTGTCGCCCAGCTACAGATATGGCGCACGAGAATGCAACACCCGCCACGCCTTTGGTTGGTGCGGCGATTGACACCAAGGCGGCAACGATGGCTGGTGTTGGTGAGATGTAATTCAGCAGCAGCAGCAACAGCAGCAGCAGCAACATCCCATTGTAGGCGTGCAGCGGCAGCTGTTTGCATGTTATTAATTGGAAATCGGAGTCGATCAATCGCATTTTTAACCACAAAATTAATAAGCATGAATTATGCCGAGACTCCAACGATGTCATTGTGGATGCGCGACAGTTAAAGTAGAGCAACGCTGACAGTGACAACAACAACAACAACAGCAACGTTTGCAAAGACAACGACAACAGCAACTGGCTAATCAAATTGCTTGCAATCATGGAGCCGTATAAGCAAATGTAGCAATTTCTGCCAACAAACGCCAAGTGTAACTTGATATGGCTCGGCAGTTTCAGACGACAGCGCGACAACACGACAGCAACAACACTACCAACAATGGCAGCACCAATAACTTGTGGTTGAGACTCGACTTGAAACCTCAGCCAAGCCAAGTCAATCAAATGCAAAATTGCGGTTCTGAGTTGATTGTTGTAAAATTTGCACAGCCGCTATCGTTAACAACATCTACCAGCAGTAGCAGCAACAACTACAGCATCATCTCTGAGAGAGCGAACTGCAACAAAAACAACAAAAGCGAACAACTACAACTGAAATTGTTGCCAATAATTTGCCATTCTATCGGGAAAAACTGCGTTCAGACTTTCAATTAATTTAATTGAGTATTAAAACTTGTCAATCATTAAAAGTAAACAATTGAAAAGGTTGCAATCGCGTGCAATCGACTGTGAAATACTCTGCTTCCAGTATTAAAACACGAGGTAGAGTGTCTGGTTTTAGCTGGGGGTATAGGAGCGGTCTTCAAAAATTTTTTGATTCAGAACTTTGGGGAACAACGCCAGCTTGCACGCCAACAAATTTGGTAGCTTTACCTCAAAAGCTGTTGAAGATATAGTCGTTTCCGAATTCTTAAAGCGTTGATCTCTACACGGAATACGAGTGGTATTTTGATGCAGTTTTTTTTTTAGGTATGTTTCTAGTTTTCTTGTCACCGCATTTGGTAGCTCTAGATGCAAAAATGTTGGAAAAATACAACTTTATCGATTTCAGTAATCAATAGTATCAGTAAATTTCCCACTTCTCCTTTAGGCGTAGCGCCTCTATTTTGAAAATTTATCTGATGCACCCAATTACAAAAAGAAAAAAAATTTTAAGTTTCTAGTCTGTAGCTTAAATCATTGATACAGACGGACAGATTCCACAATGTATTGTAATGTTTACTTTAAGGCTTTAGTATAGCTGGTAATTGAAAAGGATTGGGCTTATTTATGCAACAGGCTTTAGGATTTAATGCTGCTTTCCTCATTTAACATTTGAAGCCAAGTCAATATTCGTCCGTGTATTTGTCTATTAAAAAATATTCGATCTTGTTTGATTTGAGCTACTCTCAAATTATGTACAAAGATGAAATCTGTAAATATTTATCAGTTGAACCTCAAATGGACTAGTCTTAATTTTATAAGAGATCCCCTGCTTATAAGTCTGGGTGCTGGATGGATCTCTAAGTCAGTCAAATCGATTAGTGAACTCTTTTTTGTTGCTATTTTAACAATGTGACTTGAAAGGGGACAGTTGTTCTGTGACACCATCTTTGCAATGTTGCAAAGCTATTATTAATAGTGACAAAAAGAAGTTGCGTTATAAGTATGCTGGATGTTGTAGACGTAAGGAAATTAAATGGTTTGTCCCGAAATTTATTCGGTATTTGCGAAAGCCTCTAACATCATAAATAAATTAGCTTTTCTTTATATAAACAAAAATTATGTTTTGCATCTCCGATCTTTAGCTTCGATATCAGAGAATTATAATACATATAACACGAAAGTAGAACCACAGATTAGAAGTACTTACCTCGGCACGGACCCGGGTATGCTACGGCGATTGATCGTCCAATTTTGCAAATCATACGATTTATATCACAAGTGCTCTTGTATGTCTTGCCATCGACGCCGCAAACTGCACGCTCCTCAACAATTGGCGAATCATCCGCTCGCCCATCGCCATCCAGATCGTATGCAATATCATCCCAAGGACATTCAATTTTGCAACTTATGCAGTGCGGCATCATATACTGATCCTCTACGCAGCTTAAACCATTTATGCACTGAACGCCATTGCAGCTTGCTGTGTGAATGTTTAAATAGTTCTCATTAAGTTTAAATGTCAAAATAACTATGTCTATAAATTAATTAATTTTTAAGCAAATAGAATTAAGTCAAACTGCTTAAGAAGCCATTTGGAAAATCTAAAATGAGGGCCAAAGTAATGGGTAACGATAGAACTTTTCTGAAAATTTCGTCCAAATCGGTTAAGATATCGAATTTAATCGATTGAAGTTAAGTCAGTATACCAAAGTCAATTATCGGGCTCTCCCGACTAGAGCCTTCTTACTTTTTAATACTTGTGACTAGTTTCAAAACAAAAATAGCCTTGAAACTAAAATTATTATTATGAACGGAATTTTCTCAATATATTAAATAAAAGGCGCACTGAATTGTTAAATTGTTCCTTTACAGTTGCAATTATTTGTGCAAAGAGATAAACCTTGGAATGTCCAGTGGCCCAGTATCGTGTTCGCGTTTTGCCGTGTCATTAAAACTAGGCGCGTTCTCATCTCTAGTTCGAATCCCGGCATGGTAAGTTGGCCTAGCAAAGCCGTAAATGTTTTTTTTTAGTTTATTATATTTCTGAATGAATGAGAACAATTGGCGTCTTCTTGCGCTATTGGTTATCTATCTTACAATTATCAGGAGATAAAGAAAGTAAGTATTGTCATACTTGGATCACAAGCAAGTATCAAAACATTCATTTAAAAATTGTTATTTCATTATTAGTACACAAGAATCCTGGTTAGTAAAAAACGTTTATACTTATGGGGTGTGGTATTCATACTTTTTCTGCCAGTTACATACGGCTACGAGTCAATAGAAAAGACTAAAATTAGCTTTCAGAAGAAATTATATCAGACATAAGCATCAAACAACATAAAGCACATACATATAAGGATGCCAAACATAATACGGATATAGGAAATATTTTCAATAATAACCTTGCCAATGCCACAAGTCTGTTTCATTTTGTGTACATATATTGCTGATTATACTAAAAATAAACGTCTTGCCAATTTATATGATTAGCGCTAAAGCCGAACATACCAGCTGTGTTTATAAATAAATGCATGTGTGTGTGTGTGTGTGTGTGCCTGTACTGTATATGGATAACTATAAACTGTCAAATTTATCATTGCACATGGGCCGTTGAAACGCCTTGGCGCCAACTGTGCCTCGCAAAAAAAAAATTGCATTCATTTTTCTGCACAAAATTACGAGTGAGTATTATTAAAGGCGAGTTGTTGCCTAGACAGAGGCAGAAGGAATTTGAGAGAGAGCGAGAGAGAACTGCATGGCCGTTGCCAGATCTTCAGATTGCCGATTGCACATTCCACAAAAGCTGAAGTTGACTCTAAAGTTGGAGTTTGGATCTGAAGCTATAGCTAAAAACTGCTGCCATGTCGGCACGCGCCAATGTTAGATCGTTGTTGTTGTTGTTGTTGTTGTTATTGCTGTTGCCAGATATAAAACGGCAGTGGCAGCCAGAAACACAAACTGCGACAGCACCAACAATAACAAAAACAACAAGCAACAGGCCGCTTGCCGCTTGCTGCTTGCGGCTAATCCAACAAGTTCTGCGTGGCCGCGCAAAACAGTTGGCTTCTCATCGTTCTTGTACGTTTTTATTGATCATTTGAGCATGTTTGCGAGTGCTTCCTGTATCATTAAATTATTACACAATATTTCGCTGAGGGGGCAAATCCGGGGATTCAATCGATTGGCATGTTCTCTCAGTAGCTGTCTGTTCTGGCCACTTGGCTTATGTGGCTCACTTGATTTCACCATTGGCGACAAGTTGTTGGCCGTAATTGAAATGTGCAATAATTTGTCATCTAATCTAATTGTAACGCTCCTGCATTTTGGCACGCGAGCATACCTAAAGTGTTCCAACTTATATGCTGTTCTATTATATTATTTACTCTTAGCTTGAAACACAACTTGAAATAAATGTTGGTAAAATTGAAATGTATAATGAAATGTAAGCCAAAACATTTCTACAAGCCAGGCACGTTCCCAAAAGTTATTTTCTTATTTTAAGCACTAGAAAATAATTAATTCTACACGTCGGTAAAATGACCGACGTGATTGTATCACGTCAATCCTATTTTTCGTGTAAATGTTGTTAATTTAATAATTTGTATGTAGCGTTTTGTTATTTCTTAATTGTCATTCCAATAATTTAAAGCCTTTAAGTAAGGTTGATCAATATCATAAAAAACTTTGTCTATAAAATAAATATTTTTTTTTTTTAAATCGTATTCTGCAATAATCTATTTTCTATAAAATGCAAGTTTAATCAGTGGTCATTCATTTTTTATGAGCAACTACTGTATTCATACTCGAAATCATTTTGATACTTACTTTTACAGTGGCCGCGATAGGCGACCTCTAGTTGGGCGTTGTTAGTGCGGCAGGCACGTTTGCGCAGCTGGCATTCTGTATTGTAGGTGCGACCATCGCTGCCGCAAACCGGATTCGAGTGTTGTTGTTGCCGATGCTGATGCTGTTGTTGCTGTTGAGTAGAACAAGCATTTGCAAAATGTGTGGCTTGCCCCAATGAGTATGCAATGATAATGTGTGGCTTACCATTGGAGCTGGCTCATAAATTCCAGCCAGAAATGCTAAATCATCGGCATTATCCAAATGGCCGTGACTGCTTAAGCTGGATGACGCAGCAGTTTCACTTCCGGGTTCAGCTAGATAGAGACGACGACGTCCACTAGACCCAGACCCAGATCCAGACCCAAACCCAAACCCAGACATTGTGGTATTCGTTGCTTTTCTCTGTTGATCCTTGTGGTTGTGCTTATGCTTACTACGCCTGCGCTGCTGCTGCTGCGTTTCATTGTCGTATTGTTGTTCGTGATTTGGACCATAATGCTTTTGTTGTTGTTGGTGTTTTTGTTTTTGTTGTTGATGTTGGTGTCTGACTCGAGCTGAAGCATTGTCTTGGTGCTGCTGCTGCTGTTGATGCTGTTGCTGCGGCTGTCTATTAATGTCGTTGGCGGGTTCATTAGCATTTGCCAACTTGTGTCTAGACTGAGCAGTCTGCGCAGGCGTCGCGGACGAGTCATTGGCTCCTGTTGCCGTCGTCATTGATCTTGTTAAGTGTTTGCCATTGTTGTTGCTGTCGCTGCTCTTGCTGCTGTTGCTGCTTGTGCTTTTAATTTTTTTATGTCCGCGCCGTTCGTTTCCCCGTACTGCCCCTGGCAATGGTGGCGTCATTCTCTCCATTTCTACCTTCATCTGCATTTGCACTTTGCCGCCGCTGCCTCTGCCTCTGCTGCTGTTGCTATTGCTGTTGCTAGTGTGCTCCATGCGCAGTCGTCTGGTTGTGGGCTGCTTTTGCAAATTGGTGCTGCTGCTGCTGCCGCTGTCTATAATCAAAAGTCTTCTATGCTTCGTTTCGCCCTGTGCACCCCTTGCTTGACTTTCTCGCTTTGGCATACGTTGTGGTCGTTGCTCCTGTTGTTGTTGCTGTTTTTGTTGTTTTCTTTGGTTATCAGCACCATTTTTGCTATTTTTGTTGTTGTTGATGTCGTCACTCAAATTGCTGCTTAGAATTTCACTACTTAAACTACGTGAGCCGCGCGTCGTCATTGAAGACGACAACAACGACGACGCCCACTGCTGTTGTTGTTGTTCTGTAACACTGTGGTGTTGTTGCTGCTGTAGTTGCTGTTGCTTCCGGCGTAGTGTTGCTCCACACTCGGGTGCACACACACACTTTGGTCTGCCCTTGCGTTTCACGCACTTTTTGTTTGGCCCACATTTAAAGCCCTTGCAGGTCTCTGCAAAAAATCATCATAAACATAGGAATGGCATTAATCGAGACATTTTTATAGCCTAGTAGCAGTAAATCTAAATCTAAAGTCTGGCTGGCAAACGTACCTATGCACGGCGCACATTCGACTCCGCCTCCGATGGCTGTCGCAAAGAAGTATTCGACGCTGCTCAGTTCGCGATCCGTGTAGGAGAAGGTCTGACTGGCGCCACAGCAATCGGATTTTGTGATGTTCGTTGAAAAGATTTGATTGCATTTCCCGCTGCCCAGATGCGTCTGCCAGCAGGTGCCAGCTGCAACGATTCAAGCCAAACATATGCAAGCCAAACAATCAGAAATTCGCATTTACCATCGATACCCATACAAGCGTATCATCGCATTAAAAATCATTTTAAGTGTCTAGAATAAATTCTTAATCGACATTTACATAAAATAAAAGCACCTCAGTTTCTAAGTGATCAAAAAGAAATAATTTATTTCATTTAGGAGTAAACCGGCCTAAACTATATTGTAATTGGTCGTAAAGTGCACAGCACAGATAAAAAACGATGAAATTATCAACAAAATTTTTTTAAAATCTCATTGATAGGTTGGATGATTGGTTTGAGTTTCGATACAAATGATACAAAACACTTAAAACTATAAAGAAAGAGCAAATACAAGCTATCAATAATGTGCATTTGTCTCACTTTCTTATCAAAAGATTGATCTGCTGGAACAGTTGATGCCCTTTCCAAATGAAAAATTTCATACATGGATATTTGTTTTTGGCATGTAAGAAACATATATAGTTTGTGTGTTATAATATTGATTATTTCCCAAGTTTTAGCCAATCTTTTAGAATAGTTCAGAGCCTTTTCCATCAAACAATGCAGTGTTACTCTCTACCAAATCTTAAAATGATTGTTCATGTTTGTGATGTTCATTTGTTTGATGTTGGCATTATGTTTTGCAATTTGAGTTGAGCTTTCCTGGTTTTCTAACCTTTGAAATACAAGCGGACTGTTCGCTGTTCGTTGTTGGATTCATAAACAGATCAATCCTTAGCATAAATACAATCAAACAATAATACTCAGTCACCTTGCGTCAAAATTCAATGAAAAGAGTAAATTTTTTAATATATTATATTGGAATAGTCGGTTACGGAAATCAACAAATTTAAGGTTATGCCATTATTGTAAAAAACTATTGGAATAACAAGGTTTATTTTAGTAAGAAATAAGAAAGACATGAAAAAAATAGAACATAAAAAAACAAAAAATTTATATTTGTAGCTGTTTAATAATAAAAAAAAAGCTGGGTGAATGGCAGGCGAGCTCGAAAAATTGACCGTTGGGAAATTTTTGTTTGATTATTTTTGCATGTGGGACAAACAAATAATAATGTTGTGAGAAATTGCGCCATATTTTGAACAATGTGTCACACTTATGGTTCAATCACGTCAAGGCGAATGAACGCAAACAAACAGATGGAAAAAAAAAATTAAGAGAGGTATCGAAATGTATGCTAAAAAGATATTCAGAAACTCTCGTTGGACAAACTGGCGCCGCTTTTATACACACAAGTGTGTGTGTTTGTGAAACTTATGGCAATCATTTTGATTTTGGGTCAAGCTAGATAAGTCAAGAGTGTGAAATATATCTGTCGAGCTACTTACCCGATGCCAGGCGCATGCTCAGCAGCAATGCAATTAACAAAGTCATCAATGGCAGTCCAGACTTGCCCGCTACCGACGACATGTCTCTCGTTGTTGTTGTTGCAATTAATGACGATGCTGTTGCTGCTGGTGTTGTCGTGCAGCGGCTGCACTTTTGTGGACTAGAACTAGATAAATTCTGTTGCTGCTGCTGTATTTGTTGTTGTTGTTGATGTTGTTGGCGTTGTTGTTGTTGATGTTGTCGTTGTTGTTGTTGTTGTTCACGTGCCGTTGACACCTCATCATTAGCGTCAAACTTGTCGTTGTTGTTGTTGTTGTTTCTGTAGCTAACGTGCGAAGTGCGTGAATATGGATGTGAGTGTAAATGTGAGAGTGAATGTGAGTGTAAGTGTGAATGTCTCACTGAGGCCGCATTGACGTCATGGTCATGGCTAGCGTTTACGTACGCATTCCCATCATCATCAGCATCAGCAACATAATCCACATCATTATGACCATTGGCATTGGCAATTATTCGGCCAGTATAGTGCAGGCAATTGGCCATTGCTTGCAATGTCTTCCATATGATAACTATAAATAAAATTAGAATTGTGCTACACTTGCGGCGAATTGTAGTTCCAACGGCAGCTGCTATTGCTGTTGCTGCCGTTGCTGCTGACGTCTTCGCCTTTGACAATGTTGCCGCTAATTGGTTTGGCTTACGCGCTTTGAGCGGAAGTGCGCGCATTGTCCGCATGTTTCTTCGCTTGTATTTGTAATTCGATTTTAGAAATGTTAAATTGTTCTGATTGTTTGTTTGTTGCTGCTGCATGACAACGGCAAACAACACACACAAAAATTGATGAAAGCTGCAAGCAAACACAAAACACAACAAGAATAAATCATACATACATACTTTGTTAAGCAATTTCAATTAAATAACGCTCAAATATCTTCGTAAAGTATTTAAAAAGCAATGTTAGGAGGTACCACGTTCACACATACATACATACGTACGTCCTGCGGCAAGCCACTTGAATGAAGCACATGCTTCAAGTCACATGATGCAACCACAACAGCAGCAGCAACAGCAACAGCAAAAACATCAACAAGAACATCCAGACAGACAGCCAGCAAGCCAGCCAAGCACAAAGAACATTTTTGTAAAAAAAAATTATTTTGAGTAAGAATTACTTGTTGGTAAAGAAGATTTAATACCCTTCCAGACATATTTATTTTTTTACTCTAGTTTCCTATTTCAACAAGTCCTGAAACTGATCTTGAAGCTTTGTCTTATAACAAATAATTATCAAACAGTATTTTAACGATTGGCCCAAGTTAAGTTAAAGGAAATCATCAAAAACTGAGACCCTGATAAATTGTTGCGATAATAATATTGTAGCTTATTATCTGTAAATGTACAAAAACAAACTGTCTAAAATGAATTTTCTTTAATGCTAAATTTAACAGCTGTTTTTAAAGTTTCCATCTGAATATTGTAATAAAAAGGAATATACCCTCTGCAAGAGTATTATAATAAGAAAGCAAAGAGGCAACATTAAAAACTCAAACGTTGAGTTGACATTGAGCAGGCGGTTTCTAAAATGCGACTACTAAAAATAAAGAACCTGTTGCTGCTGCTGCTGTCATCGCTGCTGTCGTTGTCTGCAATATTGCCCCGGCGTAGCTGACGCAAACATCGACTGCGACTGCGACTGAGGCTGAGGCAGTTGCAGATGCAAAGACAGAAGTAGAGGCAGGTGCGCGAGCTTTGGTGGGTTGGCGCATAATGCAGTCGCGTTTGTCTTTAGCCAAAGTCTGTATCTTCAGTCTTCAGTCTGCAGCTCGAGCCTTTAACTCCAGCTCCAGCTTTGTCTGTCTTTCTGTCTGTCTTTCTATCTGTCTGTTTGTCTGTCTGGCTTGCTTGAGTTTGTGTGACTTGCAGTTTTGTTTGACGCGCTAGTTTGGCATTTGTTTTATTTTGGCTGCTGCCGTCATCGTCATGACATTTAGGACGTGCTCAAGCCAACATATGCAGACGTCTCAGACAGCGGCGACAGACATAAACAACGACTGCGACGTTGGCCCAGAGCAACATGCAACAATTGCATTGAGTAGGCGAAACGAAACGAAACGTGACTGGAGTGTGACATGTGCATGTGGCTGCTGTTAGTAAACTTAAGTATCCTAATTTGGCCAACTTGTCAACGTCCTTGAGCGCTACCCTCAAAACGGAGCAATTGTCAATGTCTTTCATCCAAATGAGTGGTGCGGCCTCCTGGCGGCTAGCCTAACCTAACCAGCTACCCTTCCGAAATTAGCTCCATCATGCTTGCTGACATGAGTCGAGATACTTGTATCTACTTCTTTCGCAAATGCGTTTTACCTTTGCCGCGCCAGACATTGCACATTTCCTCGTAAACAATTAATGACCTACTGCGTCATGGTTCATGTTCATAAAATAACGAAAAAACAAAAAAAAAAAAATAACCGAGTAAAAAAAACTATTGCGTTAACATGCGTTGCGACATTGTATATGACGGTCTTTGGCTGGCTGGCTGGCTGGCTGGCTAGTTGGTTGGTTCGTTTCGCCGGCTGGTGGCTTTCCTTGTTAGCCCCGGTCTGCCAGACGTTGTCTGCATCCACACACACACACTCACATAAACACACATGCACGGACCACGTCCAAGTCCAGCACACGCACTTGCATTGGAGCTGCATTCCTGTCGTGCCTCGTGCAAGACGCTTGGCTATTTTTAGAACTTAACGCAGTCAGTGGGTTTTTTGCTTTAATTTATTTCTTTTTGTGTGTTTTTTTTCTTTCTATTTTGCCTTTTTTGATATATTCTAGTAGTGACTGCATTTTGTGTGTTTGTTGTTTTCGTCTGTTATTATTGATTTAGTTTTTCCATGTCATAAGAGGCACACAAATTTCGAGTGTTTACTGTACTCGAAGTTTTATAGGTTTTTTGTATTATTTTTGCGATTGCATGCTTGGAATTCCACAGTGTTTACGAAACAACAACAACAACAGCAGTTAAAAATTGGGTTTAAAGGAGCACAGCAAACGACAAAAGCAAAAAGCACCAGCAACATCGAAAAATGCAAGGAGCAGTAGCAGCAACAAGAACAACAACAACAACTAAGGCATAAAATGCATTCGCCGCAGCAGGCAAAAGCTTAGCAACTGCATTGCCAAACCCAAATAACTCAACACACACACACACACACACATAAGTATATAGCTTATATATATATATATAATGTATACATAAGCATTGTTATGTATATATTCATGTATGTCTGCCTTTAGCTTAATGCAGTTTGACCGTTGGTCGACGTGACGTCGCCTTTAAAGACCTGTTTTCATGTTTTTTGGGCATTTATTCTGGATATTCTCAAAACATTTTTTTTTCTACTACTTTTTCTTTTTTGTTTGTATTGAATTGCATCCTCTGGTTTCTGTTGTAGCTGCTGTTGCAGCTGCTGATGTTGCTGCTGCTGGTGCTGTCGCCTGCTGCACTTTAGCAACAAGTGCATTATATTCTATAACAAAATCAAAAAAAGATGCTAAAGAGACGCATGAGGTTCATGGGCCTAAAAAATAAATATAAGGAGCAGGTTATCTTCACTTGAAGCTTTTGCGTTACCTGCACCTTGCAACTTGCAGCAAACTGTTTCATATTCGGTTGCATATTAGAAAATCCTTCATGTACATGATGGCTAATAAAATTCCGATGACCACAACACGCGAGTTAGCCTAAAACATATCGCTTAAAGTGATTAACTCAATAGAACAAGCTGTAGGCAAATACAAATTTTCATTTAAATAAGAATATGTATTTCAATGGAAGTAAAACCAATTAAAACAAGTCAACATTGTTCGACACAGATAATAACCTACAACAGATCCGAGCCCGCGACTTGTACTTGAACTAAGAATTTTCACACTCGAATTCAGTATTTGTGAGCCCATTTCCACAGTAATTGGGTTCAAAAAAAAACTAAAACTTTTTAAGATGAATCAAGATTTTTATTTATGTAGTAAGAACGTTTTCTACTTAATGAGTAACAAGTTCGTTCTAGTATTTTAGTAAGTCTTCTTAAGATTGGATCAAGAATTATATTTTTACATCAAGCTAGTTTTGTACTTAAATTAAGTAAGAAATTACTTAGAAAGTTTTAGTCTTGTTATGAGATTTCTTAAGAAAATGTATACTTAATTTAAGTCTATTTGGTGAAGGATCAATTACTAATCAAGAACGTTTAAGACTTATTGTAAGACTTCTTAAGAGTGAATCATTCTTATACACTTTAAGCATGAATCGGAATAATTCTTGAATAAAGCTCTTAAATATGGAACGGCATTTTTTTTCGGTGTTGAAATACAAACCCATATAGTAGAAAATTAATTATACAGTGATTTTTATATATATATATCAGCCCGGTACATGTGATTTTATTATATTTTGTTCTTTTTTTATTTTTAATTATATCCTGAGGTAATTTAAAACGCTGATATTTTTACTTTATGACACTCTGATACCGAAAACACAAGTTAAATTAAAAAAATAACAAACACTATTAGAATAAAATCATTGCCTAAAATTAAGGCTAAATTAGACGGTTAACAATGGTTTTCCTCAGTGTATACAAAAAAGAAAGAATTTTAAAAATGATTGTCAATTGATCCGAGTGCAGATTAGTTTAAAGAATTAAAAATTATATTATAAATTATTATATTTAAATTTGCATTAGATTCGTTTCCCCAATGTCTCAAACAAAATATTGATCAAATAAACCGAAATATGGTTAAATAATATTTGTGCTGTGCTAACTTATCTACAGCTTAACAATTTACCTACGCGCCGAATGGCAATCTTTTTATTTGGCATTCCTCTGCCTATGGGCATGGCGGAGTCTTAACCCCATGTCTGAGAATATTTGTGTCGCTTCCTGCTTTTGGTGTGGCCACAAAGTTGCCGCCGCGATTGCGCAATAACTGAGGACGCAAAGGCGGTTGGGGGCACCATCAGTCGCCAAGTCTCTGAATGCCGACCCAAGTTATTTTTAGCGCACGTCGCACTTTTTTGCGGGTCTCCGTCTCGGTCTCGGTCTCGGTCTGAGTCTGGCTTAGGGAATGTATTTGGGTCTCCAGCTTTCAGTATCAGTATCTGTATCTATGTATCTCACTCGCTGTGTAACTGTGTTGCGGATCACAATGTGTAGCGTAGGTTCCAATCGAAAACAAATATAACCGAAAAGGGTCAACCACGTTGTTGTTTTTTTTATTTTTTTGGTTTAAGCTTCTTGGTTTCATAAATAACAACAACAAAAATCGCATTGCGGCCGCTTCTTTAGAAATATATTGTATTTTGTGTCATCGATGTGGCGAAACGAATAACAGGAAATTCCTTTCAGCAAACTCATCAAGCCAAAGTAAACGACACGTCAAAGGCGTAAAGTCGCACAAATTTTGGCGCGAGATTGATGACATTTGGATAGTGGCAGTCCCCTAACCCCTCTTCCTCTGGAACTGCAAAACCATCTGTCAACCAATGCCGCCCACTTACGCACAAGCAATTTGCATATTCCAGCAGCAGCAATAGCAGTAGCAGTTTCAGCAGCATCGTCGTCAACGTCGCGTCGTCGTTTGTTATGCAATATACATAAACCAACAAACAAATCAAATCAAATCAAATCGACGACCGCAGAGCCACACGACGACGATGCGACGTCAACAACAACAACAACAACACTAACAACAACAACGACGACGGTCAATCGACCAGCCAAAATGACGCTGCTGCTGCCGCTTCTGTTAGCCAGTGGCTGTTGCCGGCTATCGCTTATGTGTGCATAAGTGTGTATGTTTTTGTGCTTGTGTGTGTGAGTCGGGCCTCCCACAGAAAAGTCAGTTATAGAGTCGCATCATGTGATCCATTGGGGCGTTTGTTTATTTTCTTAGCGCTCGAACGTCACGCGTTCGTTTGCATTGCACATACGCAACGTTGTCCGAAAACAGACGACAATCCAAAGTGCTGGGCACATATTTGTTGTTGTTGTTGCTGCTGCTGCTGCTGATGTTGTAGCTGGAACGATGTGATCTAATGCACACTTACAGCAACAACGTCTTTTTGGACGCCAACGCCAACAACAACAACAACAACAAGAGCAGCAGCTCAACGTTTAGCTTTGTCTCCGTCAGTCCTGAAGTAAACAGGAAATCGGCAGGATTTCAATTGCTGCTGCCAAAGTTTAGAAAAGCGCGCGCACCTTTATTTTTATTTTTTTCGTACTCCGCAGATTGTTTTTTTTTTATTGCTGATGTTGTTTATGTGTCATTTTAGTTGCGTGAAATTGTTATTTACTATTTGCGCTCTCTCGCTCCATCTCAGTCAGTCTCTGTCGAATGCTTGTTTTCGTCTCAACAATTTGGAAATTTTGACTGTCTGCAGCCGGAGAGCATAATATATACAAAAAATAAACCATCTAGTCGTCGTCGCAAACGAAATGAAAATAAATATCGTCGCACATGAAATTGGATCTGTTATTGAGTCTTTCGATTATTCTGTTGACAACTATGCAAGAATTTTGTTATTGTCTGAGTCTTGCCGTTATACGTGGAAATGTTTTTTCTCACTTCTTTTTTTGTGTTTGTGTGTGTGTGTGTTATTTTCGTGATGTTTTAAGTATTTCAATTTCTTTGGCATTGGTAACAGCGAAGTGTACTGAAAATTTGTCAACAACTTTTGCAGCTGCAAGTAACGCAATTGCTTGCAGACAGTTTTCTTAAGAAAACATACACATCAACAAATCTTCACACCTTGTTGGCGTTAGCATAAAGGTGTTAACAACGCTAGATTTAATTATTGTATATTTTTTTTAACTTGAACAAGTTCGATTTCCGCTTAAAAAACACATCGAACTATAACTCGAAACGACTTTTAGTTGTTGTTTTAACTTGTATATGTCACAATTAGTTCATAGTTTTCTCTTACCTGTCTAAGCTAAAATTTGGAGCACAACTTTTTGTTATTTTATGTTTTTAAAGCTCTGCTTTGCCAATGAAATGACATAGCAAACGCCAATAATTTATACCGTTTCACCGTTTATTTATTCCGTGTAATTGACTTTGGTGGCTTTGGTTTAACAAATTTTACATTTCATGCATAAACACAACATTAATAAACACACTTCTGGATAAGTAAGTACTTTAAGTGTATTAACAAAATAATGCAACGCTAAACAATAATTGACGTTTTTAGTTGTCTCTTTTAGCGCGATTTTTTGCTTACATTTCACATAATCCACAAAATAGTTACACAATCTTTTACATAGTATGATGAATTAATGAACATAAATCGCACATTTTTTGAATGTATTTATTTGAATATTAACTTAAAGTTTTGTTCGACTGAAATTGATAAATTTTCACTCGGGCGGAGTGAAAAACGTGAGCCCCAACTGATGGTCGAATGCCGACTGAATTTTAAAAACTAAAGTTCTCGGTTAGGTAGCAAACACAGACAGCGGCGAGTGAGACAGACAGCGGAAGAGAGAGAGAGAGAGAGAGAAAAAGAGAGCGAGAGAGAAAGAGAGTGGTAAAAAGAAGAGAGATTTGTTGTTGTTTACTTGTTGCTTCGTGTTCAAGGACTACTTCGCTTTTGGCCAATAGCATTGCCAGCATTTGAAGTGTGCCGTTGAGAATTGAAATTCAATTTCAATACTTACACTAACTGCCTAGCGTTGCACTCGGCAAGAGCACGAGCCATTGAATGAGATGCACTGCGAGATTAAAAGGTTGATAGAAAGAGAGAGAGGGAGACAGAGGGAGAGACAGACAGATAGAGAGAGGGCGAGAGAGTGAGTGAGTGAATAGTTGGTAAAACCTGATGTTGCTGTTGCTGCAGTTGCTGCAGTATATTATTTTGTGTTGCTGTTGTGTTTGCCTGTGACTCAGGAAAACAGCTGATGCTGCCCATGGCTTTTAAGTATCTTGAATATTTTGTTGTTTTTTGCTTAATGCCCAGTGGCCCATTAAAAATTGTCTATAGAAAAGCGGCTTATAAATATATGCGGGCATTTCCGACACTATAAATGCTGATGCCTTTTAGTTTAGAAAACTTAGATTCAATTGAATTTAGGTGAAAATGTATTAAAAAAAAAAAATAAACAAAAAAACTTGGAATAATATTTTTTGATTATTTCCGAAAGCTCGACTTGAACATACCCTGAACTCTTGAAATTATGTATGTATGTTCAGTTTTATATAGAAAGTGCATGCATAACTGCGCTAAAGATCTTTACGCTTCAAGTAGAATATAATTCCCGTGAGCAATTATGATATTTAAAGGAATTTATTTTTAAATATTTACTGAATGAATTTTAAAAAATCATTATACCCAATCATTTGATTGCTTACTTATAGTTAACTTGAAATAAATGCTTATATTTGTGTTCATTAATGCAAATTTCATTACAGGATATTTGCTTCTTTAACTATGTGCTTTTTGCTTAATATTATTGTATGACTGTGTGCATTTCCGGTCACATGTGTGTGTGGTGCTTGGCATGCTGCCTGGCTCATTAAATGCAGCAAGTGCCATGCTGCAAGCATATAGCAAACATCAGCAAAAACATAAACATAAACATAAACATAAAGATATCAAGCCTGGCCTAAACTGTCTATTGTTTGCAAGCAGCAGCAACAGCAACACGAATCGCAAGCGAGTAGCAACAACAACTGGGCATTGTAGCAACTCTGGACAACTGCTAACTGGCAAGCGGGAAAAGCGAATTCTTTATGGCGCAAACAGCATCATAATTTTGATCTAATTGTCAGATATTTGTCCAAAAAAAAAAAAAAGTACAAACTACATATCGTGCGCTGCTCTCCACTGCCCGCTCGTTGCTCGTTTCCCTTATGCTAGGTGCAAGCTACTTTTGCAAAAAATTAAGAAATTTTGATGTGAAACGGCCCAAAGGCGACGACTGCTCGCTGTTGGCCCTTGTTGCGCTGCAGCGTCGTTGAGCGTTTTATTGGGCAATGGCGTGCTGCGTGTGCATTAAGATTCAGTTGCAATGCTCAAGCTCCCTCTCTCTCTATTTCTATCCCTCTTTCGGCCTTTGTGTGTCGCTCTTTACCTTAACTAATGACTTAAACATCAATACAATGCATGAGTCTGCCACATTTGCCAGCATTGCGTGTGAACTGTCATAAGCTTCAGCGAGATTTCGATAGAAAGAAAACAAAAAGCATACACAGAAAATAACAAGCATATACCACATGACTTATGCGCAATCAGCTGCTCGCATCCTAAACGTAACACATTAATTAACAGTTTTCATTGAAATATTTTGCACATATTATGCATTCGGATTTACTGCCTACTTAAGTTTACATACATGTATATAGCAATTGCATGGAAATCGCCATGAAATTGAAAACATTTGGCATTTTCATTACTTGGCAATTACTTAATACGCTTGCAATGAGGTATTTATAGTTTATTAACGCATTCAACTTTTTCAATTTAATTTTTGAGTTCAGAATTAAACATAATTGAGGAAATGTGAAAAACTACACTTGAGAAACACTAGATTGTTAATACACATGCATAAGAAAATAATCATAAGAAAAAGCATAAAGTCGACTTTGCTATTTACTTTTTTTAAGCTGGTTAAAAAAATTTAAAAAAAACAATAAAACTGCTTATAATGAATAAGGCAAACGATTTCGAGGCTTTATATGAATACGCTTTTTATCAAATTTAAACAAAACAAAAGAAGTGAGGGTATTTCAACTTCGGAAAAGTCATCAGTTCTTTTCCCTTGAAACATTTCTAATTTATAAATGAATTTCGAATAGCCTCTGCACCGCTACAATCCCCATGCCCCTCGTTGCATTCAATTGAAAATGCAGATTCTTGTGTTTGTTTTGATTTCCGGCCGTCGAAATATATCAAAATTCGGATGCAGAGCGTTACATCAAAGTGCAATCTCTGACATTTAAGCGGACGCAGAAAATGAATCAGTTGCTGATCAATGATTATTAATACGTTGATGCATTAGTCGTAAAGTATAAATCTTATTGGGTCATGCGCTGCGTATGCGTATTATTTATCCTTTTTCAAGGCAGCCAAAGTATAAATTTGAAAAGAATTACATGAAAATGAAATGTTAAAGTATTTGAAAGGCAAGACAGTAGATAGTATGCGTATCGTATATCAATTGAAATGGATGACCAAACAAAACCGATTTGATGGCAAACATCAAAGCGAGCCGCACCTACAGTCAGACTTAACTTAGAGAGATTTGCAAACAGCTTGCCAAATGCAGCATGCATCATTTTGAATACGTTTCTCACGCTAATTAGTGCACTGCACTTTAGGCCATTTAATGCGCTTTGGGTAAAAGGGTGGGTGGTGAGCGTGGCGGGGCATGGTCGGGGGCAGCTTAAGTGGCGGCAATTTGCGGTGCCTCAAGGATATTCGATGACAAAAAGAAATTGCTTTGCGTTAAGCTGTCTGCCTGTTGTCTCGTCTAGACTGATTTCTCTGTGTATGTTTGAGCATATATGAGTATGTGTGTGCGTGTGTGTGTGTGTGTATTACTCCGCTTAGGCTTGTTGTGCTGTCGGCACTTTACATCAAAGCAAAAGCCATTGCAATTGGCTAGACAGCGTCATTATAATCCTCGTTAGTCGGTTTGCAGTTGGACAGTCAATGTATGCATATGTGTGTATGCAAGTGTATGCAAGTGTGTGTTTTCACATGTGCAACATTATTAGTGTGTGTGTGTGTGTGTGTGTGATGTGCTCTGGCACATATGAATACATAAATTAATAGATGCGGCTATTTCAAATCTTAAATTATGCAGGTAAGTCACACGTATATGTGTGTGTGGGTGCATATAAGCCAAGTGAATAAATAATTATGTGAAATATAGTAGAAAGTCTAAGCATGTATAAAGTAGGAAATATCAACAGCAGTTACGTTATGGTTTAGCCATTCGAAAAGATTTTTTTTTTTTTTAAACAAAGATTTTATTCTCAAAACATTGACAAAAGTTTTAAAATGTATGGAAACTTGTTGAATACATAAATAATAATTCTAATAATAAATAAATAATAATGCTTTACTAATAGTTTTTTGCCTTTACCAACAAGAATTCACTAACATCGCTACACAAGCAAAAAGTATGAGCGAAACAAACAATAACAACATATATATATGTTTTGCTGGGGTCGCGACATATCTCCGACGACATATCTCCGCCGTTTCACAAACGACATATCTGCGCGCTTCAGCGGAGATGTCGTGCGAACGACATATTCTCCGAGGCTAGTATTCCGCGGAGTCAACGACATACCCTATTTCGGGGAAACGACATATCTCCGCTCGGACCGAGCGGAGATATGTCGTTTTTTCTGGCGGAGATATGTCGTTTCAAACGTCATATCCCCCGAGCGGAGATATGTCGCTACAAAACGACATATCTCCGCCAAGAAAAAAACGTCATATTCAACGTCATTCCGAGGAGATATGGTCGTTTTTTTCTTGGCGGAGATATGTCGTTTCAAAAACGTCATATCTCCGAGCGGAGATATGTCGCTACAAAACGTCATACCTCCGCCAGAAAAAAACGTCATATTCGAGCGGAGATATGACGTTTTGTAATGACATATCTCCGCGCAGCAATTTTGAGCAATTATGTCGATACACCAACGAAAAATACAAATAACTACAAAGTTAAGGACGCAGGCAAAAATTTTTTTTCGAAAAAATCGCGCGATTTTTTTGAAAAAAATTTTTGCCTGCGGCGCTTTCATGCGTTACTATCTTAATAAGAGTCCGCAGCGGCGGCTAGTTATAGTAAATATTAATTAATTAATACTTCTTATAGTATCAAGTTGGTGTTTCGATAATTTTGCTTAAGATCGCTGCGCGGAGATATGACGTTTTGAAACGACATATCTCCGCCGTTCAACAAACGACATATCTCCGCTCGGAGATATGACGTTTTGAGACGACATATCTCCGAGCGGAGATATGACGTTTTTTTCTTGGCGGAGATATGTCGTTTTGTAGCGACATATCTCCGCTCGGAGATATGACGTTTTGAAACGACATATCTCCGCCGTTTCACAAACGACATATCTCCGCTCGTTCCGAGCGGAGATATGTCGTCTCAAAACGTCATATCTCCGCCGCAAAAACACGACATATCTCCGCCAGCAAAATGTACTGGGCGGAGATATGTCGTCGGAGATATGACGCTATGCCTTTTGCTGGTGTCGCGATGATTCTTGAATCTCTTTTGCACTTGCTATGCCGTGCAGTGCGTGGCAAGGAAAAAAATGGGGGTACAGCAATTGAAGAAGCCACTGCGCGCTAGAAAATCGCAGGCTAGCGGCGCATACACAGAGTATGGCTGGCTGCTTGTGCTATCAACCAAAAGGTTGTAGCAAAGTTAGGAGTCGAAATGGCTGGCGAATGACACACGAAGCACGAGAAAAGCCCGAAGTGCGCTCTCAGAGCGAGTGGTACAACAAGAATGGAACTTATATAGAGTCGTCATCAACAAGAATGGAACTGGCAGTCAGAATTTGGCCTCATGACGACTCTATATAAGTTCCATTCTTGTTGATTTGCCATGGCATTCATTGACCTTTCTCTACTTATTATCAATTCAATTTGGTGCAGAATTTGTATTTTGCCTACAAAAACCTAAAAAGCAAACTTCCAAGGCAGCCAAATATCATATTTTGTGCTGATCGAGCATTTGCAGTATTAGGCAAACAGCAATATAAACAAGCGTCAAACAAAATTTGCTTGCCGATCAGCAGCAAAATGTAAAATAGACACTAAGTCTAGGTTTTTGGTGAACATTGGCGATAAGCAGCAAAATGATATGAGTGTATGCAGCAAAATGTATATACATATATGACTATGTGAATGTATGTGAAACATTGGCCGACCCTTTATTTTAGTTCTTAGTTTTTTTTTTTCATTCTTTATTTTCTTATATTCCGAGTTTTCGGCAAATGAAATCGACATATGCACAACTAAATACACTTTCGCAGTTTGTGCGCATCGCTGCATAAGCGTATGGTAGTTGCGATGGCAAAATTGCTGAAAATGGTCATAGAGCTGAAAACATGATAGAGTATATATGACCAGCAATGCAAAACTGATATTCGGCTGCTTATTTTACTAGACGCTTGTTTATATTGCTGTTTGCCTGATACTGCAAATGGTCGATCAGCACAAAATATGATATTTGGCTGCCTTGGAAGTTTGCTTTTTAGTCAATGGTCAATGAATGCCATGGCAAATGCTACGCATACAATTACATATGTCATGTAGAAATACAAAACCACTAACACACTAACACTAGCCAGCCCAAACAAAGTAACAAAAATCAGTAGAAATCCCAGCAAAACAGCAAACATATATGAATATATATGAATGTGGGTACAATGCATAGCTTCACTAAGCAACGTCGCAAAAATGATAAAAAAAAAATGATAATACGCGTGACGTAGACACGCTCATATGTTTATAGGAGGAAAAGAAGGGCGAGCAGCAAGCGAAGAAGCGACTGCGCTCTGCAAAATCGCTGGCTATGGGCATATACTCAGAGCATGGCTGGCTGGCTGTGCTATGAGAAAACATTATCGTATAACACTCGCCAAGCTGAATGACTTGATATACTCGGGCATGAAATGCGCTGGCAGAGAAAAAAGCAGCAGCAGCGCTTTGTGAGAGAGGTGTCGCCACGATTCCATGTTCCAACTGGCAGTCAGAATTTGGCCTCATGACGACTCTATATAAGTTCCATTCTTGTTGGTTTGGCAGCTCTATTTAGTGAATTCTTGTTGTAAGAATATATATTTATGTTCTTTCCCTAAAGTATGCAACAGCTAGTTACTGTACCGTTGATTTTAAACTGCTTGCTTACTGAGAGTTTACTGCTTGCTGTACACCACAGTCCATAGATTAACAATATTATTGTTAATCTATGACAGTCTGCACTGCTTGTTAATGTGCGTTAGCCAGTTTACGAACCTCAACTCCAGAATAGTTGGCAGCGCAGTCAGGCAAATCAAAAATTGCGTTTGCAGCAAGTTTAAAGCTGCAAATATTTGCTAATAAAAAATATATTAAAACCAAATTAATTTTTATGTGGAAAATAAAATCACCATGAAGCCACCATGTCTCCATTTTATTTTATATGTTGCTCAGATATTAAATAATTTAATTTTAGTTTACATTTTATGAACACTTTGGGTTTCAATAAAACTGTATTATATTTATATATATGTATATACTTTATTATTTTAATACCCAAATGGATTGCACTGCAGCTATTTACTCTGCCCCAACTCTTTATTTTTTGACTTTCTGCCGTTTGCCTGATTAGAATTTTAATTGCGACGACACTCAAATCTTTTTATGTGATGTGTAAAGAGCATTTAACAGATAGTTTGATTATTTTATGACGACGACGTGCCAAACGCAATGGACGGGTGCCAATGTGCACTCCACTTCACTTTAACCACCAAGCTAGAAAGATACCAAAATCATATATCCGAAGTTGAAAAGAGAAACAAAAAAATCAAGTATGACATTGGATTTTTTTTTTTGAATGGAAATAGTAGACTCTGTCTCTTTCTGTTACTCGATCAAGATACAAAAGACCATGAGTCAAATATTGTGTTGTATTTGTGTTCGTACATATCTTCAATTACAACAAAAACAAAATCTGCAAGATTGATTGCTCGTCTCGAATTATATACACACTTGATGATGTCTTTGGCACAATTGCGACGCCTTCAACATGACCGGAAAAGGCAAGTGAGTGTATGGGAAATGGTTATAAGAAATTTGAATGTGTTGCTGCACTCATTTGTCGCTTGCACAGCGAAAGTGTTTCACAAAGAGATCTGTGTAAATTATTTCGCTTGAAATGTGACATTAGGTAGGCGTCTTCGTCTGTTTGCCTTGAGCACTTACAAATTTACCGATCACAGCCACGCACCTGCGACTGCAACACTTTCCGTTTCAATTAGTCCAACGGCAGCAGTTTTCTTGTTTTTTTTTACAGTATGTCTTTTTATATATATAAACTTGTAAGTACCTGCAGAACGGCGCCTGGTCGTAAAAGGTGTTTGCCATTTGGTTTTATGGCAAAGGGTTAAAACTGTCTGACATTGAGTGGCATGCACCATGCACCGACGCGTCGTTTCCTCCAAATTGCATTGGTTTTATGAAATTAGTTATGAACTGCAAGCACAATATTTAGACAGGGTAATTCAGAAAATACACACACACACACACACACAACATAAACAACTTAATAAAAGGGATATAATATGGCACACAAACATTATTTAAGTTTGTATTTGTTGTTGTATTACTTTGAAGTGTCTACTTTCAAGAGATTTAAGCTGAAATTAGTTTTAAAGTAAACTTTGAGATGTTGCATAATTGTTTAAAATTGACAGCTGATTGCGTATCGGCGTATACACTTTGAGGAAAAGAACCGCAATGAAATAAATATGGTACAAAATAAGATTGACCTTAAGAGTCGGTAAATATTTATTGTTAATAATTATTTGAATAAATATTACAAATTCATTATATTAACAATTCTCTTTGCTAAAGTCCAATGCTTTTTCTTCAAATCTTTTTAAAGCTATTTGAGAGTTTTGCGTATTTAACTTAACTTAAATTAGTTGTGTACAATCAGTCATTGAGCAAAATCCAAGAATATACTTTCACATATGTACATTAATATGTACTTTTTTATGTAGTGAATCGAACTTGTCAATGAAACTTGAAGCGCTTGTTTGCCTGAAATGTGTCACTTTATTCAAAAACGGTAACAAATCAATGGAGCTGACGTCAGTAGGCAGCAGAGCACACCTGCAATGATTTTAACTTTAAAAAGCACATAGCACTTCCTTTTGTACCACCCCCAAGCACTCACGCTTTCCCCTCCACCATTCAACAAAATCAACAATGCGATGACCAAATAAGGCGCCGCTTCACAATATTTTCACAGCTGCAACAAAAGGCGATAACAACAACAACAACAACAGATGGAGAGACAGAGAGAGAGAAATAGAGGGGAGAGCACGTTGTCGTCGCTTCTACTCTAGAATTATTTTAGTTATTGTTCAAGCGACTCCAACTACTATATAGTACTTAGTATATATGAAAAGAGATATACAAACATATGAATGCATTTGTTGTTGTGCATGCTTTTCTTGTAAATGTTGGTAAATTGATAAATGCAATAGAGTAAATATGAAGCGTTCGGTAAATGTGATCGCAAGTGGGAAAGAATAAAACTTCCGTTCCGTGGCGACAGATAATTATGAGTACGAGTAAAATTCATTGGGGGCATGATAAAAGCAATACTCCAGAATCAAGCAACACCAGCAGCAACAGCATTCATAAGCTAAGTTGAGTGTGGAGATCATCTCAAGGGCAGCTCCATATAGACATGATCCGCACACTGCATTATAAAAAAATACAAAAAAACTGAAACGAAACGAAACTCATTTTCAACAGTTCAATTTGCGCTCGTTTGCGGTGCCACATGTTGCAGCCTTTTCAAGTGCAACACAACAGCAGCAACAAGATTGAAGGGGAGCATCACACACACACACACACACACACACACAAACACACAGATGAGAGCAGACGCGTGCGAGGGCGACTGTTTGGGTCATGAACTTCAATTGCAAGCCGCAATATTGTTGCCCCCGCAGTTGCTTAGCTTCAGAAGCAGCAGGTGCAGTTGGTGCTGCCACTGCCACTGCCACATAATTGCCATCAAATCAGCTAGCGAGCGCATAATTATGCGTTGCATTATGATTTCCAACAACGCCACCAGACATTACGTATGTAGGCGTGTCATCCACAGTAGACACTTTGTGCGTGTTGAAAAAAAGCCTATTTTAATCGTTCGTTGGTGCGTTTCAAGTTGCATTTCCCACTGTCAATGTTTAGTTTGAAACTTTTAAATTGTTTTGCTAAGCTCCTCAAACGAAAACATAGTTATATAATCAAGGTTGATCTATATTAAGATACCCTATAGAAAAAAGTTTACTTACACAATGTTAATTCTTACGATAATAAAAAAACGACTTACAATAAACTTTTAAAAATCTACCTTTATACATTTTGATTATAATCAATTACAGGTAATATTGTGTGTGTGTGTGTGTGTTTTTTTTTTTTTTTTTTGCTTGTTTGTTGTTCTTCGAACATGGCACCCCAGACAAAATAAACACAGATGTTTATGTCCAACCACTACTGTGGTGTTAGGTATTTATGGCTTTTAAGATGAATTCTATTTATGCATAAAACGTGTGCGTAGAATTCGAATTCGAAAATACGAATCGAAATTGAAATAGTAAATTGAAATTGTGAGTTGACATTTATGGGGTGATTCAATGTGGGCTTATCAGCGCTTGAGCTTTCGTATGTGTTTTCTTTTATTGTTTTACAATTGTGCTTGATAAACTGCATACTAATTCAATTACAACAATAACAAGAACAGCACACAAGCAGTCAATTGAGAAAAATAAATAAATAAGTTGTTAGTTAAGTAAAGGCAATGAATGGCTTATCAGCAACTCAAGCAAAGTTAGCTAGCTCTCTTTCTCTCTGTCATCCGCTCCCTTTCGCTCTATCTGTATGTGTGTTTAGTTGAGTGGTTTCTAATTGAGCCAGTGACCCGGGCGCATGTCACAAAGCGACATAAAGGCAAACGCGTAATTTGGTTCAATTTCTCATGTCAAGGCAATATTAACTTTGGTCAACGTTGGCATAACCTACCCCAACATACAATATTCCGTGCTGGGCAGCTTTTCATAGCGTACCCAGCTGATAAGCTGATAAGCACTTTTACTTGTGTTATATTGTAGTATATAAACAATTGATTCTAGTATATATATTTAGCCTACAAGTTCAATGACTGGCTACAGCATAAGGAACGAAGCAGCATTTTGGCAATATATTGAAGCAAAAGCATTTGCTTGGATAACTAATGTGTTCATATGTATGTATGTACATATAAATACATATATCTTTATGTATCGTCATCCTTTGTTGCGTCTTTATGGCCGACATGTGCTCTTCATTTGCATGTCCAAACTGATCATTTAGCTTGCAGCTTGCGGAGCTGCGGGCATTTTGAATGCTTAATATAATTTTTAATTATAAGCAAATATGTATTTATGCACATTTCGAAAATCAAGTCTGACAAATAGCTCGCCACGGCACAAGGGAGTTGTTATTCCTTATGAAAAGGAAAAACAACGACCACTCTCCAACCGATTGTATGGTGACAATAGTCTGATTGTCTCTCTTTCTCTCAGTCTCTCTCGCTCGCTCTGGTGTTTGTGTGTGTGCAAAATTAAAAGAGAATTGTGTGCACTGCATGCACGTGCGGGTGGTGGTGAGTACATTTCAAAGAGAATCCACTTAATGGCCAGCCGACAAAAGTTTTCTATGCATTTTAATATCTTGATGTTTTTAAGACATGCAGTTTAAAGAGCTTGTGATTAAACCAAGTTCGATGTTATGCCCAAATAATTATCTGATGCAATGAAAAAGATCTTTGATTCTTATTCAGTGACCCCAAAACACAGTCAAAACATCTCTTTCTGTGTATATTTAGAATTGGAAAAACTTAAAAATATGTCTAATATCAATACATTTAGTAGTTTATGGGCTATAAATATTATTCAAATTACTTTAACTAGTTTAATTTTAATTTTTAATTTTAAACTTATCCAGTGCTCTTGGTTTGATCAATTTCCCGTACTTTATAGCCTCCAACAAATAAATCAACCGAACAAAGTTTTGTGTCATATCGTTTATGACGAACTTGTTGGCTGCACAACATTACAAACACAATTATGGAAACTCACACACACAAGCAAACATAAACCAAAACACAGCCAAGAAACCGAAACAGAGACCAGACAGAAGCAATTGAGCTGCCGGCAGCGCGCATTTCATTTCATATCAAGCGGTTGGCGAGTAAAGTAATGCGGAAAAATCGAGGACGAAGTCCGGTGGCAAAGACAGAGACGTGAATGTGAATTAAATCGTAATACACGCATGATCTGTGCAGCAGCAGTAGAGCCAGTAAAATATCTGCTTGCAACATACAACGAAATACGACAAAATATATGAATTTACACGCGTCCAATTAAAGCGAAACAACTGTGGAGCGTGTCTCGGCTATGACAACAAATTAAAACAAAAGCCGCAGACAAGTTTCGGGTTTTGTTATCCGTCTCTAAAGTTTAAACAACGACAAGCGGTTAAAATTGTGTGAATGGCGTTCAAAAGCAATTAAAATAAATCAAGTTGGACAAAAAATGTGTGTTAAATCATCAATTAAATTTAATAAATCATAAGTTAATCCAAGTCTCAAAGGTTTTAATTGTGATTTATAAGCTCAATAAAGCTGAGTATTCTTGGAGTACGCATTCGAATGTATGTGTGTGTTTATTGTTAATAAAAATTAAATTCAGTTCAAGTGAAATTACGCATGCGCAAATTAAATTTAATGTCTTTCAATTCAAATTGAATTTTAACTGCCTCACAACAACAACAACAACAAATGATGTGCCGCCTGTTACTGTCGCTGGTTTTGGGGCTGCTGCTGCTGCTGCAACTTCAGCCCCGTCCCCAAGGCATTGCAAACGCCTTCAACTATGGGCCCCGAGCCAATTTTGTGATACGCTCACCAAAAGACTTGAAATTTCATTTGCCGCAAGCCCGCAGCTCCTACTTCGGCTACACTCTGGTCATGCGTCAAACCAGGTGAGTGTCTCAATATTAATATGAATGCGTATTTCAGTTTGAATGAGGTTTTATTGGAATTCGCCTACTGCAAATATTTATTGTGTGAAGTGTTGTCAGCAGGAATGTGGTGATGATAAACAAATGCTTGTATCTATTTGACTTCACGACGCAAGACAAGCAATCGCTTTCTGTTTCTGACACACCTCCCTACCTGCCTTTCACCCTCCGGGTTTGAGTTTTTTGGTTCGGCAACACCTTTGTCAATACTTCGCAGTGGCTGTTGCTCAATTTCATGACAAATGCTCTGATATTGAGCAATCAAAAAAGCTTCTTCCTCTTAGTCTTCGAACACCAAAAACATCAGAAAAAAAAAAACAAAACAAATAGTGTACAGTAAACATATTAGTTTCAATTAGCGCTTGTGGGGCTGGGCATTTAACACCACATAGACTGCCTCCCTTTATTTGGCCCATTATTAAGTGTTTGTTTTTGGCATGGCCAAATAATGGCGATAGTTTGTCAGCAACCGCAACTATTTTTTCACATCATACTAAAAAAATAAAACATAAAAAACTCGTTCCCAGTCGTAAATTTGTTGCTATGGCAGCTGCACAAGTAAAGCAACTCCAGAAAAAACAAAAGCCACTCAAATTGTACAAAAAACCAAAAAACACTTAAAACAGCATTTTCTAAAAATAACAAACTTTAACTACAATTGCCATCAATTCCAATTGCCTCAGATCGCAGCTCACAGATCTCGGACTCGACTCAATTGACAAACTCTCACTTCCAAGCAGCGCGACCAACATTCGTTATGGATATGTACTCGTGTATATAGTAGTATGGTACTTGTACCTAGACCCGATGGCGTCCATTCTATTGTTTAGAATACGGACACAGTCAAAGACATCTCATCAAAAACAACAAATCAAGTCGACTTTTGAAATTTAAGCAAGCCAAAGAAAGAAGAAAGTCTCATTAAAAAATACCAAGATGCTGAGTAAACGCTCTTAAATGGGGACAAGAACTATAAGTACCATGCGATTTTTATGAATAATTCAAATCTCAAATGGGTTAAGTTAGTAGATCCCACAAAGAGTTGAATATCTTTGTAAAAACCGTAACGTTTTCTATTCAGATATGCTATCTGACTTTTGAAAGTGCGAATTTCCACTTGATACTGAAAATGTATTGCACATCTAAAATGATTCAGTCGTATTTCCTTAGAACTTAATTCACATCACAAAAGGGAACACGCTTTACAATATTATTTTAAAGCTCCTCCTTTGAGAATGAAATGATTAATTGCAAACATCAAAGCAATGCACAATACATTTTTTTTTTTTTGACAATTGTTTTATTAGTTTATAAATGACAATTTTTAGTTTAGAGTGTGTCAAACATAGTTGCTCACTCGATGTGCCAATTATTAAAAAGGGTATAAAAAAGAGTTGCTAAATTTGGGTCACAGATTCAGATGACAAAGCATCAAATTTCATTCTGTTTTTATTTCGCGCGCGTAAATTTATCGTTTTTTATCTCATTTTCTTTTGTACGTATCTCGTACGCGTATGCTTACTCGATCTTGGATTTTATATAATGTACAATGGCAATTGACAATGTTGTTTTTTTTTTGCGAGTGTTCATAACGAGTTTTGCATTTGAGCGTTAAGCGAATCCGAGAGTTTTTATTTAGATAGACGGTCATCTAACTACATACATAATTGCGATACTTCCTCTGTTCATTTGTTTTTATGACTCGCACTTTATTGCAATGGGCAACAAATTTATTTTGATTATCATTAGCAGCCAACTGCGCCCTGAAATTAGTTTCGAGTAAGTCTAATTTTTTTACGGAAATTACGCTTTAAATCACGTCAACCTGTAATTTGATTCACATCATATGAGGTTAATAAAAACAAACCTCGAAAAACTAAAAAAAAATTAATTAAAGTGCTTGAAAAATGCTCAACAAGAAGATACTCTATAGTAAGTATGGAAAGTGTTTAACTCAAATGCTTTCTAGTAAAATCGATATGATAACTTTGATTTAAAAAATATGCAGATATTTTATGCACAACTTGACAAGCTTTTAAATATTCTATGAAAAAAGTCTACTGGAAGTGTATTCATAAGTTAAATAAAATTATTACAATTGTTAATAAACAATTGAGCACGATGCTCTTATTCTAAAATTGTTAGTAGCTTGAATCGTTCTCCAAAAACTTTGTTAACCGTGGTTTCTAAGAAAATATTGCTTGAAGAAAAAACATAATATCAATTCTTAAACTAGAAACTAGAATTTTAGTTCATATTTCACAAAACCAACCCGATTATATACTCACCGCGTTTCTAGACTAAAACATTTCAAAAACAAGAATCAACAGCAGCATTTTTGCAACAGTTTTTAATTTGAAACTAGCAACATATTACAAAAGTGTTATTAGTGATTTGAAATGTAAATTATCGCCATTTTTATCGATGAAATTGCCAAGCACACGTAAAATGACCACAGACTGAATTCTGTTTTCAACCTCTTACAGTTTATGATTCATTTCGCTTAAGCGAATATCAAATGTTGGAAGTGAGCAGCAAATGATTTGCGCAACGCACTTGGCGACAATTTGCTACTGTCGTGGCGTCTGCCTGCAACATCAGAAGCAGATTTTACAACAACAACAACAACAAGGGCAACAGCCACAGCCACAGCTGCACATTATAATGCATAAGGCGATTGTCTGGCAACGTCGGCGCCATATCAGTGGAGCACAGCGCCCCCGCGACGCCACTGTTTCGACCCGAGCGACGAGTTAACACCAGCACAAATATTTTTAGCCGCTTTTCTTGCTCTTGGTCATTAAACCCAATTCCAAAACGAACAACAAATGCTGCAGCGGCTGCTTTTGTTCTTAAAAACATTTGTTGTCCGCAAGTTTATTTGTTATTGTTGCTGTTGTTGCTGTTGATGATGATGGAGATGGCAGCAAGCACAGCGCAAAAGACACAAGATTAGTGTGGTCCACATTGTGGCTTATTCTTATTGTCCGCTTACATGCGCACATAAACAGCTTTAACCAAAATACCCCGACCTCCCAAAGTCTCCCAATAAGCACACAACTAAAAATTTAAAGGAGCAAGACATAACATAAAATTAGTAACTTTTTGCAGAAATATGCATTAACTCATGCCTTATAATGCGTAGAAATTCATATTGATACCTTATAACCATTTGTTACTTAATTCTTTTGCAATCTATGTTATTTAAACACGTTTTCTGAAAGATCGGATTTGTGAGTTATGATGCTTTTTGAGCAAGCGAGCTATATCTTTATATCTTATGACATGGACATGTACATATTAATAAAAAGGTATTTTTGTAAGTATGTTTGGCTTGTCTTTGCGAACTACATCCCCTGCACTTACAAATGTCATACAATTTTGAACACACTCCGGAACCCTAACTGAGAACCACTAAAGAAGCTAAGTCGAAACAGCTTCTAAAATTATTAGGATGAGCTTTCGTTTAGTTTCAACCCCCGGTTTTGTTCAAAACTTACGTTTGGAGCTGCTGACTTCGAAAAAAAATAGTGGAACATGGCGGAAAATTACGCTAAAAACCGTTTATTTAGTATTCTTCAGATAGCTCGCTTAATCATAAAAAATCTCAGGTATTTACAAAACACATGTTTAAGTCAAGTACATATATTGTTACCGCAACCCTAAAAGTGTTCGAGAAAAACGTTTAAAAAAAGCTATTATCATCGGTGTATAGATATGTCGCATAGATCGATTGACGCTCATTAAAATTTAGAGTCCATAAATAAATGATCATATAAAAGCGCCGTAGGGTGTATAAAGTATTGAAGAGCTGTATTTTTGTATGTAGAGCTGGGTGACACGTTACATGGCCTTTGAGTGAGTCATTCAGTACAGCTTTTTTTTTTGGGAAATACTCAAAAGTTGGTGTTGGTGTGACGACGGTCAGTTACGAGGCAACGGGCTCTTACACACACAAACACACGTGCATTTGCTTCATGTATTTGTGCTTTTTGTTGGTTTTTGTTTTGTTTTGTGCCCTTTGTTATTTCCATGTTTGGCGCTCAAGTAACAACAAATATTTGTTGATTGTTTTGCATAAATGAGTACATTCCGTCTTAACAGGTAGCTAACTGACATGTGCTTGTTAGCTGGCAAATTTAATTGCACACATATACAAGCATATTTATTAAGCGTAAAAGCTGCCTGCAAATTGGCAGAAAAAAAGAAAAACTATTGCCCGGCATCAACTGGTATCGCGTGAAAGAAGATACATATTGTGATTCATCGTTGATGCTGACTAATACAAAAAAAGGGAGTCTTGCTATGCATTTAACCGTCTCAAAGCCTATAGTTTTTTACTTTAACCGTTACATTCGAGTTTAGAATAAGACAATGACAAAGTGTATTACAATATTTGTTCATTTCATCTTTTGATATTTATAAAAGCTGATTAACCGGTTCCACTTATTTAGTTTGTTTCCAATCTGCTTTGTTATCAGCAGCTAGCTGTCGTTTCACACAACTATACACACACGAATTTGTATGCGCTTTTTGGGCATACACTATATTGCAGTAGTTGCTGCTTCCAATGAAACTTACATGCTGAGCTTGAAGGCCAACCAAGTTGACTCTAGCTATATATGGAAATAAAGTTAATCAATATGAACCAAGCTTTAAATCACACACTTTTCCCTCCCACTTCCAATACGAGCAACGGTAAAATGAGTAAGACGCTCACGCGTTGAGCGATTGGGAGAGAGATGAGAGTGAGAAGCGCTCAATAGCAAGGCCGCTGCGCAGTGCGCACTCTCAAAAGCTACCTGTCGGCTGTCGCTGCTGCGACGGCAATGCACGGAGAGCGTGCGAGTAGCTTTTCAGTTACTTTCAGACATTCGATCGCGACGGGTGTCGTTCGCGCACATATTTATTCAGAGAGTGTGTTGCTCTTCGCATTGTGCGTGCTTGTCGCTGTGCGGCATTTGTGATAATACAATCATAGCTAATTGAATTGGCTTGAAAATCCGATACATAATAATAACAAAAGTTTTTCACTTAAAAGCCGTTAAGATGGCAAAGCAAGTTCATATGCATCAAGTGTTGCTCCTGCTAGCTATCTGCCTCGCTGGCAGCGTTAGCGCATACAATTTGTCACCGCGACCTAATAGAGAGATCAAAGATCCACAATTTGCAACTGTTATGCCGAAAATGCGTGCGTCATATTTCGGCTATAGCATCAGCTTGAGACCGCACGGGTAAGTGCCGTTCCAAGATCGAAGATTTTGTGGACCTAACTTAGAGCTTGGGGCGCGTCTTCTTGCTCGCTCGCTCGCTAGCCGTTAGAGCAGCAAACAGGTTGGGAGTTGTTGATGATTCATTCGAAATCGAAATCAATGTAGTAGTGGGTGAGCGAAAGAGAGCTGCTATGCAAGATGGAGTGGGCTGTTGAAGTTTGTGGTTTTAAGTTCAATGAGAGACAGGCGCAATAAAAAAAGTGAATGAAATAAACGACCGTAAAAAAAACAACGAACATACATTTAATAACTTGCACAAATGATGAAGTCATTTTATTGCTATCAATTGTCAATTGATGGCACGGTTGTGGAAGGGTAAAGAGAAAAAGGTAGCTAAACAAAAAGCCAAAGTTATTTAAATATTTTCCATATTGCACGTTCGTTTTGTGCCCTTATAACTTGGCTGCATAATTGGACGTTTATGCACTGACATATTACATACATGTATAGATTTACTATTCAATGGAATAGTACTTACAGTAACCAGTACAAGTATTCGAGTTTTTAACTAAAAGTTAGCCAATGCGAATATTTTTTTGTTGCTTATCAGCTTTGCTGCTAGTCGATTTTCTTTGATAAGATTACCAGTAAATACATATGAGGCCTTGTATTTGACTGTGTGTCTGTTTGTTAACTGGCTTTCGTTATAGAAAAGGTAGAGATGGAAAAGTTGACGAGGACGTGACACGTAACGTTTTATTTGATACAAAAGGGATCCTAATGTATGGAAAAAAAACCTTAAATATAGTTTTTTTTTTGTTTTGTAGAGCGTCTAGTTTTAGCCTCCAACATTAAGAAATAATAATTTTACTATATTTGTTTTACACTAGACCTAAACAAAGGAGTCAAAAAATCAACATCGGTTTTCACTAAAATGGAAAATCTCTTATCGGTTCTCTCTATGATTTTTTGAAAACAGTGAAAAAAACCGATGCTCAACCTTCCGCGCAATTATCAATAGAAAGAGATTATTAAAATTAATAAACAAAGCAATTGCAATGTACGACTTTTGTTTAATTCCCGAATTATTTAGTACCATTCACAATAAAGTGTCTTAGATATAAGTAACTATTGCGCTATAAAGTACAGCCCACATATACGTATACTTAAATATGTAAGTTGAAGAGTTGCTAGCGATATATCGCATTGACCACCACGCCTTATTGGAATGTTTACTTTCGATTGTAAATGTCTTGCTTTGCACTCGACTTTATGCTTATCAAGTATAAGCCAGTTATGTTCACAGATAATGTCTTTATCTTATTGGTCACCGTTTCTAAAAAGTGTGACAAATTTCGGATAGCTGAGAAATACAAGTGTTATAAATTATAAAATGCAGCTTAAATATATGTACAAATGTCTTTCGCTGAATCAATTTATTTGCGATGAGGCATAACCAATTGTTATTGTGTTCTGTGTGCTCGTGATGCATCCCAATTGAGTTCAGTTCAAAGCTGGCTTAGAATATTATAAGTCTTGGAAAACTTATAATAATAGTACTTAAACTGCAGTAAAACTTATTTATTACGAACTTCCATGCATCGAAGTTTTTTATTTAACGAATTCATTTCCACAATTTGGTTTTTTTTATTGCTGTTTTTAAGTTTATGTGTGCCATTGTCTTATGGGGCTTGTCAAATAATAAACCCATACCTAGCTTGACGGCTTAGATTCAATCCACGAAACTTGGCCACAGAGCAAACAGCCGTATAAGGAATTAGTCTTCCATATTGTACATGAATAACAATCACATTCATTTGTACAAAGTAATAACAGACTTTAAAAACCAACAATTATCTATAAACAACTAGTGGAAACGTTGCAGTCGGACGCAACCGACTGCGGTATACTCGATACCAGTATTAAAATTTTTGATGCCCATCCATGTGGGATGTCAATTGCTATCTTCATACCAAATTTGGTGACTCTAGCTCAAAGTTTGTATAAAGTGGGGAAAGGGGGGCTGGGGGTGGTATGGGTGGAATATCATCCAAATTTTTGCTGCTGATCCTTGTGGAATGTCAATTGCTACCTTCATACCAAATTTGGTGACTCTAGCTCAAAGTTTGTATAAAGTGGGGAAAGGGGGGCTGGGGGCGGTATGGTTGTTCGTGGCATCCAAATTTTTGATGCAGATCCTTGTGAAATGTCAATTGCTATTTTCATACCAAATTTGGTGACGCTAGCTCGAAAATTGTAAAAAGTGGGGAAGGGGGGGCGAAATGGGTGGGTGTGGCTCCAAAACTTTGATGCAGATTTTTGGGGGTCGTTGCCAGCTATCTTCCTACCAAATTTGGTGGCTCTAGCTCCACTACTCTGGAATATACACGTATTCCCGTTTTTGACGAAGCGTTGGGGCAGATGGGGGTGGCTAGGGCGGTATTGGTGGGCGTGGCATCCAAACTTTTGATGCAGTTTTTTGGGGGTCATCATCATCTATCTTGGCACCAAATTTGGTGACTCTAGCTAAAAAACTGTGGGAGATATAGGCTTTCCTGATTTCTAAATGCGGGGGGGCTGGGTGGGCGTGGCTCCAAAACTTTGATGCAGTTCTTTTGGGGTTGTTACCAGCTATCTTCCTACCAAATTTGGTGGCTCTAGCTCCACTACTCTGGAAGATACACGCATTCCCGTTTTTTACGAAGCGTTGGGGCATCTGGGGGCGGCTAGGGCGGTATTGGTGGGCGTGGCACAAACTTTTGGTGCAGTTTTTGGGGGGTCATCATCAGCTAAATTGGCACCAAATTTGGTGGCTCTAGCTCAAAAACTGTGGGAGATATAGGCTTTTTTGACTTTAAAATGCGGGGGGTCTGGGGGCGGAATGGGGGGGCGTGGCTCCAAAATTTTTGATGCAGTTTTTTGGGGGTCGCTAGTAGTTATCTTCTTACCAAATTTGGTAGTTCTAGCTGTAAGGGTGTGTGAAATATGCGGATTTATCGTTTTTGAGTTATCGAATTTATCGATTTGTAAGCCCCCCAGTTATCGTAGAACCCCAATCTTGACACTTTAATATACTATCCCATAGATAAAGAGAATTGGAAAGTTTCAAGTCTCTAGCTTGAAGGGTGTGGAAAAAACTTGCACACATACGGACGGACAGACGGACAGACACCATGACGGACATTGCACAAAACCAATATACTCTTTACCTTCGGTATCGAGTATAAAAATAAAACAACTTCATGTTACATGAAATAACCTGCAGATCATAATTTTTCTCTGGTAAGGATGGGGCTGGCCTAAAAAGATTGTCCAACGTTGTTTGTCTTGCCTTCTTGTCTTCTTCGTGCTTCAGCGATTTATAATAGCTAACGGCTGAGTTAATTCCTCAAGAAACTTAAGCGCTATGTTCGAATCCAGAATTTGTTTTGCGAGGATGTTTAAACCTCGTTTGAAATAGGAAAAAGCTTTTGACTAATTTATTGATGTTAGCTATTTTGATGCAACAAGCTCTGTATCTTCATCAAATGCCGTCTCTGCTTGTAGCTGAATGAGTTTCTCATAGGGATTCCCTATAAGCTTCAACTAGATCAAGCACATCACGTTCGGCAAAACCTTCAAAGCCGAGATCCAAAATGTTTTGGCTTCAATTATTATTTTTTTTTACTTTAGCCCGTTAATCGTAAAACGAGCCTTAATTGAAGCGGGCCGTTACAGCTAAATGCCGTATAAAAAGCAGCCGTATAGAGAGGCATGAGTATAAAGCTTGTTGCACTAGTAGAAAATTTCCGACATATTATTATAAAATTTAAATAATATCTATAAATTAATATCCAAGCAAAAAGGAAATCTGATTATTGAATAACTTCTTAGACCTTTCTATTAATATGAAACTGATACAGGAAGTAATGGTACAAAACTAGTACATTTATAAGTACTTGGAAGTACTTCGTTCTAATAAATTTGGAAATGTGCGTATTAACAAAATACCCTCATTATTTTCATACCATCTATAACGATAGGCAGAAAAACAGAATTTAATGATTTGGTTTTGAAAGGGTTTTTAAGGCTCAATCAACAAGTTTTATAGATTTTTTTTTTTTTTTCCAATTTCTCATTTTTAGCGTTATTGTTGGTGCACCTCAAGCACAATCAACGCTTGAGGCTCAGCGTAAGGTAAATGAGACAGGAGCGATATATAAGTGTTCCTTGCTTAATGGAACCTGCAGTCCATATATATTCGATGGACATGGCAATCGAAATATTGAGAACAGCGAGTATACATGGGACTCGGAGCGCCGCGATTATCAATGGCTTGGTGGTTCCATGGACGGAGGAACGCAGGACACGGACAAGCTTCTTGTATGTGCACCTCGTTTCATAGCGCCATCTTCGAAGGATTACCATATGCACGGCATATGCTACTGGATAGCAGATACGCTTGCCGATCAGCCACAGAATGTGACAAAGATTTCACCGCTGCGACTTAAGGCGGATCAGGTGAAGGAGGACAATGATCACAGATACTATTACTACATTCTGGCGGAGCAGGGACTCAGTGCTCATGTCTCCGATGACAATTCGCAGTTCTTAATCGGTGCACCGGGCATCTTTACGTGGCGCGGCTCGGTTATTCGCTATCGTAAGGTCTCCCTTGTGGATGATCCATCGGCAAGTCGTCGCGATACCAGCAGCCAGCGTCGTCGCAAAGCACGTGCCGGCGGAGATTACATAGACTACGAGCCGGATGTAACTTACCAAACGGACATACCTAATCCGGATCGCTGGGGCCAGCCTGATGATTCCTATTTTGGCTATGCCGTTGGCTCCGGTCACTTTGATAGCACAGATCTAAAGCGTCTGCTGTACGTGGCCACGGCACCGCAGGCAAATGAGCAATCCGGAGAGGCATACATCTTCGATGTACGCGGCAAGACCATTGAGAAGTATCACGTGTTCCGCGGTGAACAGTTTGGCGAATACTTTGGCTATGCGGTTTTAGCTGAGGATCTCAATGGTGATAATCTAACAGACGTGATAATATCAGCGCCACAGCACTCTCTAGAGGACTCGCATGATAATGGTGCCATTTATGTGTTCCTCAACAAAGGACGGGTGAGTAATTAATAAAGTTGCCTTTGCTTGGCCCATCTTGTTGTTTGCCTGGTTGTGTTGTTGCCAACTTATGAGTAATGTTTCACAATTTATTGCAGTTCAATTTCGAGCTAAAAGTGCTTCGCTGCCCGCTGCCCATAACCGCCAAGGCACGTTTTGGCACCACACTGACAAGATTGGGCGACATTAATCACGACGGCTATAACGGTAAATTTGCGTTCAGACAGCGACCCGATTCCATTGATTCCCCCAACTCAGCTCCTCCCTTTTAATGTTCACTGCATTCTTACAACATTTTCGCTTCCTTATTCTGTATCTTTCTTATAACACAACTTTTGATTTTGCTCATTGTAGTTCTTGCTTACTGCCTACTCCATAAAGATAAATTACAATGCACAGCATGCACAGCCTAGCAAAAGTTGCTTAAAGGATTATTGAATTACAAATTTTATAAAATTTAATTGACACAGCTTTCACTAATGTGCATTTTATTGTTGTGAGTAATTCCACTACGAAAAAAAAAAAAACAATTGAATTCGTTGCAAAGCTTATTAGCAGTTTCTTAAGATGTCATTGTTACGAACACAAGATTACTTAACCACAGCTGTTTTGTTAGAGAAAATTGTTTTTGATAATTCGCAAATGCAGGAAAAATGTGCTTGTTTCGTTCGTGTTTGTGTTTAAACTTCGGACTCGGGAGAGCACAACGTAACGTTTTGGGCCTTATGCCTTGTTCACATTTGCTTTCTAACGTCTGATGTTTAAAATATTAAACAGTTACGATCACAATAAGAAACAGCTGATTACACTTGTTAAGTATACGACGTTTTTCATTCTTTAACCTATGTTCAGTGGATATGAAGTCCATTAGCCTTAAACAAATCAAATGTCTATTCACACGGCTTACTTAAGATTTAATCCACCGCAAAATTCATACCGCACAGTATTTTTCAACTCGCAATCATGCTCGTGCTCGTGCTTGATTTAGGGTCCTGCTTCGTGCTCAGCCCAGTGCCGTTAGTCACAAAATCATCGCTAGTTGAAAGTGGCATTAATGAGAATCAGGCAAGAATAGATGAAATACAAATTTGTATATGTACTTTCTCAGGATATAAATTCGTTAATTTTCAATTTATGTGTTATTTTCATCTTTTTTGTTTTGTTTTTTTTATCAACCTCTTTGTTTTCTTAAGATAAGTAGAATTTTTAAAATACTTACATATTCGAACTTCCACAGAAGGAGTTTCAAGGAAATAAGAAAAAAATTCGTTACACAGAAAATGTGTTACAAAGAATGGGCTTTTGATTAAACCAAATTACATGGTTGTTTTAAATTTTTCAGATATTGCTGTTGGTGCTCCGTTTGCGGGAAACGGCTCGGTATTTATCTATCTGGGCGCTGAGCAGGGGCTACGGGACCAGCCGAGCCAGCGCTTAGATTCGCCGCAACAGCAGCCTTCCAGATATGGCCAGCATATGTTTGGCCATGGATTATCTCGTGGCTCCGATATTGATGCGAATGGCTTTAATGACTTTGCTGTGGGTGCGCCCAATGCGGAGGTAGTGTTTCTGTATCGCGCATACCCTGTGGTAAAGCTGCTGGCCAGTGTGCGATCACAGAATCGCGAGATTAAGCCGGAACAGAATCGAGTGCAGATCACAGCCTGCTTTGGCTTAACCACAACGGCCACTGCAAGGTCTGCCCAGCAGCAGGAAATGGCCATGCGTATTGTGATCGATTCACAGCTAAAGCGGGCCAAGTTTATTCAGACGCAGAGCCACGAGTTGAGTCTTAATGCAACGGCGGGAACAACGCAACAATGTCGCGTCTTTGAGTGTGAGGTTCGCTATAGTGAGAAGGATATATTCCAGCCCATCGAGCTGGAGATGCAGTACGAGTTAACCAAAAAGGTGCCAGACTCCGAGGGTAAGGCTTAAAAATACATATCATTTAAAGTACACAATACATAAATATCTAATTCATTTACTTTGCAGTTTTCTGTGAAACTTGTGTGGCTGTTGATCCCGAGGATGCCAAGGTGTACACAGAGAAGATTATCTTTAGCACTGGCTGTGCCACAGATATTTGCGTTGCTGACCTTCAGCTTAGCGCCAAGGATGTAAGGTAAGTCTAAAGTTAACATTCCACAAGCAAATCGATGCATTAATTTATTTTAACATTAACAGCACCAGTTATATATTGGGCAGCGACGAGACTCTGCGCCTCAAATACGAGGTCACGAACCGTGGAGAAACAGCCTATTTGCCACAGCTGAATGTGACCAGCTCAAGTCGCTTAAATTTTGCTCAAATTCCGGGCAATTGCAAGGTCAGCGAAGCTGTCATGGTCTGTGATTTGAATCAGGGACGTCCGTTGGGCAAAGGTGACAAAAATAGCATCACAATTAGCTTCGATATGAGTAGCCTTACAGGCAGCTCGCTGACTATTAGTGCTGAAGTCTTCAGCACCGGCGCTGAACGAAATCCTAGCGACAATAAACTTAACAGCTTCATTGCCCTCAAGGAGTTCACGGAAATCGATGCTTCCGGGTAAAACTCTAATGACACTTTAATTTAACATAAATCCTATAACATTCTACTATATCTTGCAGTGGTCAGACAAATGCGCAAATTGATTTGGAGCACTATAAAAACTCAGCGCTTGTGGTTAACAACTATGAGATCAAAAGCAATGGCCCCAGCAATGTGGATGGCCTTGAAATTGTCTTCCACATACCTGTCGCATACAGGGTTGCTGGCTCCACGACAACCATACCGATTATTAATGTGAGCAATCTGACCATGCAGGCTACATACGATGCCCAACTGGTGACCATTGAACTGCTCGACCAAAACAACACACAGATCATTATGAATCCTGTCTCGAAAACACGCACCACTCAGCAAACGGATCGGTTAATGATCAATCAGAATGGAGAGCATTACGATATTAGCAGCAGTGGACATACGCAGGAGAGCTGGCAGGTCTTGGACTCGGATGTGGTGGCCACGGCGGCGATGACACGCAAACGACGTGATCTCATACCACTGACTGCCAATCGGGAGCAGTACGCACGCATAACCAACATCAAAGCACATGATCTTCTCAGCGAGGACTTTAAGGGCAAGCTACCCGTTAATCGCACCATTGTTTTCAACTGTCGCGATCCAGAGATGACCGTCTGCCTGCGTGCTGTGATGCGTGTATATAACTTTAAGCCAGAGAAACCAGTCAATCTAAATATGCGTTTTAGCGTCGATCTTAATGAGGTCAATGCCATATTGGTTGATCCTTGGGAGTTTTTTGCCATACTCATCGATTTAAATATGCGCAAGGAAGGTGATCCGTTGGGCAGCTCGCTGTCCATACGGCGCAAGATTGATCCCAATGTTATATCAAAACATTTGGTATCTTCAACGCCCATCTGGATTATCATTGTGTCCATTTTGGGTGGTCTATTGCTGTTGGCAGCTATCATTTATGGCATGTATAAGGTGAGTTTGAACTTGAAAAGAATAGATTGTAATCGAAATTATAATCAATGTACAATGGTATTATTGCAGGCCGGCTTCTTTAAGCGACAAACGAAGGATGAACTCGACAAATTGGTGCAACAGGGCACCGTGGAGCCCGAGGCTGAGAACCTAAACAGTGACAATAACTAAGCTAAACACTGTGATCCTCATTGCTAAACTAAAGCTTAAACATCACGTTTTTTAAACAGAGAAACGATACTAACCAACTGATCAGTTGGCAAATACCAAATACGAAATTAACGTCTTGTTGACAATTAGTATATCTAAATCAACAGTCCGACAGATTTAATTGTGTTCTTAAAAAAAAAAAAAAAATACAGAAACAACAAAAAACTATTTGTATAAAAATCTATTAAATTATAGCATAATGCAAGTTGTCAGCCATAACGCATCGAATGTTTTGTTGTGGATTTTGCAAAGAGCCTTGTAAATTTTTTTTTAAAGCGAAAATAAAAACTCAGTGTAATTTATATGGATCTAATCTATGGGCCCGAAGTCAAGCCATATTGCCATTAATTGTAAATATTTATAAAATATTAATATAAATAGATCTTTGCTAGATTTTAAGAAGTGGCAACGTAAAAGACTTGAAACTTTGTACACAATGTAAAAAGGAAAGAAAAACAAAACCAGAAAGTTAAATAAACCCAACTATATAGATTGTAATGAAAAATGCATTCTAGTTTATAATGTAAGCTAAGGATAAAAGTATTAAATAAATGTTTGACTAAGCTGATTTGTTTTTATAATATAAATTTAAATTTATTTCTTAAAATCAATAAGTACATTGTTTTCAATATGTTTAAACTCTAATAAAATGCAATAATATTATTAAAATTGCAAACATTTTACTAACTTATCATGAAAATCTTTTTTTTACCACGAATCAAAACGTTAACAAGTTTTTTTGATTGGTTTGAAAAAAATATCTTTAAATATACGTATATACTAAATACAAATAAATTTGCAAGGTACCTAATATAAAAGGCAGCTACTTATACTTAACACATACTCTCGCACATTAACAGACACATACATATACACATAAATAAGTAACATGGACTTATAGTATAGTAACATTATAGATGCTCTCACACATGCACATTTAGTTAATATTTTTAAGTAGCTGCAGGAGCGTAAGTACAACATGTTGCAATAAGTATGATAGATGTTCATATACTATAAATTTATATAGAGTTGAGGCAAGGTTTTTGGTTTTTATTTTTATACGGTTTTGCTTTTAAGATAAGTTCGTATTTGTTTGAGGATATGTATGTATATATCATATGTATGCATATATATACTATATATTTTGAGCGACTATTTTCCATTTTAATATGTTTAAAGTTTTGGTTAAAGGATATGACAGTTAGATATACTAGTTTTGCTGGTGGTAAGAACAGATTTTTATGAAATGCATGCATTTTGAATTCCTTTCAACTATATTGTCGATTAAATAACAACAATAAAAATCGACATCACTTGTAAATAAATACATCTTATAAAAATACAAATAATCTGTGTGTGTACTATGTATTGTCAAAAATCATTTATTTGCGTTGCATTCCACCGGGCCGTTCAAACTACATACATATTTGTTGCAACCTTGATATGGACTCAGTTTCTAACACTTATTAAGCTGTTTTTGTTTTTGTTTTTGTAACAATGAATGCCTTATTGTATTTTTTACCGGTATGCTGTTGACTAGTTACGCTATTGAGCACAAGGTGGATTCACTTACTAATATATAGTACATACACACCTAACAAATACACATCATTATGCAAGTACAAATACACATATAGGCAACATCAACAGGGACATACACATCTATCAATATATGCATAGAAGGTGTTTATAATATACTAACACATTGTTTCATTATATGGCGGATCATTTTCAGATTCAGTGCTGCTTTTGATATTGGACGATAGCTTGGCAATCTCATCTTGCACCAGATGTGTGCTGATCTGTGGTATAGATAGCGCCACATTGCTGCTATTGGCGGATGAAGAACTTGCTGGTGTAGCCTCACCATCGCGAGACTCCTCCGTGCTGGAACTGCTCTCTTTGAGCACATTCATGCCCAATTTGCTGATGCCCGGCGGTTTTAGCGTCGAAATCAGTTTGGCGCCAACCTGCGAGGACAACGGCGATGCCGACGCCGAGGTTCTACCTCCAGACGCTGACTCCCCAGCAGCAGTCAGCGTCTCGGCGCTCGTCTGTGCCGACATCCGTTTGCCCTGATCCATGCTAAACTGTTTCTTGAGCTGCATGGGTCGCGATGGCAATGCTGGCGCTGCCTGCGTCGTTACTAGCGCTGCGCTCAGATCCAGCGAGCTGGAGCTCTCGTCGCGCAGGCGTCTGCCATCGGCAGCGCCAACGGACGCCGTGCGCTTGGGTTGGTAACGCGCCGATGCAACGGCGCCAGCAGTGCCAACGCTCATGCTAATCCCTGTCGCCGACTGTGAGTCTCCGGCATCCAGAGACGGTTCAGCCGTCAGCGAAGGCGTATCAACATTGAAGGAGCCGGTTAGTGAGGTGTTTGTCTCGTTGGAGCTCTGCTTGATGAAGCGATACGGATGCGCTGAGCAGTCAGTATCCGTGCTAGAGTTCTTCTGCAGGCTCTCGCTGGACTTCTTGAACAAACGACCGCTGCTATCAAATGGAGGATTAAGAAAGTCACTGGTGGCGCGTGTAGGGACAAGTGGAGATTGAATCGACTGCTGCTCCATGGATGAGAAGTGCTGCCAGGGACGCTCATTCTTCAGCTGAAAGCCACTGCCCGCTCCACTTGTATCACTGCTGTCGCCGGCAGTAGTTGTACCAATAAGTCCACCCTCTGCTGCGGGTTTCGATGGAGAAAGCTCAACAGCTGTCTCCCGCCGTAGCGGATATCGATGGCTGTAGTCCACAGAGACGCCTACGACCTACGATCGTCAAAAAGTAAGATTTTTATATATTTAAGTAATTTAATTTAATTAAATACTTTAATTTACATTTCGTGCTTATTTTAGGTAAAAAGTTCACATGCTTGTGATAAATAAATAAATAAATAAACTATTCAACAAAAAGATTGGTATTGGCACCGATTACTATAACCTTTTAAAATTTTCGGATTTTTAAGGTATATCTTTCTAACAGTGTTTAATATTTCTTCCAATTACAGAATCACACAAATCAGAATATATCAGAATATGTTTACTATGTTCACAATATACGAAGTTGCAAGCTTTAAACATAAGCTCTTAAGCCCTCACTTAACCTACTAAGCCCATGGCACAATGCACATGAACTGTGATGTGATATGTAAGAAGATTAGTTTTATTTGTGTTTCCTATTATGTTTTTATTCAACGCACAAATATTTTTGAGATTTTTAAAATAAATGTGGGCTATAATACGTAATGGTAAAATCTTGATGTAATGCCGATGCGGATTCAACAACCTTAAAGTTTTATTGTAAACATTGCCAGTTGAGAGAAATTTTTTATTTCCATTCATTATTCAATTGTGTGGATGAAATTTATTTTAATGAAATCAGAGAGATACTTAAGATATGGATTTTCAAGTTAACGTAATAAGTTAGTTGTGACAATTTATATTGCAAATTTCTTAAGTTCTGTGCAAGTAAATAACAACAAACTTTAAATAAACTATTTTCTTTCTTTCACTCTTTAAACACACATAACTCTTTCCAAGTTGATTATTTTTTCATAAATACTGGCACGTACCTCATAGCGCTGCCCGCTGGCATCCATGGAGCCGCGTGCCTCGAATAGATCCTCTAGAATTTTATAGTCATTCTCCTCGCACTCTTTTAGGTGCATCTTCTCCTGCAGGGCGGCAGCCTCAGCGCGCGACATTTCGGTTTTAGGGCGATCCAAGGAGGCTGTGAAAAATGGCATGATGAGCCGATTAGTTTGGCTAGGAAATGAGCAAACGACAAAGGCAGGTGCAGGCGCAGGCGTTTTGGTATTTCGTTTTGGCGGCACAAGCACAAGGCAATAAATGTTACGCATACGCCTAGTTAGCTCTATATACAGATTATAATTTCCAATTTGATTTCTTTGATGGTTCGCTGTCGGACACGCTGGATAGGCGCTTAGGAGGTTAGGGAATGTTTTATGTTAGGGGGCAGGGGCAAGAGAAGAGGGTTGGCACCGTTGATTTGGAACAACGCCAACTTACCTTTATTGCTCTGCAGCGAGACGGTCGGCGATCCAATCAAATGACAGACGCTCTCCAGTTCGTCTGTTATGGATGTATATTCGCTGTGCAGTTTCAGCAATATATTTCTGGAGGGTTTCGCATGCAAAACTGATTTACCTAGAGTTTTGAGGTTAGGTTTGAGAATGGCGTCAGAGATAAGAGATCGAGTGTTTGTTTGTTTGTGTGTGTGCGTAGAAAACGTGAGTAAACAAAAGACGTATTTTGCCTTAGTACTTAGGTAAGAATAACAACATCAACAAAAACAACAAATATAACAACAGATGTTATCATGGTTGGTTAAAGGCTTAATTTTGTTTGGCCAATTTGGTAGCTTGGATTGGTCATTTGGTCGGTGTTTTTTATGTGATTAGTAAGGATTTGGCATGAAGATTAGTAAGGTTAGTCCCAGAATTTTGGAGCGTAATACTTGCAGCTGCTATAAAATTATGGTATACTACTGTTTTTATTCTTAAAGACCCGTTTTCTCATGTTGTAGTCAAGGATGAACAGTTAGGACAGTACTTTTTATAACTAGTAAGTTTCGATATCCAATAGTTTCTCAAGAAAGTTCCTAAAATTGTATTCTATTCATTTTATGCGCAATCGGAAACGGAAAAAGTTCTCGATAATTTGAAATAAATTTGGTCGCTGGCCAGCACACGGTAAACCCCCTTATGGAATCTTCTAAGATTACACAGTTCGGAAACTAATTTTTGCCCGAGCAAAAAAAAAAAAAATTATTATAGACATATTGAGACTTAATGTTAAGTTGACATTATTTCAAAACACTTACTCGATACCTTGAATAAATTTCTAAGTTATTCCATTAATTCATTGAACATTGAGAAAACGGGTGCAACTCATTTGATTATTATATTTGGTGAAACTTTTACATACCTGGTGGTAACACTGGTGGAATATCCTTGTCACTATCCGGCTCGGATTGTGTGAGGCTCAACTGGCGTCGCGAAAGTGACGCCAACTGATTGAGACTAATGTGGGAGCGATTAATATCCACACCGGTTAGCGAGTACGTCTCCGAGTTGCGGCGACAAAGTGAAACTGTACGCTGGCGAAGCGCTCGATGCCTGGCAGCTGTATGCGAAGAGGGCGAAGAATATTTTTGATTTTTTACAATAAAACCATAGAAAATTTCGCGTGGACACAGACAAAACAACACAGAACATTAAGATAACATAACACAACAGTAACAGAAGTAGTAGAAAGTACTAGCATATAGTTGCAAATCAAAACGTAACGGGGAAGCGGAAGCGGAAAGTAGTTTTTAGTTGCCAGAGGTTTGCATTTGGCAAGGCAATGGATTACCCTCAAAATTCATGTCCGGTGCGGCATCATCGGAATTGTCACCACCGACGAGAGTCTGATCATCATCGTTGGTGCCCATTGGGGTTAAAGTGTCCTTGCTTTCAGTACTTGCGCCCGTATCCTGCCGTACCGTCACATAAGGCGTTCGTTTCACCGTCTCACACGTCGAGGGTCGTTGTGAGAGGGGTAAATAAATATCCGAGTCCGGTTCCGATTGCATAGACGCCTTTCGCACCGCCTGCACGTTGAGTGCTTCGCGAGATTTGACCACCTCGTCGGGTTCTTCCGGTAGCGGCACCACCTCAAAGTGTGTTCCCTCATCCAGGATGTATGCATCCGGTCGCACCTCAGTCAGCGAGCGATTGAAGCGCTTTCGATTGTTAACCTGATTTCGCAAATAATTTATTAATAATGTCTATGGTTAGCAAACTGTTCAAGTACAACGCACCTGCAGTGAATTTAAAGTAAGTGTGGCGCCCAGTCCCAACGCCGCAGCAATTCCCAATCCACCACCACCACCGGCACCACCACTTCCGCTGCCAGGGCCCTCATTGTCCGACATCGAGATGGTGCGAACGCGATGCATTTCACCCGGAATGTTCATCACGGAGCCGCGCAGCTCATCGGTGCCAGCAGTGTGTGCGGACATGAAGCGATGTATGACGCCAAGGTGGGACAGTATCTGCTCCGATGATTCTTCCATTTTGCGCAAACGGAATTCAATGCTCTGCAAGCACACACAAAATGAAAAAAAAGTCACAATTGCAATAAGTACAAAAAAAAAGTAACTGTGCTCTAGACAAGAGTGGTCGATAAAGAGATACCCTCTAGCTACTAACACTTAATATAATGCGTTTTTTTTCAAGTGATTCGTTGAAGAAGGCAAAACGTTAAGACAATCCTATTATTGCTACATTTTTATGAGAAATATTTAATAAAAAATATGGTGATCTGCTTATAGGACAAACCCAAATACTCAAAAATGAAATAATAAAGTAATCGTTTTTACTTGATTTGTAGTAAGTTCAGACCATTTTTTGTAAGCGTCATCTTTTTATGAATTGTTACTAGCTATATGATACTGTAAATTAGCTCCAAAACAGTTGTGATGTTTGCTAAAATGATGCTTTGTTAAGGTAAAATGAGAGTTGGCTTCTAAAGTCGCACCGTTTACACAAGGAAACTTGTTGATAAACGAGTAAATTGCCTGACACTTCCAAATCGATTTGCTTATTGATGCATTGGTGTCGAATACTTTTTCTTCTGCCTGTTGCATATCTTTGACCAGTTCAGGATAACCTTTATACCCATACTGAATGGGTATACGCTTTATAAAACCCTAGCGGCTACATGTTCTGACAGCAACATACAATTGAGTCTCTAGTTCAGCTTGGCTTGACATTTATGGACATTCGCAATCGAACTACAGCGGCTGCTCGTTGTCAATACGCATAAAAAAAAAATCAAATCAATGTGTTCAACTAAAGAAGGATTGTGTATTTTGCATAGCATTGACTAAAAAGCGGGTTCAATATTGATTGTTTGTATATGAAGATGTGAGTGCCTTACACACCTGTACAGTGGCCGTTTGAAGGTTCTCCTTTTGATTGATATCTTCGATTTTCTGTGACATCGTCTCAACACGCTCCGTTGTGTTCTTGACACGCTCATCGGTTGACTGATTCAAGATGTGTTCCTGCTCGTGGAAGAAGCCTTCAACGCATTCCTCCTCAAAGTCATAGAGCCGCTCCAGGTCGTCCTTTTCGAGGAATAGCTTGAGACCGTTGTCCCGCTGCACCTCCAATCCTGTACAGAGCAATAACACACACACACACACATAGGTAATAAATGATGTTTTTCGTAATTGATTAAGTAAATGTTACAACAGCATTGAATCAGAAATATAAACAATACGAACAATATAGAAATACGGAAATACACATATATATATTTTGGTTTTTGTTTTTTTTTTCAGACGAAGATTCAGCATTGCGGCAGCAGGAAATATATAGAGAGATATAAAAATTTGTACATTATTCACGTTCTAAGGGACTGAGGGAGCGCGGGCTCTGATTATTTGACTCACAGGGAACAAAGCTAAACTTTCTCATGCCGGGCTCACCTTTCGCTTTGCGCACGCAATACTTGAGCAGCGAATAGAAATGGCAGAAGGCGATAAATGGCGGTGGCAGCACCGGTTTCTGTTGGTACTCCATCACGACAGTGAAACGCTGGAACATCCATACCTGAAAGCCAATAAAATAACCATTAAAAACCAGAAATTCATTGAAGAAATAAAAAGATTTTTGTAAATTTTCCTTTAATAAATTGTATTAAGTAATCAAGTAAATGATAATCAACAAATTTTTATTTTTATTTTATAGCTACAGTCGAGCTTCCATGTTACGAACTTCCGTATAAAGTGATTTTCTATACAACGAAGTCAGAAACCAGAACCCTGCAATTTGGTTGAGTCAAATACCCGTTTTATATAACCAACTTTCTCTATAACGAAGTGTTTTCTTGTTCCCTTGAGATTCGTTACATGGAAGTTTGACAGTATCAAGCGTTTAACATTTTAATTATTGCTTTCAATAAATCTGTTAATCCTTTATGTTGAGATTTCAACAACAGTATTTTTCTGTTGATTTAAATTAAATACAGAAAATTCGCTTACCTGATGTGACACCGAATTGACTTCATTGAATATATTATTGAAGACGGCAATGAGCAGGTTGATTAACAGTATATTGGCAATCAAGAGGTACATGGACATTGTTATAGGTGTTACCCAATGGCCTGCGAATTGCATTAAGTTTGTACACAGTATGACGTACATGGTATGAGTTTTTTTTTTTTAATTTTGTATTATAAACAATGTAGATTGTTTTTTGGTTGAAAGAATCGACGGAGGGAGCAGTAACTTACCCGTAACACAGGCGGGTTGACGCGGATCTTCACCGCAGGGTGGATCGATATCATCCGCAAAGACCTCGCCGTACAACATGAAGTAGGGCTGAAAGGTGACCTGTGTAACGATAAATTAAAATTGGGGGCATCATTAAACGGCTGCTGCTGCTGGGCAACAAAAAATGGCCAAGCGTAATTTAATTTGGGCCTTTACCGACCGCCACACCCCGTCTGGGTCAACAGTTATTCAAGTTTTACACATCAACACAGAGAGATAGAGCGAGAGGGAAAGAGAGAGAGAGAGACAGAGACAGACACTGAGAATTGCTAAGGTTAAATATATGTGTCATTATGTGTGTGTGTGTGTTTGTGTGTCTGTATGTCATGTGAGCGTTTTCCTTTAGTGTTAACAGCATCCTACTGTAGTTAGTTAAGTTCATTAAATGCTGCCCCATTTCATTAGCATTTGCCAGGTTGCCTGGCCAGGTTAATGGCTCGACGCTTAAACGGCGGAACAGACCATTGGATGGCATCAGCCCTGCGCTGAGAGTATGTGTTAAATTTAAAAAAATTAAGTTTGCTTAAAAAACAAATGCTGGTAGTTAGTTAGTTAATTGGAAAGCAGAACATATTTGTTGTATAAATTATTGCAGCAGATATTTAAACTTTAATTGAAAAAATAATGCTTATTTACTTTTGGCATTATTTAAACATCTTTAATATGTAATTCGAACTTTTAATTGATAAGCCTTTATTTTAATATTTATCTGTATTTTTTAAAAATATATTTTTCATTGTAAGCTCGTTCTAATAATTCCGGAAATTTGCTTTAAATTACACCTCAGCTGTTTAAAGTTGATATCAAGCTTAAGTTTTGCGCAAAAATATCATCGAAGAATGAAACACAAACAATTTACCCTTTGACAGTGTTTAATATTTGCATATTGCATGCAAATTGCTGCTAGACGTGTTTCAAGTGTTTTAAACAAAAAATATAACTGTAGCAACCTTGCTGCTTGACTGAATGTTTCGAATGATTGGAGAAAAGTAAAGCAAGTACTCGACTGGCTTCAATTGTAACAGCATCACAATGCAGCAGAGCTGCGGGACATGCGTCTCGTGGAGTTAAAGGGGCCGCGTGCAGGTCCTTGTGTATGTCCTTATGACATTCAATATTTAAATGAAAACAGCGAAAGCATTTCGCATGCAAAAATCATATAATCATCAGCATAGATTGTGTCAAACAAATATATACAACAAGCATAATGAACAAATAAGTTTATAAAAACATATAGTATTCGCGAGTTTATAACTGGAAACTGAGTACACACATTTACTTCTTAGATGCAAGTAGTTAAATTTTGCTATTAAAGATTGTAAAACATGCTTTTTATTATAAATATTTTTTAGTATAGAAGCAATTCAAATTATATGATCATATGACATAAAAATCAACCTTGTCTACGAGCAGGAAACGGAAGTACAATAAGACATCCCGCAGGAAGACAAGTAACCAACGCAGAAACAGAGAGAAGGAGAATATGAGATAGAGAGATAGACAGAATAGGGTATTTTTGGGGTCAACATCGAATATATACTTATTATATGCAAAAATAAGCAAGAAATCGATAAGAAACCAATTAAGTCAAAAGAATTGTTTTTGGAACAACAAAACCAAACCAAAATTTTGAGGCACAACAACATCTATAGACAGCTTGTAATATATTGTATGTTAAATATATCACACACAGAGTAGGGACGCCAGCTATGATCAATTTCTACACAATTTTGTATTTTGTTTTTTTCTAATAGCAAACCAATATGATTCTTGTACATTTGTGGTATTTCCATTCAAAAAACTGTGCAGTTCAGGACCATAAGCTTTATGTTCTGTTGCTGTTGGCGTTGAAGGCGTCACAGTTGGTGCCATAGCTGGTGGTTCAGTGCTGGATGGCGTCGTTGTGCTTGTTGTTGTTGTAGCTGCTGCTGCTGCTGCTGCCGCCGCTGCCACTGCTGCTGCATGGCTGCGATAATGGGCAGCTAATGCGCTGGATCCGAAGCCAGCTACACGTGTATTGTGAGAACGAGTATGGCTGAGAGCCCCTTGAAATCCGGGTGCTACAATTGAGCCGGCAATAACCTGACATTTTGCGGAGATTCATTCAAAGCAATGCAAACGCAAGAGTAATATGAACGGCATGTGATGATGAATGAGTGGAAAAGTGAGTGAGCGAATGAAAAGTGAGCATTGAAAAGTGGGATAGGTGTAACGCATGAGGAACAAAAGATAGAAAAATACAATACAAGACACAATGAAGAAAATAGCTGCAGTTAGTCAATCAAGTATCGAGTATATCGAATTGTAAATCGACTTATAGAGCATGAAAACTACTACTTAGTAAAAAAAAAACTAAATTTAAATCCAAAGCTAGCTTCAAGTATCAACTTATGTAAACACAATTGTTTTTAATCTACGAATAAGTAGTTGAGTTATTAAATCGTTTTTCTTGCTATATTATATAAGTAAATGCATGTACTCCGTTTCTCTCATAAAAAATACACACAATTTTAGCGCTGCTGCAATGGAAATTGTTAGTGTATGTAGAGCATATACATTTGCACATGATAATATTGTATATATATAGATTTATACTATTATACTAAAAAATTTACACACACACACACACAACTGATCAGACGAACACACTGACACAAAATGTAATCGACATAAGCAGCTTTTCTAGCTAAAACAAAAGATTAATTACACGACTGTTTTTTTCAGATATATCATATTTTACTAACAAATTGCATTGTGTTGTCATTTTTTCAATATAGTTTTTGATAATAGTCTCAAACACTCTCACACACTCTCACAAACATTTACATACATACACAAAGAGATTATAACAGTTTAGTGCTAGTTGACTTACCTCTCTAATTAGACGCCAGGTGGGCTCGTTGTTGGGATACAGGATGGCCTGTCGACTGACGCCAAAACTCATGAGCACCACAGCCAAAAGGACCACAAAATATATCATATTCTTAACCATTTTGCCCATCATGGTGACCAAAGGACCTATGGGTAGCCGAGATAAAAAAGCAAGTGCTTTACTAGTACTGATGCAAACAATATGTACATATGTGCTTACTTACCCAAATACTTGTTGACTCCGAGAATGTTCAATATGCGCAAATACCAATAAATGCTGTCCACACAGTATATGACACGCCCAATGTCCATTGTATTGGGGCGAAAGCGGAACGTCAGTCCGATAAGGAAGAGTATTATGGCAGCGCCATCGCAAGGATTCCACATGTTCCACGCCCACACCGAGAATTTATGACTGCACCAAAAGCAAAGTAAGCAAAGGCATATGAAGAAAGCCGTCACAGAATCGTATTAATGAAGTGCGCCGCAGAAATCGAGAGGCGTAAATCAAGTGTGCACAAAATCACAAACACACACACACAGAGAGAGAAAATACCGGATTAAGATAGGAAGTCAAGTAATCAAAATGCACAAAGGCGTAAGGTAGGCGTCCGTGCGGGTCTCATTTATAATCATTAAATTAAATGCAATTAAACCGAAAAACACAAACATATACGATGGTTGAATTCAATTTGCGAATTACTTACGTAATGGCCACCGGTTCTGAGGATATAATTTCGCGCACTTTCTCAAATCCGAGCGTCGTTATATATGCTATCGAATACCATTCCTGCCAGCGCGGCATTGGACCCATTTTGACTAGCACCGTAAACGAAAACATTATCAAAAAGAACATGTACGCAATCTGAAAAAAAAGGACAGGAAAAAATAAATTAAATACATTCTCTTATCCCAATAGGTTGTCAAATGCGACTAAGCGGAAATTAAGCACTAGCTTCTAATTTCCGCTAGCCAATAATTAAAAGAAGAAGAAAAAACACGCTTAAATACCTACCGAATCTGCCCAGAATTTTGTAATGGGAGCTGTGTAAAACTCGTGAAACTTCTTCTTCAGGCGCAACGGTTGATGCTGTTTAATTTCGTTACTGAATTCGGAAAGATGAAAAAATTCACGAAACTGCGATGGATCCGAATCCGTCAGCGAGACCTGTGACCCCAAAAATGTTTTCACATTTTTAAAGAAATAAGAAAAAAACTTTAGTTTGATGTCGCGGAACCTGGGTGCAGCGAATGTAATGCATGTGAAATTAATTTGAAATTCAGTTGAAATCAATTATCAACATTAGCCAAATGAAAGAAGCATTCATAGTGCGCGATAAATAGCAAATGTACATTGATACATCTCTGCATACTAAATAAGTATTAAAGTTGTGTATACGAACAGTTGGCGCAGTGAGTTCACCTACATAGCAAGTAGAAATACATATATGTTCTTAGATATATAGTTATTGACTGAAAGTGAATAAACTAATTTAAATTGCGTGCGCAATGTGACGCCATGTGGCTGATTTCTAATTTAGTTACGAGCCAATTTGGTGTAAGCCACGCTAAGCGCGTTTGAAACATGCAACAAAAAATTTCAAAGAAGAATCGGTAGACAACTACTTGTATGCAAATAAAATATTGTAAGCAAGTTAGATTAGATTCTAATTAACATACTGAATTCAATAAAATACTGTTAAAAAAAAAACAAGATAAATAAAATTGTCTACAGGTTAAATTAGAACTGCGTTTCAACACTAACTTTGGAGGGTGGTTCATCCGCTCCAGCAGTGAGATTAACCTGTAAAATTCAAATGGGTACTTTACGAGTAGTACTTAACAAAAAGAACGCAATGTGAGAGGAGTGAATGGAATCTGGGTGTTAGGGTGTTAAAAGGACGAGTACAACCAAAAAAAACCCAAAAGTATTCTTGATATGTTTGGTTTTATGCTTATGACAGCACTGCTAAGCTTTAAGGATTGGACGGTCTACGGGACGTATGCGTAACGACGCACGTTGTACAAGGTTTTCTAATAGTACACATGATATACATAACTCTGTTGAACTGTTTTAGTTTTTTTTGTATGCTAAGTATATTTAATTATGTGCTTAAGGAACAATATAATTTTGTCACAGGTCACACAAGTAAAAATTATGCAATAAGTTTGTACGAATATGATGGAAATATTATATGTATATATAAATATACATATATAAATTTCAATGACATGAATAAAAGTGTGTCTTATTGTTGGATATAATTGTAGTTGTGTAGCGACATTTAGTTCGTTTGAGTGATTGTGTGAGTGTTTTTGTGGGTAATTGTGAATTTACTCACTTTGCCATTTTCGTGTACTTTTGTATCGCGCACCGAATAAGTATCCGCCAATAGAGCCTGCAACGGGTTGAGAGGGGAGGGGGGCACACATTTTGCATATATATATATATGTTTTAAAAGATAACAATGTACGATTTTCTTTTTTTGCTGGTTTATGTTCAAATCATCTAAATCTATCTAATAATGCTACAAGAGTGTACAACGTGTAAATGAAATAAATACATAAGATGAGAAATTGTAGAAATTGTATGCATCCTGATAGTTAAATAAAATTCGTGGCGAAACCAAACTTAAAGAGTTTTTTGGGTGCATGCCACAGGTAGTATATATACACAGGCGAGCTGTTGTAGCTACGACGGTGAAAAACGTAACGAAAACCTCAAAAAAAACCGAGTTTGGGGGTGTAATTTTAAGTTAATTTTAATCAATGGCAACACTCGACTTCATCATCCTTACAATTTTATAGCTGTGCGCACAAGTGCAATAGATTCTAATTTGATTTTGTCATTAAAGGATTTTCAACTGCTGTCATAGAAAAAGCTCCTATAAGTTAACCAGCATGTGTTTGTATGCACGTTCATTGGTGTGTGTGTGTGGGTGTAAGTGAAAAACAATATTTGAACAACTGTAGAGTTTCCTTCTACAAGAGCTGCAAGCACAACATACTATAAGAAAACAGCTTGACTTATCTATAAGTATATAGATGGAGTGAGTTTTCGTACACAGCTGCGAAAATTATAATAGCACCACTAATCAAGTCTTTCTTACAGGCCAAAAAAAGAAGCTTCAAGTTTCAAAATTTTTTCAAGTTAATATTTTCTGTGTAATGCTTAAAGCTTCCACTTAACGTAGAGTATAAATTTGTATTGGTACGATAACAAAAACCTTTTATTTTAATTTTGTTTTTTTGGAAAACGTAGTAAAAACATGCGAAAGAAATAATAATACGTAATTCGCATTCGATATGTTTAACAAATATACCTTTATAAAAGAATTATAGCTATTATATTAATCACCGAGGAGTATTTAAGCAAACTTTTTATTGTAATTTGTCGTAAAATGCACAGAAAAAATTGAAGAGGATGAAATTATCAAAAATTCTTTTTTTTTTAATCTTACAGATAAGTTGTTCGATTGGTTAGGGTTATGATTAAAGAGATCATTAATATGATTTGACCTAGTTTATTGTCAAAAAGGTGATCTGCTAGAGCAGTTAAGGTCCTTTAAAGACTGCCACAGAGCAACGAAATGTCTTAAATATTAGAGAGAAATGTTTCTTACATCTCAGAGAACACAACTCAAAAGCCGGGATCCATTGGAGAAGCAAACTTTTTTAGTTTTACACGTTAAGTCAGCCGATGCATGGAAGAATACTTCATGAACAGAAGTTTGTTATAAATGGCTTTGTTGCCCTGGTTTTTTGGCATGTAAGAAAGGTTGCCTGGTGGTGCTAGTATAATTTTCGCACTGTACATAAACGGATTGCTGATAACTGTGTGAGTTTGTATGTGATGAAAACGTTTATTACTTAATTGAGCTTTAAATCAAGCTGTTAGCCACGGAGACACTGGCCGCAAAGGATTTTGTTAGGACTGCTTACGGTTGTTTGCTTTTAATACAAAACAAGCACAGCAAAATGTGTGCGTAAAACTTATAAAGCTAATAAGGGGGCTAAGGCATATTAAATTTATAAGGGTCGCTTAAGAGGGTGGCTCAAATAGAAGACTTACATCTGCAGAGTTGGCAATACTGTGAAATGATGGCGAATGCTTGTCGGCTGGTATTAGTTTAATCTTTTTTGAACGATTTAAAAGGTTATTAACGAGTTAAAAAGAGTTAAAAGATAATTATAAAATAAAGTTTGGAGTTAAAAAAGGTATACAGTGTGTGTTAAGGTTGACGAGGATTCAAGTACCTGTTACCTTTACAATTAACTAAAAACTAGAAATAATTATTTGGCTTGACTAAAATAACCTTAAACATTTCCAACTTAAGTAGGGCAGTGGGTTTAAATCAATAAAAATCAACTAAACACACACAATGCGTCAAAAACAAGATGCTATAAATTAAAGTTATGTATAGATAGACAATACAACAATACATAAAGGTATAGATATATAGAGAGCGAGAAAGAAAACTGACAGACAGACGGTAGAAATACGAAAAAACAAATACGTTTATAAATATTTAGGTAGTATATTAGATATATAGACGAGTCTTAAACAGGAAATGATTGAAATAATGTAAGTTATTTGCATTTTTGTTTTATTTTGTATTTGTTGATTTTTACTACCTTGTCGCGATTATTACTGCCCGCGCCCATCCTATATCTCAAAGAAATGGATCTTTTTGCTTTTAAAAGGGCATTCTAAAACAAACAAATTAGATATAGGTATTTGGTAGGGCATTTGTTAGGTATAGCACGAACTAAAGGTCTATATTTAGATTTAAAAATATATGTTAAGTGGTTAGGATATTTAGTATTTAGATTAGCTGAAAATTTAATAATCACTTAATATAAGGACTGGCACATTTAAAAACCATAACAAAAGATAAACATATTTCAAAACAAAAACTTTTCAATTAACCATTTTGTTAAAAATTAAACCAATACAAAAGTTTAAAAAATAAATAATATATGATAGGCAGTGTGAAACTTACCTCAGCGTCTGGCTGCGAACGATCCGAATCATCGTTATCCAAATTTTGATTCTCTAAATGCTCTTCCTCGGTCTGCGGCATTTGTTGTAGTTCCTCTTTTGATTTAAAATCCAATTGCCTGATGTACAATGGCATTATTAAGCCCAAAATGACCTGGTTATAAGGAAAAGAGGTTATATAAAATAAGGTTGTGTAATTAAAAAACAAAAGCTGACTTTAAAATTTGTATTCTTGCGGGTTCGCAGGCCACCCATCCAGAGATCGGCGAGTATGACCTGACTACAGGGATGGGCAAGCAGGGCACGATGATTGGCTGCGACGGCCAGTGATAGGCAGCTTTGATTAGACCACGAATGCAGCTCGCAGGTGAGTAAACGTTGCGCCTTCTCCGCATCTTGACGATAGCTGAAGTCCAACAGTTTATTGCCTGCCATATCCATAACAACAACCACAACCAGAAACACAACCGTAACAAAGCAAAAGTCAATTAATTGGCCACAAAGGTCAAAGGCTCATTAAATACGGCAGCAAGCGCGTGATTTACAAATGTCAACTATACTTAACTTGATTAAATCAAAAGCATTGCCACAATTGAGCAACGAAAAACTAACCTTTGCTCTCAAACTCTTTGGCATAGGAGCGCAGCTCCTCATAAATTTCCGTATCCAAATCATCTTCGGCCGCTTCGTGGGCCATTGCCTTGTACAGTTTGCAGGAGACAAGCGATTTGGCCAGCGCCTCCTCGCCATGTGTCCACATGAGGAGCGCCATTTGCTGCCGCTTGGTAAGCACCGCCCAGATCTGTTAAGGGCCCAAATGGCTCAAATAAAAATCGGGATGGCGGAAAATGCTCATTTATTCATTACGCACCAGTAACTCATTAAAGGGGAACTCGAACAAGGCCATTTCGGTGGTAAATGGCAGTAGTCCTGTTACCAGGCTCAATGAATTGGCACCCGCAGAACGCTGATAATGATATGTCGAGGACTTGCGGCACGCATTTGCATAGCTGTTCATCACCTTCGCATAGATGGGTCGAAACTTTCGACGCGTATAATACGATCTGCAATAGGCACGAAATATGTAATACATTTATACTTGCCGCAAAGGAAAGTATTTTTTCAAACAAAATTTACATTTAAGCTTAACTTATTTTGTCCAGACAGAAAAATAATTATAATACCATTGAAAAACAAGTAGAAACGTTGCAGTCGGAAGCAACCGACTGCGGTATACTCGTTACCCGTATTCAAAACGGATAAAAAGAGAACTGATTGCAAGGATATACGGATACGACGGGTGTCCGCTGCGTTCAAAGATTGGCTGATGCATATATTTTGGGAATGCCACCAGCTTTATTACTACCAGCTATATTGCCACCAAAATTTACGACTCTAGTCTCATCAGCTTAAAGGGTGTCGAAAAAAGTTACGTTCATTCAGACGGACATTGCACAAACCTAATATGCTCTTTAGCTTCGGTATCGAGTGTAAAAAGCGAGAGTTTCTTGTTTGGTTTCACAATTATTTGCTGAGCTCCGTCAATATTGCATTTACTTTGTTGTCGACGGGTTCGTTCCTGCCAGTTGTCCTGTTCTTGTTTATTTAGCTCTCATCCTTTCTTTCAATTTCCGCCTCTTTTTACATCAGCTAGGCAGTTTAGTTTAGTTTTATAGAATATTTTTCAGTATTCATATTTGTGTCTGATATTTTTGGCTTAGAGTTAAATTTATTCATACTAAAGGTTCCACCCAAGCTCAAATATATAGTTACCATCTTAAAAAAATCTTATTAATTTTAACAAAGCCAAAATGCACATAAGTTTCATCGGAAAGCAACTAAATGTTTAAAACGAAGTGATGCTATTTAATGTTTTGGATAAATGAATGAACTACCCTAAGTTGTGCACAGCTACTAGGTAGGGTAGTTCATTTTTTTTATTTTTTTTTTTATTATTATTTCTGCAAGGATATTCAACTGTCCTTGGATATATCATTTCATGAGCGGCTCGAATAATCAAAATATTTGTTTTAGCTTGCTTTCTAGTTTTTGCGATTTTTTTTTCAGCTGGTGTACTTCCTCCTTAATAAAGGCTTTACAAAAAAAAAAAATAAATAAAAAATATCAAAACAAATATAAATAATTTATGACTCATAAAAGTGCGACACTTTCAAATTCAAAACTTTATGCTAAGCAAATCAAAAACTTTAACGCTTTTAATTAAGCACAAATTCGCTAAGAGACTGTTCGCTTGCCTGTTGCTGATGTCTAGACAATGGTATCAAGCAGCGACAGCAACAAGAGCTAAACTGAATGACAAGCAAACAGACACAGCACTCCCCCACCCAGAAAAGAAATGTATTTGCCAAAGCCAAGCAGCCAGGCGAGAAAAGGCCAAACACAAACCGTAATTTAATCGAAACAACAAGTTTTGATGCCAGTTTTCAGTTCAAATTTGAACTAAAGAGCATTTAGATGGGCATTTGTCAGATAACTTGTGACCTTTTGACTGAAGCGCAAAAGCCAAGCACACTCGGCTATTGCCAAATTAAGTAGTTTATCTAGCTGAACGACATCAATGAGCTCTACGGATAGCTAAATAAATGCCATAGACCAAAAAGGCAAACATGTTAAATTAGAAAGTGCACAAAGCAGACACTTTATTTATTTCATTTGCAAAATATATTTACATCAAATCCCGAAATGTATTTCATTTCATTCAATTTCAAAATAAAAGCTTCAATAATAGAGTCTTTTAAATTCACAACCCTTTCGCTTTTTTCATTGTGATTTTTAGGTCTATCAAAAGTAAGTTTCCCTCCGTTCGATTCGTTTGACTTTTAATTAAATTACTTGGTTGATACATTTACCATTTTTTAGCGCGTAATTGAAACCCCAAGCGATTAAAATTAATTATATCAGATTTGATACTCTAACCAATGAGTCTTTTTTTTGCTTTACTCTTGTTAGCATTAGAGTAAAGTTGTGTTCTAAAATAATTATTAAATAACGTAGAGCAACGTAGTTTAGTAATGTGTTATAATTGTATAAGGAAAGCATAAGAAAAAGGAAAAAATAATACAGAATGGATCTAATATTGACTAAATAAAATTTGCCTATAATATAATTTTTAATAGTTTAATCTAATTGAAAGTGTTTTCTAATACTCTACCGCAAGTCTCAGTAATTTAAAACATATTAAAGACAACACACAAAGCAATCGCAAAAGCATCCTTTTATTGAATTTAAGCCGCCACATTTTTCGCTTAGCCAGCGAAAATTATAATGAGGAATAATTACAGGCACCCTTTGCCAGCCATGCATATCTCGACTTTTAGCTTTGAGACACCGGTTTTTTAATTTTTTTAAATTTTGCACTCCTTGACAGTGGGAAGGCGAGCGCGTCAACTTGTGCAAACTTATTACATTTTCCTAAATAAATTCAGATGAGCGTCGAAGCGGCTCGTCAAATTTTATCCGGCAACAAGTTAAAGGCACCAGACTGGAACATAGCCTCGCCATCGACGCCCACAACGACCAAGTGAGACGATAAGGGCGCACTGGCGAAAAACAAATTGTTGGATCAAAGTTTAACTTACAGCGCTGATGTGATAAAATAATGTGCAGACGCCACATTATCCCCAGTCTACCACTTGTTTTTGTTGCCTTAAAGGATTTGTTATCCACAAGCAGCTTAAAGGACATCGCTAACAGCCCGACCATTCGGGTCATTATGAAACCCAAGCTCTTAATTGCCAAACGCTTATTATTTTTTGCAACTAAAGTGCAGTTGTGTTTATTCAGTTGATTTCAAAAGAGCCTCTTCTGGCTATAATAATTGAAAGCAAGGGGCATTGTTTAGATCGAGACGCTCGTGTATTTGTTCAAGATGAAATATTATATTTTATAACGGACATTTAAAGAGCCAACGTACTCAATGATTAGTGTTTTCCAACTGGTTTGGATTAATAAGTATTATTATATAAAGTTCATAATTACGTATTAGTGTTTAGTTTTGCAAAATTGTAAGAAAGTACGCGACAAATAAAAATAAAACTTGACACACACATTTTGCCAGATATTAAAATAAAAATAAAAAGTAAAAGATTATTAATACCAGTAAACAAACGTTTTAGAAAAGTTTTTGGGAGTTTGTTTTGAGCATAGCATACTTTTTTAAACGGCACGTGTGTTAGTGGCTGCATATGACGATACTTACCGATAGGCTCCGCCCATTAGTTTGTTGATGACAAGGCCAATGTCATGTAGCGTGTAAATGTAGCCCTTAGGTATATGCGGACGTACGTCCCGTAATATGTAACTGCAATTGAAAATGTAATTCGTGCGAAACATTATCATAAGCCCAATATTAGACAAAAAAAGTATGCAAACTTTCAAGCATCTAGCTGTAAAGGTGTCGAAAAACATTGTTTTCTTTCGGACTGACAGATGGCCAAACACCATGACGAGCATTGCACGAAACAAATATACTCTTCGCCTTCGGTATCATAAACAAGAGTAAGTTTGTAAGAGGGCATTTTCACAGTAAAATAATTCGTAGTATGACAAGAAATATGTTGCTCATGCTGCTGCGTCTGCCCTATCATCCCACATTTTTTGGTAGTTTACTCACCCCAAAGTATTGGCCGGACCGTGTTTTGTGTTGTAGAGCTCTTCAAGGCGGGGTATTGTTAAAAATTTCTTCATTGAGACGCCGTTCTCCAAAAGTAATTTCACAAAATCGATTCTATCATGTTCGAGTGCTTGCATCATAGCCTCGTCCAAAGCGCCTAAGGGTACGTACACAAATTGTAATAAAACGTAATGACAGTGTATTGAAAATTATGCCTAAACTGGACATAAATGTTCTTGTATAAAAATATTTATATACTAGAAGACCTGCTTACCATTCGGCCATTCCTGTCCGTACACAAATATCTCACTGCGAGCTATGTCCACACGATTCCATGTTAGAGCCAAACTCAGCTGCTCTGGCGGACTGAGATGCTGAGACTTAAAGAGCGCTGTTAGTATTGTCTGATCCAGCTCCTGTGCCTCGCCTTCAGGCTTTTCCTGTATGCGAAAGACAGTAATCTGTGGGATGGCACCCCCAAAAGGAAGGAGAATATGATAATAAGCCTTAGCCGCTATGCATAAAAAAAGAATTTAGGTCGAAACAGAGCCTATTTAAAATCCAATAAAAGTCCTTATTACGACTATGACGAATTTTATCAAAATTCTGTTTTATAAATAGCTGAAATTTAAGCGCGCTGGAGATTTTAAATTCATTACACGTTCAATTGAATTTCGTTTGCTAATTATTTTTACTCACTTAATGCTAAGTTAACTGGGCCAGAGCAAAACAATGACCGCGTGCTTGAAGGTGCTTAAGTTCTTCTTAACTACTAATTAAATATTTAAATCTGTATGCGGAAAAGTTCAGCGATCTATAATATTAAGGTGACGTTGTTTTATAAGCGTTTAATTATTGCAAAGGAGCATCTCCATAATGGTTTTGAAAGTCAATTATGTTGGTATGGTTATTTTTGATATAAATATTTTATACAAAAACAATTTCACAAGGATTAAAAATGCATTAGTGAAACCTGAAGTAATACAAGAATAAATGTTGAGATGGGCAGACAATTTATATGGAAAAGTTTAAGCTCATTGTGTATTATGTATAAACACAAGACATTTTTTGCAACACTTGTGCAAGAAGTAAATTTTTTTGATAGTGCTCGACTTAAATAACAAGGAAACAATTCTTTTAAAATGTATTTTTTTGGCAAACAAGTACAAACGTTATTACAAAAGTTAAATAAAAGTCATCTGAATTAACAATGTTAGATAAAATCTATTGACTGTAAGGGAGGAATAGTTTGCCGTCAGCTTTTAATCCAACTCCAAATCTTTGCTCATAATTTGTTACCAGCTTTAGACCTTAATACTTACCAAATTCTTATTGCGTGTGCATTGGAGCAGCTCCTGGTAAAGTTTTTCAGCCGATTCCAGGCCAACTTCAAAGGTTTTTTGAATGGTGCCAATAAGATAATCACGCATAGACTCCAGCACAGGTTGTTCCTCGCCATCAGATGCATATCTACATTAACATGTGGAATTCAAAGAGAAAGTAAGGCATTAAATTTAATTAAAAGAATTAAATTAAATGTAGCAATGCAAAAAGAGTCACAGGATTCTTTGCTGAACAAACAACCACCAAAATGGGCTTCGTGGCGTTTGCGTAACTTTGTGGCCTAAATTATGTCTTTTGGGCCCCAAATTTGTATAATTAGCTAAATGTCGTGTACTTAATGAACTTCTGGCTCTGCGTGGCTGCCTGCAGCAGCCAGAACTAATAAAAATATCAGCGAACGTTGCCAGCACCGCAAAGTAAATAAACAAGGACATCATGCCAAACAGCAGCAGGAGTCATAGAAACCGTGCATGACAACAACACGTTCCTAATTAAATTTACAAAATTTACAGTAACTGCGGTTGCACATCAATTGCGTAGATGAATGTCTAGCAACATCAGTCCGGTGCTTTAAATTGCCTATCTGGCAATCAGTCTATGATGCTGTGAGAAATCCTTGCAATCCGTTTAACCTTACTTGTGCACAAAAGCGAGCAGATCGGCGGCACGCCCAGAACCATCGCAAACAACAACGGGTACAGGGGGCGAGTCCGTCACGTATTCCAGGACAGCACGTATTGTGTTTGTGCCGCCTTCAATCACCAGACAGACGACGGGCGTACTGGAATGTGTGACTGCAACAAGAAATAGAAAGAGCAAATAACAACATGGTAAGCAAGGTATAAACAAATTATGTTAAACATATTGGACATCAAAAGGTGCAAGTCAATGCTGTAACTTAGCTAAGATGAGATGAGATGAGCTGACCTGCGGGTGATTTACTTATACATACATATTTATTTGTATGTTTGTGTATAACAAGTACTGTTTGCGACCAATAAGAGTTACAAGAGGCATTATAATGCCACACGACAGCACTTATCTTGTCATATTTATGCCCAGTGCCAAGTTGTGTGGAAATACAATACTTTTTATACAATAACATTAGCTGAAGAACAATACATATTATTTATAACAAACCCTTTAAAATCATCCTAATGGTTTAATTCTTAGTTCTTAATAGTTTCCTTGGTTTTTGTAAACTTTCCTCAGCCTTTGAATGTTTAAAAGTGCGCCTAAGGCTTAAAAAGCTCTGAATAAACCGTATATATATACATTTATTTAGTTTCAATCAAATAAAATAACTTCAGATAATATGTAAAACTTTCCTGTAGTACAAGTTTTAACAAGATTCCAATAAATCACAGAAAATCTTCTTAATAAGCATTTGTATTCTATACTTTTAGCCAGTGTCATTGCAGCTTTAATAAACATTTTCAACATTGTAGCTGCATGCAATTTTGTTCTCGAACAATGGAATTGAATGAAAAGTGTGCTACTATAATAAATGGAATCCTTGATCCGCAAAGCATATGAATCTAATCAAAAATTCCGTGCTTTCGTTCTGAGAATTTTAATCCAACTAAACTGATTGCTTTTAGCTTACAAAATGTTGCCGATGAAATGACTTGGTGTACTTACATGGATGCAATTTTAAATTCGAGATGAATTTCTCCAGTTTGCGTCGCAATATCAATTCGGCTCCGTATTTTGCCTGAGTGCCATTGTCGACGAGTAAGAAATATGCATGCCGATTGTTCAGCACAGCCAATTTGGATCTGTAAAAGAAAAGGGAATACGACAAATGTTCAGCTTAACATGGGAATCAAAGCATGTGGCAAGCGTTTGTCAACTCATCAATAAAAGAAACCATTTGCAACAGGTGCGACAAACTCAGGGCTAAACATCAATTATATGAGTCCTTTCGCCGACTCATTAAATATGCATTAAAAGCTGTTCACTTACCTAGGCGAGCTAATACTGTGGCAGGGCACCTCTCGATTGTGGCCCAACAGCTCGTGATTGCGCTCCACAATACCCCAGGGCGCAATACCGATGCTGACCACACGTCCGGTGCGCTGTTGCCCTTCCAGGAGCAGGGCGTCTCCCACTTGTTTGGTGACGCCTGTAAGTAGACATTGGCAGAACAACAATCAAAGTTAGTCAGTCACAACCACAGCAACAGCTTCACTAACAACAATGTAAAAAGTAAATGGGTTTTTTTGTGCGTTTCCTTTTTGGCTTTTGTTTTATTTTATTAAGTTTTGAAAGCCAAGTACCTTGACTTTGACTTTCACTTTAATTTCTTCTTCTTTTGTACATATATTTTTATATTTATGTAAGTTCTGGAATGTTCATTGGAGGCGGGTTGGCAAATTTAATAACAGCTTGAGCACAAAAGAGAGACGACAAAAAAAAGCACCATAATAAACAATGTGAATGCTCAGTGCATTGTTTATACCCTAACAAAATAGTGTACAAAGAAGCTGAGCTTAGTTTTAATTAAAAACTATGTTTATAGATTCTTTACTTAAGGTATTTATCTAATACTTGTTAAGCTCTGTTATTACAGCATGGAAAGCAAAACTAATGTTTCTTTATCCGGCACATGACAATTTCATTCTGGATAAATTTAAGCTGAACTCATTTCATCATAATTTTCAGATGTTATCAAGATGCCAAGCAGCAAAATTTTTAGTGTGTTGAGTTTCATAAAAGAAAGTGTGTGCGATTTTCGCTTGGGATTTTTATTTTTTTAATTTTCAAACAGACTTGTTGTAGTTGTTGTTATTGCTGATGCTGTGCATGGGTCAAAGCATTTAATACTACTCTGGTTGGACTTTGATAAATTTATTTAAGTTTGGTCTTGCGTTTAAGTTTTGCTTGAATAGTGGGTCATAAAAAATAGTTGAGTAGGTCGTTAAAGTTAAATTGAACTCACCCGTATTGGTTCCGCCGGTGAATATCCATGCGCCTGTCGTCTTGGCCGCCTTTAACAGTCCTTTGCGAATCTCCTGCGAAAGCGAAAAATCAGATTGTCAGTTACCAAAATATAAAAAAGAAGAAGCTTAAGTTTACGCTATTCAATTAGCGTGAGAAAGATGACACTTGCAGGTAAAAGATATATCAAAAGACGCATAATATTAAAAACTTTTTCGTTCACATACCTTTTTTAGTTTAGCCTGCAAATCAAAGTTGGCTTTTCCGCCTTGCACTGTGATCAAAAGTTTTGGCAATTCTAGATTCCATTCCTTGGTGAATAGCTGTACCAGCAGCTCCGGCCGCGTATCGAATGACAAACGCACATACTAACAAATCAAATACGCAAGAAACAGTTGGGCGGAAGGCGGGAGTTAGTTCAAAAGTCATTGCCAAAGTCAAGTGACTCTGGAGACCGATTCTCAAGGTACTCAAACAAAATTTCGTTTTAAGAGCCACATGCCACATGCCACGTGCCATACATGGCTCTTATGAACTCACCTGAGCCTTGGTGGGGTGTGCTCCACCTTGAAATTCAATGGTGCCATAAGCATCGGTGGGTTGAGGCCGGGTGTGTTTCGTGGGCAGCCACAAATCGCCTGGCGAGCCACTTTCGATACCGGCTATCGTCTGATGTGTGACTTGTACTTGGCCGCAGCAGCATCTGTCGTGTTGTAAAGCGATTGTTTGTCAATGTTTTTGCAGTTTGGTGCAAAGGCCTATTTATTATACGCAGGCAGAATGCATTAGATATGGCACCAAAAATATGGCTGGTCAAAAAGTTTGGATCGGAAAAAGGCCAAAGTGTTTGTGTTGATTTATTCTCAATGTCACACTTGCAAACACAAGTCAACCAATCTTATACACACACACACACTAACAACAAAGTATTCACGTGCCATACTCACGCACGTGTTAAATAAACTGTTATTTATGCATGTGCGGCTCTTGTGTGTGGCGCTTGTTCTGATCGGCCTTGTTTATGTTGGCTGTTTTACATTTCTTGCAACTGTTGCTTACTCATACAGCTGTCACATTTGCCTTTATGGGTGGGTGGGTGTGTGTGGGTATTTGTGTGTGCCTGTCTTGACTGTAACAAAAGATTTTGTCAGAGACAGGCTGTCTGCTGCTCAGCTTTTGGCAGTTGCTCAGAACTCTTGGCACTGTTTAATAATAAATTTCAATTACAACTAACTAATACAAGCCAGGCATATGCTTCAGTCAGCAACAATAAATCAATCGCAGATCAGATACTATTAGTCTTCCGTCCATCATATGCTAAGATTTGCGCAGTGTATGAAGCTTCACAAACTAAAGGAATTCTTTTAAGAACTGCATGAAAGTAAGAATTTATGGCGCTTAATTTCTACTAACAATAAGCAGTAGAGCGGATTTGGCTGTTTTATATTTATTCATAAAATATATGTTACTTAACAACAACAAATTTTCAGTTTCTATTACATCAAAAAATCAAGGTAAAAATAATATTTTAGTTCATATTTTATAAAATATTGGAATTGCAAATAAATTTCAAAATGATCAGAATAATTATTTTTAATCAATTTTTCATTTCTTTGGTATTTCCTCTCCTTTGCCTAGAAGCATACGGTTCTATTCAAGTTTTTTGTAATAATGCGTGATTTATTGACTTCTAAATCGGTTTTCTTAGCTAAATTACCTATAATATATTTTTAAACATGAATGTTTTCTTTTAACTTTTTAGCTAATTTCAACTTTTTTACAACATTAAAGACAGTTAACATGTTCCGTCAAGATTTGATAAGATGGGATTGAAACGCTTCTATAAAAATACTCCCACTTGAATTGCCACCTAGCGAAAATGCGATGTTCGTAGCCTTTTTTTGCACGCCATGTGGTTTTGAGTATACAAATTAAATAAATCTATGAAGTTGTGGCACATGCAACACATGTTGCTAGCTTACCGATCAAGCTATTTGAGTCTCGCATAGCCATGAGCTATGTGAAATATACACTACACACACAGACACGCACACATACACACACACACACACGAACGCATACAGAAACAAGCACTTAGAAACGAACATGGGCAAATAAACTAATTTATTTAGTCAGGACAAAGAGAGATAGAGAAAGAGAGTGAGAGATGTTTGTTCGCATTGGATTTTTGACGCGGCTAACAACTGTTAACAACAAGAAGAATTTGTCAAGCGACAACAAATGAAACAGATGCAATAGGGGCCCAAAACAGCTGCCAGGCAAAGCTAATGATTATGGGTTAACAGCGCTGCTAAAACAAAACCAAATATTTAAGCAGCAGCCAAAAAAAGCTGATAAGAACTTCAGAGTCAGCATCGCGTCGAGTCAAAGCCATAAAGCCTTCATAAAATATGTACGGAATATACAATATGCAGTACGTTACTGCAAAACTTTCACCACAATAAGCCAAGTCAAATCATAGATAAAGAAAAAATGGAGAGGGCGAAGACACAAAAGGCTGGTAAGTTTATAACGCATTTATCTCAATTGGTTAGGGATGGGAGCGCATCTTGACGGATCAGACGAATGTAGAGGAGAGGGGGAGTGGTGGGGGAATGGGCTATCTGCCTGCCAGCAATAATAATAAACAATAAAATGCCAACGCCAAAAATGAAACTGAATACACAACGCCTTTCCTCCCTACCCTTCCCCAAAACGAAAGACACCCACAAAACTAGGGCAAATACATCAAACGCGTTTTTGATACGCAAAACTAGGTCAAAATTTAAGTCAAATGCGAACAGGCTTTCAAATAAGAGGGGTTGTGTTCTAAAAGGGCGGTTTGTTAAAAACTTAAAAACCACATCAGATGCACTTTACTTGCTTAATTGGTAAATCAAATGCAATTGAATAGCACTTACCTTGTATCTTCCTTTGGGCACGGTATGAATTTGATGCACTCGCGTTTTTGAAAATTTGTCTCGATCCAACTGCGCGGCTGATGCTAAGAGATGTTTTTATTTTTTTTGACAACAGATAAAAGAAAATTTAACAAGTGAGAAAATCATATTAGATGAATTGCACAAATATTTTTACAATATTTTAGTTCGTTTTTTCAATCTTTATAAATCATACATTTAAGAGTTAAAGACAAAATCATATTTATACAGGCTGTATCCAATTTTGAGTCTTTCAAATATAATAAATGCATTGCAGTCAACATTTGTTACTACTGCATTGCTGCTTTTGTATTGTTAAAAAGTGTTTTAGAAGCATAAAATGTGTACGGCCAAGTGCTTAGTGAAACAGATTTTATAACACTGCTCTACAGCTACAACATATAAAATAATGACAGCATCAACATTGAAATCAAAAAATTATATCAATAAAGTATTTTCTTATATATAAAGAAGTAAATTATTAACTTCTCAGTACGTTCTTAGTCCCAATGAACCATTAATCACTAATATTTAAAAACATTTGTTAAGACTTGGGGCTATGTATATCATTTATACAATAAAGGTAAACAAAGTTATAAATTTTATTTCTTTAAACCTTAAATCTATAGATTACCCCATATATTGACTTTTATTTATTTGGCAAACTAATTATGGATTTACAACTTTTCTGTTTACAAGGCATAAAAAGCATTTACTTGGTTTCCATTACCCACTTTAAACGTTCTCAAGAACTTAAAATTGTTACAAGCTCAATCGCATTAGCCTTATAAAGCGTTCAACATGCACAAGTTTATATATATAGAAGCGTGCCAAGATATATTATTGTTGGCATATTGAAACTTTACGTAACTGCAGTAAGAAGACCATAGCAAAACCATGCCAAATAGTTGCAAATAACAAGAAAAATTAAATCGAAAACTTGCGGGATGATAAATAAAAAAGTATTCACAGACTTAAACTCAAACTCGAATATAAATATTCACTCAAAGTTGTAACAAATGCAACAGTTGGCTACAAAAAATAGGAAAAAAAGAAATAAAATCCCCAACTAAAGATTGCTAACTCTCGGGATGGCAGTTGGCGGTTGGTTGGTTTTTTATTCGAGTACCTGTTCTGTTTGTGTTTGCTCGTTGTTTGCCTGTGCTTTGAGCAAATCACGCACGTTGAGTATTAAAACTTTCGATAACGTCGACGAGACAGAGGAGCGTTTACGCATTCGCTGCCGTTTGCGAATGCCTCGCGGCGTGGTTGGCAAATCCTCTTCAGCAACAACTGGTGTGGCTGGAGGTGCGGCTTGGGGAGCAGTTATAGTTGCATTAGCCGGTGTATTGCTAAATCGTCGAACCGTTGAGAAATCTCGCGAAATTTGACGCAAATATTTGTGCGCTGCGTGCGGTGAATCGATAATCACCATTATTGCAGCTATATGTATATGTTAATGCACTCGAAATATTTAAGGTTTTTCTTTTTCTTGTTTTCGCTTTTATTGCATTCGCTTTTCACTAATGCCAGCTAATATTTCATTGCTGTTTTTGTTGCTGCAGCGGCTGCTGCTGTTGTGGGCAGCACAGCGGATGAATCTCAACTGACACGCACCTGATGCTGTGAACTGATGCTGAAACTAATGGAACAGGCGAATGAGTAGCGCCGCCGCTTGATAAAGCTAGAGTTATTTACAATTTTATTATTTGCACGGCAAACGAACGAGCAAGCCAAACGCATTTCGCGAGAAGCGAGAGAGTGTGATAGAGAAAGATAAAGCATATGCACTTTGTGGTTTTTTGTGCTTGTGGCTGCGGCCAACACAACAAGCCCAACAGCGCTCAAATTAGATAAGCCATAGCCATTACACAGCCAAAAATAGTCGAGTACCAACCAAGCGCGAAATTCACCACTACTTTAAGGTCTACAAAATAGCGACTAGTTTCAATTATTTAAGAGGTATAAAAGTGAACTTTCTTATCTAACTCTTCAAAGGATTAAAATATCAATTTGTTTAGTGTTGAATTTACTCAATTTCTGACACATTCTCATATTTAAAATTTTTATTTTTCAAATTTATCGATTAATTTAAAATGAAAAGTTTTTGTATATAATTTTAAAACAAAAATCTGAATTAAAACAAATGATATTACGTTAAGTTATTTTTTGCTGCGTGTCGTTGTCATAAAAATATGCATGTTTAAAGTTTTTATTTTTATTATATTTGCCTTCAATCAATATACGTCAATTAAAAAAAACCTGCTATTTAAGGATTTAATAGCCAGTTCCAGCAAAATGCGCAAACATTTACAAGAGCTTTTAGACATTTATACACAAAAATGTATAAGTGCTTTCACACGCTATGCTAACAACTATAACGAAGAGCTTTTCATTGTCTAATACACACGCAATAGTTAGCTATGTACTCGTTTAGAGTCTTTGATGTGTTTGGTGAAAGACAAAAACAATGATTTTTTTCGTGACACGGCACACGGCAGTAACTGTACAGAGTTTAGCGGTTGCTTTGTTGCTGTGTTCTTGAGAGGTATTCAGGTGCAATAAATCAATTTGGCTGCTAGCACAACGTGCGTGTGTGTTGGTATTTGTTTTTTAGACGACAGGACTCGTTTCATACCGTTAAGGCGAACCGTTTCAACCCAGCCAGCAAAAGACTTGCTGCATTACGATACTTAACGTAGCACAACAGGCCAGCCAAATGCATTTAATTATTGAGTCTTTCAATGCGAAACCGAGTGTGCCACGAAAAGAAATTACTTATTAATTACTTGCTTGTAATCTCACTTAGCCAATTAATTCAAAGCATAATTGATAAGGCAATAAATTGGCCTCAAGCATCACACGATGTACGAAATACGAAAGCAGCTTCCATCAATGCTGAGAACTTTATAAGGAATATTGCAAACACAGTGTAATTGAAATGTAACTAAATCTGGTTTTGATTAACTATGTTTGTAAAATTATTACAAGCATATCTAGGTCAGAATATGGGTATTATTAAGACATTCTATATTTAATATGGTAAACTTTTTCTTTAATAACCAATTAACAAGGAAATTTTGGATTCAACAAAGCTTTGAACAAATCATTTGTTAAAATTGTTTATGAAGAATAGGTTCATTTTTTTTTAAAGTTATTTTACTAATACCTACTTACAAAATTAATTTCTACTACTCCACCTTCTATTGAAACATGGTTAAAATCCCTATGGTTTCTTATAAAATAAATACAATATTGCTTAAGCAATAAAAATTCAGATATTTTAAACAATTTTACCTTTTCACCAATCTTACAAGAGATACAAAATGCATAAATTTGCACAGTTTCATCAAAAAAGCAAAACAAAACATGTAACATAATTTTTACATAAAGAACAAGAAAAAAAAAAACAAATTATGATTGAATATGCCAAAAAGTACTTCAGTAAAACAAAGGCATGTTTAAACAATAGTAACAAAACAACAACAAGAAGTGTAACAAACAACATAAAACAATTATATGATTGTACAATCTGACAAATCAGAGTTAAATTTTTAACTTTATAGTGAAATGTTGATATAGCTTACCCTGGGCACAGTTATATTTATCAGACCCCAACAGATTTTTTTCAGTCCCCATGGTATCTTTGTTGTGTATTTGACATTTTGTTTGCGATTTTTTGTATAGTTTTTTAAGATGTTATATTTTTTATTGGTTTATGTATATACAAACAGGACATTGATATAATTATATTATTTGATTGGTGGATGAATAACACGTATGTCATTTGTTTGTCGTTGTTTGTTTTTGTGTGCAGTTTTAATAGTGTCGTACGTACACAAACACACACAATAGGTGCATTGATGCACACGTGAACAACAATTTGGTTTTTAAAAAAAACATTTTTTATTTTGTGTAAGAATAAAAACAAAATATATATTTATATAAGAAGATGATAAGAAATATTTTTTATTAAGAATTGTGTTTGCAACCAATAAAAGTGCGTGTGTGTGTAGGAAAGGGATAGTGTAATAAAAATATTTAATTGAATTAGCAAAGAATATAAAGCAAAGTAGTTGTAAACATGGGTTGTAGATAGAGTTTGGTGTATTTTTCGAATTGTGTGTGTTGTGTGAAGCAAAGCAAATTTGTAAATAGAAGAAAAAAATATAATTGTGTTTTAATTAGTTGAGAGCTTTTTAATTGTAGCTCAGATATCAATATCATTATCATTATTGTTATCAGGGAGCGGGTGATTATATTTGTTTTGACCGACTTATTACCAGACCACTTTGCCGGAGGAATTTGTGTTTTTGCGACTCGTTTAATTTAAATTTCAATTTAAATGAAAGATAGCAGTTCTTTGTTAAAAAATTAGCATTAAACATATTTATGAACTCGAGCAATTGTTAAAAATACCGGTAAATCCATTACATGAAAGTACTTAAAGTTATTCAACCGATAAGCCTAAAAGTATGCACTACTATATTATTTTTGTACTAATGTATTTATATTTAAACATACATATGTACATATACACTTTATATCTATGAATTTATGAATAAAATTCACAATATTAATGCAATGTGCAACATTTATAACCATTTTCAATAAATTATCCAGACTAAAGAGTATTCAAACTAAACAAAAGGCGACACTTAACAAAGCTCAGCTGCAAAAACAAAAGTAAAAATACAAACAAAATCCCACACACATTCACGTAGTCAAACCGAAAAAATACAAAACATTTGTCGTGCTGCACATGTTGCATTTGCTGCTATTCAAAGTTAAAATTCAAAGGGTGTGCCCACTTATCCTTCTCCTCCCAACCGCATCCCCAGTAGGAACGCCCACAGTCGACCAGTTTACATTTCATTACTACACAGCTGGAATGTGACTATGTGTTTTGTCTAAGTGCTGAGTGCTGCGTATAGTTAAAGTAACAGTTATAACAAAGTGTTTCAACAACCTAACCCATCCATTCACAGACGGGTTGCACTTTAAATGCCAGCTCGCTCTCAACTATTTTGCCGCTCTCACCTAAATACACATAACAAAACACAAACACAAACTTAGTCACAGATTTGGGTAGCCGCAAGGTAACTAACTGATATGGCCACGAATTAGGTTGACAAGTCTGACAGCTCTGCACCATACAGCTCTGCACCATACACAAACACCACATCATTTGCAAACAAATTAATTATACGATCAGAAGCGAATTCATTCTACATATGTAATTCAATTAAATTGCCGAATGGTGGACAATAATTATTGTGAAACTAATGGTATATTTAATATATACGTATGTATGTACTAAGGTTTAAATGTGTGAACTAAATTGTTTCTATAAATTATTAGCTAGTTGGGGTCACACGATGATTTTTTTGTAAAATTTGTAAAAATTCGCTTAATGAAAGTGTGACCGTAATTTAATTGGGAAAACTTTTGGCTCAAAATTGTTTGCTGCTTATATATTTTAAACGTACAAAACAAAATATTGGCTTTCTGATATTTTGCCCCACATTACTATCCATATTTTTAAATAACACAAATGCCTAGTAAAATCGGTGTAGAAATGTATAGACTTGGTACAACTTGATATTTAAATGGAATTGAAAAGAGAACATCTTCGTTTCTACTTATGCCATAAACGGTATAAGTGAATAGAACTCGTTAAAAGTATTTGTCATATTACGTATACGTAGCATATATTTTTCACAGTGAACTGCACTTGCTGCCACTATTGCTGGCTATTAAATAAAATGTATGGTCACCTTATATATTGGCACAGCAGATATAAACTGGCCCTAAAGAACCAAACAAAGATAAAATCACACATTTCTTTAAAGAGAACGTTAAACTTAAATCTTTGACATTTCAAGTGAGCGCCACAAGGCAGGAAAATGGCAACATCTTTTGAATAGACTTTAAAAACAATAACAAAAACATTAACTGAAACTTAAACCGAAATCAAATCATCAAAACAATTCAAGAGAATGAAAGATTCAAGACATTCATGCTAACATTAACTATGGAAAATATGCAATTTGCAATTTGCAATGAACCGACATCTGGTTAACGGTTCATTGCAATCACACGTTAATGGACGAGGATTCATTAAAACAAATTATGGTTGCTGTCAATTGGAATAATGTGCATATTGCAGTCGGCCGTTGACGGGAATTGCCAAAAACCATCATTGTGCCACGTGCCACAATTGAAAACAACAACAACAGCAATTTCTGTGGAACTTGTATAACGCACATGCACAAGTGAGTTTGCATATGCGGTTATATAATTGTGTGCAGCCAATAAAATTGGTCATCCTGTGCGTCCTGTCAATGAATATTAATGCTTGTAGGGTGCATCAGCAGTATTTGAAGCCACGAAATAGATAAAGAAAGCTAAAACTAGGTCAACGAAAATCAAACTTACATCTTTTATTATCAAATCAAAAACACAAAAGTATCCTTGTTTCGCACTTTACGCAACCTTACAATACTTTACTCTTAATAATCAGTTTATCGTAACTTTGTCTTAGGAACATTTGAACACTAACAATTTTCCAGAATCCTGCTAGCAAACGAAAAGCTATTGAATGCAATTGCATTTACATAACTCAATTTAGAATGCTTCTCTCTTTGTTGAAACATAATCGCATTCATAAAAGGCTTAGAGACAACTTAGTTTTTCTTACAAAGTGCTGGTTTTTGTTTAATTGCAGGTTAAATGAAAGAGACAGATTTGTTTTTATCTTTACTCCAGCTGTTATCCACACAGAGGCATCATACGAAAGTATTTTTATATGCATTTTTATATGCATGCGCAGAAGGAAAGCAGAGCAACAACTAGCAACGACAACATCTCAACAAACCAGTAGCCAATTTGTCTGTCCTGGTAGCAGTTGACTGGCAACCGGTGGAGGGAAGTTGGAAGCAGATGCCTTCTCTGCATATTCTTGTGTTGCACAGTTTTTTATTGAACTGGAAAGCTGGCAGGCTGGCAACTTTTCCAACGTGGCAACTCAATAAAAGTTGCACAACAACATGAACTCCATTTAATATCCACATCAAATGGCTCACTTCGTGCATAACGGTAAACCTCAATTTTTGCACCAGCAACTCGTAACCTATCACCCAACCGCAGCGTCGACAACAACAACAGCAACAAAAGTTCCTGTTGCGATGTTGTTGCTGCTGTATTCACCTGCTGTCGACTTCATTCCAGATCGTTAAAGTGGAAAATTGAAACAGAAGCTGTGCATAGTTGATGAAGTGCAGTAACCACTCAAGAAATAGCAGCGCGCTCAACTGATGGATCGTACGTCAGCTTTAAAGCATGTATGTATATAACTTTGAATAAGTATAAGAGAAGAAAGCGTCACACTCAATTAACACATGCTTGCTAAACAAATACAGAGAGTGATAGCGATTGAGTGAGTGCGGAAGAGCGAAAAATAACAGCTGCTGATTAATGCAGCTCGACAATAATAACAACAATAACAACAACACACAATGCAGCATATTGTTTTTAAATGCACTTGAATCGACTTAACGCAATGCAACAAGCCAATTAAATTCATTTGCCGCGCTAAACTCAGCTAATAACCAATGTATAAGTTTTATAAAGGAAACTTTTTTGTAACTTACAAACACCCAGTTGGTCTCGAAAAACATTTGCAGGCTTGATGTTCTTCTTGTTTTGGTTTTTTGTTATTGTGATTGCGCACTGGCAATTAGAAGCCGCAAAATAACTGTTTTGTTTCGTAATATACTCAACACGTACATCAAATCAACGAAACGTATAGCAAAACATAAGCAATAAACTTAATAAAAAAAAACGAAAAACGAAAAAAAAAAACTAAAGTATTTCACGCGCTATACAGCACTTCTCTCACATGGCGTTTTCAAAGTCGCGGCACATACTGAGTAAACTGTATTTTCGAAGCGCTCAAACTGTGGCAATGGACAGCGCGAATAAACACTCACGTGCTGGAGGCATTCATAGAATATAGAATTTCAAGCGACAACGTAGATAAAATAAAACTCAAGAAATAGCAGAACGATAAGCCGGAGAGCGTTGAGCTGAAACCTAAAGAGCGTCAAGCCAATTTAATGGGTATTTTTTAACTCTTGCTGATTGTTTTCTCTCTCTCTCTCTCTCTCTCTCTCTTGTTGATCGCCGGTCGCAAAAACAAACTTCATTACAGACTTTCGAGTTTTAAAACTTTTGATGCACGTCATAAAAGCCCAGGGCAAACAACTGTAAAGTAATGATTATAGCACACGTTCTGCAGCAGCCGCAACTTGCAGCAACTTAAACTTCGGTTGACAATTACTCATATTTTGCGGTGACGTCACGGTTGTGCAAAGCACATTAAGAGCATACTTTTAGGCTTACCAATTAGTGCACTCTTTATTTTGGCATTTTAATAAAATTCTTTAGTATTTTAACTAGAATTACTGTAAAAGCAAGCTACTAAACAATTTGTTGATTTACAAGGCAGGCAGCCAACTTTCACATACATAACAAACTAAACTACTTATTAAATCGAAAATAGTTCTCTACTTAACATTTGATGCTCAACTAATAATATGTATATCATTAGAAAGTTTATCAAGGCTAGTGCCAAAAAGTTGGGCAACCATAGATTGAAAATGGAAAAAGAGCAAATAGATAAATGTTAGAGTAAGCAGAAAAAACATTTGAAAATAAAAATAAAACGAAAATGTTATACAAGAACGTTGCATTGCATTCATTTCCTTTACTTAATTTTATTTTCATTGTTTTTTTTTTTTTGTTTTTTGTTTTTGCCTTTCACAACAAAGCAGTTTGGGAGTCAGTCAACGTAGCAATTAACAGGAAAATTAAGCGAAAAATAAGGTTAGATAGATGTTTATATGCGTAATATCATTTTGGAGAACAGGAAAGAGATAGAGAATTACTCAATAGTTTTGATGGAAAAGGGTTAAAAAATATATAGAGTTAAAGTTTTGCTTTTTCTATTTTTTTTTTTTTTTTAGTGTGGGATTTGGTTAAGTTGCCTAAAAGTGTTGGTCAATGTGGAGGTTAAGTGGTTAGTTTGCTTACCGGTTTCGCTTTGGGCTTCTGCTTGGCCAATCGTTTCGGTTTCAACATAGTCCGCTATGGACGCTCAGGGACACACACATACACAGATATAGAGAAAGTTTAATAGAGCGAAACGTTTGGAGCGGCACCGCACCTCTAGTACTCTCACGTGATTACGTTATGTTACGTGACGTTACGATGATGATGAACCTGAAGGTGCTGACAGTTGAGTTTGTTTGAAGGTTATCCTGGACAATTCGAATCTTAGTTAATGAGCACAACTTGCAGGCTTGGCAGCCTATATTTTATTAAAGACCGCAAGAGTGGAACGGGGCGAGAATGAAAAATATATTGTTGAATTATCGAGTTTTACTGTTTTTTTTTCATATTAACTTTGGCATGCAGGCGTGTGAAACATAATCCGATAATGTGCTTAAGATTGGCACAAGCTTTTTACTAAATACTTAAAAAAATAACATTAAGTTACTAAGTTTTTCAGAAATAAAAAAATCTTTACATTCTACAACACAACCTTTTTAAGACTAAATATAACTTTAACGTAGTTTAAAAGCAGCTTGCTAACATAATTTAAGCTGACATGTAAAGTGGATTAAGCTTTTAAAAATCACGAATTAATAAATACAATATTATTTTTATTACAATTATTCTTACAATATTTCCTCATATTTGTTAACGATGTCATTAGTACAAGAATAAACAAGCTTAATAAATAAAAGGACTTATACAATAGAAAATCCATAACAAAAAATAATGAATAAATGAAAACAAAATCCGGCACCCAAATAGTACGAATGACAAAAAATATACAAAACAAACGCGGGCTAAAAATGAAAAATTACAGCTGCTGCCTTGAATAGTATTTTCACCCTTGAGGGCATTTACAAATGCATGTTACACTAATTGTGTTTACTTAGGCAACAGCACAAACAAATCAGGGTCATGAAATATACATGCGAAAATGACCATAGCAATCACAACAGTTAAAACAAGAATGATAAGCATCCCAGCACATTTAGAACTTACCTTGACAGGCTTTTTTACGGACACTGTGCGCGTGTATTGGTGATAGACCTGGACATGGTTCGATGTGAATTTGCCCAACATGTGTAGCTATTTTTGTGGCAAAGGTTGCAAGTTCCAAAGGTGCGCAGCTGTTCTGTAAAAATAAAAAAAGCGTTTAAAAACATGTCTTAAAGTTTTACGAGAACAAAATGTAACGTTTCGAGCCTGACAACAAGCCGTTAAGCTGAAATGCTTTTGAAGTTTTCACAGCCCATAGAGCACAACAACTGGGCTCGGTTAATTGAAGATGTATATTTGTGCCAAGAAATAAAGCAAATTTATAAGCATTAAAAATTCAAATTTCTTCGTTAAATGCTGATTATGTTGCCGAGTGTTTAGTAACTTGAAACAGCGCATGCTGCCTGGACCCGTGTTGATCTAAAAAAAAAAAAATGTTGCTGCCACGCCTAATGGCAGAATGACACATGGCCAGTCGACAGCTTTCAGTTTCACCCACGAAAAGTTTCATTTACAGTTAATGCTAAAGGGAAAATAAAAAGAGTTAGAGAGAGGGAAATAGTGTGAAAGAACACGGCCAAGGACCAACTTGGACAGGGCCAACACAAGGCCAAGACCGGAATATGACCAAGTGTGAAGGCACAGGCGAAAAATGTTGCTCGACTAAATTTGAAATAGTCGAAATAAAGAAATGCCCGCCGTGAAATCAAAAAACCAAAAGCAAAAGTTATGGCAAGCATTTAAGCAGCTTAACTTTAATCGTGCGCTTAAGGAAACACGCACGAAAAGTCAAAGAAACAAACAACTGAGGAGCTTACGTAAAATAAAATGAGCAGATACCTTACATAAAAAATATTACAACAATTATACATTAGAAAGAATAAAAAAATTTAATATTTTATTATGTTTTAATGTATGTTCGAAACGAAAATAGATACTTTTGCAAGCTATAATTGCAATCTAATCATCTCGTGAGAGGTCGCTCATATTTGTTCTACGATTCCGTCATCGTCGTAACGACCTACTAACCTAGTCTTAGAAACGTGCATTGAGAATACTGTCAAAAAATGAACATTAGTTAATGTGAGTAAGAACTCATTGTTAGTTTTATAAATATAAAAAATTATGCAATTAACTATAAAAGCAAGGTAAGAAAATATTAAAATATATATTCTATATTTCTAACAGTATCTAAATAAAATTTTTGCTAAAGCGAAGATATCACAAACAATCTTTGTTCTTGTTTTTCTTGTGTACACAATAATCATTAGACAACAGCGTACTTTTTTTTATTTAATTTTTTTTTATTTAAAAGTGTAGTATCAAAAACTCAAACATTTTTATAATAACTCAACATTCAACAACACAACAACAGCGGATTTAATTGTATTTTATTCATATCTCTTTTATAAAAAATGTTTAAGCTTTGAGTTCTTATAGATGCTTTCCAGAACGATCTTTGTTAAGCTTTGTTTCTTATTCTCATTTTATTTTTATAGCTTTCACATATGAAAACTTCTGCAACACTTCAACAACACAAAATTTGACCAAAAATCTTCAAGGTCGCTGAAAACACATTTATAAGTTTAATAAAAGTATATACCCACCGCATTCAAAACTCTTGTGGGATAGTGTTAGAAGAAACGAAAAAGTTAAATAAAATGAAAAGGTTAAATTTCACTGCTGCTGCTGATGCCAAGTTTTCTATTTATTGATGGTATAGACGATGTGTCAGCTGCTGCTGCTGCTGCTTATTCTGATGCTGCCACTAAGCTGCCTTAATTTGTGGAATTCAAGACATTCGCCTTCATTTGAGATTATGTGCGCATTATAATCCGCTAGCCATGCGAGTCAAGAATAACAAGTGCGTGCGCGAATTTGAGTGCGATTTCGAGAGCGCACTTCTGCCGCAAGATATATCTGAACAAAATCAATATTTAAGGAAGGAAGGCTGCGCATGTGATTAACTCATGTGCACTCAGTTATGCAGAAAATTGAGTTAAAAAGCCATTTAATATATATCACCTGAACAAAAGACATTTTAATACACGCGCGACTTTATCTGGGTAACTAAGTTTAATTACCAATTTTTTATTTTTTTATGATTTCTTTCCATCTCCAATAATGGCTCACGTCATAATTTGACTTTAATAAGCAATTGGGTGCCAGTTGATGAGGGTGAGCGACTCGAAAACCGATTTATACTCACACACAAGTTGGGCAAATGCCGAGCTTTGAGCTTTAGCAGAACTGTGCTGAAAAGTATGCTACGTTTTTTGCCTAGCTGGATGCGAGTACGTAAACAAAGAAAGCATCATTAAATGCTGGCTTGAGCGTGTTGCCTAGTTCAAGCAATGAAATATAGCTCAGCAAGTATATAAATTATTTTTTAATAGCGCGAGCGATCGATATGGAAAGTATAGAACTAAAGGTAAAATTAGAAATGAGTAACTGAGACAAGATAAATACAAAAAAAATTCATGGAGTAGTGAAGATAAATAATGTGAGAGGATGAAATTCAGAAAGAGAGCGAAAGAGAAAAGTGATGTAAGAGAGTAGTACGTTAGAGACAGCATGAAAGTAGTATACACAGAAAAAACAAAACATAAATTTGTTTTAGATTCTGATTTTCATTTGCAAATTAAACATTTTTTATTAAAAATTAATCGAATTACAAGCAACTCGTATTAAAACAAAAACAAGAATTGCTAAAACTTATTCGGATTTAAAAAAAAACTGTTTCAGTCAAACATAATAAATGATACCTCCTCATTTCTGTATTTGCTTATTTTCAGAAGTTCATAAAAATCGCTGTTGTAGAAACAACATATTTAAGAGAGAAGAAAGAAAGGAATATAAATCTTGTACACACATCCAAACGACAAGCATAAGATCAAACAAATTCTCACATATATATACATATATATATATTTATATATATACAGAAAGAGAAAAAGGGTCTGAGGGTGCTTTAAAAACTTATTCAACACATGTATTCATTACTTTTCACTTTGTTGCTACGAAAGCCGCAATGAATAGAAACCCCAAGTGTACTTAAAAGTATTGAAATGAAAGTAAAATCTATTATACAGTTAATCTCTTATTTAAATTTGCTCTAAAAGCGCTTTAACAGTCGCATCAAAGCAATGAAAGTGCCGCCAGCGAACCGTTAAAGTTCACGACACTTAAAGTCAACTCTTAAATAAATAAAAAAGGACTTGAGAACTTTCAGTGGTTCTCATTGGTAATTTACAATGTACCTGCTGTTACCAACTTGGCATAAATCCTTCAAGTCAATGCGAATTGTTTAGATTTGAGTTTTTGAGAGACAACGTCGCAATTACGAAACTTTCTTGTTCCACAGCTTTCAAAATCCTTTCTATCAAGGTTGGATAGTTGGTGATGACAAAAGCTGAAAAGATGGAGTAGCTACTTGCTCCCAAAAATATGCTGTCACTGTCAAGCAGTCACCATTTCCATACTAAGTACCAAAAAAAATTACGGCACTGCGGCGAAATCTAATTTAAAAAAAATTACATTCTTTTCAAAGATCATAATTCGAATATACAACATGGTCGTTTCGAAGAAGTGACATCAATAGGGATCTTAGGGTTCCTAATGTCGGGGATGTTAAGCAACTATATAACTAACGGCTTTGCCAGTCGTCTAATTACCAAGAAAAGAAAGAGAAAACTCTTAAGGTAAAATCAGTCAGATTCCTCCATAACACACATATTTTTTGCAAGGTCCGTGAATTAAGACTACTAGAGGTACATCAAATTTGTTCTCTGGGCTGAAATCAAACCTGCAACACGACATAGAATAGTTGAAATAAGGGTATAAATCATAATAATATTAATAACAATATTTACAATATAAATAATCACAAGATTATTAAGATGAAAATTTCGGTTTTCTATCGAATATTAACTTGGTAAAAAATATATTAGATAAATCGAAAAAAAATTCAACCCATATTAAAAAAAAAAATTCCCAATTCAGATTTGTGATTACGTGATTTTTTTTACTAAAATTAATTTCAATGTGTGCTTTTAACATCAATGTGGTTTTGAAACAATAACTGCTCAAAATTAAAATTAAAAATGTTAAAATTGAAAACTTTGCATAAAAATTAATAACGACCGTACTTAATTGTTTAATTTTAATTGTAGAAATCAGTGCGATACCGAAGTTAAAGATTGCATTGGTTTTATGCAATGTCCGCCTACCCGCCCATCCGCATGATTGTCCGTGTAAGCGGAAAATATATGAAATGTCACCAGCTAACAGTGGGGTGTCACCAGCAACCTCCCTAACTCTAGCTGGTAAACAGTCAGAGATAAAGGCAATTTCGATTTTCAAGGGCGGAAAGAGTAGACGTGATACAAAGAGTTATAATGTAGTTTTTGAGGAAACCAGAATCGAAATGCTAACCAAATTTGGTAACTCTAGCCATAAGGATGTGGGAGGCATGTGGATTTATCGATTTTCAGTTATCGATTTCCCAGCTCTCCATTAGCCGTAGCCACTCAATCTTGACACTTTATCTGTCCCGTTCATACACAAAGTTTAAAGTCTCTAGCTTTACTAGAAACAAGTAGAGCTACTTAATACTTTGCATGTGTTTTGCTGCCGAAACTTGATTATTGGCTGAATGAAAGGCTATCAAAAAAGAATAAATTGAACATGTGCCCTACAAAATAACATTTCATGTCTCACATTCACACACACACAAATTTAAACACATACACACACTCATAAGAGTGAGGTTGTGTCAGTGCAATCATTCAAGCTCAGACAAATGCTGTGGTGTTTGTTAATGTCACCAAAGTGTCCTTTGCCATTTCCACTCTCATGCTCTCACTTGAATTTAAGATTCACTCTCGCTTATTGCCCCGCATCCTTTTCAATATCCTGTGCAGGAAGTGCTATAAGGGCAATGTGAGTTAAAAAATAGCTACTGAAGACGACAGTGCTATTGGTATGCCCTATTATCTATGATTTTCTAAACGGTTGACTCAGCAGTTGAATGCCCGAAAATCCATCTACTATAAATATTTTCCATTAAGCAGAGAGTATCTAAAAACAAAACTCGCATTCATGAGCCTGCAACACGTTGTAAATATGTAACAAATAACGTAAAGTGGCGACGAGGCAGGGCATAAGAACAAGCACATGGCGTTTGCGAAAAAAGCCACATTTATAACACATGTTCTATTTGCATGCGGCTCTCAGGATACGACACGTTGATTTTGTTAGTCTATCCATGGCCATTCTTTTACCGAGGACCACGTGCGACATTCAAATGCCGTGAAGTTCAATAAAAATACGGCCAAGAATGTTAAGCTGCAAACAGGTGGCCCGACACATTTAACACCCACTCAATCAACCAATCAATATCCAATCCAAAAGCAATTTATTGGCACAAACACACAGATATGAACTTTAGCAGTCCTTGGCAAACGCCTGGATGCGCTCCTCAATATACGGTGCAAACTGTGTTATAAGACCACGTGCCACATTTGCTTGACTATCGGAGAGAGCACATATGGTCGTTCCAACCATTGTCTTGCATATCACTTCAACAAAGTCAATCAACTGCGGCACAGATTCACCTTTAGTGAAGTTCTTCATGATTTCCGGCAGAAAGATGGCACCATCGCGACAGGGTGTGCACTGTTTGCACGTCTGCTCCATATAGAACTCAATTGATTGCTGCATGACGAGTAGCGGATCACAGTCTTTGCTAATTACAATGATACCACCGGTGCCGAATTCGCTGCCAACCGCTTTCAAGGAATCATAATCCATAATCAAATCCTCAGCTGCCACTTTGCCAATCAGTGGTGAAGACAATCCACCCGGAAAGAGTGCCAAAAGATTCTTCCAGCCGCCGGAAACTCCACCCGCGTGTTTGTCAATGATTTCACGCAACGGCATGGACATCTCCTCCTCCACGGTACAAGGATTCCCAACATGACCGCTTATATTAAACAGCTTGGTGCCAAAATTCTTATTTCTTCCGAGTCCCGTAAACCACTTGGCACCGCGCCTTAAAATGGTTGGCACCACAGCCAAAGATTCCGTATTGACAACCAGGCACGGATGATCAAAGTATCCCTGCTCATGCAGATAAGGCGGACGCTTCCGTGGTCTGCCAAGCTTACCCATCAGGCAGTTAACTAGTGCCGTCTCTTCACCCGTCAAATAACGATCACCTCGCTGCACGTGTATATCAAACTTGATGCCCGTATCACAAGCATTGCATCCGATCAGACCGTATCGATAGGCCTCCGCCAGAGCAAATTGAAGATTGCACGCCTCGTTGTAGAATCGATTGCGCACATAGATTATACACTTTTCGCAGCCCATGGCGTAACCAGCCAGTAGACAGCCCTCAATTATTTTGTGCGGCTCGTGGCGCAATATTTCCCGATCCTTGCACGTGCCCGGCTCCCCCTCGGCGCAGTTGAGTATAAGTATCTTATTTTTGTTCTGCACTTTTTGCAGAAACCCCCATTTGTTGGCCGCATAGTAACCGCTGCCACCTCGGCCGCGCAATCCACTCCGCTTCACCTCATCCATAACCCAAGTGGGACCCATATCTAGCAGATCCGCAGTGCGATACCAATCCCCACGCTGGCAGGCACCCTTCAAGCGCCAATCGTGTCGACCATACAAATTTTGAAAAATGCGATCGCAGTCTGTTAGTGGTCCGAATTCTGATTTTGTGTTGCTTAACATCTCCTTGGGTGGTGTAATTTTTGCAGTTTGAACAGGTGTGAGTGATTTCGTTTCTTTTGGTTTTGCAGTGTCCTTTTTGCTAGCTTCTTTTGCTGCTTCAACTTTAGGTACGACCTTGGTGTCCGGCTTTTTGCCCTTTTTGGAAGCATCTTTACTAAACTTCCTAACTTCAAAAACTTGGCTGGTCTCTTTTTTAAAATGCAGCAGTGGCGGATTGTCCAATTGACAATGACGCAAAAGAGCCAAGCCCCTTGGTCCAAAAATGTGTGTAAGCATTTGTGTTTAATTTATTTATGCAACAAAGTGTAGTTCTATTCAAATGTCTGTATTAAATATAATCTTCTATTATGTGGGAATTGTCGAAACTGTCTTTGACAGTTCACAGACAAAAAAGAAAGAGGTTGCTTAAGGTCCATTTCCAGTACAGCGAAAAAAAAATTTTTTCATACAAAATCGTCGCAGCTGGAATTGTTTTTTTTTTTTTGGCTACGTGTGTCCTAGGTATCCAGCAACGTAGCAAAAAATACTAAACTGCTTATCGATAGTATCGATTTATTTAATATGTACACACTGGCGCTGGGCGCAGGTAATACCAAATCATATATCTTTTTGTGCCCAGGCAAGCAAACACATTTTGTAAAACGTTTATAAAAACTTATAAATAATAATGGAAAGGAAAACCAAAAAACTGGTGGAAAATTTTAGTCACGAGGGGAAGATTTTGCTTATTAAATCTGTCGAATCGCGACCATGCCTTTGGAGGTTGACAGAAAAAAAAAAACATTTTGACTTTATTTCGGTGAGACAGACATGGGAAAGTATTGACACTGCAACTAAATATGCTACCAACAACGGAATAAGCATATTCGCACTATTTATCTTTTATTCTGTGTTTGTGGGTTTGTTTACTTTTTAAATTTGATGCCTTAGTGTGACCATGTATCTCTTAAGCTATATAAGGCAAAATGCCATATTTTTACCACAAATTAGTGGACTATGGTCACACTATAAAATCTTGTGCCCACGCTTCCAAAATATATCACAAATTCCTGGCAGGAATTTTTTATTGTACTGGAACCGGACCTTTAACTGCCAATTTTCAAGTAAATTAATATATGCGAAATATGTTGAAATTCAATTCGTATTTTTTTTTTGTTTCAGATACTGTTAAGTAAACTAATATTTTTATAGGTTTATTTTACAGATTAAACAATTAAGAAGGCTCTAGTCGGGAGAGCCCGACTAGAAGATACCCTGAACCCAGTTGCAATAAATAAATTAAATTTATAATTGAATTAAAATTTGATATCTCCGGTGTTTCTTAACCGATTTGGACGAAATTTTCAGAAAAATTCTATCGTTACCCATTTCTTCAACCCTCATTTTTACATTTTCCAAATTCGATATTTTTTTGTAATCGATTCCATATGTATATCGGAAACCAGAATAGTTATCGGTAATTTGAAGCAAACTTGTTCTGCTCATGGTATAGGAGAACTTATATACAAAATCTGTAGTCTGTAGCTCTTGTAGCTATATCGTCTCGGCTGTTGATGCTGATCAAGAATATATATACTTTATGGGGTCGGAGATGCTTCCTTCTGCCTGTTACATACTTTTGCACAAAACCATTATACCCTTATTTACCCATTTTATGGGTTAAGGGTATAAAAACAAAATGATTTATTTCAAACATCTAATTTCATATTAGTCTGGAAAAATAAGTCCACATTCTGAACAGCTATCAAATATTATCAGACAGGTCAATTATGTTAAGCTGAAATTGTTATGGAGCCCCGATGTATCTGACACTTAAGCATTTAACAGTCAAAATATAACCTATTCTATTTAAGCTTCAAAAAAAAAAGCTTTTGTATTCCTTGTCTATGAATTTGTATTTTGCAAAGATTAATAAAAAATATGTGAAAACTTTGCAATCGGACGCAACTGACTGCGGTATACTGGAATCCTATTTAATAACGGGTAAAATGAGGCCTCGTTACAAAGGGATACAGAAGCGGCAGAGGTGTAGCCTGCGTTCAATAATTGGCTGATGCAAATCTTTCGGGGATGCCACCAGTCTTATTGCCAGCAAATTTTGTTATTCCAGCTCAACTACTGTGAGAGATAGAAGCAATCCAGTATTTAAAGAGGCGGTGGAGCATAGTTTGGGAGCTTGTCATCATCATTTTTGCTACCGTTTTTTGTGGGGTGTGACCAGCAATCTTCCTATCGAATTTGCTGGCTCTAGATTAAAACTGCGAAAGATGCAAAGAGAGGCAGTGGGCCGGCTGAGGGCGGCTCGGGTGTGGTATGGATGGGCATGGCATAAAAAGTTTTGATACAGCTTTTCGGGAACGTCACGCTCAAAAGCTGTGGAAAATATAAGCGTTTCTGATTACAAAATCCTTACCAATTTTGGTAACTCTAGCTATTAAGATGCAGGAAATTTGTGGATTTATCGATTTTCAGTTATCAAATTTATCGATTTTAAAGTACTCCAGTCGGCGTAGAGCCCCAATCTTGAAAATTAATCTGTTCTGGCTATAGAAAAAGATATTAGCAAAATTTCAAGTTTTCAGATTGTAGGGTGCCGAAAAAAAGTTGCGTTCATACAGACGGAAAGACACCATGCCGGTTATTGCACAAACCCAATATACTCTTTACCTTCAGTATTAGGTATACAATTTGTACACTCAAACTTAGGTTGATTGTCAAACAGTTAAATAGTCAAACCAAAAATTCTCGATCACCTAAATATGTCAAAAATTCAACATTCTGCACTTCAAAAAACTTGTTGTCTGATAAAATTATTTTTGTATTACAAAAAATACTAGATAATTTTAAAATATAAAATATTTTTATATTTCTGCAATACTCTAATTAATTTTTTATAAAGTTTTTCTCTTTTGGCTGCGGAGCTGCCATAGATAAACGGAGCACAGCTTACTGCTTTAAATGTATGTCCTATCGTTTTTTAATTGAACGTTAACATATCTAAGTTAAGTTAAATTAAGGACATTAGACTGCTAAGCAAACACATATATGTATATAGATACCCATGTCTGCAAACATCAGTTTACAAGTTATTTGATTTTGAGAGCAATTCGTGTTCATAACTCAATTAGGTTAAATAGAATTTCAGTTAATATTTTTTTTATAAATGTCAGATCCCATCAGTGTTAAATATATTTAATGTATTTTTACAGCATTTTTTTTATTTTTATATTCAAGTGCAACCATAATCAATTACGTTAATTGGGATTTCTTTTGTGTGGCTTATCCAACCATAAATTTGTACTAAGCTTTTTTTTATTCAAACAAGAATTCACACACACAAGCAAACACAAGTGAATAGATATATCCAAAGCACAATTCCAAATAGAAATATAAGTAAGAGTCCTGTAGTCGAAAGTGTATTGCGACTAGAAGATACCCTGTTCGCTTTTTCCGCTGTGCACCAAAGTATGGCGAATTAATGTTCCTAGCTCTCATTACAAATAAGTTAAGTATGTGTGAAAGGTAATACCTCAAGCAATATTTTATTTTTTATAAAATTTTCAGCCCTTCTCTTTCCAGTCTCTGTCTCTTCTGGGAGCTGCTTCTCCGCCTGCTGCCTTCTTCGTCGTGTTGTTATTCGTTTCAGTCCTGTCAGTCGCGTTGGTATTAATATGTGCCTTCTGTTCTTAGTTCAGAAATGCATTCGTCTGTCTCTTACATTATTCATGATGTCTTAGATCATCACATTTTCAATGGGTATAAGGTATAAAAAGGCATTTTTATTATATCAAATAAGTGCACATAAAACAGACAATAACGACGACAAATCGAACCGGCTAACCGAAGCTCTACAATTTTCTTCCGAGCTCAACAGCACTGAACTTTTCACACACATACGCAAACACACTAGCCAACAAACAAACACACACTCATGGATTGCTATCCTGCTGCGTATACGTAATTTCATCAAATCGGCATTGCTGTTAGTGCAGGATCGAATAGCCCTGCCTAGCGATTTACTGAAGCATCAACAACAACAGCAAAGATAACAAAAACCGCTCATTTAATTTATGCGCCCATGCGGCAGAGACATTTCTGCCTTTAATAAGCAACAAAAGGCATCACGAATAAAAGTGTGAATGTTCATTCACACTTTCAGCAGCAGCAATCCGAGAAAACACAAGCAGAAGAACGAGAGCATTTGGATTTGGAATATGTGGTGTGCGTGTCAGTGACAGGTGAACAGCTAGCAAGCAGCAGCCAGCAGGTGGGAGTAAAGAGACAAGACGTGCAAGCAGAGGCTCCTCTGCACGCATTCAAGCTCTGAAGTGTGCTCAATTAGTAGACATTGTCGTGTCGCATTTCACTTCACTCATCTTGCCATGAAAGTCTCATCTTCTTACCATAACACATTCGCACTAAGAATGCCCTTAAGGCACATAATTCAATGGACAAAACTTAAAGAGATTATTCAGAGACTGATGAAGAAATGTGTAAAAATCGTTAATGTGGTATAAACTCTTATTAAATTTCACATTTTCGACATCGGATAAGACAGTATCAAACATTATAGTTTCCCAAAATTATTGCTGTTTATTTTATTGAATTCCAGCTAAGCCTAAACTACTTTAAGCCGATCTCGTTTAAAATCGTAAAACTAGGACGCAAGTGCAATTTATTGAGTGCATGCGAATGTAAGTGTATATGAGCTTCGACTAGCCACATTAAACCGTGCTCTCCTGTTGCACATTGCTTGAAGTGCTCTTGCAATAGCATATAATTGCACTTGTCCCGCGGCTGTTGCCACTTCATTAACATAATGGTGCAGCATGGCCCACCCATTAGCTTGATGCAACTCTTAAGTTTGTCATCTGCAATTTAGCATTTTGACTGTTGCATTCTTAAATGATTGCAACAGTTCAGCAACTTTAAAATAATGATTGTGTCAGGCTGACTAATTTAATAACGAAATCAATTTATATATTATGTATGTATAGACTCTAATAAGCCGCTAACATCATCAGCGCCTGTTGTATTAAACACTTCGTCTGGATCCACTATAAACGCAGAGCAAAAACAATAAACTTTAGCGATTTTATTGTTTTGTGAAATGGCAGCATAAGAATCGTATAAGATTAGCTGATCCCAGAATGCACCAGTAACTGGATCAATTTTGTTTTCAAAGGTTACCATGCATGATGTCATATGTTATAGAAAGATAATTTGATTCCTTGATTTTGCGTACATGTTATTTTAATCCTTTGGTATCGCAGAAGGAAGTTTTTAAGATTTTAAAGTACACTTTATTTTTATCGATATAAGATATAAAGCAATCTTGAATTGCATATGGTTAGCGATTAATTATATTTTAAATATTAAGTCACTACATTGCTAAAGTTAGCATTTTCCCAAACGTAATGCCTTAATTGCCTTGACATTTGTTTTGTTTTTTTTTTTTAGCTTACTTAACTAAGCGCATTTCGCTATAAATAGTTCACTGTCAAGGCCAATTTATGTTGATAACACACACAAAATCGTAACAAATTGCTGCGTCGAGCAAGTTGTGTAAAAATCAACACAATTTACTTTGGATTTGTCTTTTGCGCGGCTTGTATTTTTATATATATGTACGATATTTTGTTTGCCAGCATTTCCAACGGCTTATAGTTGCTGGCCCACTTGGCTCCTCTAGATAAATGTTTGGTTTTTGCTGATTTCATTATTATTATTATTTTTATTTCATGGTCATGCTGTAGTATTATGTGACTCTCATTTTCGGTTGGTCATAATTCTGTCACAATTTCTCTGGCCTTTTTGTCTATCTTTCTTTGCTCTCACGTGCTCACTGCTTAACACAGATGCCATTACAAGCGCGGCGCTGACATAAAAAATAGCATTGCATACTTTTCGTGTGCACTATAACCGTGGCAGCAACAACAGAAAAAAGTAGTAAACAATAATAACAGACGTAGCGCAGTGGGATTGTATTACACAGAGATAAAGTCTAATGGACTTACTTGCTTTTCAATAAGCACTAAAAATAAGCCATCCCAACCTTATAAAGAGGCATCAATAAAAAAACTCACAACACTTATAAAGCAGTGATAATGTTTCAATCTGGGGCAACCGACTTCGAAATACTCTGTTACCAGCATTAAAATGGCTGGTAAGAAGTTTACTTGCCAAAAAAAGAGTATGGGGCCAGCGGTGGGCGCTGTGTTCAAAGATACTAACGTGTGCATCGTAGGGGACATCACCAAATTAATTTTTAACCAAATTTGGTAATTTTATTTAAAAGCTGTGGGCGATATTGTTAATTAGTAGCATGAATTTCATTAATTTTTACAAACACGAACCTCTTAATTGATATTTTTGGCACCTATTAAATGAAAACATTGGGCAACACTACCAGAACAATAAAATGTCGTATGCAATTAGCTAAATGTTTATCGCTGAACAAACTTGTAACTTATACAAATGCTACTAAGAGCTAATGATAACTGGCACCGGCCCGTAATATTAGTACTTATAACTAAGCAAGCCGCTGATGTTGACAATTTAAATAAAAGAAAAAGAGAAATGCAGTGAAATCTTTAGCTCTTCAGCTGATTAAGAGTTCAGCTGAGTAGATTTTTTGCCGCCTTTAAAAATGACACGTGCTGTGTATGCTCCTACTTCAGCAAAGGTTTCATCTACCTAGATATTTAATGCTAGAGTGGCACATGTGCAGACAAATAGTCTTCTTCGCTGCGAAGCAGCAATTGTATCTTGACTTGGCTGCATTTGTTGCACGTTCCTACGCATCTCTGACACTTAACTGGTGTAGAATGTTGATGTTGTAGCAGCTGACAAAGTTTTGCCTGTTAGCACGCACTGAACAGCTATCAATAGACGTCAGCGAAGAGAATCAACTCAAGGACCCATCACCTTCAAATAAGCTAATTTGCATGCACACATGGTAGACAAACACGTACACGCAAACACACACACATATTGTACTTACAAATAGCGTGATAAATCGAACAAATTTTCTCAGCTGCCAATTGCAAAGCCCGCTGCCAAAGAGTTATTGTCGTAAAAGACCGAGTCAGCTGTCCTACGGCCAATTTGCACTTGCCACACAACTAAACGCTGGCCTCTTGCCACCACAGACGCACTTAGCGTCTTTCTTCTGCTCTCACACTATTACAATGTGGTTGCTGCATTGTTTGCCTCATCTTTTATCGCTGCAGATAATGTGCAGCGGTTTGCAACGATTAAATAGAAAGATTGCTAGACTGTGAAATGCCACAGTATTAAATCATTTATCATTAATATCTGTACAGTTTCTCTAACATTTCGCCTTATAGTTTAACTTTCAATTATATTTTTTGTACCTTATAAACGAGCAGTTAAACAGTGCGTAAATGTTATATATCAGCAAATTAAGCAGTAAATGCTTTAACATTGGTTGAATTACATATACCTTCAACGAAGTAGAAAATAAATGACGTTTAACCGCAGTGCAATTCTTTTATGTTATTGCTCGACTGAGAAGTACTTTTCTTGAATTTTTAAGATAAACTTAATCAACAGATTCTTTACATTAATTAATTGTTTCGTGCTCTATATGCGTGTTTTTAAGTATAATTTACTTTATATATTGTATTTGCGCATATTAGGGCTTTGCTTGAATGTGGAATTAAGACAATGAAGCTCTTGTAATCTATTAAAAGGATCGTTTCTTCGCAGACATTTCTGGTGTTTTCGGAACTTGGCTTCAAAAAGCAGACTTGTAGTAGATCCGTCAACAAAAGATTTGATAACAATCGGTATTATTTTGTCAAAGAAAGAATCCTGAGTATTTAATGTTGCATTCCACTACTATTTTAATATTTGCAGTTTTGCATGGATATGTCCTTAAGCTTTTTGCAATTATTTCTTTATACTAAGCTAAGCTAAGTAATGTTAATTATACCCCTTCACCATATCACCAGTTTTAAACGGAATTTAATTTAAAATACTAACTAAATGCGATGAAAATTTTCATATCATACTTTTGCGCGCTGCGCCATAAAAGGCTAACAACAAACATTCATGCTCCTTCAACAACAACTATAACAAAAACAACAAGTGTCAAATAAAAACCGTTTGTTAAAGAAAGAAGAAGAAAGTACACAAAGTTGCACAAGGTTGAGTTCAGCAATTTGCAATCTCAGTTATGGAACTGAAGTACAGTAAGAGAAAGAGAGAGAGAGAGAGAGAGATTAAATAAGAGGAAAAGTCAAAATGAATGTCCCCAGGTGAAAGGCGTTAAATTCCCGTTCATGCAAAGTCGCAAACAGCCGAGAGCGTGTGTGTGCGCATGTACGTGAATTATATGCAAGTTGGTGGTGGTAAGCCATAAACAAAACTGAAAGTATTTTAACATGCAAACACGCGTCGCATTTGTTCGACTGGGCCCGGCCCCTGACCAACTCATGGTCATTTGCATATGACCAACACTCACACACATATTTATATGTATACAAAAAATAAAGTAGGAACCATGCAAGTTAATCACGTGGCAAGAACAGTCACGCATACGAAGCTGACCTCCTGCTGCTGTTCCCCAGAGATATACAGTCGAACTTCTATTTAGCGAATCTCAAGGGGAGAGCCAAAGCTTCGTTAGGGTGAAAATTAATATTATTGAATGGGTCCTTGATTGAAGATAATTTTAGTATTCTAACAATAAATTCGTTACACGGGATTTCGTAATATAGAAGTTTGACTGTAGATATGTACAAAAATACCTACATACTTACATAAAATGATATTATGAAAGAGGAGAATAATACAGCAACAAAAACCCTAATACAGCGTATGCAACAGCACCCTTACCAAAAACAAAACAAAAACAAGTAAGAAGGTTCAAGTCGAGAAAACCAGAGACTAGGGGACTTAACTGTATGTGTGAGTGTGTGTGACAGAGTATGCAGAAAGTGCATGAAATACTCCGCTATTGTCCGAATGTTTCTCAACCGATTTCTATGATACTTTTACAGATGGTCATTATTTTGTCTACAGATTTTAAATCAAGTTTCACATTTTGCTAATCCAAAATTGTGTTGATATCGGTTGCATTTGTATATCATTATCCGGAGGAGTCATCGATAATTTGAAATAAGCTTAAGATCATAGATGCCCAAAGCCAGCATACGGCTGAGCAACTCCAAAACTCACACATAAAAAACACCAATACCAAGAAGAGAACAGTTATTTGTATTTCAATTTGTGCACTGGAAAAAAGTGTACATATGTAGGTACCATATCACTAAATTAATTAAAAACAAGTAAGAAGGCTCTAGTCGGGAGAGCCCGACTAGAAGATACCCGGAACCCAGTTGCAATAAATATATTTAATTTATATAAGACTTTGGTATACTGGCTTAGCTTCCATCGATTAAGTTCAATATCTCTGGTGTTTCTCAACGGATTTGGACGAAATTTTCAGAAAAGTTCTATCATTATCCATTACTTCAACCCTCATTTTTAGATTTTCCAAATTCGATATTTTTTGTTATCGATATTATGTGTATATCGGAAACCAGAATAGTTATCGATAATTTGAAGCAAACTTGTTCTGCTCATGGTATAGGAGAACTTAAATCCAAAATCTGAAGTCTCTAGCTCTTGTAGTCTCTGAGATCCACGCGTTCATACAGACGGACAGACGGACAGACAGACGGACAGACGGACATGGCTATATCGTCTCGGCTGTTGATGCTGATCAAGAATATATATACTTTATAGGGTCGGAGATGCTTCCTTCTGCCTGTTACATACTTTTGCACAAAACCATTATACCCTTATTTACCCATTTTATGGGTTAAGGGTATAAAAAAAAAAGTTTCACAAATGATTCTTCTTTTTAAAAATAATAATGTAAATACAAATAAAAACAAATTTTAACATGTCATTCGTTAGCTTCATCTTTTTTAATGAGTTTGAATAATAGATAATAGATTTTAACAAATGTTTTCATGTTTAACAACTACTCACCAAATTGTGTACATTTATGTTTATTTTGGTTAGAGATAATTTTAACAAGGATTCTAAATATCGTTGTAGTCGATTCTATTTGTTTTATAGTTTTAAACTGAAAAGCACTCTCGCAAATAGGTCTTCCAACATAGAATAATTCGTAAATTCTTATGAAGTAAGGATATGTTTGATTATAGCTTCCAAAAATCATACGATTTTGCAAGTGCAACTCAAGACAGACACCAACAAATCGCAACGATTTGGGTAAGGCAAAACAAATCATGAAAGTGTTGTTGTTCTGCTTGCTTGCACGTCGACAGACCAATACAAAGAAGGGAAGTATAACGGTTTTGGTTCTACGCAGTGCATACACAAGTAATTGTTTGCATGTGTTCTGTTTGCCTATACTTGGTGCCGTGCATGTATACGCTCATTCTTTCCTATCTCATGAGCAATTACAAAAACAAAGTGAGCCCAAAGAGCTATGGGCTGGGCATCTATGCTTAAGATGCTCAAAATCTCAAACCTTTAGCTCCTATAGTCTCGCAGATCGACGCACTCATACAGAAAGATAGACGGACATGTGCACAGAATCCATTATTTATCTCATTTATTTGTATTCATTAAAGAACCTTAATTTTAATCGCATAACAAAATTTAATAAACGATATCCTTTTAACTGTTGAAGATTTTGGATAAAAAATTTAATGAAAGAGTTTTGCGATTAACTCACATTTACAGACGAATGCATTCGTCCTTCTGTTCCATTCAAATGGGTTGAAAATTGACTTAAATAAAATAGGTTAAAAACGAAATCCATTAAGCAAGCAAAAAAATAGATGCATGAGAAGTTCTTAAGTATGTGTGTTCACGTGAAGAGACCGGCTTAGATTAATGTTTCTGGTGTGCGCTAAAAAGTATGCTACACAGCTACGCTTACATTAAATGTTGACTGCCTGACAATTAGTTCTAAAATTTAAATACTAGTTATTTAAAACAATTAACAATAGAAAAATATTTATAAGCAGTTTAAACGATCTCCTGAATTTAAAGTATTATTTTGTAGGTGGACTTATTTTAAATTCAAACAGATTGATAAACATCTCTTGCAGAAAACTTCTATAAAAAAATGCTATCATTATTTGCTCATTCGGCGCAGTGTCTGAGGCCGCCTGTTTACTGGGGCACGTACACAAATAAATTTTCAAAAATTGCATTTGACCTCGTTTGAATGCATTGCCAGTGGGAAGTCAAAGGCAAGTGCAGAGCTTACGGCGAAAGCATACGGTGCTTTTAAGTTTAAAGTTTGGTTTTATACTCTGATACCGAAGGTAAAGGGCACTACTTACGCCCCCCGCCGCACGCCGCGTAGTAAAATCGGAACCTCCTGTTTCTTTGACAGTATTTAAGATAGAGTAAAAAAAATGTTGAGTCAATAAACCTGGCGATGCCCCCAAGAAATATCTTTAAACATAGTTTTCACCCTTGCTAGCCCCGTACTCCCCTTTTGCAAGCAGACTTCTTACCACCCATTTGTATCAGCTTATACCGCAGTCGGTTGCGTCAGACTGCAACGTTTTCACTTGTTATTTGGTTTTGTTAAGCAAAAACTTTGTCAGCACGTAACTGTGCTTAAACTTTCTACTGTGGCGTGTTCTATGAAATTGAGAGACATTTTCGCATTCGGGTTTTGCTTTTAGCTGTTTGTCCGGTTTGTTGTGACAAATGCTTTATAGGTGAGCACGCTCTAGAATTCACATTTAAGACCCAGATGTTTCACGAATCACGATAAGCAAGTTTGTCAGCCATCAAGCCGCTTTGAAGAGGTGTCCAGAGAAAATATTCAAACAGAAGTATATAAAAAAATAAACAACTATAGTTGTATCTATCTCATATTTTAATTAAATTGCATGCATTTATGCCAGTCCAACAACAATGAACTCCAATGCGACAATAGCAAAAGCAAAAGGCACCCAAAGGTGCAGACCGGGCTGGCAGGAAGGTCAGTTGGTGAAGCCAAAAACAAAAAGAGCCCGTTGTTCATTTGTAAAAGTGGGCGTGCCTGCTAGTTAAATGCTCACTGCCTGTTTGCGTGAGTCAACAGTACACAAGGATTTTGCAGTCATATTTACAAGCAGATATACATTCAACACGGCCAACTTACCTGCACTAACACATTGAAAGCAGATATATAGAGAGTGTGTATTTGTGTAAGAGAAAGAGTGAGTGGGTGAACAAGATAGAGCTGGACTTTAAACCTACTACAAAATATGTTTGAGTTTTATTAAAAATTAAGAGACGTCTATTCGACAGGCATAAAAATAAAAATGTTCAAAATCAACGTTCGTGTTTATGCTATGTGCATAGAAAATGCTTCAGTGATAAAGTTGTAAATATTTGTTGTTGGTCGTGAAGTTCAAATATATCAAAATGCGCTACAAAAAATAGGAGCCATGTGCGTTAATAATATAAGGTCACATTAATAATGTAATCTTAAAGTGTTTTTATTTATAGTATTTTATTTATTATGATTAACTAGAGCTACGGGCTTTCAGCTCAGCCTTAAAGTGATCTTTATTATTTACATATAAAAAAAAAAAACTTAGTACAGCGTGAACAAGGCGAGAAAGCTCTATAACATGAACAATAAACTTTTCCACAAAATTCACAAAAGTCAACTGCAGACTAAAGAATTGCGCAAATTTTCACTTTTCTACAATGTGTACAACTATTCTAAAACGTTGATATTAACGTTGACATTGCCGATAATGATGTTGGACAGGAGGACGAATCCGACGACGATGACTTCATCTCAGAGGCACCAGAGAAAATTAAATCAATTGAAGCAGTTGAAGTTTTCAACAAAACGGTAGAGTGGCCAGCCAAGAAGGCATCGATCAAAATAATTTGAATGTGCTGCACCGTATAAGGGAGAAAGCTGCGTTTAAAGTATTAAAAAAGCAGAAAACTCAAAAGAAAAATATTACAGATTTTTTTAATTAGAAGCTTTCTTAAATTTCTTTAAATATACAATTAAATGTGAATTTTAATGAGTGAATATGTATGCAATTTATACTATTTTGGCATTCGCAAACGTGAACACTTTTGGCAACGTGAACTGCCTAGGTTTTAATTAGGTCACGTTATCGTGTTAATGCATTTTTGATATGTTGGAAACAAGCAATAGGTTTAGAATACACTTCTAGACTACATAAACATAACTCAGCTGTGACAACCAAACATTTTCATTTTGTATATTCAATAAAATAAACAGCTACTTGCATAAGGCGAATATAAAGCGGGGAAAAATATAATATCTTTTAATAGGAAATTCGTGACAATAAAGAGATTTCAGCTGCAATATTTTACTAGCTAATGCGTTTTCAATAAAATAAGTTGCATTGAAATCTTTATTTGACAAATGCTTTGCTTTAATATGGTCTTTAACTGTTCATAAATTGTGTGGCCTTATACCATACATCAAAAATCCTGTACGCACAGAAGTTATTGAAATATTTATTTCCAAAACATGAATTATTATGGCCTTGCTGAAGACGTACAGAACTTGGCTAGTCAATCTTTAGTATACGTTTGGGCGCCAAGTGTTGGCATAACGCTTGGCCTTTAAGCTTCAAACGCATTTGCCTACTTTACCAGCCACTTGGCTGCAGCTCAGAATCGATATAATGCATGCGCCATACTCCATGCACAAACAGACAGCCAGACACAGAGCAATTTGGAAAGCTTAAAAATTGTTTATAAGACCAGACGGTATTCGCAAAGCTGGCTGAAAATACGTTAACAATAACATTGCTGCCTTGAAACAGTGGAGTAACAATTTTGCAATTTCCTCTGACTGGCTGCAAAACTCTTGCTATCAATAATATGGTCCAGTTGATGTGCCTTTTTGTGATGTGGGTTCCTGATGTTACCGAAATTTCAATGCCAGCTCGAATTGGTAGGTTCAAGCATGTTATGGGACATTCATTTACAGCCCAATGGGCATCAATATTTATGGGACTGTAAGAACGGATACTGCGATGGGCAAGGACAAACTGAGTTTATTAGCATTTGCTTATAGATCAGCGGAGCGCATACTTAATATGCATATATCTAACAATCTACAACGCATATGAACCCAACACGTATATCTGTCATTTGCTACACGTGCTACTCTTATCCATTTTTAGTTTATATGATTCAATTGTTACGCATAGTATTCTATTCAAGCATATGCACTGTTAGCTCATTATTACTATTTGCATATTTGTACGTTTGTAGCCATTGTAAAACAATTTACTTTTATTATGGCACGGGATAAATGAACTCTGAACGCGTTGCTTGATAAACAACAGTTTAATACGCTGCTCTTATCGCTGACGTTAACGGTTAGCAGATGGTTACAAATACACTTACTCATTCTACACCATACAAATGGCCATACATTGGGAGAAGCTATGCTCTTAAGCATTCAGCTCGAAAGCGAATTTTAGTTTATGACTAGCAAATATATCACAATTTGCCCACTGTATGTCAGCAGAGTGTGTAATAAATTTGATTTATTGCACATTCAGTGCGCTGAGAGCCCGAAAAACTGGAAAACACAAGTAAACTTAACTGAAAGTTGTTTTTCAGCACGGTGATAAAAGAAATGTGCTGTCCAACAAATCGTTGTTGGAACTTAATCAAATAATGTGCTGCAAGTTAATCAGCACAATTTGGTTGAATATTATGGCAAATAAGCTGAGAATCTTTATCTTTATAGTGTTTATGGATAAATCATGCAAGCTTTGATTTTCAGATACAAATCAACTATAAACCTTTTTCTGCACCCAAAGACTAACCTAAAATTATGTTACAAATTGTTGGCGTTTTCTGAAAATCAAGTTACATAAACTACGTTTACAGTTTCTGGTTTTGTACGCGCATTATTCTACTATTTTGTGACAATGTTGCTAAGATAACCCCAGCAAGCAAATATATATTATGAGCTATGCCTTTCCTCGGAAAAAAACATTTAAATCATTTTCAGTTTAAAAGCAATTCTGTTGTTGAACCCGCTTAAAAATTGATAAAGTATCATAGTATATCAATCTGTTCATAGAATTATACAGTAATTTATGCGCATATTCTGTTTTTAAGTTTAATAAATAAATATGCGCATAGTTATAAACAAAAAACCAAAGAGAAAACGTTGCAGTCGGACGTAAACGACTGCGTTTTACCGTGGTCCCTGTATAAAAAAGGGTACGCCAAGAGGTTTATTTTGGATAGAAAAGACTTGCGTCCCACATAAAGCTGCATCACTGCATTATTTTGATTTTTTTCTGAGATGTTTAGTAGAATTTGAAGACGGAGAGATACGATGACTGGCATTGCACAATACTTTCGATGTCAGACTATACAATTAAAGTTAATTAATCAAATTAAATTTGCATTTTGAATAAAAATACATTTTGTGGCACTCACAACAATTTAGCCATGAATATTGAGAAAACCACAACTCACTTTTCCCGTCAATTCCTTACAAAGATTTGCACCGGCACAAAAAAAAAAAAAACACAAAATAAAATTTTAAATCTTTTAACTCTGACGCAATTTGATCTGAAATGTGATGGCAAAAACTGAGAGAAAATAGATCTTAAGCACCATAGAACGAACATCTTAATATAACAGTAGAGCTTTTATCTAAATCACAAAACTGACTTTAGCCTGACATTCAGACGCGAGTACCTTGAAAATCTTACTTTGTTTGCCCTGTCAGCGTTGCGTCTTTATTTCGCACCTCCCTTCGACCCTCTATCTCTCTCTTCTCTCTCTCTCGCGTCTATCTGTTTGTTTTTATTGCGTCGTGTTGTCGTGTAGTTGTCTTCGTATCAAGTTTATCAGCTTGCATAGCAATGAGTTGATATGAAAATGCTTGTGTGTGCGTTTTGTTCTTATACTCTCGCACACTACTCTTGACTAAAAAGGCAGTCATTTCTATTTGTGTGCGTGCATGTGCAAGCAGGAACGCTGCTATAGAATCACAAATCCTAAAATCTTAACTTCTCAACGGTACTTTAAGTTTAAATGTAGTGGCAAAAAAAAAAAATAAATAAATAAGAAGTATTACCATTGAATGACTTAATCCAATATCCAATGTCTAATGATAGACGGTTTCTTCAGTTAAATAAAAAGCATGATAGTGCACTTACACTCAGAAAAAACAAATATAGGAGAGTATGGGTAAATAAGCTTTACCTTAAGCCTTAAGGATTTTCTCTTGACTCGTTACAATTTTAAACAATATTTCAGCCAAAAGCCGAAACTGTACATAAAATATATATATATATAATAAGCCAATAAAAATGAATTAATTGTATTGGCAATTGTTTCCGTAATCGATTTTGTAATGCAGCTTTAAAATCGTTAAAAAGCTTTTTTGTAAAATTTCTCTCAAAGAAGTCGATATTTTGAAGATTTAGATTTTATTTCATAACTTTGTTTTCAATATGAATTGATTTTAACATTGTAGAAGCTCAATCATTTTCAATAATATATCTTTTGAATGTTGTATTAATTTTTAACGTATCTAGAGATTTTGTGAACCACATAAACGAGCAGATTTTGTGACGATAACGTCGGCTGTCCACTTACAAATAAACAAATACTCACACATAGACATAACAAACAAACACATAAGATCTGTACACACGTGTGGTAAAACAAAAGCTGCAAATGTTTGTTTTACGTGGCTTGGTGACTATAAATATGTAAGTGTTCTCCAGTATTTATATTCGTGTTGTGTGAGAAATAGATTTTTCTTGCGGCTTTACAGGCAGACCGTATATCTTAGCTGCTTTTGCTTCTTCTAGTATATTGCATTAGGTTGATTAACCGCTTCAATGGATTTTGTTGCTGCAACTTTTACCTTTTTGGCAAACACACTAAGAAATTTCTCTCGATGAACTATTACGCTAACTCACTTTTACACGCCCAATCAAATACGTACATTTAAGCCCAGAATACAAGCTTACATATATGTCGATTTATTTATACATAGTATACGATAATTAGTTTCATAAAATATCCGTATTGTTAAAATGGTCAAAACAAAATGAAAGACACTCATATTTTTTACGGGTTATTTTTTGTGTGTAAGCATTAAAAAAAAAAAACTGATTTCAACTGTATGCAGATAAGAAAAGGGTCAAGTGTTTATAATGAAAGGCAAGCTGCTGGCTTTTAAAAATTGTTTTCTATTAATTGTTTTTCTTTTGTCGCCTCGACACTCCCATGACCTTTAAAATAATGAAACCTAATTAACATGGCAACACAGAAACAATTTTGTAACAAATCGAGGGCAGCATTTGAACTCGCCCTCTGATTATACAATGCTTGCCAAAAGTCAAAGGACAAACTAAATTAATTCAAAAGGAAATTTCGAGTTATTTCTAAAGCAATTAGAATCCCAACCAAAAAAATTTATAGAAACAGGCTGATTGCGAAAAGGGCAGAAATAATGACCCAAACAGTAAGCTGTTTTTTGGTCTTGATTTGAAGATATTGTATGGCTAACTGGGCTTTTTTAAAGTATTGCATTAACAAGTTCCACAAACACACACACAAATCTGCTTGTTTATGCAGAAAGTTCATAACAAAGTTGAAAACAGCTGTCTAAAAAGTTTAAGCACCTTTAAGCAGTCAGCAGTAAATCACACACGAGAGTCGTTTATTAGAATTGTGTTATTTTTTTTTACTTCAACTGATTGGACTTTATTTCGATTTGTTTAATCCTATACTATACGTTTGAGGATTAATTAAGCTAACGAGCTAACTTCGATTACTATATTTGATTCAGCTATAAAGTCATAAGTCCAAAAATAACGTCTTCATATCTTATTCTAAAATATTAAACAAGGTTTTTTTAGTTGTATTCCAAACTGTTAAAAATAAAACTAAGTCGCCCACAACCCTCGCTTTTGTCTTAATATTTCAATTTTTGATCAGTATCAACAGCCGAGTCGATTAAGTAATGTCCTTCTGTCTGTAAGTCCGTCTTTCTGTCTGTATAAGCTTTTCTAAACCATAGGTAGAACAAGTTAGTTTTTGTCATCGTACCGAAAGAAATGCTGAAAAATATAGTAAATTTAAAAAGAATACGCTTTGCTTAGTTAAGCAACAATTTTAGTTGTAAGTGAAAAATAAAAATCATTTCGGCGGCCTGCACTGAAAGCCAAGCTGATATGTTGAAAAAAATAAATAAAATAGAAAACACATCTTCTTTAAAACGGTGGTCAAGCGACTATTAAACATAAAACATTTTTCTTTCATTATTAAAAACTCAAAGTAAAAAACTTAATCCGAATATCTTAATGCCACACACACTGACTGTACGCGTTAAGTATAGGGTGCAGGGTATCTTCTAGTCGAGATTTTTTGACTAGAGGCCTCTTATTTGTATGCTTAAAGTATAAATTTTAACCAATTTACATGTTTTTACACGAAAGTTATAAATACTTTTAAATCTGTTAATAATAAGTGCTATTTGATCCGCTGTTTTAAGCTTTCATTCCACCTGAATTTGGTGGAAACGTTAAAGTCGGACGCAGCCGATTGCGGTATATTCGATACCTGTTTAAAAACGGATAAAAAGATGCCTGATTGCAAGGAGGTACGGATGCGGCGGGGTATACGCTGCGTTTCAAGATTAGCTGATGCCGACCAGCTATATTGTCATCAAATTTTGTGACACTAGATTAAAAAGTGAAATATATATTATTTGTCCTGTCCGGTAAAGATATTTGCAAAGTTTTAAGTCAATATCTTGAAGGGTGTAGAAAAAAAGGAGTAAACAGACACCATGACGGACATTGCACCAACCCAATATACTCTTTAGTATAAAGTATAAATATATTTAATTTGCACTTTCTTTTGCGTCTTTTAAGGTCCAAGATTGGAAGCAACAGCTCTATGAATTTTCAATATAGCTTTATAATGATAATAACGAAATTCAATATTTAATTCATTGTTGCTTCATAGTTCGTTGAGTGAATTCGTAATAGAACATTTTCGAAATCACTTAAGTATTTATACGTGTTTACACAAAAATACAAAAATCAAAAGTAAACATCGAAAAATTTGTTTAAATAGGAGTGGGTGTACATTAATAAAGAAAACAAATAGACACGAAAGGTATTTAATATTTGCGAACTTCAAGTCTAGATAAACAAGTTTTGTAAAGTAAGTAAATATGTGTGGGTAAGTAACTTTCTTCTGACTTGGCTGTTCTTACAAAAATTTAAATCCTGACCATATTATAGCCACATCTAATCCTTAAGTTCATCTAAAAAGCTAAACACGTGTATTTTTGATATACAAAATGGGTTTTTAAAAGAGTTTTTGTGCAGTTTTCTGTACTACGAATTTATTTCCAGAACACTGCAAATTGCATCAATCAAAAACCCATTATATATTAGAAATTTTCTCTACAACGAAGATTTTTCTTGTCCCCTTGGAATTCGTTGCATGGAAGTTCGAATGTATGTTTATCAAAGGCTTCAACCATTATTTGGTTAGTGTCAACGGTTGATAAATATACTAGTTCCCGTCTCTGTACAAGAATTTTATCGAATCATATGTATGTTCAAACCTAAGATAAATTTAAAGCGGAATTTCGTTTCCTTTTTCTTAAAACCGCGAACACAAAGTACGGTCTTTTATTATTTTGTTTAAAATTCCCTAAACTAGTTAGATAGAATTAAGTACGCATTCGTTTGATGTCAACGAAGGTTAAGCCCAGTTACAAACTTTTTTAGCTTCTCTATATTAATGCTAATTACAGTTGTTTCAACTTAAGATCTTTATCTGCTAAAAGCCGCAACAAAATTCACCGAGTTTCGTCAACAAACTTCAAGTTTAATTTTTGCTAATTTACTATGTGTCGAACGCAGACCGACGTGCAGAGGAAGGCGTGCGAGGGCAAACTTTTATTTTCGGTCACTTTAAGCAATGTCTGAGTGTGAGAGAGTTATTGTGCGCCTAATTGTATGCAGTAATTTATGTTGAAAGTTTTGTAAATTTCTCATTTAATGCGCCACTGAGCGCCCGTACATTACTTTCGCGTTATTAAAGAATTCCAGCAGGTAAGGGATTTATACCACAGCTATAAGGCTCCCAAAATCAGATGCTCCTCTATCTAAATGTTTTTATGTACTATATTATTATTTATCATATGTATTCACTATTAGTAAATGCCACTATGACAGACAATGTAATTCTTTCGTTTCATTTGCATTTGCTTTTATAATTTCTTAAGACTCACCTTTAAGATGCTCCGGGCATTTGAGTAGATGAATCGCCCGAAAAGGCTGAAAATATAATGATTGTTGTTTTTAGCTGTCCGTCTGAACGTGTTTGTTATTTCAATTGAAGTCTGCTTTTTTTGTTATTGTTGTAATTGTTTTTATGGATAATTTCGCACAATTTGAATTGATTCAATAAACAAACTAGCAACATTTGCAGAGTGGCATTAAGCTAAATTACACTTCAACACAATATTTCAACATACAATTTTTATTTTTTTTAATTGCCGAATTTTAAAAATTGCATTTTCACTCAATTAGTATTTATTAAGAATTCTTTTATTGCATAACTATTTATTTATTTATAATTTGGCTAAAATCTGTTTGTTTTTTCCAGAATGAGGCAATATCAAGAACAAGAGATGCTGCCATTGGCATTGACCCGGAAGAGTTTTTGCTCAAAAATAGCTTATCGCGTTATTGTTGTTCACAGAGTGTACTAAAAACCAAGTACCGCATACCGAGTACCAAGTACTAATACTTGTTAAGCACTATGTGTATTGCTTCATTGTAATAATAAACATGTTGATTATTCATTATTCATTTTTCGATGTTGTGTAAATGTTTGGTTTACGATTAAAAAGATTTACTATATTAACTGAGGTTGCTTGAAGACGATCTGAGTTCTGTGATCCGCGTAAACTTTTGGCCTTGAATTTATGGCTCGAGCAATGCTTACTTTATAATGGGCTGACAACCTTTTTCTATGATTTACGAGATTTTTTGAGCAGGAAACATATCTCAAAATTGCGTGCACATATTTAGAAATGTTTGCCAAACTGATTGTACGCAATCGATTATTAAACCACAGAATTAAATTGCCAACATCTATGGATTTTTAATTTAGTTCATATATGCTTAATCAAAAATAACAATTGGAAAAAAATAACAATTATAAGAATAACAAAATATAATTCACATGCAATACGCTCCGTCCCGACACGCTCCCCATTCGTAGCAATTGTATTGCATTAATTTGTAAATAATAAAAACGTTACGTGAGCAAATAAAACATCAGATATTAAACATAAAGAGCGCATGGGTGAGTGAGCAGCCAGAGCGTAAGCCAAAGAGAAATGGAAGTCAGGGAGATGTAAATTCATGGGGAGAGCGATTGACGATCATCACTGACAGACGCTGCGGCTACTGCTGCGTAGCAAAAGTTAAAGAGAACGCGCTTCGACGCTGACTGAGATTATAAGGAAAGGTAGAATTGGGAAAATGTAAACCAAACAAATATACAAAAAAATAAATGATGTGCGTCTGTGCAAGTTGCTACAGAAATAAACCATAATCCAAATATATATTAAATACTTTGCAACAATAGCATCAGCCTATACATGCATACATATATATGAGCATATGTACAAATGTATTTATACAGAAATATTATTAGCATTTCACAATTGTTGTCAAGTTCAATGCACACGCACGAAAATCACATGGCATCTCCGACACCAAACTGCACTGAATTGTTTACGCCGCAAAACAATTATGCACAGTAATTCGACTTGATATTCTTGTTATGTTCCACAAAAGTTTTGCGTAATTGCATTTTTTTTATTACGTACTTTTTAATATATTTCTCACGCTAAACACACACACAATAACTTTTATTTTTGCAAAACACAAATAACACGACGTCGGCATAAGTTTTAAATTGGTTTGGAAAATATATTTTATTTTTGCATGCGCTTCAAGCGCAATATAAACCGAACACGTTGAGAACGCAAACGCAAATAAGCACAACAAATGCGACGCTAATGTTGTGAGCGCCAACGTTTTGTCTTTGCGTTGTGGCTTTGCAGCGCTGAACAGCTGTTGATCGAAACTGGGGTAGTGGCAGCAGTGCTACCACACCAAATTCGGAATAAAAAAACGTTGTTTTTTGAATTGCTCTAAATTATTATTTTTGTGTACTCGTTTCATATGCAACGTTAAACAATTAAATTTTTTTCAATTATACACGACGCAACTGTTTGCTGACCTTCGCACAGCACAACTTTCCACTTTCGTTTAATTACTCTTGCAACTTTTGAACACACACACGCTGTGATTCACTTTTGAAGTAGACCACAATTGCACACACTTTCGAACAACAACTTCGATAACGTCTTAACACTGTCACAATCCGAACGCGACTGAATGTCGCAATTCGGAAACATGCTTTATATATGAATATGTCTGCAGGATAGTTGTCGTCGTCTTGGTCGTCTTCGTTGGTTTTGAGGGGTTAAGCATTGAATGCGCAAGCGCAAAGCATAATCAGTGGCAGCTCAATGAAAATGTTTCAGGGTGAAAGCGCTCAGTGCCGTGCAACAGCTTTCGCTTTCTCAACTTTAACTGTTAAAACCGCCAACCACCCCCCCCCCCTCATTTTTTCCCCTCTCCTCCCCTACAAAACAACGTCCTGCCAAAAATCATATGAATGCAGCTCGGCCGTGCGCAAGAGGTCAGCGTTTGCCAAAAACACATCGATGGAACGTGCAACAAACTGTGTTGGTGGAGATGTCGCAACTGCCATGCAGTGGTGCCAATTCCGCTTTTTTCCCGTCAGATCTGGCTTCTTCACAACGCGATTGCGGGAAAAATTTTTAAATATTGTATGGGACAGCTTTTTTCTGTACGAGTCATTTGGTATCATTTGTATGTAAATAGCTTTTTTTGCTTTATTTTTTCGCCTTTCTAGCTTTTTTTGCTCAAAAAAAGTTGGCAACACTGCTGCCATGACCCAACCAACGGAATAGACGTTGCGCTCCGTCATTAAACACAATTCAAACCGAAAAATCCGTTGCAATTTCAAATACTCTTTTCGTTTAATTGTTGTAATTATAATTTTATTATGTATCATATATATATAATTTTACCAAATGATAATTTTGACAAATTGAAACGGTGAGCACCGCACAGCTGGTCATTTGGTAGTGTGGCATCGTTAAACAGCTTTTTTTTTGTTATTTCTTCTGTTTTCTTTTTTTGTTCTTGTTTAGGCTTTACCACAAAGGAACGATTTAAATTGTTAAATTTAATTTAATTTTACTTACTTTGTCTGGTGCGCCTACCATTTTAATAATCATTACCACTTTGCCATATTGGAAAAATCAGTTTCAGTTTCGACTTTTAGGAAATTTCTTCTGGTTTCTTCTGGAAATATGATGTTCGAACACAGACTAGCGAAAGTACATTAATTATTTCTCTAATGAATTATATTCATGTTACTAAGGGTTCTATAACGCGAATCATATAAGGCGGAATTTTTCTGGAACGTTACCACCGCGTTATACCTGTACATGCATCAGAACAGGAAAATATTGGCGCCTCGTGGTAAATTTATTATAAGTAAAAAACCTACAACAATTTACCCGCTGTCATAAAGTGGAAAAATAGCTTGATGGTAATGCATGATTTTGTAAAATTAGTGGAAACTAAGAATACCCAAATTGTTGTTTTTATGTAAAAATCATAATCTAGTTTGTGCAACAAATGTCGAGTCATTAATTTGATTTTTTATGCCTTTAAAGAGATATTGCATTTTGTTTTCTCACTTATAAATTAAACATTTTATTTGTTTTATTTGTTATTTGCTTAATAAAACCATATTATGTATGTAAAATCTGTTTCAGCTTTAGTTTTTTTTTTAAATATTTCAGGAAACAAATTCAAAACCAAGCAATAAAGTTCTAAATTTCTACTAGCTGTTGGTGCTTTATTTTTTTTTTTTTTACATTTGTCAACTTAATTCATTGCGCAGTCGACGCTCTCGTTTCCATTCCCGAACTTTCTCCCGATGCATATCGTTTCGTGTACGCCGCATTTGCGGCAAAGGTACATTGCGATTTCGTAGCTTTGTGGCATTTGTGTCAAATGCTTCGAAATGCGTTACCCGGGCGGGAAACTGCACAATTCCCAGGCCAGTGCGTTGTTTTCGCAACACAGTCTTTACCGGGTAGAGGCGTCCGCTTTGTGTAGGTCCTAGACCGTGTTCTTGGTCCCAGCCCTGTTTAACCATTAGCTGCAGGCCACGATTCTTTGCGGGGATGTTGAACTTTTGTAGTCTGTGGGCAGGCAGCGATTTTACATTAAACTGATGCACAGTAGAGGTCTGGTGTGCTCGCAACGTCGATTCTTTGTAGTCCCTTTCGCACACTTGACAATAGAATGGAGTGGCAGTAGTTGCTGTTATCTCATCTTCTTCGCACACAGCAGTTTCACAATTACCTTTAAGGAGTTGCACAATGCCAGCATGACCTTTTCTCATGGCCAGCTTAAGGGCTGTGTTGCCACTTTTATCAGCAATATTTACATCGGCACCCATTTGTAGCAGCCAGACAACAGCATTATTGGCACCTTCACAGGCTGCCATCATTAGCGCCGTCCATCCATAGGCATCACAGAGATTCAACTGTTGCCATTTAGTGAAGCTCATCTCTGATAGCCCCTTCACATTGTTGCTTGTCGCCATTCGAAAGAAATGGTTTTTGTTGAAAGGCAGTTGTGGTTTCTCTTTAACAAGATTTGATATTTTGTTTGTGTTTGCTGGAATCACTTTCTTTGTCTCTGGTGCCTCAATAATTTCTTTGTAGAACTGCTGCACTTCAGCGCCACTGGCCCCCTCAATTGGGCGTTGTTTCTCTACAATGCCGTTTTCTTGTGCGGCAACTTCAGCGCGAACAAAGCGTTTGAGTGGCACATGAAGTGTGGTTAGGGCAACCCAGTTTGGATGCAGTTCGTCGCCAGCTGAATTCATTAGATCTGAATTAAATAAACAATGTTTAAGTAGTGTTGGATAGTATGGGACAGAAATCAGTACTGTGAAATTGTCTATATGGTCACACCTTTACAAACACTTTGTCACCGAGTAAAAATAGCGCGTTCACGAAGCAAGCAGTGATTGCTCTATAATCGGTGACTTTGTCAGCGACGAACATACATGTATGTATGTAATTGCGTAGTACGAAAACGACGTAAGCAATGCATTAATATACAAACTATGAGTGTAATTGAAATCAGTCTTTTCTGACAGCTAAACAGGTTTAAAAGAATAAAATATTGACATAAACAGAGAAATTATATTTTTAAATGCATACAGAAATAATCAGTCGATACTACTCTTATAAACAGCATATCGACCACCGCTATTTATCGAACGTCTATCGTTGTCTTCTAGCCCAACGCCATCCTAGCGCGGAAATGTCAATTTCGCAAGTTTGTTTTAATAGATAGATACAAATCCAAGGACTATTGTTGCATTATCTGTTAAAGTATTATAAAACCAAATGGTTCAAATAGAAATATAAATTAAAGTGTGATCGGGCAACGTTAAGAAGTCACGAGGATTCCAAAAGTACGCAGTAAAAATCAATAACTGTAAGTGGAACAAACGCGCACACACGCACATGTCAAACGGTTAGACTCTGTGAGCAACAAGCACTCCCACACAATGTCCGACGAAGAAGAAGAATCCTTGTCGGAAGGCTTTTCTGCGAGCGAAGAGGACGAATGGAAGCCTGGAAAAGATGTGCGCGGCGGTGAGTCCTCGGATGACGATGACAGCGAATTTGAGGAGATGGCTAACAGCGCTGCTGCCACAGGGGGCGCCAGTGGTCGCTCATCATCGTGTGCGACCCAAAAAAAGAGGTAAGTTAACTAATAAATTAAAAAGAATTATTTAATTCCATTCACTTATATGTATAGGGAACAAAAACCGCCGAGCGGAATTAAAGGCGCCTCCGTAAAGAAACGCAAGCCGAGTGGTCAATCGCTGCGTTCTAAACTGTACAATAAATACCGGCCGCCGCCAAAAACTTTTTCAACGTCGCCCACACAGAACTCACCGTCGGCGTCGGGCTCTGCCAGCCGTTTAGCAGCCTCAAAAAACGCCAAAACGCCCAATGAAAGCAACAACGCGGACTCCAGCAGTGAATCGAGTGTCGATGACTATTTGGTCAATCCAGATGAGATTGATCTGCGCTCCAGTTTCTTTACGGCAACTAAAGAGAAATCGCCAGCGCCACAATTCGATTGCAATGCGGGCATTACAAACTTGTCCGATTCGGGATCCGGTTCCGAGGACAACAACGATAGCAGCCTCGAGGACAATGCCAGCAACAACGCCTTTGATTTTCGTGGCTTGCTCGAGAATGCCAATAGCCTGGAACGCACCAGGGAAGCACTGCTCAGCAAACGCAACGCCACGGCCACGCCTCCAGACAGCCGAACGCGTCGTAACAGCAACGCTGCAGCAATGGACGTTAACGCACTGCTTGCATTGGGCGAAAATCAAAACTACGCAGATGAGCCAAACAAACAGCGAACGATTGTTACCACGGAGCGCCGACGGTCTGTAGCGAGTGCAGGAGGAAAGGCAACTGACAATCAGGTGCAGCCGCCGCCGTTGGATGCTCCCTCGCGTTTGAGCAAAACCAAATCGACGCGCATTAAGCGGCATACAAAAACACGTCCAGCATCCACTGTGGTTGCAGCTGGCGATACAGACGATTCTGACTTTGAGGAAGTTGCAGGTAGGAAACGAAAGTAGATAATGTTGAGGATTATTGTAAGTTGTGATTTAAGCACTAGCAGGGCTTATCAAGTTGGTTGTGGCGTCGCATACTTGTTGTTTGTTGATATTGATATTCGATGTTGATCTTTGATGGTAGTTAGAAAACTCTTAAAATTCTGGTATCTGATTTAAAACCAAAAAATAGTAAGCTTCCAAATTGCTCCATATGAGACTGCGTAGTTTTGTGTTTTAAATTACAAACAAAATATAAAAACGAGAAGTAAAAAAAAAGGAAAAATGTGAAATATAATAATATACAAATACTATATACTATCGCTATATAACCTAACCTAACTTTATTTTACTTTTAAGCAAAGTTCGTGCAGTTTGCATCGCTTTAACTAGCATTCCAAAGTATATTCCAAAAGAGTTTAAAAGTTTTGCAAACTGTGCGTTACTGAGTCTTATAGTAGTCTATTAGACTGAAGTATAGCATAAGAGCATCTATATTGAAAGAAAAAAACTTTTAGAAGGGTTTTTTTTGGCACGTTCTTTTTGAAACTAAACTACAAATACCCTACCATATTAAATACAGTGGGCGCTCAAAATGCTTTTGTTTTATTTTACTTGATTTTTACTGACATTAACGGTTGTACTATATTTTCACGAAGCATTACAATTGGTTCTCGAAGAGTTCCTAAAATGAAAAAAAAAAATGTTTCAAAATATTGTGATGAGCCTTCACTGTATTAAAATCTTTCCAACTCCAAAATACGGCTCGAACTCAAAATAATGTGCTGAAAAAGTCTTTTCAAGCTAGTTTCTGGACTATCGTTTCAACAAACAGCTCAAAAGGAGCTTTGAGTGAATAACAAGCCATCAACACTTCTCAATGTATTTTGCAAATAGCGTAAAAAAAAAGAAAATGTCACCGAATAGATGTCTGAGTGTTGTTACATGGTAAAATGTTTATAATAATTTTACATGTGTGTTTAAATGCTTGCACATTATAATGACTTAAGAAGAAAACAAAAACAAGGTTTATTTGCAAAAGACAGGAAACCAAATAAAAAGTGTTTAGTAGAACTTATAACTTGTATATGATCACAGACTATAAACAAATAGATATTGCACTGCATACAAACAAGCCTGTCGTATGGCGGGTTGTAGCAGTACAACCCGGCGCGTATTCACAAAATACAGTATAAGCCATGCGCTAAGTGTTCTGAGTACTAGTCGTCAGACGTCGGCAGTCGATCGAAATGTATAGCGGTTCAAGAGCTAACCAACCCGAGTTTTTTTTTTTTTTTTTTACAAAAATCTTCCTTTTTTTATTTTAATTTATTTGTTTTGAAAGTAAGTGTCCTTTGTTTTATTTTACAATTCATTTTGTCATCCTGTTATGCTGCGCTTGCTTTTTTGTGTGCACGTAAAAATTTACATAAAAAACAATAGTTTCAACATATTTTTTTTTTATTGTATCAAAATAATAAAATTACAAACAGTCCCCAAAATGATGGGAAACCTTGTGGATTTAGAACTAAAACACACTAAATTAAAAAAAAAAAAAAATGGTACTATTCTATTTTTTAAATAAATCTAATTCGACTTGCAAGTATCCAGCACACTTTCATGGGGTATGACAGCTCAGAAACTGAAAAACCATCAGACAAAGTCATCGACTGACAAGCAAAAACCAAAATGTATAGCTGTGAATTAGTTCTGCGTCAACAAAAGCGCAAGCAAATCGTTTCAAGAAACCAGCTTATTGCAATATGCATGTGTTCTATAGTTTTTGATATGATTCAAGTCGCATTTAAAACCAAATCCAACTAGTCAAATATAAATTTTTTCAACGAATGTAGTTTTCAATACGAATTATATTTTTTTGCTTTTAATTTATTAAAAGGGACTGTATATAATAAATATACCCTTATTTAACAGAAAACCTTTTATAGTTAAAGGGTTATAATTTCTCCATGCCTTGTTTTTTATATTTTCTGTCTTTATTAACATTCAAAATAACTTTATTTTTAAGATTTATTTCTTTCACATCTAACTTAAGCTTGAAACGATTTTCCGACTAAAAAATGAATTTAAGCTCATGGTAAGCACTTAAATGTCGTTTTTGATTATTCGTTCCCTAAGCCCAATCTCTTGTACGAAACTATTTTTTTATTCAATTGGCCTTAAACCTTTTTCAATTATCTTAAGTTATCTAAATCAAGCTAAAGTAACAACAGAATGGTAAGGTTATATATACAAAATTCCGACCGAACTGAAACTCGTTTTTAATCGTCTACACTGGAATATAAAAAATAAAAATAAATCATATTAGTTTATCATATATTCTTACCCATTTTGATCAAATTGGTCAAGTTTTGTTGGTGAATTTCGTTTTTCGAAACTTAAGGCAAATACTAAACCTCCGCTACAACCCTTATGTGCCATAAGTACGTGCCTACAACACTGTTAACTGTTTTGTCTGATGCTTTCGAGCTTCCTGCGAGTTAAGTGACTCAAGATTAAAAACTGCTCAATATATTCGCATTCCCATATCAAAAGGCGGTGGGTTTAGCTTCCAAACTTTTGATACAGCGCTCTTCCTACCAAATTTGGTGACTAGCAGTAAAAATGTTGGAATTATGATCGACTTGCTGACGGTTTCCCAGCCCACCAGTTGGCGTAGCCCCCTATATTGCCACTTTGCCTGACGCAGACCTGGTTCAAGATATTTGCAAAGTTTTGGGTGTCCAAGAAACAGACAGCATGACGGACATTGCACAAAAGCAATACACTCTTTACTTTGGGTATCGGAGTATATCAATTGTAGATTAATTTTAATCATTTAGCTTTATTTTTTACGGTCCCTGCAAAAAATAAGACTTAGAAATCAAAAGTGCAATGCAGTTTTAAAAATAAAATATAAAAACACATAATTGATAAATACACTTATGTACTTACTTTATTGCAATTTCAAGTGTTTCAACAATAAATTATAAGAAAAAGAAACGAAACTTAAGAAAATAAAATTAGAACTGATGTTAAACGAATTTACTTTAGTAAAATCGTATTCATTTCACCAAATAGAAAACAAAGATTGAACACAAATAATACAAAAAACATTTGTAATACATAATAGATGCATAATTTTAGCGCAATTTAGTAAATGTTAAATGTTTTTTATTCAATATTTAAAACTTGAAATGCACTTCAATAAAATAAATAAATGCAAAGTGTTTAAAAATAAAATCAACGTAATAGTAGAACTCAATTTAAACTGCTTTCATTGTTCATTCGTATGCCCACATACTATGTACTTGAGGGTCTTAAGATTGTAACAGTAGCTGCTTGTCACATCCACCCATCTCTCTTTCTCTCTCCACAAACTGTTTAATTTTGCAGACGCACAACTCAGCAGCGATGCAGAAGATGCAACGCCAAATGTCTCTGGTGATCTGGAGATTCATGTGGGAATGCCCTCGCGTCATATGACTAAGGAGCAGAAGACTCAACATGAGCTGGAGATGGCGCTCAAACGTCGCATGAACCGTGACATTAAGGATCGTCAGCTGCTTATGCACAAGGTCAGCCTGATGTGTCTAATAGCACGTAGCATCAAATACAATCGCCTACTGGCGGATACGACTCTAATGCAGGCGACCTTGAAGTTGTTGCCGAGTCGTAATGCTTATCCCACGGAGCAAGGCGTTGATGTTAAATATTTGCAGTCCTTTATCACCTGGTTCAAGACGGCCATTAAGCTGCTTGGCCAGGACTTGTATCCGCCGAAAACAGCCAACAAAAAAGGTGCAATTATTGCAGAGCTGCTGACTCTGATCAAGCGCAAGGAAGCTCGTTGCAAACAGGATATGATCTTCATATTCATTGTACTTGCACGCGGCATGGGAATGAACTGTCGCCTCATTGTCAACCTGCAGCCTATCGCGTTACGGCCGCAGGCTTGCGATTTGATACCCATTAAACTAAAGCCGGATGTCAAAAACAAGAGTCAAACGGTAAAAAGCGAGGAGGAGGATGAAGAAGACGGAGAGGAGTCCGAAAACAAAGTAAGCAAGTTCAAGCAGGCTAAAGTTGCGAAAGGCAACCCAAAAGCAGGAGCTGTCAAATCCAAAGAAGTCGTTAAGAGTTCGAGCTCTAAAAAACCAACCGAAGCTGCCAGAAAGAGTTCAGGGCCCAAAGCGGAAACCAAACCGAACAGCTCGCCCAAGTTGAGCTTAGGCACAACTAGCAAGCGTGCAGCCAGCAACTCCAAGGCAGCAGCAGTAGCAGACAAGTCCAGTAGCTCGAGATCAAAAGAAGAGAGCAGCGGCAGCAGTATTGAAACCAAAGTCAAGCCGCAGCTTTCAAGACTTAAACGTGGCGTCAACAAGATTCAAAGCAACAAAGCTGAAACAGATGACTCAAAAAAACCAAAACTGCAACTAGAGCAACAAGTTGAGGCAACGCCGGTTGCGCGACGAACGCGAAAAGCATCTGCAGACAAGGAAAAAACAGCAGAAGCTGACGGCGTGGATAAAGCTTATCCTGCTGCTAAAATAGGCTCACCAGTTATACCCAAGCTGGTGCTTACCAGTGCCAAACAGAAGAATGCCAAGCACAGCGATACGGAGAATGCCAATCCTACGGACAATCAACGTGCGACACGCTCACGCAGCAAGTCGCCAAAAGTGCACATTTCTCCAGCTTTTCTCAAGGGTGGCAGCCCAGTGGCAACTACAGCAAAAAGCGTTCCTTCGCGTAAAAGCCACGATACAAAGCCCAAAATATCGCCCACATTTCTAAAAATTGCTGAGCCCGTACGGGAGCGTCAGACGCGCCAACAAAAGGCCAAGGCGTTGGCCATACCACAACTGGATGGCGGCGACGATAGCCTACCCTTGCCCAAGAAGCGGCCCAAGCTGGAGAAACTGCAGCAATCGAACAGCCAGAACAGCACCGATGATGGCGACTCTACACCTAGCAGGCCAATTAAAAAAGCGCCTGTGCTGCCAAAGGCAGTGCAACAATTGCGCAAGGATCGACGCGTGCTCTCCACGGATGATGAGGCTGTCAAGGATAAACGTAAAACAACAGCCTCCGACATGTGGGTGGAGGTATGGTCAGAGGTGGAGGAGCAATGGATTTGCATTGATCTGTTTAAGGGCAAGGTTTACTGCGTTGATACCATAAGGGTAAGATTTCTTAAAGGGTTTAACGCTAGTTGAACTCTTGATATAAGCAAAATTTCTAAGCAATCTGAGCTTGCAGCGAAATGCGTCCTCAAACCTGGCCTATGTTTTTGCGTTCCAAGATGATCTAAGTCTTAAAGATGTAACTGCCCGGTATTGCACCAGCTGGACGACCACGGTTCGCAAATCGCGCGTTGAGAAGGCGTGGCTGGATGAGACTCTGGCGCCATATCTGGGCAGGCGTACCAAACGCGACATACAAGAGGACGAACAGCTGCGTAGAATACACTCCGACAAGCCGTTACCCAAGTCTATTTCCGAGTTTAAAGATCATCCGCTTTATGCTCTTGAACGGCATTTACTCAAATTCCAGGGCATCTATCCAGCAGACGCGCCCACACTTGGCTTTATACGCGGGGAACCTGTGTATTCACGTGACTGTGTTCATCTACTCCATTCTCGTGAGATTTGGTTGAAGAGCGCTCGAGTAGTGAAGTTGGGCGAGCAGCCATACAAGGTTGTTAAGGCCCGCCCCAAGTGGGATAGGGTATGTATTGTACAGAAAAAAGGTGCTTGTGCATACCCATCAAGAGTACATAATTATTAATAAGCACGGATAGTTAGATCCACATCTGACTGTCTAGATAAAGAGGGAGATCTAAAGAGTTGGTAACAACACATTTAGAATTTAGTAATCTGTTATTCGTAAGCATGTCCAGTTTATTAACAACGATTACAAAGATTCCTTAAAGTGGAGCACAACTCTAGCTAGTTTTTAAATGTTAATTTAATAAAACGAAAATGTTCATAGCTCACTCGTACGGTTATCAAGGATCAGCCGCTTGAGATCTTTGGCTATTGGCAAACGCAGGACTATGAGCCGCCTACTGCGGAGAATGGAATTGTGCCGCGCAACGCCTACGGCAATGTGGAGCTATTTAAGGAGTGCATGCTACCCAAGAAAACAGTGCATCTTAAATGTATGTTACAGCTGGAATCCAGGAGCAGTCTTACTAATATATCACCCTGTCCCAAATTTTTACAGTGCCTGGCTTGATGCGCATATGTAGGAAACTGAACATCGATTGTGCCAATGCGGTGATTGGCTTTGATTTTCATCAGGGCGCCTGTCATCCCACGTATGATGGCTTTATTGTTTGCGAGGAGTTTGCCGATTTGGTGACAGCCGCCTGGGAGGAGGATCAGCAGGAACAGGTGCGCAAGGAGCAGGAAAAATATGAAACTCGAGTTTTTGGCAACTGGAAGAAGCTCATCAAGGGTCTACTCATTCGTGAACGCCTTAAGCGAAAATATAACTTTTAATTTTGGTTTTCTCTTTATTATATAATGTTTATTTACCGTTCAAATTGAATTGAAGATAATATATTTTTTTTTGTAATTTATGTATTAGATATGTAAGTGTTTGAATAAAATTGCCCAGCGCAAAATTGCACAAAATGCAAAATGCCAAAATTTGAACAAATAAGTCATAACCATGTCTTATTGAGTGTACTTGTTACTGTTGATTAGTGTTTTTTTTACTCAATACCGAAGGTAAAGAGTGTATTTGGCTTGTGCAATGACCGTCATGGTGTTTGTTCGTCTGTCCGTCCGTATGAACGCAACTCTTTTTCTTTATCCTTCAAGCTAGAGACATGAAACTTTGCAAACACATTTTTTTATGACCGAGAAAGACAGTGTCAAGATTGGGGTTCTATTATAACTGGGGGCTGGCAAATAGATAAATTCGATAACTCATAGTCGATTAACCCACCTATTTCGCACATCCTTACAGCTAGAACTACCAAATTTGGTTAGCCGATAGCAACCCCCAGAAAAACTGAATCAAACATATTACAGCCACCCCCTCCCATTCCGCCCAGCCAAATTTGGAACCAAGATAGGTGATGACGACCCCCAAGAAACTACATCAAACTTTGGATGCCACGCCCACGCCGGCTACTGCCCTAGCCGCCCCCATCCACCCCAACGCTTCGTAAAAAATGGGAATGCGTGTATCTTCCAGATTTGTGAAGCTAGAGCCACCAAATTTGGTAGGAAGATAGCTGGCAACGAACCCCAAAAATCTGCATCAAAGTTTTGGAGCCACCCCCACCCCTTGTAGCTAGAGCCACCAAATTTGGTATGAAGATAGCTATTGACATTTCACAAAGATCAGCATCAAAAATTTGGATGCCACATCCACCCATACCGCCCCCAGCCCCCCCCCCCCCCTTTCCCCACATTTTACAAACTTCGAGCTAGAGTCACCAAATTTGGTATGAAGATAACTGATAACGATAATTTGAGGGCAATATGTTTTTATTAACCGATTAATTAATCAAATTAATAATAATAATACATTTATAATGCAATAAAATTTTAAAATGATTTTATATATTATAATGTATTTCTTTTCATTAATTGAAGCTTAAGGCATCAGGCAAAACAGTATACATTTTTGTATGAAAGCAGGGGCTGGGACGGCAGGTGTTGGCATAGTATCCAAATTGGTGGCTCCAGCTTAAAAACTGTGGAAGATATAAGCGTTTCCGATTTCAAATGGGAGTGGCCTGCATGGGAAAAGGGAAGGCGTGGCAACAAATCGATCTTACAAAATGTTGTAGGTCTAGCTGTTAAAATGTGAGAAATATGTTGATTATTGGATATTCAGCTATCGGTTATATCGATTTTTCAGCTCTCGTTATCTATATGCAGATCAAGTATATTTCATGTAACACTTTCCGTTTCAAATGTTATCGATAACAATAAAATTTTGAATTTCCAAACTTACTTATTGATTCAAAAAAGCTATCGAACATTTAAGTTGACTCAAGCTTGCTGACAGACATTTTATGTGTACGCGTGCACGCACTTACGTGTATAGTACGCTTTAACATGTGCTCTAACTTTTTACACACGAATCCATATCGTTAAAATAACAGAATTAATTGTTATCAATAACATGTGTAAATCGTAAAAACTTATTGGTAGTTAAAATGCGCGTGGTAAACTTTTACTCATATGAAAATCTGAACTTTCTAATTTACATATGGACGAACAGACGACATGGCTGTTCATGCTGATCAAGAATATATGTATATACTTAATGGAGTCGGAGATGCTTCTTAGGGCCAGTTACTTACTTTTTAACAATGCCTCTATACACCATGGGTTCAGAGTATAAAAACACGCAGTTAGTTAATCGCTGGCCCGGTCGTAAGGAATGTTTGGACTCATTTTGTTGTTTTTACGCTAAGAACTAAAAACTATGAAATCCTTAACATTTTATTGACTTCATTTTAATAATTTAACTTTTTTTGGATGCGGCCCTGCAGCTCATTTAATATTTTTAATTCAATATTTGAAACTTGAAACACATTTCAATAAAATAAACAAATTCAAATCAACGTAATGGTAGAAGTTCTACCGTAGAACTCAATTTAAGTGTCATTGTTCATTCGTTTGCCCACATGCTATGTACTTGAGGGTCTTAAGATTGTAACAGTAGCTGCTTGTCACATCCACCCATCTCTCTTTCTCTCTCCACAAACTGTTTAATTTTGCAGACGCACAACTCAGCAGCGATGCAGAAGATGCAACGCCAAATGTCTCTGGTGATCTGGAGATTCATGTGGGAATGCCCTCGCGTCATATGACTAAGGAGCAGAAGACTCAACATGAGCTGGAGATGGCGCTCAAACGTCGCATGAACCGTGACATTAAGGATCGTCAGCTGCTTATGCACAAGGTCAGCCTGATGTGGCTAATAGCACGTAGCATCAAATACAATCGCCTACTGGCGGATACGACTCTAATGCAGGCGACCTTGAAGTTGTTGCCGAGTCGTAATGCTTATCCCACGGAGCAAGGCGTTGATGTTAAATATTTGCAGTCCTTTATCACCTGGTTCAAGACGGCCATTAAGCTGCTTGGCCAGGACTTGTATCCGCCGAAAACAGCCAACAAAAAAGGTGCAATTATTGCAGAGCTGCTGACTCTGATCAAGCGCAAGGAAGCTCGTTGCAAACAGGATATGATCTTCATATTCATTGTACTTGCACGCGGCATGGGAATGAACTGTCGCCTCATTGTCAACCTGCAGCCTATCGCGTTACGGCCGCAGGCTTGCGATTTGATACCCATTAAACTAAAGCCGGATGACAAAAACAAGAGTGAAACGGTAAAAAGCGAGGAGGAGGATGAAGAAGACGGAGAGGAGTCCGAAAACAAAGCAAGCAAGTTCAAGCAGGCTAAAGTTGCGAAAGGCAACCCAAAAGCAGGAGCTGTCAAATCCAAAGAAGTCGTTAAGAGTTCGAGCTCTAAAAAACCAACCGAAGCTGCCAGAAAGAGTTCAGGGCCCAAAGCGGAAACCAAACCGAACAGCTCGCCCAAGTTGAGCTTAGGCACAACTAGCAAGCGTGCAGCCAGCAACTCCAAGGCAGCAGCAGTAGCAGACAAGTCCAGTAGCTCGAGATCAAAAGAAGAGAGCAGCGGCAGCAGTATTGAAACCAAAGTCAAGCCGCAGCTTTCAAGACTTAAACGTGGCGTCAACAAGATTCAAAGCAACAAAGCTGAAACAGATGACTCAAAAAAACCAAAACTGCAACTAGAGCAACAAGTTGAGGCAACGCCGGTTGCGCGACGAACGCGAAAAGCATCTGCAGACAAGGAAAAAACAGCAGAAGCTGACGGCGTGGATAAAGCTTATCCTGCTGCTAAAATAGGCTCACCAGTTATACCCAAGCTGGTGCTTACCAGTGCCAAACAGAAGAATGCCAAGCACAGCGATACGGAGAATGCCAATCCTACGGACAATCAACGTGCGACACGCTCACGCAGCAAGTCGCCAAAGTGCACATTTCTCCAGCTTTTCTCAAGGGTGGCAGCCAGTGGCAACTACAGCAAAAAGCGTTCCTTCGCGTAAAAGCCACGATCAAAGCCCAAAATATCGCCCACATTTCTAAAAATTGCTGAGCCCGTACGGGAGCGTCAGACGCGCCAACAAAAGGCCAAGGCGTTGGCCATACCACAACTGGATGGCGGCGACGATAGCCTACCCTTGCCCAAGAAGCGGCCCAAGCTGGAGAAACTGCAGCAATCGAACAGCCAGAACAGCACCGATGATGGCGACTCTACACCTAGCAGGCCATTAAAAAGCGCCTGTGCTGCCAAAGGCAGTGCAACAATTGCGCAAGGATCGACGCGTGCTCTCCACGGATGATGAGGCTGTCAAGGATAAACGTAAAACAACAGCCTCCGACATGTGGGTGGAGGTATGGTCAGAGGTGGAGGAGCAATGGATTTGCATTGATCTGTTTAAGGGCAAGGTTTACTGCGTTGATACCATAAGGGTAAGATTTCTTAAAGGGTTTAACGCTAGTTGAACTCTTGATATAAGCAAAATTTCTAAGCAATCTGAGCTTGCAGCGAAATGCGTCCTCAAACCTGGCCTATGTTTTTGCGTTCCAAGATGATCTAAGTCTTAAAGATGTAACTGCCCGGTATTGCACCAGCTGGACGACCACGGTTCGCAAATCGCGCGTTGAGAAGGCGTGGCTGGATGAGACTCTGGCGCCATATCTGGGCAGGCGTACCAAACGCGACATACAAGAGGACGAACAGCTGCGTAGAATACACTCCGACAAGCCGTTACCCAAGTCTATTTCCGAGTTTAAAGATCATCCGCTTTATGCTCTTGAACGGCATTTACTCAAATTTCAGGGCATCTATCCAGCAGACGCGCCCACACTTGGCTTTATACGCGGGGAACCTGTATATTCACGTGACTGTGTTCATCTACTCCGTGCTCGCGAGACTTGGTTGAAGAGTGCCCGCGTGGTGAAGTTGGGCGAGCAGCCATACAAGGTTGTCGGACGTCCTAAATGGGATAAGGTGTGTATATAAAAGTCGCTCAAAAGTCATAGGTCTCAATTATAAGTGCATTTAACGCTAATATTAATAATACCCCTTTCTATATAGTATTATTTTATAATTACTGTCGAACTTCCATGTAAAGACTTTCAAGAGCACAAGAAAAAACTTCGTTTTATAGAAATATATGAAAAGTTGTGGTTTTAAGTCGAGTTTTATCTAAACAATAAGTAATTTTTGTTTGTGAGTGTTCTTTCCATTTATCTTCCTCGATAAATACTTCAAACACGTTAAGTAAAGTAAATATATTTTCATTCACGTTATGTTTTTGCAACTTAAATATGCCACGCACCTGTAAAGTTAGTTTCAAATTGTATAAAAATAACTAGCCAACCCGGTGTGAGTTGATGCACCCCAAAACACACATGTATTTAGAGCCTTGAACCTTGAATATTCCTTACAATATTCGTTGCATCAAAGACGTCATTTTAAAGCAAGAGTTGTATATTCGTTATCTAGTTGAACCGACTTTTCACAAACGGATTTAAATTGAAATATTGACGGTAAAAACTCTGTTTTCGACAATTTTTGAAATTTAATATAGTTTCACTTACAGAATGTTAGAATTTTTCACCACACTCTACTTCTCGATATATTTTTTGAATTGCCTATTGCCTATTGTACTTATCTAAATTAATTTGTGCTGTGAGTTGAGCAGTGGCAACAGGAGACACCTGGCATGAATAACTTGGTTGATAAAACAAAAAAAATATCAGAGGAGTTGTAGACCAAACCCCATGATACGAGAATTTGAGATATTAAATAATAATAGTATAATAATAATTATTTACTCTTTCCGCATTTTTAATCACTTACTGGAAGACTTTCAAAAGTCAAAAATTCAAATTTGTAGGAAACGGGCTTAACGATTTTAATATACTCACAGATTACCGAAAAATGCAAATATAAATACGCTTTTACGAAGAAGCCAATAAGGAACCTTCGAACTTTCTATGTAACGAATTTATTTCCAGACCTCTGCAATTTGGTTCAATCAAAAACCCATTCTATGTTACGGGTTTTCTCTATAACAAAGTTTTTCCTTGTCCCCTTAAGATTCGTTATATGGAAGTTCGACTGAATTAATAACAAAATTTTGTACAACATAAAGCATATGATAATAAATAATCATTAAAGCTATCTCAGAGTCCCACCCGGTCAACGACGCGTGATATTTCTCTAAATACATATAAAAAGTAAAATAAATTATTTCAGCTCACTCGGACAATTTTAAAGAATCAGCCGCTTGAGATCTTTGGCTATTGGCAAACGCAAGACTATGAGCCGCCTACAGCGGAGAATGGAATTGTGCCGCGTAACGCTTACGGCAATGTGGAGCTATTCAAGGAGTGCATGCTTCCCAAACAAACAGTGCATCTTAAATGTAGGGTACAAGTCGAAGACAACGGCGATCTTATTAATCACCCATTTTCACCCTATTCTAAATTTTTACAGTACCTGGCTTGATGCGCATATGTAAAAAGCTAAAAATTGATTGTGCCAATGCGGTGGTTGGTTTCGACTTCCATGCGTGCGGGATACATGCAAAATACGATGGCTTTATTGTTTGCGAGGAGTTTGCCGAACTGGTTACAGCCGCCTGGGAGGAGGATCAGCAGGAACAGGTGCGCAAAGAGCAGGAAAAATATGAAACTCGAGTTTTTGGCAACTGGAAGAAGCTTATCAAGGGGCTGCTAATTCGTGAGCGCCTTAAGCGAAAATATAACTTTTAATTTTGTGTTCCTCTTTTGCATATTTTTTGTGTTAATCAATAAAATTGAATTGAAACTAATAAATCTATTTCTGTACTTTGTGGATAAATTATAAAAGTGTTTCGTTTTACCTGCCCCTCGGAAAGCCGCAAAATGCACCCATATCGAAAAGGCTTGCCTGATATTATTAAGCCGTCAACATTTAGACAAATATGTCAAATGACCTTTCCTGTTTCGGAGTGCATTTATTAGCGATTGTTTAAAGTTAAGATATCCGACTAGTCTAAAGAAAAGGCAATAACTTGAAAAGACGCAAAGTATATTCTTAACTTCAGTTAATTGAAAAAAGTAGTTACATTTTATTTTGGATTGGAACATGATTTTGTTTTAGACACAATAATACCGCAATGGTAACAATTATGCGTAGTTTCAATAATTAAGTTCATAGTTTGCTGAGATTAAAATTTTAAGCGTGTAAAAGTGCGGAATGCTTAAGTAATGAAAACAAAAAAGACGTAAATTTCATTTGGCCCGTTTGGTTTGGCGGCACACGATTCCAACTTAAATAAAAACTAAAAGCTAAAAACTTTGCCTACACAAATTTAGAAATAAACAAATTTACTTATTTTAAGCATTTTGAGAATTTAAATACAGCTTAGGCTGTAATTGTAACCTGTCATTTACCTAACAATCTCTTAAGCAAGTTTAGCCCATTAAATATTCAGTTCTCATGTCAGCTTGCCTTAGTCCAACTTATGCTATGTTTGTGGCTTCAGTGCTGCTCTTAGCGACAGCTTGTGGGCTACTTTGATTCTGCTTGCGATAGGCCTGCAGATACTCAAAGTACATCCGTCTGGCTTGATTGAGCACTCGAGTAACATCGTGCTTTCGCACCATCTTGTCAAAGTGCATCGCAATCTCGTTGTAATCCATCGACGTCTTGATAATAGTGTTTCGATGCTGAAGAAGCAGTGTCAGGCAGAGAAACATAAGAAAGGCATTGCCGCCACCAAATTCACTAGGCGGTGGTAGTGCAGCAGCTGTGCCGTTCAGACTGTTCAAAGGACTTGACGAGGAGCGCTGTGGCGAACGCGGACAGGAGGTAAAGGCACTTTCGTCATCAGCATTTGTCGCTATCTCCACAAGCGTTGGAGCTTCCACACGATTCGGTTCCGTTGAAATGGGCATTATGACCTCGGGCAGGCTGCTGCTGTTGCGCATGCTACCGTTTGCGCTGCCAGAATCCAGTACCTGGCTTTCATCGATAAAAGGATTGAGCGTTTGCATCTCGGCTGGCTGCACGCTGTAACTCTTGGCAGCTGCTAAACGCTGACGTCGGCGCATGTGTAGCTTGCTAACATCAGGGCAGGTGATGATCTCATTCTCTTTCAGATCATCCACCATATCCAGCGTATCTTTGTCCAATTCTTCGTAATCGATGTCATCAGCTGCAATCGAATTAGCTGCAGCCGCGCTGGAGGCAATATATATTTGCTTTTCCGTAAATGGCAATCCAAACACCTGACGATCAAGATTCTCTGATTCGAGTCGCAGTTCGCGTGTAATAGCATTTGTCATGGGATAGTATTCCTGATCTTGATCCGGATCAGATGTTCCACAATCGGGCTGCTTCTCCTGATGTTTCTGTTGATGCTCAGGTGATACTGCGTTGAGGTCAAATTGTAGACTGTAACTACTAAGCTCCTGCGCTTGCTGTATGGCCGTAGCCCCTGTGGAGGCACTCCAACTAGTCTCTGGTATGGAAGAGGAATCGGATTCATCCAATGAACTACCCAGCTGACCGCTCTTGATGAGCTGCACCACTGGCTTGCTGGTTTGCTGCTGTTGCTGTTGTGGCTTCTCGTTGAGCTGCAGCTGGTTGGCTAAACGATCCGAAATGCGATTTTTGTTGATCGCTGCAAAATTAAGAAACTCGTTAAAATTCTTCACTAGTTTGGGTGGTGTTTTGTTCTCGGCATCGTCGACGCCATCAAATGAGATGCCCATGCGACTGCTTGCAGCGATTTTTTCCTTGAGATCTTTAAAATGGCCTCCGCTGCTGCTGCTGACGCGTTTAACGCTTTCGCTAACGGTGCTGGCATTGGATGCCAATTGCTTGGCAATTATATTGCTTACGTTGATAATGTTCTTTTGCTGCAACTTGACCAGGCTTTGGGCGACAGTGCTCTCCTTGTCCTCGCCCAGAATGGAGGATGATGAGCCTAAGAAGGCTCGTGCTGGCATATTACTATTAATGTTATTGTTGTCGTTTGGCTGTTGTGCATCCTCCTTAAATGGATTGGTTTCGTGAAATTGAAGCGTAGTTACTGAATTTGATTCCTTTTGATCAAAGACATCGTCATCGGTGTCCTCACTAGCCGACAGCTCCAGAACTGACTTAGTACTATTCTCCATGACGCCACCCTCGATGAGTGCTAACATTTTGGACTCGTCCAGACTCTGATGAGCCTTGGCCGAGGCGCGTTTTTGACGACGTGCAGCATGCCTCGAAATATTTTCGTCCAAACTGAGATTTAGACGCTTTGAGTTATCCAGCGCATTTGTGCTGGCGGCGCCCACTGAAGAGCTGAGTGAGCTAAGTGATGCCGACGAGCTCTGGCGACGCAGTGCACAGACTTTGGTATAAGGATTCTCACGCGGCTTTGTCAGCAGAAATGATGGACTTGTCGGTGTCGCGCTGTATGATGTAGAAAATGTACTGGCACTGTTTGGAGCCGATGTCTCTATTATGGGCACAAATTCCTGAAAAATTTAAAGTAAAATTTATTCTCATGGTTTTCGTTTTAAAAGTGAATAAATAGTAAGTAATTACAGCTAGTCATGACTTATACTTTTAAACGCACTGAACGAAATACAAAAATGTTATAATTAAAAAATTAATTTTTTTAAATATTCAGAATTGCACCTGATTAAAGCTATATGTTATTTCGAAAGACGAAAACTGTAAGTTGGCTAAAAAGGTTTAAAAACATTTAACAAATTTTAACTACAGTTTAAATTTATAATTATGAAAAGTTGTTTGCGGACTTTAAAACCACTCTAGAAATATGTAAAAACTAATTTAAAAATACTCATCCCGCAATTCTTTAACAATAGAGTTGGGAAATATGGTAAAATACAACTTGTCACCTTTTCGTAGAGGGGTAGCTCTTTAAAGCTATTATTGTCGTAACACAATGAGCTCCATTGTACCTCCAGCATGCGCAACGCGTCTTCAAAGGGGAACTCGCGCTTCAGTTCGAGAAGCAGCCAGCGATAGCAGAAGAGCAAATCATCCGCCTGCTGTGACTTAAGATATTCCCAAAACTCAGGATCGTAGAAACTGAGTGCTTCGGTAAGATGGGCAAATTTTTGAGTCATTGCAATGCCGTCAAGCATAAAATTGCCACGCACACGCGCCATAATCGCACAGAAGCATATATAGGCCTGCGCCTCGTCATTCATGGTGACTAGTAGCGGTGAGGCAATGTCCGACATGCCTTGGCAATAGCTAACTACTGGATGATTTAGCGCATATGTGGTAAGTATGTTAAAGAGCGAAGCAATGTTCTGATTGTCATCGCTGCCCGCATAGAACGGATGCATGCGATCCGTACGTAACACATCCTTCTTTACCATGCTCGTCACATAAGCTAGCTCGCCGGCGGAACAGCCACGTTGCACCGCCGATTTCCACGTGTCGCGCAACTTATAGTATTGCTCTGATTTGCGACGCATAAACTCCATGCGCTGATGACCATCCATGGTTAGGCCATGCACGCCACTTGGATAGACATTTAGCAAATGCTTCCAGACAACGCGTCGCAAACTGGGTTCAATGCCGCCCAGAAAGATTACCTTGCGCAACTCATCTCTGCGTTGGATTTGTCCCAAGGCATCAAGAAAAAGCCGAAATTCGCTATCGCACATTGGCGGTCGCGGTGGCAAATTGGCCATATGCTCGTCGGACAAATTGAAGGCTTTCTGCACAATCGAAAATGTCTTTTCCATCTGGTTCATTATCAAACCCGGTAGCTTTGTCTGCATATGATGTACATATTTCTGTGACACGCCCAATGATTGCAGTGGGGACACACTGGCCGAAAAGGTTGCCGTACTGCCTATGTTGTTGGAACTACTCGTCGCCGTGGATTCAGTTTCGCACTCGCGGACTACGGTGAAGGGTTTGACATCGATTTGTAACATTAGACATGGTTCTGAGGCGGTTTGTATAGATATATTGTGTATGCGTAGGAATGCAGCGTCCAGATCCCAATCGGAGAGCACAGCCAAATAGATTTCATTGCCAGCTGGATCGAAGGCCTTGTATTTAATTGAAAAATCCGATTTTATATCAAAGGCTTTTGCGAGCAGCGAATAGAGCACCTCCAGTGTGGTTATTTGCGGATCCACAGAGAACTTGCGCCATTCTGGTGGTCTGCTTGCTTCACATTTCTTTGTTTGAGTAGGGGGAGCATCAGGGTGAAAGAGCACAGAAATTAGGAAAAATTGTTTTCTTTGTTGTCTGGCTGGTAAGACTGTCAGCCAAACAAGATAAACATTACTTACCTTAACTTTGACACGTACTGCCTCCCTGGGATAAATTCCAGCCATGATTTATTTTATTTTGCTCTATTTTAACAAACATAATTTCATTGTTTGTATTTTATTGTTAATTGTTACATTGAGCAAGCGACTATTGCTCTTTGTCGTTACGCCACCTATGGGCTATAGTGCTGCTAAGCATATGATGTTCACTTTCAAGCATTTGCCAACACATGTAAAAGGGCTGCCATACTGATATGTGCCAGTGTGTACTCTTTTTACGAACGTGTATGTGTGTGGTAACACTGCAAACAAGAAAACATCAGCGCATACAAATATGAGAACATTAGTCAAAAATTTGTTGTTGTTTTAGTTAATTTTCGTTAGTAGATCTGTGGTATCGCAAATGCATTGTATGCACAAGTTAAACGCGACGTGTTAACGCTTATTGATAAAATAAATAAGGCGCGCGCGTCAGAACGAAGCAGCGTAATCTCATCATCATTGTCGTCTAGAACTTTGGGTGTGTATGCATATGTGTTTGTGACTCGGGCGTGTATGTGACGTGTTCGGCAAGCAAACAAACACACGCTCACATCGCAAGCAGGCATCCACAGAGCACATAAATGTCAATGCGCCAAGGATCAGCAGGATGACGGCCAGGCTAGACCAATGTCGCCAATACCAGCTGCTTTTCAAAACTCCAGGGGATTACTCAATTAGAGGCCTCGTTGAGATAACTTTTGTTTAATTTATGATCACTCGCTTATGTGCTGTTTATGAGCTGTATGCCCAATTGTACTTGAGTTTTTGTCTGCATGTGTGTGAGTGTGTGGTTGTAGTGGCAGCGATAAATTCTCTCTGAACTCAACGCTGTTGTAGTCTTTATTAGTTGTTGTGCACACAACAATGTGTAAGTTAAATTATTATGCAAAATAATGCTCATAGCTTCCGTTGACGCATTATACTTGTATATAAATGCTTATTTATCGGTGTGTGTACAAAAACGAATATACAGCATGTGCGTTGTGTGTGTGTATATGTGTGCGCGCGCCTTGTAGCGGCATGCTTATATCACACAAGACTGATACGATAACTCCTCCAACTGAACAGCTAGTTACACAGAGTTACAATGGCACTATCATGAAATTTGCCAGCCAAGCTAGCTGACCGCATGACCTTAGCTGCAATATAATATACGAAGATATTTATCAATGTATTTGACTTGCAGTTTGGCCAGAGTTTAATGGATGACACATCATCATGGGAAAGTTATTATCAAAAATTTTCGGCAACAAAGAAATGCGAATTCTTATGCTAGGCTTGGACGCTGCTGGCAAAACAAGTAAGCAAAAGAATTATTAAATAAATATATATATATGATATATGTACAACTAAAACCTCCTTTACAGCGATTCTCTATAAACTGAAACTAGGGCAATCAGTGACAACGATACCAACGGTGGGATTTAATGTGGAAACCGTCACGTACAAGAATGTTAAGTTCAATGTCTGGGATGTTGGCGGGCAGGACAAAATTCGACCGCTCTGGCGGCATTACTACACAGGTAACGCTCAAAATTGATAACCACAAACAATATATGTATATTAAGAACTACATTTCTCACAAGGTACACAAGGTCTTATATTCGTTGTGGACTGTGCGGATCGAGATAGAATAGATGAAGCGCGCACTGAACTCCATAGGATAATTAATGATAGAGAGATGCGGGACGCCATTATACTAATATTTGCTAATAAACAGGATCTAGCTGATGGTAAATTTTCCTTGACTTGCGTTAGTTAAAATTTTCTATAACTATTTGAAACGTGGTCTCTTTACAGCAATGAAACCCCATGAAATCCAGGAAAAACTAGGTTTAACTAGAATAAGAGATCGCAATTGGTATGTTCAACCATCATGTGCCACAAGCGGCGATGGCCTCTACGAGGGCCTAACGTGGTTAACGTCGAACCATAAATTATGAGAATCGTAATCAAGAATCACAACGTATTTCTATGTATGGCATGTATTATTCGAAGCGAAACAAAATTATTATATTTTTATTATTTATACACACAATCGCAGACGAAAAGTGAAAACAAAAACAAACTCAAACAAAAATTCAAACCGAAAAGAAATTAAAAAAGTTGAAAAGAAAATATATAACAAAGTCGATATATATTACAATGCTGATGATGATAAAAAGTACATATATATATATATATATGCATATATATATATACTTGTATACATACATACATAATTAATCAATCAATACTCTCACTAGTAAAAATAAACTAAAAATAAACGAAGCAAAATTAATAAATAAACTAATCAATTACCCAAAAAGAGGAAAATAATAAAAGAGCACAGCCAGAAAAAGAAAAACAAAAGTAAAAATATAATTAAAAATCAGTATAACAACAGCAAGTTTAGTTTTAAGTAAGTTTTTCCTGTAAATTATAATGATGATGAGCCACGTAAGCAATTTAGTTGATTGCTGGTTTATTGCAACTGTTATTTGACTTGGAAACGAAAAAGTCGTAAATAAAATAAATAAATTGTAAATAAAAAAAAACTATTCAAAAACAACAACAATATTAACAAGGACAACAATTGAAATAAAAAACTCCAATATTTAGCTTTTGCTCTAGATTAAAACATAGTCTCCATAAATATACCGTATAGTAATTGTGCCTTCCTCAAGTTTACGAATTCTTTGAATTTACTTACAGGGATTATTTTTTCACCAGCTTAAACCAATTTAATATACACATACTATAATAAAAGAAAAGAAAAACAAATATGATGAAGACTAGCCAAGCAAGAACTACTTTCGCATTTGCAATCCATTAATTGATGTGTCAATCAGTAGCCGGGTTTATAGCTTGACTTCAGCAGCAGTTGGGCATCCTTTCAATTGTTGATGAAAGTTGACATGTAAATATGCCAAATCCATGACCGCATCCAGTGGCGAGAGCGGGATGCAATTGAAGGGAAACTAACAACCGAATATTAATTGTTTAACGAGGCGTTTTTAAATTGTTCTTTGTTTCGTAAATTGTTTTTTGTGCGTCGGATGAGTTTACCTGAAAACGGCACGTGTCATTGACTCCACTTTATATTTGTTAACGGATAAAGAATTTTGCTGTTTTAGACATGATAATTCAGCAACAAGTGCAGTACATGTTGAAATGCGATTATAAAGGTTTGTATATTTCATCAGCAGACCAGACGGCAATCGTTCCCATTGTATCATCATCTCGATACTTGATACGTTAACAAGATTGGTTCGATTGAATAACAGAAATCGTAGCGAAAAGCTCAAGATTTGTGTTTAAAGTTATTCATATTTGCTTGCATGTGTTAAAAATAAAAATAAGTGAAAACGTTGCAGTCGGACGCAATCGACTGCTTTATAGTCTGACATCTGTATAAAAACGGGCTCTGCATTAAAAAATCAAGTTTTATGCACATCTTGGGAGACATCGAAAGATAATTGCCAAAAAAAAGTGGTAAATTCTAGCTGAAAAATGGTGGAAGATATGTTGATTTCCTATTTAAAAGGACGGGTGCTGGGCGTGATACCCAAATTTAATACAAAAGCTTTTTTCTTTTTAATTTTTGTATTTCTAGCTGTAATGATGTAGAAAATACATATGTTGATATACGAATTTAAATCATAGATTTTATCGATATCCCAGCCTTTCAGTAGGCGAAGAAAACCAATCTTGACACTATATCTGTCCCGCCGACATTCAAAGACATTTGCAAAGTTTTAAGATTCTAGCTTATTGACAGACGGACCGACACCATGACGGACGTTGCTCAAAACCAATATACTATTAACCTTCGGTATCAGTTTGAAGGAGAAGAAAGTTTTGATTAGTCTTATATCAAAGATTTTTTGTATAACCTAATGCATTAAATATATACTTATACGTATATACTAGTACAGTTTAAGTACAAATATATGTGGTCCCCGCAAAACGGGGTTCACTAGGATAGAATTGAATCTGTGCAGAAGAAATTCCATCTGTTTGTACTTAGACGTTTTAACTGCGTTCCTGGAGTAGGCTTACCCCCGTATACAAGTAGACTTCTTTTAATAAATCTTCCCACCCTTTTAAATCGTAGAGCTATGCATGGCGTATTATTTATTACGAATGTATTTAACGGTGAAATCGACTCCTCAGTTCCTTTGAGTCGAATTAAGTTCAATGTCCCAATAAGATCTTCTCGTAACTTTTTACCTCTCAGCCTTGATCGTTGTTCGAGCAACTAGTATTTAGTTCATGAACCAGTTCGTGCTATATGCTCTGAATATAACAAGCTATTTTCTCCTGGAGACCTCTACTAACAAGATCGATCCTTTTTGCTTTATCTTATCGTAACCACTAATTACTAATCTTACGCCGGTCTGATTGGGTTTTTCCCAATCCACACAACAAATGTTGGACCACTAATTTTCTTGTCGAATTTCCCAGAGCTTTAACGTTAACTTTTATATTTTTTATCTTAATTTATTTAATTTTAACTTTTAATTTCATTATTTAAATTTTACTTTTAATTTAGATTTTATGTCAGCTGATCAAAGTTGACAATAAACCAGTAAATAAATAAAATATTGCCAAATACCTCCCTAATAGAAAAACTAGCTTAGCTTCTGAAATGAATGAATGTTGTGATGTAGACGAATTTTGATTGATTAAATAAAGTGCACTGCTCTTGATGATACAAAAAAAAAGAATAGTAGGGAAAAAAGGCCAACTCATATTCACATTCATTCACAACCACACAATCTATTCACAAACATACAATCCGTGTGTGCCTGTGTATATATGTTTGAGTGTGGCAAAGAAGAGATGTCGCCCGTTCAAATGTCAAGAACCAACCCTCTCAACAATGTTTGTCTTGCTCACACTGTGCTAGCTAGCTCGCTCGCTCACAAACTGTTCTGTTTTTCAGTTGCTGGCGGGCATTTTTGATGCACGGATATTACAGGATAACGCTCTTGCTCGCTCCTCCTACTGGCGCGTGGGCGTGGCCAGCGCATAGCAAAGCGCTTTGACTTTTGCGTTTCTTTCACTTTTGTCCTGTCCATAAACTTCTGCCAGCGTAACCTGCCCCCACTTTGCTCTCTCATTCTCTCTTACTGTCTCTTTCCCCAGCAGCCAAGGAATGCGAGGAAAGTGAGAATGGGTGGCAAGTGGGCGTCAGATGAGACTGTAGAGGAGCTGGTAGGTGATTGTTGTATTCCGACATCTCATTTGTTACAAAGTTAATGTTGGCGTATTAAGCGCAGCAAAAGCCTCAACAACAAAAGCGCCACAGCAAAAAGAACAAAAAACAAAAAAAGTGAACAGCAAAACGGACACGTCAAGAGGATGTGGACGGATGAACTTTTATCGATTATTGGATTTGCTTGTGTATAAAGCAGCAAACTGGTTTTGAACATTAAATACATTCGATGTCATTTTGCCCATTTACAATAACGTCACCCAACCAGAAGTAATGATGTCATGCAATTAGGAAAATTAAATACTATACATACACACACATATACATATGTATGTTTCTTCATTTTGAATAACGTATACGTAACTGTCATAATTTTAGTAGTAGATATACCAAAACTTTATTACTCCCAGCATGTTTTTTTTCTCTTCGAAAAACATCAGTTTGGTATGTATTATTTTTATACGTTACAATGGGACTATATTTTGCTAACTAATATAAATGTTTATACTAATACTTTTTTAGTATTGTGTTTAGCATTTTTAAAAAAAAATTTAAAATTGTTTTTCACTTAAGATTTTAATACAAACAAATCTGAAAAGTTAAAAAATTCGTAAAAAATTAAAAAATATTGTAAATGAAAATAATTTTAACGTCTTTGATGTTGATTGCCAATAGAGCGACTCGTAGTTTTACTGGCGAAAATTTTCTGTTTCTAAGAACTGTTTCTACAATTGCTAAGAAATGGAAGTTTAAGAATAATTTCCTAAAACTATCAAAGTTTTTTTCTACAGCTGACGTAATCAATTCAGAATCGCATGAGTTAATATGATTTGTATCAAAACTTTATATGCAGATGTGTAATAAAGTACAGCAACAATAACAAGAAGCGAACCACAAACAGACACTCAACATGAACAGGCCACAGCAGACTTGCGTTCAATTCAATTACAGTTAACTGGTAGGTAGTATTGAGTTCGAGGACCGCACACCAGCGACGACGAGGCCAAGGATGACGACAAAAACAAGTGATGGAGATGAAGATGGAGAAGGAGCAAATTCGAAAGCACTAACATCACAAAGGTATTACAAAACAAAAACAAATGTCAAAACCCAAGACGATTATGTGAGCGAGCACCCCGCGCGCAGCTGCGTCACGGTTTGGTTGTGAAACGGGGGGAAGATAGGCGGCGAGGGTTTTGGGAGGCTGCTCCAAGCTACCATTGCGCTATATTTTTGCTGCTGCTTCTTCTTCTTCCTTTTCCTTGCCAGTCATGATGGCGGCCAAAGTTCTCGTTGTGTATGTATGTGTGTGTGTGTATTTCAGAGCAAGAGAGCGCAGCTCGGGTGTTTATTGGAGATTGAGATTGTGGCTTGGCTTACCTACACTCAAACAGCAGCGTCGCTGTTGACGACGACATCGATGTTGACGCTGGCGCTGGCATCGCCGCAGCATCAAGAAGGAACGAATCAAAGCAAGCCAACAAGCAAATGCGCGCCACCAGAGTTGCCACTAAAAGTCTTTGCAACCGTAATATCCTACCACCCACACACACATACACACACATACATAAACTCACACACAAACACAGCCATATGTATACAAAGGGGGGGTTGGTTGGGTGACTGTTGTTGTGGCGGATGTGGATGCGGTTATCCTTGTTGTTGCCTCACTGTTCGCTGCTTTGCTGCTCGCTGCTCTCTGCTCTTATTGCGTCTAGTGGGTGGCAGTGCTATTGCTGTGGTGCTGGCCTTGCTGGTGGTGTGCTTTTTGTTCTGCCACACACACGCACATGACCGACCTCTGCCCACTCACCGAGCGCGGATTATATCTACAGAGATTCTGTATGGTTTTTTTTACTCTTATTTCGGGGTTGGCTGGCTGGCTGGTTGGCTGCCTGCCTGGTCTGCCGGGCTGCTGTGCTGCCGGACACATCACTGTTTAGCTTCTGTCATGGTTTTATGATAAATCTGAAATCGAACATCGAAACGTGAACATCATAATCGCGGTAGCCGTCGGTCCAGCAAGCGGCTCTCTCCAAGTGTTCGGCCTAAAATTCGGTTTCAGATCCGCTCCCATTTTGACCGTGCGCGTTGCCGTCGCAAAGCATCTAAGCTCTTTTACGGATACGAAATTGAAACAATGCGTTCAAATCAAAGTGCAGGACTTCATACTTATCAGAGTAAATCACAAACCTTAAAGAACAAAAACTAATCGCATATTGCAAACTGGAACTTCAAGTGTAAAAGTTCAAAAAGATTTCAAAAGTGCTATTAATTATAAACTATTACTTAATTTTCAAACTAGCTATGAATAAAGAAGATAGTTTATCGGAAACGCGTCCTGGATCACAAGGTATATTTTATTGTGAATTTTTAAGTTATTAAATAAAATTATTGTGAATTTGTGATTATTTAGCAAATAAACAATATTTAACAAAAATAAACCAAGTGATTTATCAGAGTTTTTACAATATGAACCAATTAAACCATTCTCTCCGTTTTCCATTCAATTTTCTGATATTTTTCAATATATAATTAAATCCGGAAGAAATGCTTTTTAATTCGGAAAGAAACGAGTTAGTTTTTTATATTACAAATTTGCTAGTTAAAAATAAATTATGTGCCTTAAATTTAAAAACTTTATTTAACGTTGGATGTTTTCAATTTTAAAACAGATAATTGTGTTTAATATATGTTTAATCATCGCGTTAACTTGTAGTACGACCTCGCGCAATGCAACCTATTAAAATTTTGCCAAATGCGATACCTTAGGTGGCTGCAAAAACCGAGGGAACATTTTCTGTTGGCCACGAGACCTATTTCCATAAAGCGATGCCTTTGTTAACCATTAAAATTAAAGTAAATCCAATCAAACTATCTACAAAGCAAGGATTTAATTTAATTTTATTTGTTTTTTGAAGACTGAAAATTTTTGGTCTGTACTTTGTTAAATTAATTTCAACTTATGTGAACAATGTTAGGAATTCGGGTGTTGTAATTATTGATAAGTTTCGTTATGCGAGGGTTACGTTAAGCGATGTTATACTGTACTTATAAATATGTTTGAATCTTTTTATAAAACGTTTGTTTTGCCAAACATGCAAAAACAACCATTTATTTATAAATAAATATTATTTATTTATTTACTTTTTTTAAAAACAACTACGAGGTGGGCGTAGCATCCAAGTGATGCAGACTTTAAGTATTCTAGCTTTAAAGCAGTCATAGATACAGGCGACTCCGATAAAAGCCGTCGTGATGGCGGGGGGCGGAATGGGTGGGCGTGGCACCAACATTTTTGATGCAATACCTATCTCCTTACCGAACTTGGTAGCTCTGTAATAATGTTGGAAATAGGTGGATTTATCGGTTTTCAGCTATTGATTTAATCGATTTCCCAGCCCCAAGAAGACGTAGCAACCCAATCTTAACACTTCATCTGTTCCGCCAATAGAAAAGGGTATTTGCAAAGTTTCATGTCCCTAGCCTTACGAATGTCGAATAAAGTTTCGTTCACACAGACGGACAAACAGCCGGACGGACACATGGGCAGACGGATAGGCGGACGGGTAGAAGAACAGGCACCATGACGGACATGAAAAAAAACCTTCGGTATCGAGCATAAACAATTTAAGATAAAAGATCACAGATACAAACATAAGTATAAAGAATTATTAAGGGACAAAAAGGTCATAAAATAATTTATTTAATTAAACAAAAAATCTGAATTTGTATTCATAGAAGCATGTCAGTAAATTGTATGTGTAAATACACATAATTAACCTTTTTTGTTGCCAGCTTATATATTCCAATGTCCGTCGTGGTGTCTGTCCGTCTGTCCGTCCGTATGAATACAACATTTTTCCACATCCTTATAGCTAGAGACCTGAAACTTTGCAAATATATTTTGTAATGGCGCGGAAAAATAAAGAGTCAAGATGGGGGTTCTAAGCCTACTGTAGGCTGGCAAGTCGATAAATTCGATCACTCAAAATCGATAAATTCCTTTCCCACACCTTTACAGTTAGAGTTACCGAATTTGGTAAGAATATAGCTACTATCAACCCCCAAAAAACTGTATCAAAAATTTTGGAGCCACGCCCTCCCGTACCCCCCCCCCCCCCATCACCCCTTTCACCACCTTTCAAAAACTGGCATGCGTATATCTTTTAGGGCTAAAGTGACCGAATTTGGTAAGAAGATAGCTGGTGACATCCCACAAAGATTGGTAGCAAAAATTTTGATTCCACGCACCCAAATTATTATTAAAATCGGTAATGCGTGTATCTTTCACAGATTTTGAGGTAGAGTCACTTGTTATAGAGTCATTTGTTGGCAATACAGCTGGTGACATTCCCGATAGATCTGCATGAAGGGTGATAGTTTTATTCCTTGCCCGTAATGAGCATACCACAGTCGGTTTCGTCCATTGAAAGCTTTTTATTTTTTTTTAAGAAACTAAAAATTGTTTGTTGCTTTTTTTATATTATCAGTTTAAGGACATTAACAAAACATTTGCGCTGCAACAAAAGCAAGCCAAAATAATAAAAACAATAAGATAGATTGTTAGATTTTAAAGCACGTATGAGTGTACCAAAAATTCAGTTACAAAGCCGCACAAAATTAAAAAAGAACTCTGAATTTGTAATCAGTTTCCCATCATCATATCAGCTAGCCCAAAGAACCGATATGGACAGTTTTCGCCTTATTGGTTTTATGAGTTTATTTCGAAAACTTGATCTGAATTAGAGAAACTGAATTATATTTATTTTATGTTTTATTTTAATAAAAGTATGTCTCTTCCAAAAATGTATATTATTCAATTGCAACCACATTCTAGAACAAATAAAATTGTAAAAGATCAAAGAAAAACATAAATCGAAATAAATATCAACCAGTAAATCGTCAGTACAATGAACGCACGAAAGGACGAACAAATTCAATTTATGATAAACACCAAATTGAATTAAACTCGGAGTCAGGCTGCCAAAATTTCAAAATTCATAACACAAACTAAGAACAAGGCGGCACGGGGCGGGGCGGGGGACCTTTAACACTTTTGTCGTATTTGCAATTCCGACGGTAGGAAATGGGGTTACGCTAAAGTGAATTTCAACGAGCTCATCAAAATTAACAAAGAGTGGCATAAAATGCAAGCATATGACGCTAATCCGGCCGGCATTAGACCGCAGTTGGTACTAGCTACCAGCCAGAAAGAGCAGACGGCATGAAAGCCAAACCCAAGAAGAACGCTCCAGCGCACTGGCAAGTGGCGAGTGTAACAAATGTGGTCCGAGGGTTAAGTGCATCAAGGAATCAGAACGGAAACTACAATCAAATTAGGGTGTGATGGCAAAACAATTGTCCCCCGAGGCAAATTTATCCACCAAGACAGACAGCGAGAGTGAGAGTGAGAGCGTGAGAAAGAGAAAGCGAGAGCGACAGAGAGAGAGAGAGAGAGAGTGTGTTTTGAGCCGTTTGGCTTAATGGCACCCTAATTGAATGTGTAAATATATTTTGCGGATTACAGGGCGTCAATGTCGTCGCGCTAGGATAAGATCAGCCGGCCCCGTTTTTTTTTTGTTGACAAATTACAATTTAATTTAAATGAACTATATAAGTGATTTTTTATTGTAAATGCTTTTATAGAGCTGCACAGTCCGTCGCGCCATTGCTATACACCGCCGCCCTCAACCCATGGACAGCAGACAGCCAATTCTGGGGCAGCAACTGCACCACAGCCCACGCTGACCCCATCGAGTCGTCTTCTGGGTTGGAATCACAGTGCAGCCGCTGCTGCAGCCGCTGCAGCTGCAGCTGTTGCATCCAATCATCAGGCAGTCATAGCCTCTGGTCAGTCATCAGTCGGGGATCAATGCTCGCTGCCACGCCTGAAGGGCCAAAATCTCGGACTCATATGTGTGGTGTGCGGCGACACCAGCTCTGGCAAACACTACGGCATACTTGCCTGCAATGGCTGCTCTGGCTTCTTTAAGCGCAGTGTGCGGCGCAAGCTCATCTACCGGTACGTACTTAAAAAAATAAAACAAGGAATACCCCGTCCTCAAATCCTGTATAAAATGTCGTTTGCCATTTAGCAAGTGGGCGGGTGGGTTTCGGGTATGAGTTTGTGTGCCTCATCCACTGTCTGGCGGCTTAGGAAATGTTTCAAAATTTATTACAATTATTCAAATCTTTGGGATTTGAGCGTCAACTTTTGAATGCGTTGACTTTGCCCTCATGCAAATCCCAACGAGTAGCATCATGTGCAGCTTCTGATTCATTCGCTACTTTTTTTTTTTAACAAAATGTAATTGAATTTAAAGTGCGCATTTTGAATTTCTTTTATTTATTTTTGCATGTGATTTTTTTGAGTCAAAAACTCTTAAATCTGAAGTTTTTGTTATCTAGTTATTTGTTATACTTTTATAGCAGTAATATTTTACATATTTTATGGCAATTGTTTCAGTTCCGTTTTCAATTATCATTAAATCAACGCTTAGTTTCCCCTTCCCCGCTTTGGACAAATAACTTTGACGACAAATTCTTTGCGAGTCAACATAAAATTATGATTTAGTAATGTATATTCGGTTAGGGCTGTGTGTGTGCGCTGTATCCTGATGCCTGTGCTAGGGGGCAACTTGCACGGTAAATCACAAACGTCGAAATCTCTATATCCTTGCGGTCCCATGAGATTGATATGGAGGGCTTAAGCGCAAAACACTTGGCCAAATGTGACCGCCGCACCAAATCTCAGCAATGCGCCCAAAAATAGACCCTTACACTCTTCCACCCCAGCCATCCAACCGTCCGACCGACGACTACAGCTAAGCCAGGCCAAATCGCAACAAAGTACAAAAAAAAAGAAGAAGGAGCCGAGCACGGCTCTCAACCAAATAGAGCAAAAGTTTGAACGAAACTGAATGCGGAATACATACAACTTACTCACACACAAACACACACACGCACAGCCAAACAGAAACGAGTGAAGCAGGAGTGGAGTAAACGAGTATATTTTTTGCTACGTGACATGTTTTTTGGATAGTCGACGAAGTCAATGTGCCAACAAAAGGATCTGCTTTTAATATATTTCTCTCTGGTGGCCGCATTTAGGCGATTTCAATTATAATCAATTGCCTCCAATCAAAACTTTTCTTTTTCTTGTCTTTTTTACACTCGATACCGAAGGTAAATGGTATATTGGGTTTGTGCAATGTCCGTCATGGTGTCTGTCCGTCTGTATGAACGAAACGTTTTTCGACACCCTTCGAGCAAGAGACTTGAAACTTTTCAACAAAATTTCTCTATGACCGAGACAGATAAAGTGTCAAAATTGGGGCTCTACGTCTAATGGGGGGCTGGCAAATCGAAAAATTCGATCACTGAAAATCGATAAATCCTTATATTTCCCACACCCTTACAGTTAGAATTACAAAATTTGGTTAGAAGATAGCAGCTAGCATCCCCCAAGAAACTGCATCAATAATTTTTGAGCCATGCCCACCCATACCGACCCAGCCACCCACTTGTTTTTAAATATAGAGGAGAATGGTTAGATGGAGATGGAACGAATTTCAACCATGAAAAAATGTTCAATACGAGTAGAGTGGGTTTGCTGAGTTTTTCAGAAGTGTAAAAGAATACTCGCGTTTTCTATAATTTCTTATGTTGAATAACAATTTTACAAGGGGTAACTATAAAATACAATTCTAGGAACAGATGTTTATTATTAGAAATCAGTAGACGGTATAAGTTGTATAAATTTTAATATGTTTGTTGGGCCAATTTTTATTGGATAACACAAAAATCTTGATAGAGAAGGCTGATGTATATTTAGTTTCAACCTAGTTGCTGTGGCTTATTCGACTGTTTTGATCCTGGTCAGTTTCTCTGCCAAATTCATTTGCTTTACCAGTGTAAAAACAGAAAACGAAAATTTGGTAGCCTGCAAGAAAGAAAATTGATTTATATCAAATACTTGTAATTATATAATTAAGGGAAACGTCTTACATTTATATTAGTGGCGACTGAAATAGTAAACACATTGCCTGCCATAAAAATAATTGGATTTTGCAGACTCTGTAGGAGCTGAAGCACAGTTTTTTTGTAACGCTGCTCCTGATGTATCCAGTTGGACTCGAAAAGTGCATCCGCTAACTTAAAGCAATCATCCGCTAAATAGTTGCAGAGTATGCAAAAAGGCGTTGTCTCCAGCAGCACAGCGCTCATAAAGGAAAGCGCCGCAATGCGAGACCCAAAGTTAGCAAAGATTACAATATTAATAAGGGTAAAACCCAACACAAGACCTACAACCAAAAGCTCCACAAAAATGGTGCCCGAAATCATTGGACGCAGAGTATTACAATAGCTGAAAGAGCTTTATGTAAAAAATATATTCCATCAATGCATTTGAACAACTTCATACCGCAGTATAACTTTGTGATCTTGTATACACTCAATAAGCTTTTCGTAGCGCTGCTCCGGACTCTCGTTTGGATCGTTGCCAAGCTGACGCAGACGTTCCGCAAAGATCGACATGTGGGCCCGAAGAGGCAGGATATAGTTGATGGGATAACAGTCAACGCAGACATCCTGAAAGCATGCGCCCAGTATGGCGAAGTACTCCAAACCCGATTGCAGCCAGTACTGAGATCGGCTTGCTCGCCAGTCCAGCCAGGGGTAATAGTTCTGGAACATGGGTACGCCCATGACGACAGCACTTATAAATGTGCTCGTCGCATAGATCATATAGACGGTCATGAAGGCGAAGAAGATGCGATTGCTTTGTGACACAGCATGATGCACTTTATTGCGCTCGTCGGGCTGCGTTAGTCGCTTGTCCATCTCGTCCAGTATGAGATTAGCCTTGTCGAAGCGATTAACCAGCACCCAGACAATGATTACCTTGGCGGAGCAGGACCAAGCATTAAAGGCAACCTGCAAAGAGGTGAGGAACTCACCAGGCGAGAACTCCGACAAATGAATAATGTATCCTGTCATAAATCCAATGGGCTGATAGAATGTGGAACTCAGATTAAGCGCAAAGGACCACAAGCAATAGAGCAGGAAGAAAGTCTTTGGCGGCGATCGGATGCCCATCAAGAAGACGCAGCGGAGCAAATAGAGCGACGCCTTGCGCGATTCGGGTGGATAAGTGTCCGGCATGGCATACATGCTTGGAAAGATTTTCCGTAGTGCCATCCTGTAGAAGCAGCTATCAATGTGACTTTGAAATTCTGTCTGCCCCGGTGCCTGCTTATATATTACAAAAAAAAACTAATTTAACTCTTAAATATTCATGAGTAACACTTTGAAACTTTTTAGTTGTGCAGTCAATAAATGGAAAGGACACGCCACGGTCTCTAACTAGACCTAATCCTAAGTGTAAACCTATCAAAATGCCTACAACTCAATCAATTTTGTTGTTACTGCTTGTTGCGTAACGCTTAATGAACTGTAAAAGTTTACACCTTACCATCAATAATTGATGAGTCATCATTGTTCGCTCGACTGTGCCTCCTCACAGGCTGTGGCCGTTCTCAGAACGGATAAATTAAATTGTAGGATTGTATTACTTACCTTCCATGAAATAGGAAAAGATTTATATGTTGCGTAAACATTTCCTTTGGCTTCTAATATTAAAAGTCTTGTGTTCAAATACATCGGGTAAAGAAGAGATATTGTTTCTGTTCTAAAATAAGGGTACTTAATACAAGAGTATTCAAATTTTTTTTTTACAAATAAATAACTCTTTGCCCGATAGCAAAACTGTGAAACAAGTACCTCTGTCAGATTTTATCAACGACTCTTTCGTTGATACGATTATTGAACCATTTTTTAAGTTTTGTGTTTTGGGACGAAAAGTCGCGTTAAAATAATGGCACCGCTTATGCATTCGTTGTGTAAAGCGGTATAATCTGAATTATTACTATAATGGGTTCTTTCGAAGAATTTTTTATTCAGCTAGCTTGTCTACTAAATAAGCTTTAAATAGCAAAGTATTAATTATACTCGATACTGAAGGTAATGAGTATATGGTGTTGTGCAACGTCCGTCATGGTGTCTGTCCGTATGTATGACCGCAACTACTTTCGGCACCATTCAAGCTACAGACTTTAAACTTTGCAAAGATATATATCTTTGGTCGAGACAGATATAGTGGCAATATTGGGGTTCTACGTCTACTGGGGGGGCTGGAAAATCGATAAATTCGATGGTTGAAAATCGACAAATCCACATATTCTTACAGCTAGATTTACCAAAATTCATAAGGAGATGGCTTTCGGAACCAAGCCCACCCATTCCAGCCCCAGCCCCTCACAGTTAGAAATCAGAAAAGCCTATATCTTTTTGAGCTAGGGCCACAAAATTTGGTGTCAAGTTAGGTGATGACATCCCCCAAAAAACTGCATCAACATCCATATCACCCGTTAAAAACGCACAAGCGTCACAAAATTTGGTGGCATCCCCGAAAGATCTGCATCAGTCAATCTTTGAACGCAGCATATACCCTTGCCGCATCCGTACCAGTTTGCAATAAGGCTTATTTTTACGCGTTCTTAGACAAGTCTCGAGTATCCCGCAGCCGGTTGCAATAAAACCACTTTCACCCCCTCCATTGTAAAATCTAAAACGCCCATAAATTTCACAGTTTTTGAGCTAGTTAAAAAATATGATTGCCGAGATAGGTGACAAAATTCACCAAAAATCTGCATCAAAAACTTGTATTTATATTTGTTTCTTAAGTTCAAGAAAGAAAAATCTGAATTTACACATTACTTACTGAGAATTTTCAAATATTAACAGCGTTAACACTCAGATTGCTATTCAATTCAATTAACTTAATTTACAATTATTTAAGAGTATACAAATATTTCTTTTTTTATATCATAAATAAACTCCAGGAAACGTGTAAATAGAGAGAATAATAAACGACTCTAAGCAGACTCATAGCTCTTGGAAAGGCGTTTAATATACGTGATTTGTTTTAGAATGTGAAAAATTTACATATTTTATTGACAAATAGTGGGCGTCGTAGAGTGGTATACATACTGTGTGTATATGTGTGTGTGTGTGTGTGTGTATCTGAAAGATACATTAAGCTAAGTGCTTTGTTAGTTAGTCAAACTTCAGCTGCGGCGCCACAAAACACATAAAATGCGACAAATAGAAACTTGACTGTCAGACGACTCACAACAGCTCTAAGAACCTTTGCCATTTTGTGTTTTGAGTTTTGGTTCGCAGGCTTACAGTGCGACAGGGATGCGGGACGATGACTGGGCAGACTAAGCTGGTAAAGGGGGATGCAAGGAGAGGCAACGATATCGTGCGAGATTTGATTAAAATGCCACAAGTGCCACACAGTGCTAGCCAAACACAGAACAAAGGCCAACAGATCCGCTCACAAATTTTTTGATTTTTTTTTGCTCTTAGCACCAGCAGCAGAAACTGAAGTGCTTTTGTATTAAGTCGTTGGTTGGTTTGATGGCTGGCTGGCTAGCCGAATTCTGCTTCGTTTGAGGGCCGCATCTAACAAATGTTGCAATTTTTGACACGACAAAGCTGGTTAGGAGGAAGCATAACCTAATTATGGTACAGCATTAAATTCAACTTCAATTAATCGAAAAGCGTTCTTCTTTGATTGCAGCTGTCAGGCGGGCACCGGACGCTGTATTGTGGACAAGGCGCATCGGAATCAATGCCAGGCCTGCAGGCTCAAGAAGTGCCTTCAAATGGGAATGAACAAAGACGGTACGTACTTTACCAATACATATGTATGTATGTTAATCCCACAACTAACCCCACACTGATATATTCATAAGCTGGTAAACGCTCTAATGAACTGAAGTACGTTTAATTGCTCTTTAACATGACCTAAAAAAAAACTTGGCGACACGTGCATAGTACGTCTAAAGCAAATATTACAGTACCAGTTCTTGACGCCCCTAACCCTTTCCCACGAATGAGCAGCGCTTAAAAAGGTTTCTTTTGGGGTTGGCTGTTCGTGGGTGCACTTTATTTACATATTGCTCACTCAATTGATTTGTTACCTGCTGGCCGTTGTTGTTGTCTTTGACAGATTTATAAGCAGCTTGAGAGCACTTGAATAACAGTTTATTTTGTTCACAGCATAATAGATATATTGATCAGACAAACATAAATATATATTTGTATGTTTGTTTGCACATCTGCAACTTACATAGTTTTGATGGATGCAGCAAAGCGTAACTTATAACCCGTCACTTTCCTTAGATTATGAAATTTGTATCCTTAAGCAATAATCTTTATTCTAGTTAAAAGTCCTTTAATCGATTATTGATTATTATGTGTCAATAAACTCAGATGCATGTGAGTTAACTTTAAAATTATGCGGGCAATGGTTTAAAATGGGCTTTTATTTGAAAAGGATATTCATAAAAATTTCCTAATAATATAATGAAGGTGACGGTAAAAAAAACAACAGCCCGCATATTTAATATTTTCTAAACGTTTTGGCGTTTTTTTTAACTAATAAATTTGTCATAAACTAAAAATTCAACCATAAATTGCAATTGTGATATTTTTTATACTCGATACCGAAGGTAAAGAGTATATTGGGTTTGTGCAATGTCCGTCATGGTGTCTGTCCGTCTGTCCGTCTGTCCGTCCGTATGTGTGCAAGTTTTTTCCACACCCTTCAAGCTAGGGACTTGAAACTTTCCAATTCTCTTTATCTATGGGATAGTATATTAAAGTGTCAAGATTGGGGTTCTACGATAACTGGGGGGCTGGCAAATCGATAAATTCGATAACTCAAAAACGATAAATCCGCATATTTCACACAACCTTACAGCTAGAACTACCAAATTTGGTAAGAAGATAGCTACTAGCATTCCCCAAAAAACTGCATCAAAAATTTTGGAGCCATGCCCCCCTTTCCGCCCCCAGACCCCCCGCATTTTAAAGTCAAAAAAGCCTATATCTCACACAGTTTTTGAGCTAGAGCCACCAAATTTGGTGCCAATTTAGCTGATGATGACCCCCCAAAAACTGCACCAAAAGTTTGGATGCCACGCCCACCAATACCGCCCTAGCCACCCCCATCTGCCCCAACGCTTCATAAAAAACGGGAATGCGTGTATATTCCAGAGTAGTAGAGCTAGAGCCACAAAATTTGGTAGGAAGATAGCTGGTAACGACCCCAAAAGAACTGCATCAAAGTTTTGGAGCCACGCCCACCCATCCCGCCCCCAGCCCCCCCCGCATTTAGAAATCAGAAAAGCCTATATCTCCCACAGTTTTTTAGCTAGAGTCACCAAACTTGGTGCCAAGATAGATGATGATGACCCCCCAAAAACTGCATCAAAAGTTTGGATGCCACGCCCACCAATACCGCCCTAGCCACCCCCATCTGCCCCAACGCTTCGTCAAAAACGGGAATGCGTGTATCTTCCAGAGTAGTGGAGCTAGAGCCACCAAATTTGGTAGGAAGATAGCTGGCAACGACCCCCAACAATCTGCATCAAAGTTTTGGAGCCTAGCCCATCCATTCCGCCCCCTTTCCCCACCTTATACAAACTTTGAGCTAGAGTCACCAAATTTGGTATGAAGGTAGCATTTGACATTCCACAAGGATCTGCAGCAAAAATTTGGATGCCACGCCCAACCATACCGCCCCAGCCCCATAGCCCCCTTTCCCCCCTTATACAAACTTTGAGCTAGAGTCAACAAATTTGGTATCAAGGTAGCATTTGACATTCTACAAGGATCTGCAGCAAAAATTTGGATGCCACGCCCAACCATACCGCCCCCAGCCCCCCTTTCCCCACTTTTACAAACTTTGAGCTAGAGTCAGCAAATTTGTTATGAAGATTATGCAACGTTTCCACTTGTTTTTTTTTAGTTTTCTGTATGCACACATCAAATTGTATTTCTTAACCTATTAATGCACACGGGCTCTCCGTTGACCGATTTTGTTATAAACAAACATTAATATTGAGTTTTTGTATTCAAAGTTGGCATCAGTTTAACTGTGGAATGCTATTTCCAGTTGTTTTAGAAAGAAACCATGCATTTTAAATTGAAACGTCGCGATGTTTAAATAAATTTTATAAAAAATACAGATTGCTAAACACTTTTAAAGCATCAAGGGTGAGACAAAATGAGAACATCTTCAACATGTTGGCAGCATCTTCACGAAGTCACGAAAAGAATTAGAAAATACTCATAGTTCAAAAATGATTAGTCTTTTAGATATACCTTCATTTACGGGTATTGATTAATATTTTTAAAAAAAATGTAAAAATTAATTAACTTAAATTCTTTTTTTAATAACTGTAATGTAAATTTTAAATCATAAAAGCCTTTAAGACAAAACAAAAAAAATATGTCATCATTTGATTCTTGTTCCTCGAGTTCTGTCAAGAACTCAATGGTCTGGGCAATGGACAGTCTAAAACATTTTAAAAAGTTTAATGATCAGTTTGTGTCATTGGTGCCATATGGCACTCCCAATTTTTAAAGTTTCAAAATATATACTAAAATTATAAACACATTTCATTCAATTTATTTTTTGGAAGCTTGGATCGATTTCTAACAAAATTATGTGTGACATTTTTATCAAACATTTATTTATATTAAAAATTATACTTGTGTAAAGAGTAGAAACCAAAAACTAAAGTTTTTTTAATGCTGAAATGGGTTAGTATTGGCCGTTGGCATCTTATATGTATTTGGGATCATGCAACTTTCAATGATTGACTGTAAATGATTATAAAATTACTCAATTATTATTTAAAATGTGATTGATAAAATATACGCTTTACTTAATTTTAATGTACATACTTTAAAAATAAATTTTTAATTATTAATTAAACTTTTCTAAACTAGTCTGGTATGCGTAAATGCTTAATTGGTCTGTTCTATATTTTTACTGAATTATTAATCTTAAAAATTGAATTTTTTATGATTCAGCAATCATTGTAATAAATGTTGAATTATGTAATACTTTACAGTTGACAATCCTTCCCTCGTCCGCATTTTTACATTATATTTTTATAGTTCAATTTCCTATTTTAACGAACTTCCGTACAACAAAGTCTTTTGCATAACGAATTCATTTCTAGAACTGTTCACGCATAAACACATTACTCCGCGACTCACTTGGGTCTCGGTAAAATAATAATATCACACAACATTGAACCAAACTGCAGGTAGCTGAAGTAATCCCCAAACATAGATAACGCACATGTGGTCACTAAAGGTTGTAAAGTGACCCACAATATTCAATGTAAAAAAAAGGGTATAAGGAATATCCAAGAACCCTGCAATTTGGTCCAATCAAAAAACCAATTCTATGTTACGAATTTTCTCTAAAACGACGTTTTTACTTGTTCCCCTGAGATTTATTAAATGGAAGTTCGACTGTGCATTGAAATCTATTTAAAAATTTGTTTGTTATGTGACATTTAATAACACTAGTTTAAAAATTCGGGTAAATGTGTGAAACTGTGCAAGTGAGAACAATTTCGAATGTATTTTGGGCCTCTAAAAACGAATCCAAATGTTGGTTTTCATTTTCTTAAAACCCTCATAAAACTAAAGTCCCATACAAAATTCCACACTAGTTTAACGGAAAAATTCATCTCCACTGGGTGGAAAGCAAGGAGTTGGTATTATGAGAAATATTTAATTTTTCGCCGATTAAGTTCGCTCAGTTGCTTAAGATTTAATTTGTTTTACGTGCAAATTCGAAAATTTTATTCAATTGTTTGAGCATGATGGTAGCTATAATAATTTCAGTTTCTTATTAACAACTGTTCAATCAATGGGCACACTTCATTATGGTTATGCTCAGCCACTAATTTAACCATAAATTATGCGAAGCATATGCAAAACGGCAACAGTTTCCCAAAGGGGAAAAGATGCTAGGCTCAAAGCCAGCGCACGATCCCATTCAGTCGGTTATTGTTTTTGTGTGTATAAGTGCGTTTTGTTGTGTGGTAAAATTGCATAAACAAATGGGAAAACAATTTGTGGGCGTGAGCGGCACGTGACCACAAAACCAATTTACCATGATGGGTTGGGCGAAATGATTGAGAGAGATTCGCTAAGAGAGTGAGGAGGCACACGCGCTACCTGCTGAAAATATTTAGCAAGGCGTCAAGCTATTTTGTCACTGTGACATTTTGCTCATTATGCGCACGGATTGGGATTGGGCGGTGCTTCAAGCGGATTCACTTTGTGGTACATACTACAAATACAGAATAGAGATGTGATTTACTTATGTTAGTGTTGCGTTTTGTTTTGCAATTACAGCGGTGCAAAATGAGCGACAGCCACGCAACACGGCCACTATACGGCCGGAGACGCTGCGGGAGATGGAGCACGGACGGGCGTTGCGTGAGGCAGCCGTAGCTGTTGGTGTTTTTGGGTAAGTGCAACAGTTGTTGTTCTTGTTACCGTTCTTGTCATTTGCATAACACTCCAATTTGCAGACCTCCCGTGCTACTATCGCCGCCCTGCTACGGTTCCGGTCTCTTGCCACCGCCCTGTGAGTAAACTTAGTTTGTGTGAAAATATATATGTTGTATATGTAAGTAACTAACTCCTTCTATAGCGCTGAGCAGTTTGCCGACGGGACGTCTATTACATCACAACCACCTAAGTTCGTCCATGCAACTGGCTTCGAGCCACATGAGTCATGCGAGCAGTTTTCCCATCTTTAATGCCGCTGGATTGCATCATTCACCTAAGGACAAGGTCACGTATGGCGTTTCCATGGAGCTCTCCAGCAGCGGCAATCTCTCGCATTCAACCAACTCAAGCAGCAATCACAGCATAGATCCCAGTTCACCGGCGCCGGATGCAACCAATGATAAGAACCAGGCCGGTGGCAGTGTCTCCTCGATCAGCTCTTCAAGTCCAACTCCGGAGAACGATAACGATGGTGTGTATACTGTTGAAGTGACATCAACTTCAACAAAGACTATCTTATATGACACAAATTGCACAATTTATTTGACAACCACAAAAGTCTTTTTTAATGATCAATATATAATTTAAAAGTGTACTGAACTAATATTACCCTGAACCTAAGAAATTAATATGGTTTTGTGTAATGTACACATTAAAGAAAGATATGGAAGAATCTCCAGCCCCATAAAGTTGAACGGAATCCGTCTATCTGTCCGTATCGGCGATTTGAGAGACTTTAAGGCCAACAGACTTCAGATTTGGAATTTGAGTTCTCCTAACTCATACAAGTTTGTTTCAATTAATCGATTACTCTTCTAGTTTTCGATACTCACATGGAATCGATAAAAAATAAAATCTTGTATCTGAAAATTTTTTTCAGAACTCTGGATAAAAGTGAAATTTTCATCGAAATCTGAAATCGGAGATTAAAGTTTAGTCATTTTGCAACAGAGAAGTAGAAGTTCATGCCGATTTTTTTAAAGTTTTGAATCTAAAATTAATCGTATTAAATAATCAAATTTAAAACGATTCCTATTAAAATACATGAAGAAAACCTTTGGTTTGAATAATTACTACCATATTTAGTTATTTTATTTATTTTTTATTTTATTTATTAGCATTTTCCTAGCGCTACAAGTACTATAAATTTTATTTTAATAAACCAATCACAATATTTAACCATTAACTAATTTCCATATATTATATATTGTAACCTATCCTACTCTTAATTATTCAAACACAAATTTTCTTTTTCAAATGAAGTAATATCTCTAAGAGTATTATTGTTAGTCTAATTTTCAGATTGAATATGTTTATTATTAAATTAGTTTTAAATTTATTATTTTTCCAATTTAATGTAAAATTGGCTATTTGAGCATTCCAATTTAGTTCGTAAACTTTTAGGCTATAAACTCTTTGTGATGTAGTAAATCTTAGAATGGCACATAAATAGTCTGGTTTTTTGGTAAAGATAAGTTTATGAGCAAAATCAAGATTCAACAAGCTTCTTCGCACAGTCAGTTATGATGTGGTCAGTTCTTTTCAGACCATACACGAAACGAACCATATTATTAAAAGTTACTTTGAGTTTATATAGGCTAGCTGCATTGCATTTGCCAAAAATTTCAATACCGTATACAGGGTGGGTATCTATAAGGTTTTTGCGATCATTGTTCATATTTTAATTGGTAAATATTGCTGGGTCGGGGAAAGTTGTCGTAGAGCTCCATACGTTTTCCCCACAGCTTTATTTACCTGGTCATTCCAGGGCTCTATTAAATGTTATTGCGAAATTAACGGCCTTGTTAACATAAACTATAGATTTACTGTCTACGATTCGTTTAGTAAGATTTTCAGTATTCAGGTACTTTTTATTTATAACTTAACACTAAGATTTTGACGGATTTATACACAAATCATTTACCTTAGGCCACACACTAACACGTAACAGATCAGCATTGCACATTTCTGACACACATTTGAACATCATCAGCATACATATGAACTTCACAATTGGACAGGGCACTCGGAAAATCATTAATATACATCGAGAAAAGGAGAAGTCCTAGTATAGAGCTCTGCGGGACACCACGTGTTACTGACATTTAACTTGAGGTCGCACTCTGAGTTACAACGACTTGTTTCCTATTTTTTAAGTATGAGGACATTAGTTTTATTGCGGTTGGCGAAAAATAATAAATATTGCTAAGCTTTGTCAATAAAATTTTGTGATTTACCGTGTCGAATGCTTTGCTGTAGTCTAGTAGAAGGAATTTGAATTCAACTGTATATTTTTAGAAATCTTAATCTTTTATTTTTTATTTAAATAAATAAAATATATTTTCAAATGAAAAATTCAAATGTTTGAGTTTAAATTGTTAAATAATAATTTCAAGCTTATTCGTTTTTTAATCAACTATATTTTATTCTAGCACTTCTCATAGAAAAAATAAGTAGGATCCGCATTTAAATTTCAAATGCGGACATCTTTCTTTTCGTTTTACATTAAAACTTACTTCGTACGAAATATGTTCGGCAACAGCACGATGGCTACGGAATCAGAATAGTGAACAAGGGATTAGAGTCTAATCATTAGACCATCATATTTCGTATTCGGTAAGCTTTAGCTAATTTATTTTCATTTTGTATTTATGATGTTAACAATTAAAGAACAAAAAACAAGAATGTTGTATGTACTTGGTTTTAAGGGTTTGAATAATATTTGAATCAAATATTCTTATGCGTAAATTTTACTATGTTGAATCTTCGAATCAAGCTTAAACATTTTTAAAAACTATAATTTCTATATTAAATATAGTTTTAAAATCTCTTATTTTTAATTTAAAAACAAACAAAACTTTTAGAAATCAAGTGTGTTCTATGGCACCGCTTATATCTCTGTTAATTTTGATCCCCATTTTTAAAAATAAAATATAGCTGAAATCAATTGTAGTAGACCTTTATAAAATATTAATTTTTACTTGTTCTTGTTTTCTCTATCTTTATAATTTCAAACTTTAACAACAAGCCCTTTTATTAACATCTTGAATTAATCGTTAGACAGAAATGTATACTTAAGGTTAGAAACTGCAACAAGCTAAGAATCGACAAAACAGAAACACAAGCTTATAAAAATATACCAAAAAGTCAGTTCTTTGAAAGTAAAATGAAAATTATAGCGAATGCCATTTAAAAGTCTCTTTTGGATTCGACTTAAAAAAAAAAGTTGTAAGAAAAGACAGCCTGCCGAGTTTTTGTATTTTCTTAACTTTTACCTTAAAATTACAAAATGTTTCAAAATTTGCCCAAAACTCTAAATTGCCTATTTCCAAAAGTTGACTTACGATTGTGACCTAGTGTAATTTCAAAGATATTCTTGGTATAAATTGGCAATTGTCTGTGTTACAGTACGGGATCTTAAAACAAAATGTGCCATTATGAAAATTATTTAGAGTTCGTATTCAATATGCTGATTATGCTGCCTTTTCAGATGACTCCATTGATGTGACAAACGATGAGGAACCGAATGCGGGCAGCAGATCCGATTCAAGTTTCATAATGCCACAGTTTATGTCACCAAATCTGTACGCGCATCAGCATGAGACGGTCTATGAGACTAGTGCCAGACTGCTCTTTATGGCCGTGAAGTGGGCTAAGAATCTGCCAAGTTTTGCAAGGTTGTCGTTCAGAGATCAGGTCATACTGCTGGAGGAGTCCTGGTCGGAGCTGTTTCTACTGAATGCCATACAATGGTGCATACCCTTAGATCCCACAGGCTGTGCTCTCTTTTCCGTGGCCGAGCACTGCAATAATTTAGAGAATAATGCTAATGGTGATAATTGTGTCACCAAGGAGGAGGTAAGTGAAGTAAAGCTTACACAACAGAACAACACCTAATATTAACTTCTCTAAAACCTTAGCTGGCTGCTGATGTTCGTACTTTGCACGAAATTTTCTGCAAGTATAAGGCAGTGCTGGTGGATCCTGCCGAATTTGCTTGCCTCAAGGCAATTGTGCTCTTCCGACCCGAAACCCGTGGCCTTAAGGATCCAGCGCAAATCGAGAACCTACAAGATCAGGCACATGTAAGACTTTTAACTTAATAACTATCCGATAAACGAAAGTGTTAATTATATCTTTATATTTATATTGTTAATACTACATAAATAATAGCAATATTATATGCTAAATTTTGAAAAACTTTTTTATAGGTAATTTGCAGAGGCTAATTACGTAATTAATTAGTTAGAACACAAACTACATACAAGCAAAATAAAATAAAATACTCGAAGCTCGGCCAAAAAATCATAAAAATAGTTTGTGCATGTTCACTTTTAAAAATAAGTGTTTCTCTGCTTCTAAGCGAATTAGTGCATACGCAAATGAGTGAAATTTAAATGTCATAATTTTATGTATAAATTACTTTGCACAGTGCATACATTTTTTGCGATATTCCTGAGCCGCTGACAACCAATTTACAAATTGGTAGGTGTTTTTGTTTTTGTAATGGTAGCGCTTTTATAAGTATAACTTAATAAAGAGTGTTTGAATCAGGTAATGATTACGAAACATAATCATTGGTAGTTTGATTATTCAATTCTTTTCGACAAAACATTCAACTGATAACGATTGTTTTGTGAACTGTCATGACTACTAATTGATAATGATTAGAAACAATCAAAATTTTGACAGGATTATTATTGGATTAAAAATACATATAATCAACAAAAACCAAATATAATCGTAATCAATGGATTGTTTTTAGTTTCTACAAAAAGTTAATTGATTACTAATCGTAATCATAGCTTAACAGCTCTGGTTTAATTTTAAATTTTGTCATTGTTAAAAATATCTTTTTGGACAAGTAAAATTATACTAAGGCAATTGACAAAGAATTATCTTAAAATGAGTTTATGTTAATAATATACATTTAAATATGTATGCATGCCATACAACGTTGACATATCTACGATAAATTTGTGTGCAATCCTCTTTTATGTTTCAGGTGATGCTGTCGCAGCACACAAAAACGCAATTTACTGCACAAATTGCTCGGTTTGGGAGGCTGCTGTTGATGTTGCCGCTGCTACGAATGATTAACTCGCATAAGATCGAGTCGATCTTCTTTCAGCGCACCATTGGGAACACACCGATGGAGAAGGTGCTCTGTGACATGTATAAGAATTAGCTAATCTCGTGGCTTAAGTTTTTATGTAATTTAAATAAATATATATGAATATGTTTTTGTGTCTTGGATGTTAAAAGCTTGAATGTCTTTTTATTCGTATTTATAAAAGCAAACCTAAATGGTTTCGTTTAGTACTATAGGAGCAGAGGTTTATATTCAAGCCCAAACTATGACTTATTAAAACTAAACTCTGATAATAGTCAACAATATGTACATTGTATTACATATTCATTTATGTATGCTAGTTTATAAGGGTAGAACCTAATATTCTGCTATAGATCCTGATACATACTTTTCAATCAACATTGAACTTTTACAATCCACCATAGGGGAGTTGCGTTTCTGTTATTCGAGACCTAGTAGACTTACTACAAAATATGGGCAAATACAAAGTTGAGAAACCTCGACTAGGAGATACCCTGAACCCAAGACATAAGGCGTGGAGTCATTGTTTGTGAACAGAAAGTGCCTAAAGTAGTATTCGATCGCTGCATAATGACTTAACTTTAACCTCAGATTTCGATAAAAACTTCAGAAATTCTTATTATTTTAACCATAGTTCATAGTTTTATTGTTATTGATTCCATGTGAAAATCGAAAACTAGAAGAGTTATCGATTATTTGACACAAACTTGTACTTTCTATAGCTTAGGAGAACTTAAATTCCAAATCTAAAGTCTCTAGGCCATAAAGTCTCTGAGAGCGCCGATCATACATACGGACAGATAGATGAACAGACGGACATGGCTTTATCGTCTCGCCTGTTGATGCTGAACAAGAATATATCATATTGCTTATGTCTGTCTGTTACATACTTGAGCACAAAACGATTACATATACGATTTTTAAAAATTTCATTGGTTCAGGTTACAAAAAATATGACTGCTGTAATGTAGGCTATGAAAACATTTTGAATTTTAATTAAAAGTTAGATTTTAGATTGTACTTAGTTACACTAACTTAAGTAATAAAGCATTACACTGACTTAACCACGTCGATCGTAGGTAGCTTTCATTGATTAACACCAGAGCTTCGTTTTTCATCATATAATCACTAGGCTGGAATGGGATGTGCTAAAAGTAAAAACATATTATTATTTATATGTATAAATGCCAAGCAGAACGTATTTTGGGATACAGTGCCTTTCCACATTTTTTTTTATTTATTTGATTAACATCCTAGTGCTACAAGTTCCAAGAAACTTAAATTTAAGGCACTAGTCACTAAAACAAAATTATTAATTGATTAATTAAAAGTAACAAAGCAGAGAAAAGAAAAAGAAGAAAATAGAGAGAAGTAATTTAAATTATTCAAATAATTTAAATAATACAAATAATTTAAATTATACAAAACAAGAAAAGAAGGAAATTGGAAGAACCGTCTTCCCCTTAAGAAGATTAGGATTAGTAAGCTTAGTTTTATATATATTAGAATTGTTTCAGTTAGATATTATTTTGTAAATGCAGCAGAAGGCTGCTTTTAAATTGTGGTGCGCTTCTAATTATCTTTAGGTCGTGTGGTAGGTTGTTCCACAGGCGAACAGTGTGTATATAGTACTGGTGTTCAGAGACAGATAATCGATGACGTACAGTTGTTAAATTATTTGTCCGACGTGAAGTTAAAAAAATCAATCTATTATAAAGATAACTGGGCTCTTTTGTATTTATAATTTTGTGTAACAATATTAATGCTCTAAGCTGAATCCAGTTTTTCAAGCTAAGGTTATATATTTTGAATGCATATGGTGTAACATGGTCTCTTCTTCCTAAATTAAACACATAACGCGTAATACTATTGAACACAACATTGAGCCTGTGCTTACTAGCAGCGTCAGGGTTTGAAAAAATTTCTACTCCATAAAAGAGAGTTGGTATAAGGTATGTCTTAGCAACAATGAGTTTAATATTAATTGGCAGGAGATGCTGTGTCAGGTATAGAGTTCTTAAGGCTGAATAAGTTCTACCTATGGATTTAATTATGTGGTCACTCCAAGTCAGTGTCTTATTAAACGTTATGCCTAGGTTAGCTACCCTGTCTACGTAGTCAATAGAATTATGGTCAATTTTAATTTTTCCCAAGTTTAGGGTGTCTATGGACTTTTTGTATATTACTATACACTTAGTTTTGGACGTGTTTATACCAAGGCCATTACTTCGTGACCACTCGCTCACCTTGACCAGTTCTCTATTAGTTACACTTACACATTCATCAATTCTGGACAATGGACTACAGCAATACAACTGAACATCATCAGCATACATATGGACATTACATTCAGAAAAGACATTGGGCAAATCATTAACATAACACGAGTATAGTAACGGCCCAAGAACCGATCCTTGTGGCACTCCACGGCTCAGAGACAGAAATGACGACGAACTTGACGGTGTGACAACAGATTGAAGACGGTTTACTAGGTATGAGCGTAATAAGGAATCGGCTGTGGCTGTAAAACTATACAGCTTCTTCATTTTGGTGCATAGTATGTCATGGTTGACAGTATCAAAAGCTTTGCTATAGTCAAGCAGTGTCAAGAACGTTACATTGCCATCATCCATGCTTCTACGTATATCCTCAACAATATTAAGGATTGCTGTAGTGCAGCTTCTGTTTTTCCTAAAGCCGGATTGGTCATTGCTGAGAAGACTGTTGGTAACCATATATTCATTTATTTGGTTTGCTAGTAAATTTTCAAACACTTTGGATAGAAAAGGTAGAACTGAGATTGGTCTGAAATCTCCATTACCCTTAGGGACAGGGATAATCTTAGCAAGTTTCCATTTTTCTGGAAATGCGGAAGTAGTGATTGCTGTATTCATAATGTGTGTAACCTGATTTAAGATAGACGGAATTATAATTTTGACAAATTTAGGATTTATATCATCCAGTCCAACTGCATTTGATTTGACATTTAACATAGATTCAAGGACTTCATAATTTCTGACACACCTAAAACTAAAGCTAATATCACGGTTAGGAGGATCACAGTTAAGGTATTCATTGGCTGGGGCCTCAGGTACAGCGCAGTTGACGAACTTTTGGTTAAGCTCTTCAGCATTAACTTCGACACTGGTTCTAACATTTTGCTTTCCCTCTCCAATTTCATTTATAATTCTCCATTTATCTCTTGAAGAGATGGATTGTTGGAATTTCTGGGAATAGAATCGCTTCTTACCATTATTAATCAATTTAACAACTGCGCGTCGTAAACTTTTGAAGGTATCATACAAAAAGTCAGTCTTAAATCTCTTCCATTTTTTGTAGGCTTCATTTCTTTTTAGTATAGCTCTTTTAACAAAATGTGTTAGCCAGGGCTTCTCGCGAGGCTGGGGAAGTTTAGATTTTGATGGGACACAAGTATTATACAGATCTATTATTTGACCCTGCAGATATTCAACCTGTTCGTCAGCTGTGGTCATGTTGTATATTAAGGTCCAGTCATATTTATTAAATTCGTCAGATAAAAAGTTCATATCTATATTTCTAAAGTCTCTATATGTATATGTCAGGTCCAACTTATTAATACAAACATCGTACGACACAAAGACAAGATCATGTTTGGAGAAGCAAGGGACAGAAATTTGGTCATACATAAGAGCTTTTAATGAATTACTAACAAAGATCAAATCCAAGAGTGTACTGCAAGTAGAAGTAAAATGGGTTGGATTAGTTGTATTGACTAAGTGTAATCCAAGTGATTCCATATTGTTGGTGAGATCATTGTGGTACAACACATTGCTATTAAAATCTCCGAGGATCGCAATGTCAATATATGAAACAGTTAACATAGAAATCGACGAAATTATATTAGAGTATGACGCTGCACGATTCGGACGATAAACACAACCAATAAGCATTTTACGAAAATACTGTGGACAGTTTATTTCAACAAATATGAACTCCGTTGTACTTCCTTCTTCATGCTTACACATCAGCTTGGATCGCAGCTTATTATTAACAAAAATTGCCACGCCCCCTCCATGTCCAACACGATCTGCACGAAAAACAGTAAAACCTTCACATGAAACTAACAGATCACACATTTGAGTCATAAACCATGTCTCCGATACACACACTACATCAACATTTGACTTAACAAACATATATCTAAACTCATCCATCTTTCTGACTAAACTTTGAGCATTAATATGGCAAATGTTAAGCCCACGGTGTTGCTTAGCTAGAATTCTAAGCATAACATTACTGTTCGCCATTGGATCAATCATATTATCCAACATATAAGATGAGACCTAATTTTAGAAACGCACCAAAGAGAATTAAAGCTAATACCTAACTCACTAAAATGTACACACAGAAAAAAAAAATTTTAAATCGCATAATTTACACTTAGATTCTAAAATTTTTCGGAACGATTTTCGGTCTACACCTATAATTTTAAATTCTAAAAGTGGAATTTTAAAATAAAATTTTAAAATTAAAATTTTCGGTTTAAAAATTTTTATTTTATATTATAAGTGCTTGAATTTTAGTTTTCACAATGAAAACTTTTTGATTCAAAATGTTTTCATTTTAAAGTTAAGCATTAGAAACCTTAAACTAACTAAAATAATTTTTGAATCGAAATAATAATGTTACATCTCGATATCAGTTTTGAACTCCATGTTGGTGGTTCTAATTCATGAACAAATGTATACTATAAGATTCTATAAATTTCTATTAAACTTTTTGCTTGGGGCGCACGGATACACACCACCAGGTATCAGCATTGCGTGATAAGCTCTTTGTTAATAGTTATTAGATTCCTTCAATGTATATATGCGAGAGAAATTTTATGTTTACATACTTAGTATAAATCATTTGTAATTTTAAATTAATTTTTTAAAACTTACCGATCACGAAAAGCCAATTACCTATGCCGCGACTCGAACCTGAGACCTTACGATTACCACGCGTATGCTATAACCATTGCGCTGTTGCCGACTACAAACAGTTAATTTTAATACATACTACACATAAGAGCGCCCTCTCTCTCTCTCTGTTAAGCGTAATTTTAAAGCGATTCGTACTGATTTCTAAAATTTTAATTATCAAATTAAATGTGCTCGTTTTAAATATGCTTTTTAATAGGGCAAATTATTAAATTTAAAATTTTTCATTCGAAGTTCGAGTAGTAATAATGGAGCACTTTGCTTCAAAAATGAAAAAGCCTTAAAACAATATTTTTAAATTTAAAATCTAATATTTAATTTTGCATATAATAATTTTTCTGATTTCTTCAAATTTAAAATAGTCAATTACGATTTTTAAAAGTTTGCACTTTAATTCTAAATCGATTCGTACTGATTTCTAAAATTGAAACTATCGATTTAAAAGTGGTTGTTTTAGGTATAGATTTTAAAAGCGTACATTCTTAAATTTAAAATTTTAATTTTAGGTTTAAGAACTAATTATTCAAATCAACGTTTTTCCGCATTGATTTTAATACGAAACGTTTTAAATTTGGTGTTTCAATACGATTAATTTTAAAATCAAAAATTTTCGTACTGAAATTAAGAAAAAAAATTTAAAATCTGAATCTAAAATTAAAATGTTTGGTTTTACGTTTCATTTTTTTTCTCTGTGTAAATGTTGACAAATAAGAGTTTTTGGGACACAAAAATAATTAAAAATACAAATAATTACAAAATACAGATGTTTATTGGGAACGAAATAAGTTCCCCACAGATGAAGAGGCCAGATCTGAAGAGCTAGTGTTGTCCACCACGCCGGTATTAGAAAGAGATAAAAGCTCTTCCATGCTCTTAATGCAAATGCACTCGCTGCCTCCGCCTTGCCTGACGTACACCTGAGCGGAGCGCGTAAAGACCGCTGAGAAAGCTTTATGCTTTTTAAGCTTAAGCGCCTCTTTAAAAATTTGATAGTTGAGCTTTGACAGCTGCTCATTAATGTAAAAGGGCGCTTGAGAGTTGAGTCCCAAGAGATTTAGAGTCAGTGGCATCTTAGAGCTCCGTCGGTGTGCTCCCGCGGCGCGTAGTAGTGCCATTTTATCTCGGAAGCTGACAAACGTTACGATCACAATCGGATCTAAAACGGTATGTGTCGGGCCACGCGTTTCGATTTGTGTTTTTATGGGCTGATAAGAATTTGGGGTGATTCAAGAAAATGGCAAAAAAAATGCATTAAAAAATGCTTAAAATCGAAAAAGCTATATTGTAATTTAAAAATTGTATTGTGTAAGCCTTATAACTTTAAAATCTATCCATATTTTTTTTTAATGCTCTTAGTTTTTTTCACATTTATTTTAGGGTGTTCTGGCTAAATATGGTTGAATATATTAAATTAAATATTTTTTTTTATGCAATCTGATACATTTTTTTTCATTAACTGATTCTCTGAATAAACATATGTACATACACATGTCGTATTTTTACTATGTATTTTGTTCTAATATGGCGAACTTACGACTGCGAACGAGACAAACTTTTGAGTCTAATTTATTTAAATATTATTTTCATCTACTTCCTTCGATTGGAAGCAAAATGCAGTTTTTGCTCGCGAACGTGACACAGAAAAAGCAGGGGAAAAACTCCAAAATTTAACTTTTCTCGATGCTTGCCTTATCTCTTTTCTATTCTCGTATTAGTTTGTTGTTGGTTCATAAATCTTGAAAGAAGATTGCAACCATATATATAATAAATACAAATCAGCAAAAAGCAAAAAGTAGCCACAAATTAAAAAAAATCTATTTTTATTTGTGACTTACTGTGCAAATATTTCACAACAAAAACCAAAATATGCTGTTAACTGATAATATTATTTCAATTCACCAATTTCTTTAACAATATAAAAAAAAAAAAATCATATGTTTATAAACTTTTTATATTTTCGTCGTGGTGAAAATTTGTCTGGAAATGCCCATATACCATGCCATATAAAGTCTACTCAGAAGAAGCTTTAACCTTTTTTTGTGTGCTTGTATCAATACAGTTTTTTTTTTTTTGTTACTGTTTTGCATTTTTGAAAGTTGGTTTTATGAATTACTCCAAGGGCGTCACAAAAAAAATTTCTATTAAGGAATCCATTTGCCTTAATTAATTTTCTGGTTTGTTGCAATGGATTCGAGGCTCATGCGCAATTAATGACTTTCGACAAAAATTCACAGGGTGTCACTGTGTCCAGTTTCGAAAAAATTCAAAACAGTTTCAGACTCATTATAATGTTTGGAAAACACTGAGTTTGGTTTGTGACTTAACTTAATATTTGTGACACTTATAATAGCTTCACGAATTTTACACACTTAACTTGATATCGAGTTAATACATTTTTCGGTCACCGCTACAATTTATCGATTTTCCGTTACTGCATTGAAGCAAAAGCTGGTTGCTACATATCAGGTGTTTGTTGGTTTTTGGCGCTAGATGGCGCTTTGTATGCCTTTTCGGTTTAATTGGATGCTGTTAGCTTCAGGAGCAGGTTCTGATTGAAGTAGCTGCTGCTGAGTTATGGCATTGGAATGTGTTCCTTTAACAACAAAAAAACTAAACAAAACGGTAAATGATAAATAAAATACGAAAAAATCCATCAAACTAAACTTTTAAAAGTAATCGCAAATGGTGGTGTATGTTCATCGGAAGTTTTATTGCCGTTAGTTTTGTTGGCTTAAGCCAAAAGTGAAAAGACAGACAATAGGTCTCCTGTTGTAGGTGCGTCTGTGTGTGTATGTGTAAGTGTGAGTGTGGGTGTGCGCACACAACAAAAATATAAATAAAACAAGCACACAAGCAGCAGCGCCCCATCGTCAATGTCACTGAATGAAGTTGATAAAAAGTGAAATAAAAGGCCTTTAATTGCCGCTGCAGTCAATAAATCATCAAACGAAAATATGAAAGCATCTCTGGAATTTTGTATGTAAAATTAGAATCACAGGAAAAAGATACAAAATAGTAGCAATGCCAAAGAGGAATACATCGTAAAGTGCGTCCGTCCCACCATGGAGAGAGTAAAATCGGCAACAACTCTGCTTCTCTGCTGCTCTGTGCTCTCCCCACTTACACTTCCTGCACATATGCCAGCACCAGCTCCAACTACGCCAGCAACAACAAAAACAAAACGTGCTCCTGCTACTGGGGATGCTGCTGTTGCTGCCGCTGCTGCTGAGCCAACTTCGCTCTGAGAGAGCGCGCGCTACGTAACCAGAGAGCCAGAAGGAGAGAAAGAGCGGAGTGCGCTGTGAGTTTCGTTACGTACGTACACACATGTAAAACAGCAGCAGCAGTTGTGCTCGCCCCTGGTGCCACAAGTGAACACAGCGCTTGACTGAGAGCTAGCAGCTTGGTGTCATTCTGTTTCGTAAAAGCAACGCAGTCGCACGTATCGCGCATAGTCGCGCGAAAGACACGAAACGCGCCAAAGTGAAATACCGAAATATAACGAAGATCGTAACACGAGATCGAAGTTTTTATGCGGGAAACTCAACGTACCGAGCATTGTGCATATTTGCGTATAGTATGTCCAAACGTGTGCTAGTGTGAGTGTCTGAGTGTGTGAAACGTGCGTTTTTGCTGCCGAAAGCAACGAACAACAGCAAACAATAACAATAACAATAATAACAATGCCGCAATGATGAGTTGATGATGATGTTGATATTGTGAAAAAGAAAGCACCAGCAGGATATTTGAAACGGTGTGTTTGTGTTTGTCTGTGTGTGTGTGTGTGTCCGTGCGGCGGCACCACAGGCAACATTATGTGAAGTGTTCAATTTTAATGAATAATAGTATGTGTGTATGTATATAAATGTTGATAAACATGTGTGTATGTATTTACGTACCATAAACATACAGACACACATACATCTATGCAGCTGGTGGCATCAACTATAAAATATCGACAAGCAGGATACGGTATATGAACTGCAAAAAGTAAAACAAACAAAAATACTCAGACTAAAGTGTATAAGCGATAAGGTTACAGATGTCCTAAGCACACATTCACTCTGATAGAGTGAGAAGGAGGGAAAGAGATAAAGAGGGGGCTATTCAAGCAGGCTTAAAAAGGATACGCAGGATACTCGGCACTTGCATTCAATTTTTGTAACTGGATACATGTTTACTCATAAGAAGGCGCTGCTCTGTCTTCGCCCAACGCTGTCGCACTGCAGCAGACAACAAATAGCAACAACAACAACAACAAAACGTAAGTAGCTACTTTGCTTAGCTATTGTACAGTAATCCCTTGTTAATTAGAACGCATCGGCAGAGAACTTTCATACATAGAAAAAGAAGGATTTCGGTACAATAAAGTAATATTTCTTTTATTAGAGTTTGAATTAATTTCAGTATTACATACTTAAGAAACTTCTGAAATATTATAATCCAATGCTGCTGCGGCTTAATATAAAACATGTCTCATATATTATATTCAGGCTATTTATGTTAGTAGGGAATAGTCCAATTCGTTGTAGATTGAATGGCCAAATCATCACCGGGTGCTCAAAAACTCAAAATAAAATTGTAATTTTGATTTCGAACAATTATATTAAAATGAAAGTAGTACTTAGTTTCGAGTAAACACTGTAATAAGACGCCTAGCCTAGACTTGGACAGTTTTTGTGGCCAAGACAAAACGACAAAGCGTGAGTTGAGGAGGGGGGGTATTCATACATACATGCATGTTGACAGCGGCCGCTTCCTGCGCCACTAAGTATGCAATTCTATTTTTAAGCGCACGCTAAAGTGCAAGCGAAGTAGGTGAAGTGCAGTGCAGACCGATGAGATGCGATGGTGGTGCATTGTGGTGTTGTGGAGTTGAATAAGTGGTAAGCACCTAGCGTAACCCACACATTGACACAAACTCACGCGAGTCGGACACACACTAAAACACAAAACGTATTCAAGTGTAACTAAAGACGACCAATTCACAAACAAGCAAACAAACAAACAAACAGCAGAACGGACGCCAGCGAACCATGAGAACCATGAGAGAGGGAAAGAATGTAGGCGGAGGCCGAGGCCGATGAGGAGACAGGCGCACGGGTCGCTTAGATCGCCAGTGACTGACTCGACAGGCTGTCGCTCAGTCGCCTTCGCTTATTTTTATTCATTTTTATTTTTTTTTTGTTATGGAAAGCGTGCCCTTTTAACCGCCATTGCATATATTCGTTTTTATTTATGTTTTGTTTTAATTTTTTTGGGTATTATTTTATGATTTTAGTTCTACATGCATGTGTATATTTGTATATTTTTGTTTTTCTTGTCAGCCCGACGTGACAGGGTAGTGCAGCGGCAGTGAAGGGCGGGAGGGGAGGGTAGCCCTCATGATGAGTGCTGCGGCACTTAATGCATTGATAAAAGATGCAACAACAACAAGAACAACAACAACGGCATCATGAACGACATCAACTCGATTCGAGTACATGCCGCAAACGTAGGCAACGTTCGCGCAATTACTGTTATAATTTGGGCATGTAAGCGTTATTCAAATTCAAATGCGTATTGCAATTACGAAGATCAACCACCCTTTACACGAGGGCAGCTCATTAAATAAACGCTTGGGAAAATTGACTTGACTAATGTGTCAGCAGATCTATTAGTTACCTTCACATATGTAAGTGTGTGTAGAAGAAAATCCTAAAGTTCTTTGGGAATCAACTTCAGAGCGGGGGCCAGATAAGGTGATCGTAAAATTGTGCCAATAAAAACCGAAAGATCGAAAGACATCAAATGTCAGTGGGATACAAATTATTATCCTCTTGACATTTCTTTTAAAAATATGTTGTTGATTAATGGAATACATTTTATAGTATGAGCAAATAAAACTACTTGAATGAGTGGAAAATCACTTAATGAGATAAATGGTTATGAAATGTGGAAATGAAGAATTTTATGGGATAAATATTTAGTGCCCAGTTTCCGGCAGATATAATTAGTTAAACATGTTTTAATATTAAGTAGATTATATGCATGAAAATTCAAAATGTATTGAATCAACCACCTCCATTGAATGTTTATTCTATATCTCAAAACAAATCAATCAATTAGTTGGAAATCCCTCAGCAATTGTTAAACCAATTTTAATTAATTGCATTTGAGTGATATCTTGGATAATATTTGGCTGAACAAGCGGGTACTAATACAGCCGCCCTCGTTTGTAACGAGTCGCTAACGAGTGGGTAACAAACAATCGCCAATTGGCATATAATGACGCCTTTTCAAAACTGGATGCCAGTCCGACTGAGTGACTGACAGGCAGGCAGACAGACAGGCAGTGTGACAAAACCAGCAGCGACATTCAAAATAATTCTCAGGCATTAAACAAATGTAATGGTTATGATTTGAACGCGACTCACACTTTGATGTTTGGTATTTGGCTTTATGTTTTATTTTTTAACAATTTACGCGAGTTGTTACCCTTTCTAAGTCACACGCTCTCACACACACACACACATACTCACAATTAATGCATACGATACTCGTGAAAACAGGCGGCTAGTCATAATTTTAGGGGTTGTATTGCTGTACAATTTGAGCAACCTACAGCTTACAGCTGTTGTTCAACAACGTCCCTGTGTTTCTAGCTTGGCAAACAAGAGTTTGGTTTAAGGACAAGAACAGCGTATATGGGCATGGGAACGTCATCAACCATGGGATAGAGATTGGGAACGGGAACGGGAGCGAACATATTCCATCGAACATCTTTGACTCCTGCGGTGATTAATTGTCATTCGAGCACAGCCCCAAAGAACAAGACAAGAACAAAAAACGCATGTTACATCCCAGGCAAAAGAACTCAAGACCAAAACGAAGCTATCTCTCACTGCTACCTACGCGAAAGGCGCAGGGGCATTTGGGCATTTGGGCATTCGGGTTCATGGGTTGCGACTTAACATTGGATTAGATGTCGATCATCGATACGCACACAACAGCGGATCGACATAGAGAAATACTTAGATGCGAGTCGAGGTAACTTTTCGTCTTTTGTCTCGTTGAAAGCCGAAAGTAGGTAGCTGATAGGCCGACAAAAATGAATGAAAGAAAACCTACCATAAATTGTTGGCATCGATTTCGATATCGGCTTTGGGCTACACAAAATTTATATGCTAGAACTATCATACAAAGGGCATTAGCATGCAGCGTTGATAAATTTTACTAAGTTACCTTTGCTTTATCTATAGTTAAGCGTATTAAGGGTAGAAAGTTATTTTTAGAGTAAAACAGTGAAAAATGAAATGACAATGCGGAAATACTATCGATACGAGACATTCAATTGAAATGGAAAATAATGCTGAATAGTGTCGATATTTTATGCAAAGTATCTAAACATATATGAAAGAATAAACAAATAAGAGTAAAACTAAAATTGAAATATTTTTGTTGTTTTCTTCGCTTTAGTTTTTGTTGCAAGTTTGAAATTCTTGGCTATAAAGATTTAAAATATTATATTCCGTCTATTTTCAAATTGAAAAAAATTTTTCATTGAATTTATTGCCAAAGTCTAGGCACATTTGAACTAGACTATTAATATAAGATTTTAAACTATATTATGTTATATTGTATATATTGCAGTTTGAATTAATGAATCCTATTTTATTGCATGAAAATCTTTAAATTTGTTCAAACATTTGCTAATATTTTACTTTTTCTTTCCTCGTCTAAGCATACAGCCAACAGCCTTAATTTTAATTAAAATATATTAAACGTCATTTTATTATTTTAGCATGATGCTTTAGAGAAGTTTTTTGACTCTTTGATGGTCGCTTTGTAATTTATGTAATAGTGTATCGCTTCTTGCATTCTTGTAATAAATTGTTTTTATTTTAGCCCCAAATAACTTGTAGTCGAGTGTAACGTTAGAGCCAAAATAAATATGTGGCTTGGCATTGAGCGAAATCGTCATCAGTTGGTTGCCATCGATTTGTTTGTCGTTGGGCATCATAAATTAGCTGTGGCCCAAATGTGTGTGCCAAATAGTAAGTTTCGCCCTCCCCCTACCATGCCCCACCTTCTACCACACACTCCCGCACTTATAGTTAATGTTCAAATGCATGCTGGTCAGCATCGAAAACAAAAGTAGCAGCAACTTTTAGCTAGATTGAAACTTTTCTAATGAGAAACAAATGATAAAGAGTCATCAGTTGTGCAGTTGTTGTTCATTTGTTGTTCGGCTTGTGCTGACTTTGTGCCACTTATTTAACTGATGTGGCATAATAAATAATTTGCTTATTGTATGCATATGCCCAGCCAACCAGCCAGCCAGCCGACCATCCAGCCTTTGCCGCCATCTAATCTTTTGTGTTGCATCTGTTGTATGTTAGTACATATGTTTTATATGAATGTATCTATGTACATGTGTCTTTAAAGATACGGGGTCCATAATTCATGGCTGAAACTTTTGTTTCTAATTCAACAACAATTACGCTTAATTAATTTAAAGATGTTTGCCGTTGTTGTCGTCATGTCTAATGCCTCTATCTGTTCATGCCGCGAACGCTGAAGTTCTCAAGTTCTCTCCAACCCCATCCCCTAACCCTCCCTGACTCACTCCCTGCGGCGACTGTCGAATAAATTTTTGAGCAGTTATGAAGGAAGGCGTTGTGGCAACAGTTGTTGTTGTTGTTGCTGCTGTTGGGGATGGTTTCGCCAGCCGAATCGTGCACGTCTTCGCTTATAAATAGATTAATTAAAATCATCTTTAATTGTTTGATTACAAGCCCGAAAAAATTGTGAAGAAGAAGGAAATTAAAAGGCAGAAACGCAGAACGAGCTCACAATAGCTCGGCTTTATAATACATAGAGAAGCTCAGAAGAAGTTCACAATATGTGGTGTATGTTGTGGTGTGTGGGCAAAATGTGCAACATGTGAAATCCACATGCGGCAACGATTGCCACAGTAACCAGCACACAGAAAAAGAAATGAAGCTGAAGCTGAAGCAGAATCAGAAGAAGCAGCACGGTCCCTTGAGCTCTGAAGATTTCATTTGTGCTACAGATGTTCAGAGATTGTACAACATAACTACACACACACACACACATACGCAGTCTCCACCAACGCACACTCAAAAGTCACACGCAATTGAAGCAGCGGCATCTGCCAGATACACTTCAGCTTTCAGCTACCAGCTTCCATCTTCAGGCAAGTCGCGCATTTCGAGTGGCATTTGATTTTAGTGTAGTGTAGTGTGTGAGTATTTAAGTGTTTGTGTGTGTTTGTGTGTATTTCGAGTGCTACAGAGGCATACAAATTATTGCTGGCAACGCAAGACTCAACGACTGAGTCAGTCAGTCATCAATTATTTTATAGAATGCTCACTTGTTTTCATGCCTTGTACTCAATGCGCATTGTCTGCTGATGCTGTGACCCTCTGTCTTCGTCGTCGTCTTTTTTGTCGTTGTTGTCGTCGTCCCTCCCGATTTCACCAGGAGGGGTGATGTTTGAAAAGTTCTGTAGAGCACACATGCACGTCCATGCCTACTTCCTTACACACATATACGCACAGGAAGGGATTCGTGGCAGCCGCAATAGTTTTGAAATTAAATTGAATGCTACGCCGATTATCCCACGCAATCTTTCATTCATTCGTTCATTCGTTCATTCATGCATGACGGCAGCAAGTGGCACAGCACAACTTACAACTTACGACTTACTCCTCCGCCAAAAAAAAAGAAAGTTGAAGAAATCATCCAAAGTTCCAAGCGGAACAGCTCCTGCACAATATTACCCTCTCCGCCCCGCATTTTACATGCATATATCCTGTACAGCCATACAAGATGATTAAATGCAAACGCAATCTTTCGTATCTGGCAATAAATCTAAAGCTCCCGTCTGTCATTCAGTCTATCTGTCTGTCTGCCCCTCCTTTCGCTTGCGTGACAAAATCAATGCAAAGTTCGTTTATTTCTTTTGGTTCTGCTTCGTTTTATTTTTTTTTATATTTGATTTTCATGTCTCTGTGGTCCCAATAAATAAAGTCCATTTGATTATAAAGTGCACACAATGAAATGCCGCTGATAAGCGTTTTACACAATCCATTTGGCCTACTTTACTTCATTAAAAATCTATTAAAAATCAAGTAGAAATGTTGCACTTGCAACTTGCAGCTGATTGATTTGTAGATATCCTGTATTTAGGTTTTTTTTATTATTCCTTTTTCTAGAGTGTTATAGGTAGGGGTTAAACTTTACTTTAATGTCTCTAGAGCTGTATTGAGAACGTATATTTAATATGTCTACCTACTGTCATTTATGACAACGCCCCTTAAACAATTGTGCAGATTAAAAGGTTTTAAAAAAATGTGCAAACATGCAGCATTACACTAAAGTACATCACAAGTCTGGCTCTGATAATGCGATGGCATTCTCATTTCGAGATCTGTGAATCGGAAATTTCAACGGTTTCATGTGTGGCACATTTTGATTAATCTTTACACACCAACACATGCAGGTCGCCGACAATTTTAATGGCCAATCATGTCACAGATAATTATGCTCGTAGATTTTGCACGCAAATTTGCATCAGGAAGTTGCAACAATAACTTTTGCCAAATTTGCACATTTCACAAGAGTTTGCAAGCAATCACAAGACTTATTTACTCATTTACTGGCATGCTTGTGATAGATAAGTATTAAATACTACTCTTGTGCAACTGTTACGCAGATTTGCTTTTGTTTATGTAACTGTTTTAATTGTGAGGCTAAAAACTAATTTCGTTAAGCAGCCTTGCTTGTATCTTAATGCATGCCTTCGGCTTTCTCTTGTCAAACATGAGTCTAGACAAATTGAAAACAAAACCAACTTCAATATTCGGCAATAATTGAATGCACACAAACAGCAAAAGTGTGCGTGTGCGTGTGTGTGTGTGTATGCCATCGGGAATACTACTATTATAATCTGGTCAGAGTTATATGAGAAGCAGGCCAAGAATATTGACAGACACTCAAGTGTCCACAAGCACCCTGTAAATCCAATTGAATTACGCATTAAAGGCGCTTTAGCCAAAAGAAATAACGCTCGTGACGATGACGAAGGAAAGGGAATAACAAGACGCTAAAAAGGCAATTGGTAGACGCCTGTTCAATAAATAAATATATATTCCTATGTATGTGTATGGACTTTAATATGCATTTAATTTGTTATTACCCGATATTTTATAGCTACCGTGCGCTAAGCGTGGCCCACGGATACCTCTTTTTGCCTCTTATCATAATTACATACAATTGACATCAGGCGGCATTTCCGCAACATTTACATATCAACTTTTTACTTAATTCACTGCGCATCGCTTTATAGGCATTAAAAAGCAGCAGCATATAGCAACAAAAAGAAATAAAGTCGCTTCTCCAGTGTGGAGTGGTGGTGGGTTGAAGTTAAAACTTATGCATGATTAATACATAATTACAAAGGCAAACACATAAACTCCAACGAGCTGGCATGCCTCGAAAGACTTGCTGCATGCAGTGTTGGAGTTGGAGGTATTTTAATGCTTTGGCCAACGACTCAACAAACTAGTACATAATAACATTTAACAAACAGAAGACAAAAGGCTGCGTTCCCACACACAGCACGTCCTGAATGACTCTACCAATAAATGACTACCGCCTGTCTATCTATCGAAGCAGTCAGTCAGTGGTCATGGCTATAAGTATATGTATACATAGCTGTTATTAATATTTCGATTTGGTACCAGCGATTCGTAGAACTTGACACATGACTTGCATAACTAATACGACAATTTTCGTTACTTGCGGCCAAATGTCGCCCCTCCCCACCTCTCTCTCTCTCTCTCTCTCTCTCTCTCACCTTTTTTCTCTCTTCGCTCTCTGTTATTTGTGCATTATTTGTGTCCATACTCCATGGTCCTAAGCATCGGGCATATCGCTTGCCATAAACTTAAGTCTGATTGATGATGACAAACTTGGCTTCATCAATAGGAAATCGATGCAGTTATAGCAGGATGTACATATACTCGTTGTAATCAGGTTTATTGAAGTGTAATACCAATACGAAGATGGTTAAGATGGTTATGAAGTGGGTCCTTTGTGTAAGATGATAGTGTTATATTTATAATATTGTGTAACATGATATTCAAATTTATGTTGCTTCACATTAAATAAACATTTAAATTTTTGATGTTCGAGTTTCTGTTTATTTATAGGGGTTTTAATAACGCAGAAGGTGTTTTCTAGGAAAGGACTTTTAAGTGCATTGTTGCAAGATGTTTTAAGAAATCTTCATAACCCTTATCCAAAAAACCTTTCTCACCTTAATGTGAATTTGTTAATGATGATTGTTAATGATTTTATTATTATTTTTTGCCTTTCGCAGTTCAATTTAATGATAGTATAAATAGTTTATTGCTTATGAGCGCATAAGCTATGACTTTCCTTAGATAATTGTGTATTTAAATGCCTAGATAATGCCGATATTTCTAGTATTAATTTCCAATATGTCAATTGCTAATATTAATACACTTCTTAATGTAGAATAATAAATCACAGTTTCCGTTCGTTTTTACAATTTCCTGTCTTAGCTGTAGGTGCTAAGCCAGTCGAATTGACTGTATCAAATTGAACGCTAGGCATAATAATTATTAATGCGCTGATGTACGAGTGTCTATGTGTGTGTGTGTGCTGAAGATATGTGTCGCTGAAGATATGAACACTAAAGTCCATTCATGGACACTTTTAGTGGCTTTAACAAAGTGCTGCAGTATTTGGTCGATTGTCAAGTCAAGTGGGCAAATTGCACACAAAACAAGAAGTTGGTAAAGTTGGGAGTTGAGAGAAGAGCTGACTTACATACTATAAGCATATAAGCATGAGTAGGAGAATGGGTAGAAATTCAAGTGAAGTAGAACGAGAAGTAAAAGCCATTTAAATGTATTTCTTATCTGACTTTTCAGATTTCCGTGGCGACATCAACGTAATCCAGCTGCAGCTAATGCCAGCATACCACAACAACAACACCAATACCGATAGTACAGACAGCAACAGCAGGTGCTGTTGTTGGCGTACAGGAAACGCATCGGGCAGGACAACGCAGCAACAACAACAGCAACAACAACAGCAACAACAACAATAAAAGTGACGTGCAATTCAGTCACAAAAACTGACAACGAATTATTAACGACGAGCCAAGACGAGAGCAACGAACACGTTACATAGAGTAGAAGTAACAAAAAGAGAAGGGAAGAGAAGAGAAGAGAAGAGAAGGAAAGCATGATGTCGTCATTGTGTTTGGTGTTTAACAAAGCCGGAAATGTGATTGTAGTTTTAGTCAGCCTACAGCTAATGTGGCTTGCATTAGTGGGCTGTCGGGAGCTGTCGCTAAGCAGCGATTATGGCAGCATGTCTGCCTCCGTTGAGGATGTGGACATCATTGATACCCAGGTTACCGAAGTGTCCTCACCTCCACACAAAACCATCATCGAATCACCGTTGAGCAACAGCAATGAGGACAACAAAGCCTCAGCAGCAGCAGCAGGCTCAACAATTTCAGTTGCCTCGGGCACCTTGCTGGAGGAGTTTAATGGCGGCAAATTGACGCCTGGTGAGGCCAGCAATACGCTGCCCATATTCCTCAGCGAGCCAGAGAGCGTTTTTGTGGTCAAGAACAGACCGGCGGTGCTTAAGTGCAAGGCGTCGCATGCATTGCAGTTACACTTTAAATGCAGCGGTAGTTCACAGCCGCCGCCATCGACGCACGACAAGCACGTGGATCCGCACACGGGTGTGCATATGGAGGAAGTGACTGCCACCATACATCGCGATCTCGTCGACGAATACTTTGGTAAGGGTCCGTTCAAGTGCGAATGCCAGGCCTGGTCGTCGCGTGGTGTAGTCAAGAGTCAAGCGGCTACGGTGCATATTGCATGTAAGTATAATACATTAACTACCAAGTAGGGGATGAACAATTTTGCAACAGCTGCGTCACTCACCCCCTATTTGTGTCCCTGCACTGGAAATAATTATTTTCTTGTTTAAACTCAATTGAATCGCCTTAAAACGATTTGTGAACTACAAATAAGAGAAATTTATCCTCAACTTAAACCATTTTATGGCCGAATATGATTAGGTCTTCTAATGTTACGGTTAATTAATTTACTTAACCAACAAGCGCATGCTGTCCATATAAGTTCTTGAGAAAACATAATAGCGTCAAACTTTCATGTAGCATATCTTAAGGAGACAGGAAAAATCTTCGTTACAGAGAAAATTCGCAACAAAATATAATGGGAATAGGGAATAGGGAAGTAGTAATCACTTGTTGTTTTCTTGTAAAACGAATGCACCAGATAGGTAAGGTTAGGAATAGAATTATAAAAATGAAATTTTTAAATAAGTTTCTAGAAATTAGTTCAGTGCTTGAATCAGTAATCTAATGTTATTTGTGACAAACAAGAGTTTTCTCTTCTGACAACCACAAACAACTTTGTCTCGCTTAACTTTAAATTGTTTTATTAATCATTATTAAGTCATTTAATGGTATGGTTTAAGAGCTGAAATTATTTAAGCTTCACCAAAAACTTAAGTTTGATTATACAATTCTATTCAGTATACTTACATTTTGAAAAATTGTATCCACTCAACTATTTCTTTCTGTGTATTCATCCTACCTGCTGCAGATATTCGCAAGTCCTTTGGTCAGTCGCCCACATCGCTGCGCCTGGAGCTGGGCAGTCGTGCGGAACTGCATTGCGAGCCGCCCGGCGGCTTTCCAGAGCCGAAGCTCAGCTGGCACAAGAACAATGCGGTCATAAGCGTCGACACTGAGCCCGGTATCAACGTGGCCGGCAGCAGTCTCACCTTCCGCCAGGTGGCGCTGCAGCACATGGCCAACTATAGCTGCAGTGCCGAGAATATTGCTGGTAAACGTGTCTCCGATTCGGCTGTCCTTATTGTCTATGGTCAGTATATTGCTGCCTGCACACATATACTTTAATGTGTGTCTCTCTATGTATGTATGTATTTGTAAACCTTGTCTTTCTCCACCCCTTTCAGTTAACGGCGGTTGGAGCACATGGAGCCCATGGCGCGAGTGCAAATGTAGCGGGAAACCGAGTCAGGGCCGCAAGCGGACGCGGACCTGTACAAATCCAATGCCCTTGAATGGCGGCGCCCAGTGTGCGGGTCCCCAGATACAAAAGTCCGCCGACTGTGCTGCATGTCCAGGTATGCAAAGCGTTTCCTCTGGTTACCCACAAATTTGTGGGCGTCGTTGTCGGTTTTGGGTGGCTTTTTGGCTAGCCCACTTTTCTTAACTTTTTAAAGTGTAACCATAATTGAAGTGCCAACAACAAAATTGCCAATTTAAATGGCATCTGCCCAGCCTGTGGCCCCCGCCCCCATTGCCACCTGCGTCTCTTTGACCCAACTCCCAAAACTCCCTGCAGCAACCCAGCATCCAGCCTCACACCACACACCTTCCCTGTTTCGTTGAGAACGACGCACATTTTTCACACCAGCACCAACAAGAGAAGCAAGCAGAGAACCAGCAAACAGGGAGTGCAACACAAAGCAATGCCACGCAAAAGTTTAAGGGGCGTTCCAAAAAAAAAAAAAAAAAAAAAAAAAAACAATGAGAGTGGGCGAAAACAAAGAAAATTTGCAAATCGAACATTTAACACCCTCTCCTTATTTTAAAAAGTCGAATTGTCGAAGGCATAAGAAACCTAGTTGAAATTAAATACACAAGAAGTTTTAGGAAAAATTTTCAATTATAAAAAAATAACTTTTTTTCAATTCTATAAATATGAAAACATTTGGATTTTAAAATAGTTTAATCTCACGCTCTAACTTTCTTATAATAATTTTATAAGTATATAACTTGTAAATAATAAAATAGATCGACCCCAGATGGAAAAAGGACATTTTATACATGATTTTACTTTAGTAACTTGGTATGTGGCGTTGTCAAAGTTTATGGCCTAGTTGCAGTACCCATTTTAGGACCAAAGTCCAATAAATTTTTGAGTGAGCGTTGAGTATTTCATTTTAAACACGCATTCAACTGCGGCTGCTGCTGGTTTTTGTGGCTGCCTCTTCAAATGACGACAGATATCTCTACATGCACGAATATAAGTATCCATCCACACACAAATAGATGGATAGATTGGACGTGAGAGGGCATTAAAGGGGGTTGGGCGGGGGACTTTGGACCCAGGGGCGTCTGCTGGCGGCATTCCTACCAGTCACAGGCACTGACTGACTCTAAATGGTGACAAAGGCATTGACGAGGCGCATAGCAAGGGCAAGCATTTACCGTTGGGTGGCTGGCAGCAGTGGCGCAGTTGTTGGTGTGGGTGGCGTGTTGCACAACGGGATTCAGTTTGGGTATTCTTCTTTCTTCTTTTTTTTTTTTGGATGCTGGGATGCAAGAGCAATGTTGGGATGAGGGCAAATTCTCTTCTTCTTGCGTATGATTTTTTCGTTTTTTGTGACAGACGCGAGGGCGGCATGTGTTTGAGACTCTTCACTTTTATTCATGTAAATTTATTGTATTGCACATTGTATTGTAGTGCTCACAAACACACACACACACACACGAACGCAAACACACACACGCAGATACGCTCTGGCAGGCTCACAGCGGGCACTGCAATGAGCAATTGTTGACAGACAAGCGGGGCAAATGATGGCACAGCAACGGAGTTGGGGGGGTGCTGTTGAAGAAGCAATAGCAATACACTTCAAGTGGGGGGTAATGGCTTGGGGGGTGGTGGTATGGTCTCCGTTTTCTATGAAAAGTGTGTCATAAAATTAATTTTAAATTTCGCTTCGGTTTCGCTTTTTTTTTTCTTTTTCGGTTCCATCTTCTTCAACTTATGACTTTTTCATCCCCATGGAATCGTGTCAAACTTATGGCGTTTCATCTGCTGCTGTTGCTGATGCTTACCGTTCGGTTTGGTTGCCACGCCCACAACGGCTGCCAACGCTTGTGATTACGCTGACGCTGGCAACGACGACGACAACAACAACAACAACCATAACAACAGAGGACACTCAAATTGTGAGCGCTGATGGATTTGACATTTCGTCGAGTAAGCGCAGTAAGTTGAACACGAAAGCCTGACAATGTGCATCTCATTCAGCAGACGCTGGCTGCCCAGACCGTTGGGTGGGGTTGTTTTTGGATTGGAGATGGGTTGGGTTGGGTTGGATTGGTAGAGTTCAATATGACATTGTGTGCGAAAGCCGTTAAAGTTGAATGCTTAACGAGCCAAGCCAGTGAAATTGTTAGTTGGGCATTGGGGTACGGAAGTTTGTTGGTGGGGGTTGCGCTTTACAATTCAATAAACAATTGTGTTAAACTGAGCCGAAGGCCGTAACAGCAACAGCAACAGCAGCAACAACAACAACAGCAACAACAACAGCATCATCCACTTCCACTTCCACATCCACATCCGCATACAAAACGCCAACGAACCATAGAGAGTCATTCATTCATTCATTTTACAAGCTGCAAAAAGCTGTAAAGCTGTATCTGTTGCTGATTCCCTGATTCGGATGCTAGCTGAGTTACTTACTTTGATTCTTATGTAGCCCCCTTCCCCCCCCCCCCTCAAAAAAAAAGGAGAAGTGACGTCATTGTTGACGCTGCTGAATGGCGGACAGCAACTTAAAAATCACTTACCACGATTTGCGCTGTCTGATTCATGCAACAGTCTGGCGACGACCCTTGAAGCCGGACCCAACAGCACGAAAGCAGCAGGATGCGTTAGTTGGCGTGGGTGTTACACACACACATCCACACACATACACATAACTAAATGCTTGCCTAGTCAAAAGTGATGATGGGGACGGCAACTTCGCAGTTGTTCTTGCTGTTTTCGCCTTTGACGAGGGTGGTTTTTTGGGCACAGGAAGTGGCGAATGCCGATATATATATGAGTTTGGCATAGGCATACATCTTACCGACAACAACAACAACAACAACAACAACGACTAGAAGTCTCGCATTTTGCGCTTTTTGTTTAGTTTTCGGACTTTGCGCCCCCAACAAACAAAAGCGAGCAGCTGAAGAAAAAATTGAAATAAACGAACCAAATGCGAAAATAGAAAAGCATTAAAATGACAATCACTTTTACTCACACAAAATGTGCGGAGAGACTATGTAAATGGAGAGGGGGTGAGACAGCAAGAGTGAGTTAGAGGGGGTTGGGAAATTTTTGGTGTATCTGCTGTTAAATATGTTGAGAACATTTTTTGTCGACTGCTCCCCAGGGCCACAAGAGGGAAGAGAACTTAAAGTGGGCGTCATAAATTCTGGCAATGTGCATTTAGTTCGAAAGGTGGCATAATTGCGACGCATCTATTAGCTAAAGCGTTGCTATAAAATGTAATGGGATACCATCAAAGCCAAATCCCCTATCATATACCATATGTACATCTCAATCTATATAAACGTACTCGCACACATATTCTCCTTATACTAGCGTTGGGCGCCTTTCATTTTTGATAAATGGCACTTGAACACACATGAATGCTGTCGGTATAATGTGTGCTAAATCATGTTAATATGACTTTTGATTTCTAAACTCCTTTCTGCCTTTCCCTGTTTTTCTTTTTAACATAGTTGCTCGCTGGTCCGCCTGGAGCGAGTGGAGCATCTGTTCCGCGGAATGCATACAAGTGCGTCGCAGAAAATGCCTGACGCACGCCTCCATTGCCGTTGCTGACGTGGCAGATGAAGCCAATGAGCTGTTGCTGCTAGCAGGCGGTGTGGGAGCCGCAGCACTCAGCACTGGAGGCAACAGCGAAGGCGCCACCAGCAGCAGCACGAGCAGCATCAGCAATAGTAACAACAATAACAACGGTGACGCCGATGGCTCAGGATATGGCAAATCATTGTGCGCAGGAAAAGATATACAAACGGCCGAATGTCGTGGAGAGCAATGCCAGATTGGCAAGGATGGTAAGTGTGTTTATGACAAAAACAGGCACCCAGCCAACCAGCCAACCAGCCAACCAGCCAGTCAGCCAGTCAGTCAGTCATTCCTGTCGTTCTCTCTCTCTTAGCCAGCAACAAAGTAGACAGTTAGACAACAATAACAATCTCAGTGGGCACAACAATCCACACAATCCAGACGTTGAGAACAGGCAGCGCCACTGCCACACAAAAGCCCAGCACTCAACGCTGATTGTCACAATGGGAAATTAACCAAGTGCATTTTGTTTGTGCATGTCCCACCCAACCACTTTACACCACACCACCACACCACACTGCACCCCCTTCGCACTTATAGAATAAAAATGGTAAAATAAATCAACCACCCAGCAGCACTAGAAAAGGCCACTTCATTTCATCTGCACTTGTTAGCAATACAAATCCCAATGTGTTTGTTAACCATTTTTGCCTCAATAGAAAGGGTCTCAAATCAATCGCAGCCCAAAATTGGTTTTCATGAATGGGGCGCACTTTGTTTATGTGCTTTTGCCAGATAATTAGGCATGCGGCAAGGACGACAACAGGATATTATCATACACCTATAGATACCCAAAGACCCCTTCTGAAAGAGCCTTCCATTCAAGCACTTTGCTGCTTTTTACATGTCATTGTTGCTGTTTGGGTTTCGATTTGCGATTTGAACCCAACTCAAGCATAGTTTTTTTTTCTCTCCTTTCTTAAGGGGTAGCAACTGTGATCCATTGGGATCAATTATACGACTGTCACAGTGTGTAATTGAAAGGAACAGCAGTGAGCAAGTTCCTCAATCATTCAACACATAATTTTTGTAACATTTTGGGGTTTTTTGTTTCGGTCGTTTTTTTTTTTTATCATGTTGTTATTACTGGAATACTGTTATTTGATTGCTGTTGAAAAGTTTTGTGCAAATGAATGAAGAGTGACACTTTGTTGGTTTTGACTTGAGCCTTTGGCTTATTTTCCATTTTATTACATTTGCTGTGGCACTGAGCTCCCAGCCAGCTTCCTGCTCCGGGGCTAATATCCCTTGGGGTACTGCAACAGTTGAAGCTGAATCCTTAGGCTTTATTATGTGGCCATTGTGGCGACAGGCGGCTGAAAGTACCACCTCAAACTCCCCACCGTTCCCTTCTAATCTCTTAGCATGACAAATACGCTTTTGATGTCCCAGGCAGGAGTCTAAAAAAAATCAGCATGCAAAATGCACATAGCAAAAGTAAAATATAAAAAAAAAAATAAATATAAAAATCCGAATGGAAAACGAAAGCGCAAGAAAAAGTCTAAAGTTTGGTTCTGGAATGAGTTGGGTTGTGTACAGCTAAGGATGTTTCCGATGTTTGAGCAGCACTGTCGCTGATTTACAGCGAATATAATTGCTCATTTCATACATTGTGTACTGCGTTCTCTCTCTCTGTGTGTGTGTAATAATCATAATATATACATATACAGAGTTATATTCCTTGCGCTGCAGCGATTCCTTTTTTGCCCGGCACAGCGCCAACCAGTCACCGCCAGCGCCACCAACAATGACGACAACAATCACAGCAACGGAAACAAGCAGCGCAACAATGGCGCTCTGAACTGAGAGGGGAGGGGGAGGGAGCTGTGAATAAAGCGGGGAGTAGAGACGAGCACCCGACAGCGCACAATAATGCGAAATAGACGCCGGACTGGGAAGTGAAATGGGTATTTATAAGGGAAGGGAAAATTGGGGTTCGGGGCATTGAGCATACAAACATAAAACATTAAATACAGACATATACTGCATACACTGAGAGAGAGAGGCAACAAGCAGCAGCATCAGCAGCAGCAGCAGATACGGATACGCATGGCTGCTTTGGATTGATGGCAACTTTTTGGGATGCGAGAATGCGAGTGGAGAATGCGACCGCGTTCGGTTTTGGTTGACTCAACGTTGGCGTATGTGGTGGATGGGGAGGGGGCGAGGGTTTGGGTTTTTGCGGATTTACGCAGAAACATGTACAACTTTCCTTTCATTTTAATACAAAAGACAAAGATTGAGATTGGCATGCAGGCAATCGGTTGAGTGGCAGATTAGAGAGGCCGAGAGTATTGGAGAAGGGAGAATCCTTCGCACCAAAGATGTATATTAAAAACCAAAAAATCAGCAGTTTTTCACTTTTCTTTCTGTCTTTGACCCCCAAATCAATGATGTTATTTCTCACTCTTTCACCAACCATTTGCAGACTTCGATTGGACACTGTATTTGGGTCTGGCGTTTCTTACAGCCGTTTGCTTTGCCTTTGGCGCTGTCCTCATCTGTTGTGCCCGGCGTGGCATTCGCGCCAATCCGCACTACAACATGGCCCGTTCAGGTAAGTCGTCGACGTTAACGCCTCCATCTCCTACTGTTCCGACTAACGGCAATTGAATCTGTGTGCTTGCACTTGCAGTTATGGATGCGGATTATATGCCCGGCGTTGTCGATAAGAAGGAGATGCGCATGCACATCGAGGCAGCCAATTTGGGATACGATTATGTCAATCCCGGACATCGTTATATGCCCGGCGACCACATCGTCGGTCTTGGCGTTGGCGTCGGTTGTGCCGGCGTAACGGAACATCACTACGATGTGCCCAACTTGGCGGCAAAGTAAGTTGAAAGCTCTCTCGCGAAAATTAAATCTCGCAAATCGGATTATTACTGTAACTGTATTGGTTGGGCTTGAAATTCTTGCAGCTTCACTGGTCCACAAATGCCTTGTACTATTGTACAAATTAAACAATATTCAATACAAATCCAAAGCATTAAATATTGTTTTGAAAATATACATATTATACTTGTATATGACAGTCGAATTACTAAACGTTTCTTTAAAAAATTTATTATTAATAATAACTATCAACCATAATAGTTTGAGCGGACAGAAAACAACGATTTGTTAGTATAAAAGTTCCCTTAGGTATGCACACCAGCATATTCCAAGCTGAGGTACGCGCGATCGCGAGGTGTGTGGACTTTAATTTAAAGCTCAACTATCGGAATAGGAATATAGCCATCTTATCCGAAAGCCAAGCAACAATAATGACACTTAGTCAGACCGAAATCAGGTCAAAGGTAGTTCGTGAGGTACGAACCAAGCTAGACACTCTGGGATCACAAAATAGGCTTGCCCTAAGATGGGTCCCGGGACATGTCGACATAGCGGGGAACGAAGAGGCAGATAAGCAAGCAAGACTGGGGGCAGCGACACCCCTCATAAGACCCGAGCCGTACTGTGGTCTAGGAAGAAGCACAATACGGCAAGAGCTTAGGAATGAAGAGAGACTGCTGCGAAGAACGAGCTGGGCAAGGACACCAGGACTCAGACAAGCAAAGCTTCTCTTGGGTAGCTATAACCTCAAACGGTTTAAGCAAGCAATATCAATGGGTAAAAATAGACTCAGGATACTCACCAGTCTCTTGAAAGGACATTGTACTGCGAGGTCACCTGGCAAAGCTAGGTATAGTCAGCAGCGAGATTTGCAGATTCTGCGAAATGGAAAGAGTATCCTCCTTGCACATTATAGCAGAATGCGTAGCCTTAGTAAGGAAAGGAAGTAGTTTTCTAGGAAAACATATTGTGCAACTCAGTGATTTAGAAACCATCGACTCAACAGAGGTACTTGCTTTTATGCAACACCTGGGCCTGATGGAAGCGTTATAGGCCAAGATGGGGGCACAATAGATCTATTTGGTCGCAGTGCATTTACCCCCAATATAATAATAATAATAATAGTATAAAAGTTTCGCATAAAATAATGTACTAAATATCAAGCTGTATATTAATTAAGTTGTGATGAAAATATCATCATCAACTTAATCAATAGTGAAAAAAAACTCGTAGCATACAAAACCGCAGAGTTTTCAACATTAAATTTTTAAAAATGATTCTTAATGCCATTATGTGGCACAACACAAGACAGCATTTATATAAGTTGTTAAGGCATTTCAAAAACATTCACTACTAACAACGTCCTTATAAACTTAGTTTGAAGTTAATGCAATGAAAAAAATGTTTCATTGAGAACTTCCGGTTATTTTTCTTCCGAAATCGTGAAATAAGGTGTCCAATTATTTTCTGTTCTTAACTTCTAAACCGAATTCCATCCCGAACAGACTATTTTGAAAATTTGTTCAATACAAACCGCTTAGTGCTCGCCTTTAGCACATGAGTATGCTTAAGAAAATTTCCTTACTTTCAACCTCTTATCATTTGGGCTTGTTTGTTGATTGACTGCCAATCAGGCATTTAAAGTTACACCAAATGTATGATATAGAAATATTAATTTATTTCTTATTTACTTCTCTCTCTTCACAGCTACACAAATCCCATAGATGATTTGAGTGCAGATTATTTATCGGAGACAGGCGACTCCTCCACAGCCGATACCTGTAAGTAGTTTCCCAAATCCCAAGTAGTAAAAAGTTCTCTAATTATTCTCATATTCCACAGCTAACTCAACGTTTGATATGAATGCCAAACTCTCCATATTAAACGCATCGAAGAGCACTAGCTATGAACTACTTGGCAGCAGTGGAGGCCAGTTGCGCTTGTACAATGGGGAGCTGTTGCTCTTTGTGCCGGAGCTGGCGATTGGGAAACACTTGAAGAAACATGTTTCACTGATGCTTTTGAGCGATGAGTGCAGTCGCATTTCTTGCGCCACAGAGAGCTCCATTCTGTGCAGCAGTGTGGTCCATTGTGCACCACGAAACTATGGCTTCATCAAGCCAGTGATACTAAAGATACCCCATTGCCTGCTGTCGCCGGAACAGTGGCATGTGCACATCTACCACGCGGACAGCGAACATGATGAGCTTAATGTGAACTGGCGTCGAGCCGTCTCCGTCGGGGAGGAGACCATCAATACGCCCATGTTTGTGCAGCTGGAGCCGAAGCACGTTTACATCATGACAGAGCAGCTGGGACACTTTGCTGTCGTTGCTGAACCACGCATCCAGCAACCAGCAATCAAGATGAAGTTGCTGGCATTTAGTCAGCATACACCGCCGAGCAGTGCCAATTGCAGTCTGCGCATCTATGTTGTCAAGGATTTCCCCAACAGTCGCGATTTGTGTGCCAATGTCGAATGTAAGCTGGGTGGCAGCTTTCTAGGGGAGAGTCAAATCTTTGGCTTTGTGCTTAACAATTTGAATTTGAACATTCGCGTGCGCAATTGCATGGATGCCGAAGCGGCGCTTTACGAACATGCAATACCCTATCAGCACATACTGGGCAACAATTCCATACTGCATTGTGAGTTTAGTGTGCGGCGGCAGGAGCAGCATGCGCTCTGTGTGGACTTTGGCCAGGACAATGAGTTGGACTTTTATACGTTCAGTTTGCCAGCACAGCAGCAGCAGCATCTGCATCTGCAGGAAGAGGACGAGGAACTGGTTTCGACCACAAATACAACGATATCGATTGATCGCCAAGGCAACTATGTTAACGAGAGCTGTGTGCTTGACTTTGTGCAGCTGCCACATGCTACAAAGCGTTTAATATGCGCAGCCCTCGATCCTCCAAGAGCTGACGAGCGCGACTGGCGATTGCTGGCAAACAAACTGAGCACCGATCGATATATTGCCTACTTTGCCACAAAGCCCTCACCCACCGAGCAGATACTCAATCTGTGGGAGTGCCGCGCAAACAGCGGACACAGCAAGAGCAGCTCCTCGAGTTCAATATCGCATGCGAATAGTATTATGGCGCTGCTGTTGACGTTGAAGGAGATGGGACGACAAGATGTGCTGGACATCATAGTGGATACAATTGGGCCACTCTGGATTTAGGCACCAAGGAGATGTTCAAAACAAGAAAGAAGAAAAACTATACAAAACGAAAAACTGTTCATGAGTTGCCTTTTATTTGAAAAATGCATTAAAAGTGCAGTGTGTCTCGCAATTGCACCCAAGAATTGGAAAGAGCACACAAAATGGATTACTAAATCGAAATGAAACGAAATGAAAATTATAAAATCAAAGTCTAAGCTTAAGGCGTAGTCATAGTCTGTAGTAGTTATAAAGGACACTAAGTAAAAAATACTACAATGTGTAGTGTATTATGTTCGAGCATGTGAAACTTGAACTTCTTTTCTGCTCAACGAACTCTGTTCCCCATGGGTGCCATGCATTTTTGATACTACCTACTATACTATAGGAATAAGTTTAGATATTACAGAGTAGCTTATAGTTATTTGTGGCTTAGCAAACTTATAGTTTAAAACACTAGATTTTTAGTACCAAAACTATTTATACAAATACATACATACAAACGTAATACCCATGCCTATAATGTACACAGTGATTGCTCGAAACTTTCTTAATGTTTTCAAAAATTGAACATTTAACGGATTTTCGAATCACATCGTTAATTTTATGAAATAAAATTGTTATTTTGTCATTAAATTAGGGATTTTAAATTGTTTTTCAATTATTTTTTTACTTTAATATGTTCAACATTATTTGCAAATCCATTAATACGAAAGTAATATATGTTTTCTTGATGATTTAAGTATCATAACAATTTATTCTGACTGTTCTTTCGAGTAAGCACTGTCTTAATTATATGCTATGTACTCAAGTTTCTAGGCGGAGTATGAGTAAACTTCACACAAAGTCTCCCCAAGAATGAATTCCTTTATATATATGTATATGCAAAGGTAGTTCGCAATTGTTTTGCCAAATCGTTGAATTTCTCAACAAACTCTAGTTATAGCTCATAACATACACAAACTGAAGCATAAACAAACAAAAAAAACGTAGCATACCTATAGTACTATATAAATACATACATCTAGTATATATGCAATTGAATTTAGTTGGTAGAAAATCAAAAGGATGTGGTTAAGAACAAAATGAAAACGAGTAGCTTGTTAGACATACTCAAGTGATAACCTTTGTATTTGTCTCTATTTGTTAGGTCTAAAACTGTCGTTTATAAATCGTTAATCAAACATTATTTCAAACAATAATAACGAATATTTAATGGCCCAATGAATATGCATTCAATTTAGTCATATAAGCAAAAAGGTAATGAAAACAAAATGTAGCTTAAAAATTGTAACTAAATCCGAAAAATTTTAAATTAATTTTGACTGTTCCCGTTGCTGTTGCGAGACTTACAGTTCAACGATAATTGTTCTTTTTTGTAAACATTGTAGCTTTTATGTGCTTTTGGTTTGATTTTTCTAATTGACAAGCAACAGAAAATGAAATTAAATAAAGACGTTACTTACTGTGAAAATATATATTGTAATGTTGTTAATTTTTTGTATATTTTATAATAATTAAATTTACTAATTTGATTTCTAACCAAATTTCTAGTGCTGAAAATCGGAAACAGCTTCAATGGCGTGTCTTTGCTAAAACTTAGCCGAGTTTCAATTCACTATATGAAACACAGCTAAATGCGTCCATGAACAAAATAAATTGAACTATAGGAGCGCCACTGTGCAGTAGAAGTATTGGCGCTGCCACTGTGCAGCTTGCAAAGGAAATGGTATCGATACCAATTGCATAATTGGGTGCACTTTATATGGCGGAAAAACTAAAAGTTCCAATTGAACAACTGAATTACTTAACAACAGCAGCTTTTTATTATACCCTTAACCCATAAAATGGGTAAATAAGGGTATAATGGTTTTGTGCAAAAGTATGTAACAGGCAGAAGGAAGCATCTCCGACCCTATAAAGTATATATATTCTTGATCAGCATCAACAGCCGAGACGATATAGCCATGTCCGTCTGTCCGTCTGTCTGTCCGTCTGTCCGTCTGTCTGTCTGTATGAACGCGTGGATCTCAGAGACTACAAGAGCTAGAGACTTCTGATTTTGTATTTAAGTTCTCCTATACCATGAGCAGAACAGGTTTGCTTCAAATTATCGATAACTATTCTGGTTTCCGATATACACATAATATCGATAACAATAAAATATCGAATTTGGCAAATCTAAAAATTGAATTGAAAGTTGAAGTAATGGATAATGATAGAACTTTTCTGAAAATTTCGTCCAAATCGGTTGAGAAACACCGGAGATATTGAACTTAATCGATGGAAGCTAAGCCAGTATACCAAAGTCTTATATAAATTAAATATATTTATTGCAACTGGGTTCAGGGTATCTTCTAGTCGGGCTCTCCCGACTAGAGCCTTCTTACTTGTTTTGAATAAATGTATTTGTATACATTGCCTTGCTAATGAAAGGCAAATGATGCAAATGCTTTTGTTCTATGTACTCGTATATTAATTTAATACCAGGGATGCAATAATATAGTAAATATATCATTTTATCCATTATACAATGTACTATTTTGCAACAACTAATTGAGACTACATATAAAAATAGCATCCAAATAATGCAAACATTAATGAAATCATTTTAATCCAGTTTAAATCCTTAAAAGTGATTAGGTTACTCTATTAACTGTCTGAAAACATGTTGCAAGTATGCCATAGCTAAACACTTGCCACATTTTTGCTAAAAAAAAAAGAAGAAAGAAAACGCACAGCAACTGCCGATTGGCAATTGGCATTAATAAAACAAAATTAAGATACAATTATTAGTTTAGGCAATCAGCAATAACACCAACAGCAATAGCAGCAGCAACAACAACAACAGCAACAAAGTTGCATGCACACTCGAAGCATTTTAACAAGCTCGCGCGGCAAACGATCCAACAAATAACAAATCAATAATTTCATGCAACTGCCACAAAATGATTGCTGATGCTGTTGTTGCTGTTTGCTCCATTGGCGGCGCCTTTTATATCGCTACAGCATCCGAACGTATAAATAAATTTAAACGATTTTGTTTTTCTTATAAGCTCCGGCAAATAGAAATCTACGAAGGCCACTTGCAATACATGCAGCCAGGCGTTGCACGCTTTTTGCGCTGACTGTCCACACAAAGATTCAGTACAATAACCATTGACTCCTTGTTTCCACAGCAAACGTCAGCTGCGACGCTGCAACGTCGCCACAGCGACTGCAACAGAGACTGAGACAGCGACAGCGACTGCGACTGCTGTCATCGTCAATTAGTTTTCTCAAAGCAGACATAACAATATATTTTATGTATCGCTCGATTGGTGCTTGTATTTTTTTGGTGTGTCCCCATTTCGCATCCTTGACCATGGTTTTTTGCATTTTTCCGCTTAAATGCCCTTTCAGCAGCCGAAACAGCCAAAGCGAACAAAGCAGCCAAAATCAGCAACAGCAGCAGTCGAAAAATTTCCTAATTGGGTCGAAATTCCAATCTAACAACGATTTCAAATCGCTTGACAATTTCTTGGCTGCTGTTTTTGGCCGCTGTTGCTGCTGTTGCTGCTATTGATATTGCTGCCTGCTGCCAACTTATTTTGACAGCCATAAAATTGTGTGCCTTGTGCCTTGATAAGGTCGCTACCGTTGCTGGCAGCAGTTGTTGTTGTTGCAGCTGCAAGGTGCAACATGGAAAATTGCTAAAAGCTTTAACTTTGCTTGCATTTGAGTTTGTTGCGCGCTTTTCTGCGCACTTATTGAATTTAAACGTCAAATAGATCGAAGCGAGATCTTACTGGATCTTAATTTTTGAGGTGAACTAAGATTAAAAAAAAGTTAATTATATTTTAGAAAATTAAACTAATTGATTCCTTCTTTTTATTAAACGTTCTTATACAAATGTGCTAAGATTTTTATAGATGATAACTTAAAATAATTTAAAAATGAAATTTAATACCCATTTTCAGATCTTATTTTCCATTCGGGATCTTCCATTGGATGGAAGGTGGGTGTCTGATGATATTTTTAACTGACTTTTTATTAAAAATTTAAGGCAATAAAAATAATTAAAAAGAAATAAAAACTTAAAATAAAGTAATTTCAAATAGTATAAAGTTTTATCAAGAAGACGCTAGATATTAGAATCAGTGTTTGTAAAACAAATATAAGGGAAAAATAAATATACAATTAGTAAAAACTCTTTCAATTAAGTTGAGTTGTGCAGTTAATTATGTTAAAGTGGTCCCCTTTCCCAGCAAAAGTTAAATGTGTTCAGACTGCAAAAAATATTTGTAACATAAAATTAAAAATACAAAAAGCTCTTTGAATATTTATTGTGATTCTTAAACACAGCGCTCAAGACCTGCACAAATATGTCAAGAACGGAAATGTTCGCATACACACAATACAAACAACCACACAATTGCATACACACACACACATACACCTACACACTGGCACACACACTTGAAGTAATGAGCAAATACTAAAGGCCAAGAGCGGAAGTTGACACGCCAACAGGCAACAATCAAAGCAGCAACATTTACACACACACACATACATGCACATATAATCACAGATGTGTGTGTGTGTTGGGTTTCGTGTTCTATCACTTAGCCAACTAGCAATCTGGCACTCTCAAAATGCCAATGAACTATCGATGTCAGAGGCGGCATCGAGCAATTTTTTTTGCATGCCACAAATCGCATACTGCTCGCGCTGCATGCTGCATGTAATTTTGGTGAAAAACAAATCCGTAAAGCGAACCCTTGATTAAAAGCTTCACTACAAACGGCTTCCAATAATTGTGCAGCAGCTGCCATTTTGAATTTGTCTGCAGCAGTTGGCATTCAGCAGTCGGCAACGGCGTGAAACATGAATTATGCTGCTAGAGAGAGAGAGAGGGAGTATACATGAGATAGAGAAAGAGACTGCTACTGCTGCTGCTGCTGCCACAAAGCGTTGATCGCAAGGCGTTGAAAGCGCTGGATAAGCCGCAAAACACAAAACAACACAAAATGTTTCCAAAGCAGCAACAAAAACATCAGCAAAGCAAAACTGAATACTAAAAACAAAAACAAATTGAAACTCTAATCTTTGGCATGTCGATGATTTAATACCCTTACACAGCAGCCACTTTAATTTGGATTGTTTAGAAGCCAGCAATGGAAATGATGGTAATTAAAAATCAAAAACTTCTCACGTCTGAGAATCGTTATGAAAATCATATATATGAACGCAATATCTGAGCTATTATTAGCGAAGTGATTCAGCCATTCATTATATTATCATATTAACAAGAAATGCAATATTTATTTATGAATTTCCATTTGAAAACACGTTTGGCACTCAAAATTGTCTCAGTTTGCTTAAGTTATCTTTTAAAACAAGTAAGTTGCCAAATGTAAAGTATTAGATCTTTTAAAAATGATTTGAGAATACATAAAACTGCAACATTTTATCTGATCTGTCGATCCAATCAGACGGAAACTATATTATTGGTTTTTTTGACTTAGTTTCCTAAGTTTCGATATTGGATTTTTCACTAACACAACCCAAAGGAAATCTTTTCATAGTTTGGTACTCTGTCTTCTTCCAGAGCGTTACACATTTGGTGACAAAACTGATATACTTGTTGCAAGAGTGTTGAAAGAAAAACGAAAATGCGCCACTGCTGGCTGCAACATGTGCCATGTCCAGACTTAAGTCTGCGGCTCTGGCTCTGGCTCTGGACAATGGACAAACTTAAAGCTGTTGTTGTTGTTACTGCTGCTGCTGCTGCAGTTGCCACAGCGTTTCAGACAGCCCGCAGTTGTATTACGAATTTATCTACCTGAGCAGCAACCATCGTCAATCGTTGAACGTTGCTGTTGCTGTTGCTGTTCTTTTTTCTTAAGCATGGTGGTGCTGTTGGTGTTGCTGCTGTTGTTGTTGGTCCCAAAGGAGCAGCTACATATAATGGCCACCGTACGTCAACGGCTGCCGTTGCCACTGCACTGCGACGTTGCGACCTCCACCAACAAAAATAACAACAACAACAATCAACAGCATGCAGAAAGCAGAAGGCAGAACAGGGAAGAGGCAAAGTTTGCAAACAGGCCAACAATGTTTTTGCCGTTTTCAGTGGAAAAAAAGGCCTGGCTTGGCCAAGGTTTTCTGCTTATCAATACATTTGATATCTGCGCTGTTTCTTTTTGCAGACCTCGTCCGTTCGAGGCATCCAATTGGTACGCCGCTGCACATACATATTCCAATGCCATGCCAATCCCCCCGTCCTCTTTTACTATTGCTTCTCTCTTTCTCTGTTAAGCTCCTGCCTTGGCTGTCAGGCATTTCTGGCTGCCTTTAAAGATTGGCTGCGTTTGCGTAGGACTCACGTATGTACTTTGATGTGGATTGTTGGCCATTGTCGTTGTTGTTGTTGTTGTTACTGCTGCTGTTGGAGTAGCTGCCTGGCAGTTAACATTTCGTTCGAATGCCATACAAATCGACTAGCGGACATTGGAAATGGGCAACAAACACACACACTCACACACACACAAACACACTCAAACACAAAACATATCAGCAACATTTGCTGCTGTCGCTGTCAATGGCTGTTGTTGTTGTTGTTCCTGTATGTTGCTCAGTGGCATTGTTGTATTGAATTGTAGCTGCTGCTTGTGTTCTGTTCAATGTTTCAATTCAATTCCTGTGAATTTCTACAACAACAAAACTAAAAAACAACCGCATCAACAACAAGGGACTGCAAAAAACGCCTTAAGTTTTGCTTCTACAGTTGCAAAAATACTCAAATCTTTTTCTGGCAACGTCACGTATACGCAACATTGGTATTTAAGCAGCTTAAAGCAAACTGGCAATCAGCTTTTCTCACAGTGTAGCTTAAGCTGAGCCATCTTCTTAGCCGTTAAATGTCTGCTGTCTTGCATTGTGTGTGGATTTAAGTTCGTCTCAACATTATATTGTTGTTGTTGTTGTTGTTGCTGTTGTTGTAGTTGCAGTCACGGCGCAGCTATTGTCGGCAAACGTTGCATTAGCATGCAGGAAAAGAGCAAAAAATAAAACAAAACCAACAACAATAGCTGCATAATCAAATTTTCAATTTCGATTCCTCCTTTCGGCATTTGCATAATTCCAGAAAAAATAGCCGCTACTGGAAATTGCCTAATAGTTAGAAGCATCTACAAAACATCTTGGCTCGAACAGTAAGTTAATGTTAATAGTTTTTTTTGGATTATAAATAGTCATATGTTTTAAAAACATATTAAAATTAATAATAGATTCGATTATAAGTAAATAACTTTTAGTATTTTTTTATTAAATACGTTGATATTTCTAGCACTACGAATACATTGTTTATACACTTTTAACTTAATATTCTAGTTACAATTAATGTTTAAGCAATAACATTTTTCATTAGGGATCAAATTTCCGTCTTGTTTTGAGTTGATAGCTGAAACAATCAAGTGAAAAGGTTTTGATGTAAAGTGTGCTATAAACTTTTTCTCTTCAAGTCTGCTTATACTTAATAGGTATTCATTTTAACTTTACCTTACCTAATAAAAAGCATAAGATACAATTGTTTTGATAATAAAGTGAAAACATAGTGTCATAAACTGTCATAAGTCGAAAAAGCGATTCTTAAGTTATTAAATCAATAATTATTGATTAGGACTTCCTTAGTATTGTTTACAGATTTCATATTAATGCCTTATTTACTCTCGTCTTAAAAGCCTTTTTTATTTAAAATTTTTTCTGCAATCTGTGCGTATATTGAAAACTTTAGAAGCGTTTTCCTATCTTCCAGAAACGAGCAAAATGCATAAATATATTTGTTTAATAAAAATTACACATAATATGTTCGTGTTAATAAGATATATATCTATACATCTTTGCGGCTGTGATCAAGCATAAAATTCGCACTGATATTAAATACTCCTTTGAACTTAAGTACATGCTAACATATTTGAAACAACCCAACACAAATAATTTCAAAGTAAAATGAAATTTATTGTAAAGAAAAAAAAGTTATTAGATACAAACAGGTTAAAATGAACAAATGTAAAACATCGATTTTCGCCCCGTAAACATTTATCAAACGTAATTGTTTGTTTGAAGATGTGTGCACATCACTTTCTTAAGTGAGTCCCAAGACAAAGACGCATATTAAACTGCAATATGCTGAAAGATGGAGAATGGTTGGGGGCCACTTCAATTTTGCCTTTTGAGGACTTGAGCATTCACAGCGATACGCATTGGCAGCCAAAACTGGACTTGTGTCTGCAACATTGGCAGCGTTGGCATTGCAGTGCGGATACAGCTGAATTGCAGATACAGATACAGATACAGACAGAGATATAGATACAGCTTTAGATAGATAGATACTGGTGAAGAGTGAGCAGTGTAAGCTTGAGCAAAGCAGAAACAGCTTGTGTTAGCCATAGGCATTGGCCAAGTTGTTGGCGCTGTCATGCTGCGTATTATATTTATTTATTTATGTATTTATTTCTAGTTGTTGGCAGCCTTTCAGCGCTTTGTAGCATTTTTTTTTGCTTTGCTGCGTTTGGCAGCTGCGTTTCCCTTGTCTGCCAAATGTCATGAGTTATGTTTGCCGCAATAGTAGGAAAAACTTTATACAGAGAGATCCCGAAACCCGATGATGATGACGATGACGATGTCGATGATGTCTTTTATTTGCCGTTTGGCGGCCATTTCTTCTGCACTGCGCCTGTGCGCACAAATGTTTTGGTATAAGTATCTGTCACTACATATCTCTTTTTTATATATGTCTGTGTGTTTGTGTGGGTTGGTGTGTCGCCATGGGAGTACGAAGGAGGTTGCAATGTATTGTTGTTGTAGCTGTTGCTGCTGCGGGAACAACCACTGTCAGCATCAGCATCAGAGGCAGCCATTGTTTGCCTCTTCCTCTCTATCACCCCACAAAAGAGACAGAAAACACAGCCCAGTTGAATTCGAAAGATTAAAAAAAAATATTTATAGTTTAATTTTACATTTAAAATTTACCTTTATACTTACTTGCCTCATGCATTCTTTAGTAAGGACTTATCTGCTGGTTAGTTAAATTTAAATGATTTGTTAGAAGTAAGATATCATTTAATCTCAATTTTTTTTATCACGACTTCAACATATTTGCAGTTTCGGTTTAACTGGGATCTCTCAACCATTTTTTTTTATAGTTTTTTCTTTACGTATTCGCAGCCCATATTCGATATGCGATTGCGTTGATATAGTACTTTTGTTGCTTTTGCTGTTGTTGCTGTGACTGTTGTGATTTCCATTTCTATTTGCAATTCCTTTTGTGAGCGTTTTTCCTTTTGGGTTTCAGGTCGTTTATGTCTCGTTTGTTTGCTCGGCTGCTGGAATTTATTTTGCCATTTTGCGCATGTTTTATTCATAACTTGCAATATTTGGCATACAATGAGTTGGTCCGGAGTCCGGAGTTAAGTTTATGTAAATTCCCAGTGCACAGCTACTATGAACAAACTGCATATACACAAACTATAGAAAATACTCACTCAACAGCAACAATCAATAAGAACATCCAATCAACAACATAAAAAACGTTAACAGTTTCACATTTTGTTGATTCATTGTTAAATCGCATCAATAATGAAAAACAATTTCAAATATACATGTATACATTTGTATGTCCATACATACATATATGTTCATATGTATGTGAATTGAATTTGCCATAAATATTATGGCAGCAGCCATTTTAAAGTATATGTATGCTGTGATATTATTTGGAATCGGTATGATGTGAAAGTTCGTTGAACTGAAAAAAGCTTTGGACGTGGGCTTTGGCCTCTTCAATTGACTATTTTGCATTTGAAAATCTCTCTGTATATATGTATGTGTGTGTCTGTGTGGGTGAGTCAGCAATTCAAGTGCAGTACTCAGACGCAATGTGGGAGACAAACGGAGCGAGAGAGAGAAATAGAGAGAGAAAGAGAGAGAGATAGGGATGGATGCAATACTAGACAGAGAGCGCTAGCAAAGAAGAGCGGCCTCTAATGCTCTTGAAAATTTCAAGTGTTAATTACTCGCATTTGCCACCACACACACTCACACACATACACCTACTGGGGGCATGTAGGTATATGGAACATTCATGGATACATGGCTATGCTAGACCTGGACCCAGACACCGACAGTGAACGCCCGGGCCTAATTGTTCAAGGTCACAGACATGCGCATTTCTTCGGCAATGTATTCGAAATTAATTAAAAACACAACTACAACAACAACAACAACAACAACAGCAAACGCACACAAACACTGCAACAAAATGGAGCAACAAACAGCAGCAGCAGCACCGCCAGCAGCACGACCACAATTACAACAGCAACAACACCAACAACAACACTCAGTAAATTAAACTTGGACGACGCTAAAGTCGTTTAAGAGGAGGCTGCAACGTGCAAAATTAGCTCAATGGCCACAAATGCTGCGTGAATGTTACTGTAGAGATTTCACTTTTAGCATAATTGTAAATGCCTGCCTGTGAATGCCTCTGTCTCTTTTAAACTTGGGCGTCGAGGTGAAAGTGTTAGTTGATGTAATTGCAGCTCTTTAATAGATCCAGCGACAGAGACAGCAACATAAACTAATTACAGACACCAAGCACTCATACTCACACACACACACACACACTGAGCGAAGCGCTCTCAATTTGCCATCTTGCTCATGTTCTGCAGTTGCTGGTCAGTTTACTCAAACATGTGTTTGTAATTAAGGCGCCAAAACATTTGCAGCTTCACTGATCTTACCTGATTACATGTGTTTGTTCTCTTTTTTCTTTCATAAAACTTAATTCACTTGCCTTCTATACGTAAATATTGCTGCGCATTCAATTTGTTAGTATTCATTGTTATTATACAGCACTCTTATACTTTATAACAGTCGTTTACTTGCCTGGCAACTCTAAGCGATCCTTGTTAGCACTCTCTCTCTCTCTCTCTCTCTCTATGATTGTTTGCTCTAAACTCTCTAAAAGCGTTGCCAACCTTTCATTTTCTTAGGTGTTACTCTAAATTTAGTGTATCTTTTTGGTTGTTTAAATCGTCAATGATTGCAATTTTTATTACGATTCCATCTGCTGCACAGAAAAAAATGAATGTTTGTGTGTGTGTGGTAGCGGATTAATTCAATTAGCCGCAATTTACATTTCGTTTAGTTATCATATGGGCGCACACGCTGTCGTTGACACTTGTAAAACGCAATGAATTTGTTTTCATTTGCCTTTTGCCTTTGCTTGTTTGTGTGTGTGTGTGTGTGTGGCTTGCTTTATGTTCGCTCATTCATTGCTGTGATTTACGCTTTCCCCGCCAATTTGACCACCACCCAAGACTAAGCCCCACCTCACCCACCGATTCTGCTTTGGCCCAGTCTGGCGGTTAGCGTGCCGGCGCTGTCGCAGCGCCAAAATCTCAATGCTCAGTCAGTTTGCTTGTCTCGCTCTCTCTCTCTCTCTCTCTCCTAGCCCTTGCACATGCGCCGCAAAAATGTTTATTCATTTTCATTTACATTGCAAATTGCTTTTCATTCGCCGTTCGCCGCTTTGATCGCGTGCGTTGCACGATTGTGCGAATAATCGCAGTCAACGTTCGCATGGCTATTTTTTCTTTTATATGTTTTTTTTTTTTAATTTGCATTTGCATTGTCAACACTTATGTATTGCTAAGCACATTTATAGCCTTGTAGGTGTTTGAATTGGTTATTGTTTGGGTTTGTATGAAATACTCAAACAATTCTTTGGCCAAATGTTAGTTTTTCTTGCAAATGTTGCATCAAAACATTGCAATGTTTGAAAGGTACGAAGCATTGTCTTCATTAGCCAGTAAAGTTGAAAAACTTAAACATTTATGAATAACTTTTGTTGCATTAGGATACTCAAGAGTAGTTTTGAGGACTCTTTTCAGGAAATGAATAAAGTAATCATTTAGAAAAAAAAAAACAAAGAGCATAAAGCTGAAATAAAAGTTATTACAATTCTCAAGAGTTGAATGAAAAACCTAGTAAAAGTTATTTATTTAAAATTTAAAAAATTGTTTACAATATCTAAGAAACCATTTGATACCTACAATATCATACAAAAAATTAGTTTAGGGAGTTGCTTTTTATAAATTCTATTAACATTAAGTTCAAATTCTCAATGCAACTGGTACTCGTTGCTCTATGCCATAATTCATTTCCACAATCAATGCAATTCAATCAGTAGGTGGACCCCAAGCCAAGCCAAACAACTAGCAACCTTGTACCTACAGTGGCTCACAGTTTATTTTGTAAAAGTAAGTTGGAAATGGCTGTAACTTGAAAACTATAAGCAATATCGAAAAACTTAAAGCACCATTTAATTTATTGCTCTACTTATTTATTATAAAAATATGTATACTTTTAGTTTTTCCTTCGATATTGAAAGTTTAACTTTAAGGACTCATCTGCGAAGATAAGATCGTTTCAGCACGGTGATGGCTCTACAGCAAGCTCCTTAGATATGTTTAGCCAGTCGTGGTACTCGACCATTTTAGTCATGTTATCTTGTAATTGGTTTTTTCAATTCTTTCTTTATGCCTGTATAAAACAAGCTTTGAGTCACTGTAGTTACATACGTATACTACATTTTGTACACATTGTGTTGTGCCTACCAACCAATGAAGTCCGAAACCGGAAAAGCTCTCAAAATAAATGTAAATACTTGAGATTTCATGGAATTGAAGTGCAGGTAGCAGTCAGCAAATAAACAAAATTCCAAGTAAGGCAAACAGGGGAGCTGGACTCGTTCGCACATAAAAAAAAGAAGAACAATGGGCACATATAAAAACGGTTTTTGCTTTTCTTTTTGCCAGCAACACCGAATGGATAGGGAGCGTATGAGGTATGGGGTAGGGGATGCAGCAACCACACTTGCACAATTGTGTCGCCTTGTCAAACGAAAGGTCCTTGCTGCAAAGGGGGCAAGCATTTTAATCGATGGCATTGCTTGCCACCTTCGCTTCTTTGCCATTAGTTACATTTTTCTTTTATTTGTTTTTTTTTTTTTTTTTTTTCTTTTTGTCGTCGTTTTTGTTGCTGTTGTAGGCAGCCGAAGCGCCGCCAGAGAACGTTGGGTCACAGCTGTCACTGCGCAGCACATGACGACACCCTGTACGAGTAGCAACTACGAGTTGTTGCTGTTGCTGTTGCTGTCGGTTGTCGTTTGCTTCCTGCCCTACGGGCCTGCCATTCGCACGCGTACTTCACACGTCACCACCCCACCCCACCCGCACCATCTCCCTCTCCGCTACCACATAGCCATTGCCTCTGGCCCCTTGCCACTTGCCCCTTGCCCCTTGCTGTGTGAAATGTGTACGTGTCGCATGTCGCTCGCTCTCATATTCCGATCATTTTTTCACACGCAAATTCTTATGCTTATTCTTTTCTACACGCCGCAAGGACCAATCGCATAATGGGGCGTGGTGACGACGACGAAAGCAGCGACGACTGCCAGACTGTGCAACAAAATCGTCGTCGTCGTCGTTGCCGTCTCTCCACTTGATGTTGCTGCTGTTACTGTTTATGTTACGTTTTGCGCAGCGGCAACAACAACAACAACAGTAACAGCAGTAACAACATTCAGGCAGGCTGGCATACCAGGCAGGGAGCTGATTTTTCTTAAGCAGCAACATAGTTTTTCCCTTTTCTCACGCGTGCATCCAGACGCTGCCCTAGCTCGCACCAAAGGCAACTGGCAGCTTTTTGTCTTCTATTTGGCAGCCATTTGCCGTTTGCCAGCAACAGTAACAACACCAACAACATCATCATCATTCGCTTCGTTCGCATCACTCGCAGCTTCATCATGATTATCGTTATCCACTTCAGTGGCTAGCTACCTCAAATGGTTGGTTTGGAGTGCGGGGCTCAAATGCCGCAGTGAAGCGAACGTAGCGCGTGGAAAATCAATGCGTTCTTCACAACCAGCAGTAGCGGTAGCAACATCGAAAGCAACAGCAACAAAGTTGATGCCAAGCATTGCGCATACGCTGCGTGGGGCACAGAAAAGGCAACGCTGACTCTAGACTCTAGCTGTGGCAGCGCCTTGGCATCGACTGCTGCCACCGGCGCAAAGCTGGCAGTGGTTGTAGTATATATGCAGACAATGGGCTTACCATTTGTTAAGCTGCTTGCTGCATTTTAAATCTTCCATTTTGCACGCCCAGCAACTGTAAATGCGCACTGCTAACTCCCAACAGTTTGATCAAAGTGAAACCAATGGCAACTATTCAACTACACCAACACAAATATACATAAGTATGTATGTATGTATGCATGTACACGCTCGTAATCATGACTACCCTTTTTCGTCTAGTCCACATGGGCGATTTCTGGTCCACACCTAAAGGGAAGTCTCGGGCACATCTGCATCTACCATATGACTAGTCAAAAAAACAGACCATGTGAACTAGTCTATAAAACAGACCAAATGGACTAGTATTAGAACAATGAAGAAGATGCCAAAATATATTATACTCAAATATTTTAAATTTGTATTTCATCTCGGATTGCTTAAATTCCAGTAACACCTTCTTGTTATAAATACTATAATTATAAACTAAATTACGAAAGTGTTAGAAATAGAATACAAATTATTTAGATTAAACTCAGGGATTATGAAATATGATAGTCTGAGACTAGGTCCGAATCTGGAACTATCGTTCACTAAACGGATGCCTTACCTGTTATGCAGTTAGTCGAAATGAAATGCAATTAAAATGACGAGGCACAATATTTTATTCGTTTTTCATGTTTCCTAAAATATTTGTTTACGTTTTTCATCCACCTTGACACATCCATGAACTATTCCACATGGAATAGGCAGCTTTCACACAAATGCGCAATGACAATTAAAAAAAGTATTTCCGCCGCTGCATTTACTTACATTGACTGGTTCAGTGGTGGCCGACGTTGGCTAGTTGTGTGCTGGGCTTGAACACTGCATCAACCAATGTTATTTTTTGCATCCGCTTAGACTGGCCATTGACTCGTCTATTATAGCCAACCAATGGACTAGTCTGTGTGAGCAAGTAGCCCAAACCAAAAACGTAGGTATACATACTTACACAACCGAACATACTTAAATATCGTGCACACTTTAAGCAATTGCCACGTTTTTTGTCTGCAAAAGTTCACGTGACAGTTGAAACAAAAGCGAAATTTTAAAACGCACAGAAACAATCGCACGCATCCATAAAGTTCACAGCAGAGAAAAAACAAACAACATCAAAAGAATACAAAAAAAAAAGTTATAAAGGGTCGTTTGCAAAAGGCAGGACAAAAATTTCACTTGAAACCAACGATAATTGGGATAATCCGTGATGTCTTATTCATGTCCGCACAATGGCACGTAAAGCTCAATAATATGCTTAAATTTTGGGAAACTGTGTCAACAGTAGTCGAATATAAAGCTTGGATCTTGCTAAATTTGAGTTTCATAAAAGTATTTTACTAATAAATAGAGCCTGCCGTATAAGTTTGTATTATGTTAATGATAATTGATTTTGTCGTAGGTCAAAAACGCGAAAGAATAAGGCTCTCTTCAAGAAAAACAATTAAAATATCGATTTGATATCTAAAATTTTGTTTTTAAAATAATAAGATTCTAGGTAAAAAGTGTCTGAGTAGCCACGATAGCTCCCAATATATATGGGTTTAGTTTCTTGTGTACTTGAGTGCAAATCATTATCAAAACTAAATTAGTATTTTTCATACCATATATCTATGCATTTTGATTCTTAAAATTTTTAGGTACAAGTTTATTTAATTTTCACCCACCGTTCCCTTTAGCTGTTGCGAAATCCCGATTCCAATCCTTCGACTTTGTCTACAGTTGCGTTTCCATATTGTTCGTGTCCGTCTGTCGCTTTGTCGGCTGCTGGTTGCAAAATGCCAGCCTTTGTTTGCTAGCCTGGCTACAAACTGATTTTTCAAGTGATTTCACGCCACTTGCTCGCGCACACTACACACAGAGCGTCGAGTCCATCGATGCAGACAGTTGGCATTTAAAATTATGAGTAGCAAAGGGTGCAGCACAGCTTGCGCATTTGTATACAAATGTTGTTTGAAGAGGAACTTAAAAGTAAAAACCAGTTGCCAGTTAGCAAAAGTGCGAATTATTTGCCATGGCTTTCAGGGGCAACGCAATTGGTTACAATGCTGCAACAAAATCAAACAAATCGCAAACGCACAAACAAACAATATATTAAATTGGGGGTGGATGAAGTGGGTTTACATTGGTTTCAAGCTCAAGCGACAGGTTGTCATACTTTCGATATGGCTGGCAGCCATTTTTGATTTGCAGAACGTGTGGGAGATAGTGGAAAAAGAGTAAGAGAGAGAGAGAGAGGGAGAGAAATCGAGAATGGGACAATTGCAGCACGTGAATTGTTTGCATATTGGGATAATCCTTTTTGCTGTCAGCTGAGCTCACTTTTCAGTAAAGTTGGCAGTGCGCATTATCATTAACATAAATTGAAGTCGGCAAAAAGCAAATGCAAATGCGGCGCGCTCTGCCTTTTGAAGGGCTATCGCGGCAAACTGCACCTGTCACAAGTGTCTACCACGATGAGAGCGAGTGCGTATGGCTGTGTGTGTGTGAGTGTGTGTGTATGTTGTGACCTCATTTGTAGCAGACGTCTTTTTTTTTAAATGATTTATTTTAATTTAATCAGCTGCCAAACAGAGCAATGATAAGCACCGCACCAAAGACCAAAGACTCGGGAGTCGGGAGTCAAAGCAGCTCCAATTATAGCGTGCAAATCGGCAGCAAAAGCCATGAAGCAAGCACAGACATACATATGTTGCACTCATTTCACAAAGCAGTAGGCCGCCGAAGGGACGGGGGTGGCGATGTTGGTGGGCACGGTTGAGCCGGCAATGGCCACATAATTGAGGGTTCAAGTAGCGTGGCTCAATTTGTGGGAGCGTTTCGCTTTATTACACACACTTTCGACACGGCAATGATGACGACGACGATGCTGAGGATAGCAGCAAAGAGTATCCGATACCTGGTTTGTACCCAGCACACATATGAGAGAGAGCTTAAGTGCATACTACGGCTAGTAGTAGTAGTAGAAGCAGCAGTACTCATCTTTATCCGGATGCTCTTAGGTTTTGAGCTAGCCAAGCGTAGCGGGCCCAAACGCCAAGTGAGTAAGTACTCTCTGAGTTGCCAGCCAGCCTGCCTGGGATCTTCTGCTCTAATGACTGCCTAATAGCAAAATTTGCTCGCTCTGGCATTGGGCAGGAGGCAGGAGTTAGGAGGTTGCAGCTTGGCTTGCTTACGTTTCTTTGACTTGATGTGCGCACGTTTCTTACAGCGGATTGTCGTAATAAACTTGTGTAATAGAATAAACGCCACACGGCGCACAAACAAACTCCCGTCGAGTTGCATTCGCCTGAGTGGGTGATGAAGTGGGGGTGTTAAGTTATCATAATACACTACCATAGAGTAATTTTGAATTTGAATTGATGACGAACTGTGTAGCGCACACAGAGATGAAACATCATTTGAAGTATAGGGACTATACTTTAGACACATACGGACACCGACCGACCCATTAAAAAGCTTTAATAAATTAATGTTTTACACCAACTGAAGTTGAAGTCATCTTAAATAACTTAAAACATCGTACTGCTAGTTGAAACAAGTTGCGAGCCACTGTAGATGAGGATAACGTGAATGAATTAAATATAGTAAGAGTATTTAAACATCGGTACACACCGGAAAATTTATTTGGCTTGTTTTATTTATTTGTATGTTGTTTTTTTTTTTTCGTTTTTGGTTTTGGTTTTGGATAGCAGTCAAACACGTGCAGCTTGTTCGGCATTGGAAAAATCTTTGCCTTGAGCACGTGCACGGGATTTTACATAATCAAGCACCGACAACTGCACAACACACTCACACGCATACATATGTACATACATATGCAATGCATACGTCAGTCACGTCAGTCAAATACGAGCTGGGCTATGGCCTAGGGTAAAATATCATGCTTTGTATTATGCGCACACCCACCGGGCAACCCGCTGGGCGCTCAACACAGCCCACCTGAACCCAGAAAGCGTGAGTACTGAGCTTATGTTTGCTCAAAAGATAGATTTTGACTTTTACAAATTTTCGCACAGCCACCACCATGGTGCACCAGCAGCAGTATCAGGCAGCAGTAGCAGTAGCAGAAAAAGCAACACCGCCCGGTTGAGCTGTACCACCAAACCCACCACACGAAGAACACACAGCATGTGACCGGTATAATAGCTTTGGTGGGGTTGCCAGCACCGCCGCAGGTATTTCGACGGATTAAAGCACGCAAACCATGTCATTTGACACCACTTGGGTAATCTGAAATGCCGCAGCAGCCACCACGACAACAACGCAAACATCGTCTGCCACCCATATTGCCCACCCGACCCGACCCGCTCCACTTTCAACAAAATACAATTTCAGTTTCAATCCCACCGCCTTCGCCTTCGCCTCCGCCTCCGCCTCCGCCCGACAAATTGCAAGCATATTTATTTTTAATGACGTAAATTCTCAGTAGCAATAAGTTACAGCATTTGTTTAAATACAATACACTTTGCCTAATGGCTCAAGAGGGCGTGTTTGAAAGGGGCGTGTGTGCGTGAGTGAGTGTGTGAGCGTTCGGTATAAAATTATAGCTATCAGATTGACTATTATCAATTATTTAGATAGATATCGTAGACAGACTGATTTTTATTGAATCACTTAAATCAGCGATTGTGGTTTTGAATTCAATGCTAAAAATTATAAGCAAGAGTTTGTACAGCTCCCCATTTCATTTAACTACATAAAAATATTTATTTTAAAAATGTTATTACTGCTCAAAGGCTTAAAGTCTTGTTTTATAGCAAGATGATAAAAAAACAAGTAAGAAGGCTCTAGTCGGGAGAGCCCGACTAGAAGATATCCTGAACCCAGTTGCAATAAATATATTAAATTTGTATAAAAAATTGGTATACTGACTTAAATTCAATCGATTAAATTCGATATCTCCAGTGTTTCTTATCCGATTTGGACGAAGTTTGGAGAAGTTCTATTGTTACCAATTATTTCAACCCCCATTTTTACATTTTCCAAATTCAATATTTTTTTGTTATCGATTCTATATGTATATCGGAAACCAGAATAGTTATCGATAATTTGAAGAAAACTAGTTCTGCTCATGGTATAGGAGAACTTACATTTAAAATCTGAAGTCTCTAGCTCTTGTAGTCTCTGAGATCCACGCGATCATACAGATGGACAGACGGACAGAAGGACAGACAGACGGACAGACGGACATGGCTATATCTTCTCGGCTGCTGATGCTGATCAAGAATATATATGCTTTGTGGGATCGGAGATGCTTCCTTCTGCCTGTTACTTACTTTTGCACAAAACCATTATACCTTTTTTATCCATTTTATGGGTTCAGGGTATAAAAAGTGTTCCGATTCTCTGAACACAATCGACTGCGATATACTCTGAAAGCAATACAAAAACGGGCGCAAAGAAGTCTGCTTGCAACGATTGGTTTGGCACTGCGTTCAAAAATAGGTTGATGCACATCTTTGATGGGCATCGATAGCTTTATTATTATTTGGTGACTCTAGCTCAAGTCCTGTACAAGTTATTGGGACTTTCGATTAAAAAAGGCGGGCTTCATGGGTGGACGTGGTACCCGAGTTTTTGATGCAGTTAAGCAGATTCAGTTTGTTGAAGTTGAATGTTGAACATTCAGTCAAAGAAAAATGTTGCTGCAAAACGGAAGGAAAACTTTATTTAGATCAATACAATTTGATAGAAAATCATGTGTAGTAAGTTTTTCAATAATATATAGGGCACGATTCAGAAAGACATGGTGTCAATGTTGCGCATTTAGCATTAAATAGCAGCTTTTGCCACAAAATGCAGGTAGGAATATATTGGTTATGTGCAATGTGTGTCATGATTTGTCCGTTTGACGCAACGTCTGTATGAACGCAACTTTTTTCTACATCACTCAAGCTAGAGACTTTTTCTTTTCGATAAATTCAAAAACTGAAAATATATGGTAGAAATGCACATATTTCTCACATCTTTACAGCAACAGTTACCAAATTTGTTAAGGATACAGCTACTGGCGTCTTCCAAATGATGAAATCCCCCAAAAGCTGCATGGCACAGCCACTCATACCGCCCCAGCCGCCCCACCGCCTTGTTAAAAACCGGAATGCTAGTATCTTCGACAGTTTTTGATCTAGATTCATAAAATTTGTTGGCATTATATGTAGCTAGTGGCATCCCCGAAAGATCTACATCAGCCAATCTTGAAACACAGCGTACACCTCTGCTGCATCCTTACCCCTTTGCAATCAGGTCTCATTCTACCCATTTTAATACAATTATTGGTTATACAGCAGTCGGTTGCAAAGAAAAAATGCATTGGCTTGGGGGCTGTTCATTATTTGAATCTAAGCACCAGATCTAGTGGGTGCAAGCGTTTCAGTCTTCGCACCTGAAGGCTGTTCCCCAGAAGTGAGACTGTCAGTACATGGTCCTGCGCCTCGAAGTGGTTTAGGAAGCGGCGCCTGAAGGCAGCTATAGCTTCTTCAAGTTACGGTGGAGCTCGTCCATTATGATGTAGAATGGGCTACCTACTATAGGGCACAGAACCTTGGATTGGATTCGATCAAGGATAGCTTCACTAAGCTATGTGCTATATGTATTTATGTACATTGCAATGAATAGCAATCAGAAGCTGCGTTTAATACGTTTTCAAAAATGCATGGGTCATCATAACCAACAACTTCACATTAAAAAGAGAACTTGAGCTGTAAAATATAGTATTATTTTTCTTTTCAAACTAAAGTTAAGTAATTCGAACATTGATTAATTTTGCTTATTGAAAAAGGCAATTAAAAGAATAGTTCTTGAAAAAAAAACAACCATAGCTATATAACTTGGTAACGTAAAGTAAAGACTTGACAGACGTATTTTGGTTTTAAAGAAAAACTTGATTTCAAACAGGAGAAGAAAGAAATCATGGATATGACTTATAAAATCCAATGATAAATACAACCCTATCAAGTCTTTCGGCTATTACCAAACGATCGCTCATAATAAAATGATTAATACAATGGGTAAATAAGAAGCCAATCGTTTAACATCAGCCTACTCGGAGGCAAAAAGAAATGATCAAAGTATTTCACACCTTAAACCGATGAAGCAACTTGCTAATATGATGTGTAAACTTGAGGCATATAGAAAAGTACGCCTCCAATAATGTAGCCATAGACTACCGAACTACACGTTGCGTTAGTGAAGAAAAGACGCCATTTATAAACAAAGTGAAGCTGAGAATGGAATTGGGGGATACGAGTTGCATTGGCCAAAAGTCGCACCTACGCCTCATCTCGGATTTGTGTAGGTATGAACATGCATATAATCAATATAAACAAAGAAGGCAACCATCTATTTATTCAATCTATTAGTGGCCCGATCTTAAATACTTTTTATGAACTCTCCAGTCAAATAAAATTCGACCAAGCGAATAACAAACATATAAAAACACTACAAAAAAACTTATACTCATTGTCATATGTGATTTTACTTAAGTTCAATATTACAGCTGTATTGTTAAAGCGAAATCAGGGTCTCGAATTTAACTTTAAACTAACAAGATTTAAAAATGTTGTTTACAATTTTAAACATTGAAGTAACTTACTACATTCACCGTCAAAAACCTTATTCGAACTAGATTTACTTGATCTTTTCATAATATTTTAGCTCACGAAAAACTTATTTTTGATTTTACACTTTGTATATTTTGTATTATTATTTTTAAATGTGTAACCAAAATCTAAAAGGTTTCCTTTGAAGTGTATTTTGCTTAATGCTGATCAGTTCTCAGTCTCAGGCTGTAGGTTCAGGTATTTTTCGGCAGAACAATGTGAACATATCGCTTCCGTTTGTCAGCAGATATGTAGCTGTGGCATATTCGAATTGTGACTCGAGGTATTGGAATTGGGCCAGTCAGTGAGAAGACACCAAAATGATAAAAATTACCACTTAATTGGATTGGCAGCCACCCAGAGACGCCGCTGGAGACCAACGCTTGTTAATACACACAGTCCTCCTAAAATGTAGATAAGCATCTAATTTATGGCAGCGCCTATGCTGTGTGAGACACATCATGAGATCCTCCGCACAAACACACACACACACACACACGCAGCTAACCTTGCCCAGGGGCCCTTTTTGCCATTTCAAAACATTCTCGAACGAATATTTTTGCTGAATATATATTGGAATATTTTTTTTAATAAACGGCTACCGAATTTCGCATTTCCTGTGGCCGTTCTTCGATTTGACTGTGTTATTGCTATAATTTGGCTGGCAATTTGACTAACGCATTGTGTCATTACGACGCCCTCAGAATGAAGAACAAGAGACACCATCAACAGAATTATAGACCACTAGGCTGGGTCTTATAATTTCAGACGTACGTGCCGGCATTTTTCTCTTTTACGGCTTTACAGGTGGGGCGGGGCGAGGGGAAGATAGTGGGACAAATCCCACGACAAGTTGATAGGAAATGCCCATGAAATCAAAAGCCGGCAATGATCATGCAAAATTCTTACCGAACAATCAATAAATGTTGACGATTTAATTTAACGCTGACGCATGCAGTCAGCACATACACGAGCTACATACATAAATACATTCATATGTATGAATCTATATGTATGTGTAAATACTTGACAATCGGACATGGCTATAAGGCCAGCAAACACTGAGCCATGATGAACACATGAATCGAACGGCAACTGGTTTCAGTCATTGGAGTCTCACTTTTATTTCGGGAGCCCCAAGACCAGTAGCAAACGGAAGGAGGCCTGTCAGTCGGCTACAAAGTAACTTAATTCACACTACCACAACCCCAGAAAGTGAACAACAATTGTTAGTACCCTGCATCGGTTGGCAACGAAAGTGGGAGTATTGCTAAGAAATGTCATCAGCAATAAAGATCAAAATATTAAAGTTACTAATCGACGAGAAGGTTCTAGTAATAACTAAATGTAAATGTTTATAACGTATCAAATCGTTTGTGTTGCTTTAAACTTACTTGCAGGGTATGTGCGCTGTGCTGTCATCAAACTTGATATACGTGACATTTGCTTTATAGTAAGTTGCGGTCCTGTGCGACGTGCACAACGTGCTCATGACGTTGTCACAATTATTATTACGATTTCTTCATTTTGATTGTTATAGTTATAATATCATTGTTGCTGCTGTCTATTGTTGAAAATCATTGTGCGCGACTTTATTCACACTTTCTATCGCCTTGTCCGCTGTTTATTGTGATTTACTTTTCTTTTGCCCGCTTTATCGCCCGTAATCACAACAAACTTGTACAAATACAAACACGAACCGCGCTGCCAAACAATCTAACAAGCATAAATAAAATACACCGCACAGAAAACACATCGAACAAGAATATAAAAAAAAATATATAACAAATTTTAATGTGTTTTTTTTTTCTTGTGACAGCGGTAGTTGCTTTTGGCCAGCTGCTGAGATCTTAGGCGCTACTGGAAAGTGTATCTCTTGACAGTGTGACGTCATTGCCAGCAGCAAATAGTCAAAGCCGCAAAAAGTCAGCAGACCTGGCCCACAAGAGCCGCTGGCAACTCATTTAAGCAGCCCAGCTAATTACAATTAGCGCTTGTTTACCGTAAACAAACCAAAATACGCTAGCGACTTTGCAAGCAACAGCATAGTACATGTGTATATTAAAGTAGATTTTTTCGAATACCAATCCCCGCAACCCTTCCTCTCACTGCCATAGCCCTTTTAATTTTCGACCAACTGCAGTTCATTGAGACATCAAAAATTGCTGGGACGCAAAGCGAGTATGACGTTTATTTAATTCGATGTAATGATTTCATCGCGCGCTCTGTAATCGATAAGCATCTAGTACTTGTAAATACAAAAATAAACAAAACATGAACTCATTTTTGATACAGGATGATGAATAATGAACACACTACCAAAGAAACTTGTAGTAATTCCCAAACTAACCTCCCATAAAGTGACGATAGTATGCTTCATCAGAACAAGTTTACAGAGTTACAGATTATTGGAAAGTGTTTATCTATATGTGTATCAAAAAGCTTAAGAAAAACTACACATTGCATTGCAACCTATAAATATATACCCTTTAAGATTTCAATTACACACTTCGTGTCAAAATTAAAATGCCCTCTGTTAGGGTAAAAGAACTCAAACAAACACACAACACAACATACATACAAGCAGTGTAGACAGTCAGGGAGGCAGGCAAAACAGTGTCCTCATTGCATACTGTACGGGCAGAGGGTCGAGCACTTGAGATAATCGCCTTAGGGTTGTTTTTAGGTCGAGTCGACCGGGTCGAAGCGACCCGTGCACGTTGCCACGTACCATAAACGATCCTGTAATTTTCGTTGCTCGCAGGACCTTAAAGGCTGTCAGGCAGGCAGGCAAGCAGGACAAAGGCCATTGTTGTTCATGTCGATTATTATCGCGGCAATGAGCAAAACTATTGCCGACACATGTATCCGTTTATTTGTCATGACTTCGTTCGGTATGTTCGTATCCCAGCTAACACACAGCCCTCGTCCCTAAGGAACTTTGCAAGCCCTCGCCCTCTCCCCCTCTCCACCTCTCCTCATTGCACAAGCTTTTTGACATATTGTCTGCTAATCAGTTCCGCCGCAAAAGGTTCGCTTTTCAACTTGATGAAATCCTTTAGCGCTCCCTTGGCAATATCCGCGCGCGCCTAAACGAGCAATCGCAGTCAGTGACATGCCGCATAATTTCAATTAGGGTTGTTTGCTACTTGTTCAAATCACCCCCCCACCAGCACTCGCACTCGCATCCACAACGGGAACATAAGCAGCACCCGTACAAACACTTCCCCAGCCCACCTCCCCCAAAACGAATCAAACACAGTGGATGGGCGTTGTCGGCACGCTTAAGAGCGCATTATCGCAGTCATAACTCAATTTGACACTGGTCCCAGCACAGCACCCAGACCGTGAAGCAAATCATGGCCAACTTCTGGCCACTTCATTAAGATTGTGGGCCAACCCGTTGATGTCGCTAATCAAATCAAGCACTTGAACATATGTTCATCAACACTAAATAGCACTAGTCAACACTAACTCTGACAGGTAATTTTATTTGTTGACTTTCTAAACATACTACATAAAATAGCGACAACGACTGCTTGCATTATGTTTTCCTTTGCTTCGCCAGAGTTTAATATGTTAATTTTCCAACATCTTTTATTTTTCATTACAAAACCAGTAAAAACCCTGCAGTCGCGCTCAACCGGTTCCGTAATCAATGTGCTAAATAGTTTGTCTGTACGGGGGCGGGATATAATGGCACAGCCTTCAAAACTTTTTCTTGCAAGTCTTCGGAGCACGTCGCGACGTCAGCTATGCAATCACCACGACTCGAGTCCTACTACATTTTTTCGCTCTAGCTTACAAATTGTGTAAGGCACAGGCATTCCCGATTTTCAAACGCATTGGGGGCGTGGCAACCAAATTTCTAATAATGTTCTTCTGGGGGGATGTTGCCAGCATTCCATTTACCAAATCATTGGAGGAAGTTGACAGCTATCTTCTTATCAAATTTGGTGACAAAAACTGTAAAAATGTGGAAGATTTGTGTATTTCAAGGATTTTCACCCCGAGGTGTAGCGACTTGTCATCGATTTTCCTGCCTCCTTGTGCGCGTAGCGCCCCTATATCGACCAGACATGTACTAATACATTTGCAAAGTTTCAACTCTGTAGCTTTAAGGGTGTCCAAGAGGCGCATTTTTATAGGGACGGACAGACACCATGACGGACATTGCACAAAACCATACACTCTTTACCTTCGGTATAAGAGCATAAAAACTATGAAAAGGATTTTCATTCCGTTGTATTAAATATTTTTCACTATCAACACTTATCTACTTACTACTCTGATTTTAAAACTGAGGGGAACAAATGTCTTAATCAATTTATAGTTATCAATTTAATCATTATCCCAGTTTCTTGTAAACACTCAAACAAAATCTTAAACTAGTACTATATCAGAGAATTTTATTAATGATGTTTGAAAATTTTCTAATTTTTTTAATTATAAAAAATTTTTTTTTTTTTTTGGTGACCAATGATTTTTCTATCATTGCCTGTGTTTTCGTATTTTGAGGGCATAATGCGAAACTTTTCAAATACGTAGAAAATCTCATTTTGAAAATATTATACTGTTTTCCAAAAATCAAATTTTCTTTTAAAAAGTATTAGAAAACTTAAAAAAATAATAATTAAAATCGGTTAAATTTCTTGTGAATTGTTATATATGTTTGCAAAGATATGCATTATGCTTGGGTAAGTCAGTAAAAGACATTTTTAAATCAAGCTTGAGCTAAAACAATAAACATTACAACTAGGCCTGCGCAAATAGTAAGTTACCTTCGCCATTACGGGCCTGAGTAACGTGTGCGGCATGTAATCATTTTTTATGACAACGTCGCAGAAATTATGGCAGGCAGGCAAGCACTCGGCGTGTGCCTTGGGGAGACATAAAAGTTGTCGTTTGTTGCCGTCGTTCGTACTGTTGTTGTAGTTGTTGCAGCTGCTGCTGCTGTGTACATGGATCTCGTGCCATAAGGACAAAGAGTCAATCTGTAGCAGCCGCAACATTGGCAGCACTGCCACCAATCGGCTTGGACATCGTGTTTCACTGTACAGTGCAAGTCACAAATTAGGACCCAGGGGATCAAATTATTTAAAAAGCCTCGCACTCAAACAGTAACCATAGACCGAAGACCATCGACAGAGGTTTATAAGCTACTACAAGACTTTACTACTAACATTATTAATGGCTCGCATGCGTCGCACATTTTTTTTATGGCTGCTGTGAGCAGAAGAAAAATTGGCAACCTTATTTGGCACACGCCTTGCACATAACGGCTGTTCTGCACTCCCTAAGAGCTGTTGACAAATGTTTGATTCTAATTTGGCATCCCGACAGGGCAAACAACAGCTCTTCATAAAGCCAACTAAAAGTTGATTGATTTTCAAGAAACATGGTTATGGCATTCCGATCCAAGCGGTATAAGAAAAATTTCGATGTTTTTTTTTTTTAATATAATTTTAAACAGGAAAACAATAAGTCTCAAACCCATATGAAATACCTGAGGTCGCTAGAAACATCTTACTTTAACGTAAAGAAAAATAATTCAACTCAAGCGATAGAGTTAGTTTCATTGCAATTGAAAAAAGCTTCGTTCATAAGCCATTTCATTACATTTTCTTAACAATCACACAAATTATGTGAGAGCTTTCCGCATTAATATAAAAATTGGTCAAAACGATCATAACATTTTTGATACTTTCAACACTTAAATTTAATGTTGAGCGTTCGGTACATAGCAATATTTTGAAACTCAGTAACTTTTTTTTTCTCAAAGTAAAACTAAAAAATTACTTAACAATAAAAAAGTAAAATTATTGCGTTATTTTAACACTCGGTTATATCTTTTATACAAAACTAAAAAATATCTAGTATGTCTAGAAAAAAAGCTTACTCTTAAATTTAGTATGATAATCATTGTTATGTATTGTATCGCTTAGGCGTATGTAGTAATTAAATCAAAAATAGATGTCAACAAATCTATTTTTCAAGCTATAAATAAAATCTATAGGGTTTCTTCAGTTATAAACTAGAGATAATTACAATAAAGTTCAAAATAAAAATTAATTCATAAAATAGACAATAAACAAAAAGAACGAAGAGCGATCAACATATATAAAAAAGACACTTCCCTTTTTGTTTGAGCAAAATTCAAACAAACTAAAACGAAAATGAAGATTTTCTATGCTCAAAAAAAGAAAACCAATTCACGATCCACAATTTGCATTTTCACATATAATTTTAGAGCGTTTCATGTACTGCAATCCCTAATTCTAAATTATATAAATTCGAATTACTTAAGCTTCTTATTTGTTAGCGTCGACTGTATTATGGATGGTAAATTCTTGAATTTTTTGTATGTATTATTATTAAATTATTGATTCCCAGCCATAATTTTGCAAAATAAATTTCTTAATGTTGTTATATTATAAATTAAATATTTATTGCTAATACCTATCAGTTCTTCAAAATGAACAAACCGCATGCAAATACACGTTACATGTATTCATATTTCTTCCGCGTATGATCTATTAGTATCTGAATTTTTTGTTATGTAAAATGGCAAACAAAGCGTATGCAAAGGACATGACAAATAAGCTCTTGACATCGCGATTGTGTATTGTAGCTGTATGTGTTTGCGTTTGTAAGTGTGTGTGTGTGTGTGTTTAAGCCCATGTAAGCAGCTCATTGATTAACAAAAGCGATTCGATAACACAACAAAACACGACCAGACCAGCAACGATTGCAGTCACAGCGCATGCCACAGTATACCCACTAAAAGTCGCACTCATTAATTCAGTGTCAATGACAATGGGAATGGGTGTGCTTGTGAGTGTGTGTACCAGTATGCCAGTATGTGTGCGAGTGTGTAAATGTTAGTGAACGTGTGCCGGTCATTTTTGGTTGAACTTCTTTAATAGACAACGCGAATATAGATGTTGTAGTCTCAGAGCAGGCGGGCGTGGCATGCGTGCGAATCGACCAACAGCAATAAGTCGTCTACCACACCGCACAGCACCACACCGCCGAGGAGCGGCCCTGTTGGCGGGTTGCCCCGCTGCTCCTGGTGTTCGTGTACCCGTGCGTGTAACGCATCTGAAGTGATTTGTAAACAAATTAAAGGCGTGCACGTGTCGGCCTCGTTAAGCTTCCACTACGTCGACCACGGTCTCTGTCTCCGTCTCCGTCTCCGCCTCTAGCTGCGTCTCCTGCGGATGCGTGTGCGCTGCCGCCATCGTCTGATATCAACTACAGTGGTGCAATGAGCTTTGCGGTGGGCGGTGGGCGGTAGGCGGTGCAGTCTGTTGGTCGTTTTGTTACTTGTTCGGTTTTGTTCAACACATGTCGCCCAGTGGTAAGCTGCATCATTTGCATTTAACGCTCATAAGTAAGCGAATCGCAATTATCAGTTGATATAATCAATGGGAATGAGATTGAGACCTGGCGAGATTTTTGTGTGTGCGGTTTTAACTTTTACTCTATGGCCCATAAGCCAATCTCTTTGATGATATTAATATAAGCGCGTGCTGGCGCAAACAAAGTCGGGAGCGCTCAAGAGCTGAGGGAGGGTAAAAGGCTAAATTGAGTGATTCAGATTGTGATCAGATTGTTTTGGGGTGCGATTATTAGACTAAGTAGTACATTGAAAATATGCTTACAATTATGATACGCTAGAATTAACTCTAGCCTAAAAGGAAATGTTTATTGACTGCCAAAATTCATTCAAATTCATAGTATGAAGTATCATATGCAGACTTTGAGACTTAGATTTAATTCATTATAATTTGTACTCGAGATGATTTGATTGATTTAAACTAAAAAGGAAATGACTTAAGTAGACATGTCAAGGTTATGGTTAGTTGCGAAAGAGAAGTACAAAATAATCACAAGACATTCACAGAACTGAAATAACCTTACATCTATTCAAAATAAAATAAATATTTTAAGCAGATTTCAATCAAATCTGTGTAAAAAATTATAAGTATAAATAAAAGACAAAAACAAACCCTTTTTAAAAAAAGACAGTTATTCTCAAAATAATTGTGGAAATGTATGCAATAGCCAGAGGGAGACATGTCGGATTCCGTTATACTTAGAAGTGATAAGAGTAAAATTTTAAATTGTTAACATGTATCTTTAGTATATTAACAAAGTGTTGATTATCTGTACGAAATTTCATCAAGGTTGTGAAGAAAACAGATCCTAAGTTCTTATTGCCTCGGAGATCGACGCGTTCCTACATACGGACTGATCAGGAATATACATATATACTTTATGGGGTCGGAGATGCTTCCAACTGACAATTACATTTTTACAAATCCATTATACTCTTTTTCGCCATTACATTGTTTCAGGGTATAAACGGAAAGGTAAAGGATGTTCGATTTTGATATCAAGAAAGAATTGTGGTAAAATGGCCTTTAATTGAGAAAATTGTTCTTAAAATGAGTACAATAAACTAAAAACCGATAATCTAAGTACGAAATACTTGCACCAAACTCTTGATTTAAGTACTATTTCAAATTTCAACACAGAATATTTGTCACTACATTTTTTGACATTTTATTTTATAATGAGAGAAATTGATGTGATTTATCGACTTACACCTAAATGTATATCATTTCGTTATCGTTTTCCCTGCACTACAGTAACATCTTCATTCAATGTCTGAAACACAAATGATAAAAACCAAATTAATAATCACACTAAAATTAGATAACCATACGATTTGATTGTTTTTATCCGCTGGATAAGCTTCTCATCAGCTTATGTGAATCTCATTGAATAGATATTTTCATTAAGATAAAAGAATTTGCTGGTGAGAAACTTTTCACCAAAACTTTTCTTTGTTAAAAAAATTCCTGGCACGCCCCCATGGCGGCTATGACGGCTTCGCTGACACCAAACACCCAGCACCCGGATCCCAACCCCAATGCGAAAGTTACGTCCCAACCCCCAAATATAACATTGAATTCACCATCTTTGTATTTGATATGCGCACATGCCTTGCCCAATGCCCTTGCGACCTGGCAGCAGCGGCCCTTTGTAGATGCTTGTACAGCGCGGTATTCAAGAATCAAAAATAAAAGGGAGAATGAAGAAGGCAAAAAAAAAGGAAAAATATCCATACGGTACGATATGATGCTCTTAGCTTTCACAGAGTCTTTCAGTAGTCAATGATGCTAGGCAACGAATTGAAAAATCCAAGCTCACGAAATTGTACACAATTTTCTGTCTATTTAACTTTGGTTATAGGGAGGGTATGGCTGAAATGTGGTGGGCGAGATTGGGGCAGGCGGGTAGTGAAGATGGCGGCTGTTGAAAATCCTCTTTGCCCAGCGCCCACATAAAGAAACATAAAAACCATTTTGCTCTTTGAAACTTGGGCAAAAACACAACACTGGCTGCTTCTGTAAAGGAATTGAAGCGCTTTTGCCCCCCCTCTGCTCCAATACCCCGCCCACCGCCTCCTACAATGATGACTGCGTAGGGACTACTCTACGCCAGAGCCAGGGTTGTCAAAATTTACGTTTCACTTCGAGTGCGGTGTGCGGTGTTTTTCTGTTTTGTTTTGTTTCGTTTTGTTGTGTTTGTAGGACGAGGAGCAGGCTCACAGCACAGGCCAAGTGAGTATCTGTAAGTGTACGTGTGTGTGTGTGTGTGTGTGTGTGTGTGTGTTTGTTTGTGTATAAGAGGGCATGCCCTATAAAAGCAACCTTTTGGTGTTTCAAAAGTACATAGAGTCAGTAAAAGCAACAACAACAAAAAACTACTGCGACGGCAAAGGCGACTCTTTAACTTATGTATGTGTGTGTGTGTGTGTGTGTGTGTGTGTGTGTGTGTGCTCAGGAACCACAGTTACGTAAATACGAAAATCCGATATAACGTTTCCACTTCTCAACGCACCCGTGTATGCGTGTGTGTGTGTGTTTGCATGTAAGTGTGTGCGCTTGTTACACAAGTGCTGCGCTTTGGCGTTGCACTCAAAAAGAGAAGAAATATATACAAATAAAAAATAAAAAGAAATAGAAGAAAAACGACCGCAACGGCAACAAAAACTTTTCATGCAAAACCAAAGCCCTCGTTTTGAATCCTTTTAGAAAATATTATATACATATATACACGTCAACGCAAACGATATATGTATGTATGCACGCAGTCCTAACCGAAAAGCTGCTATGTGGAAAAGCTGCTTGAAAACAAAATGTTGAAATGGCAAATTCAAAGGCAAAAGACAAGTTAAACTCAAGACTCGTGTTTTTTGGCGGCGATACGTGGTTGGGTGTGTGTGTGTGTGGGTGTGTGTATGTGCGCTTGCCACACGCAATACAAAGCGTGCGCGGATGCTGCCTATGAATAGCACAAGCCAAGAAAGAAACTAAAACAAATAAAACGGGCTAACTATGTTAACAACTGCTTGATGCCCTAGAAAAGGGAAGAGGTTATTTTTTGTAAATGTAAAAAAATAATATGTCAATCAAGTCAAAGAATTAAGACTAAGGTCATTTAGGTAATATAAACCAATTAAAGTTAAGAGAAAGTTAAAGCTTTTTAATCATCCCTCTCACACCGATAAAAAGAATATTTATTAGAGTCCAAAGGGACAAGAAAAAACTTCATTATAGCGAAAACTAGTAATATAAAATTGATTTTAGATTAAACCAAATTGCAGTGTTCTGGATTTCAATTCGTTATACAGAAAACTTCTTTATACGGAAGTTTGTTATAAAGAAGCTCGACTGTTTATAAAAAATTGCTAACAGTTTCAGGATTTTAAAACTAAAATAAATGATGCATTGATTTTGATTAATTATTTTGAGTTAATGAATTAAAAGCTTATAATGTTAGTATGGTGATTTTTATAAGGACATTGCAATATATCAAAGCCCACACAATGTTCCATGTTCAATTTATTATTAATAAAGGGACTATTCGACAAAACATTTAAGCACTTTTAAAACTTATTTGTAATTCTCCTGTCAGATATTTTTCTGTTAAAAAAAATATTATTTTATCCTAACTGAAAACTTGGAAAACTGTTAAAAGTTTGGTTAAATATGTATAAGTATGCATACGTTTGTGCTTTAAGCAAGCAACTTGATACTTGTCCAAAGCTGCATGCCCTGTTTCGATGTTTATAGGATGCAGGGTATAACAAAATGCAAACTTCATGTACTGTAAAACGGCATAGAAAATGTTGAAGAGCGTGCCCCAGGCTCAGGGCCCAAGCAATGGCTGAAACTGAGGCTGCTGTATATGGGGCTGGCGAATAAGCATAGGGTTGTGTACAACGACACCACCTTTGTAACTTTTCGCAGACATTCAACACTTTCGAGCAACAAGAGCAGCAGAGGTAGCAGCACCAAAAGCAGCGGCGGCAATACAAGAAAATGTGCTACAGAGCTTGAAAAAAACGAAAAATATAAATACAAAAAAAAAAAAACCAAACAAGCAAGAATGCTCTAGTCGAGAAGCTCAACTAGGAAATACCCTGAACCCAAGACATTACACGAACAGTTGTTGTTTGTATGGATGCTTGAATAAAATTCAATCTTCAATATCTCCGTTGATTTGCAACCGATTAACATGCTATTCTTACAGGTAATATTTTTTGTCTCTTGTTTTTGGATAAAGCTTCAATGTTTGTTCAAAATTAGAATTTTGGTGCATGTGCATATCGGAAGCTGGAAAAGTTATCAATAATTCAAAACTGACTTGGGCTAATGTTTTTTTATAGTCTCCGAGGTCGACGTGCTCATACAGACGGACAGACAGTCGGGCAGATGGTCAGACGTAACAGACAGACGGACAAAACTATAATACCCCTTTTTTCCATTGCATGGGAGCAGGGTATAAAAAAGCAAATACGTGTGCGAGGCAACTGCGTTCAGCAAATGAAAGAAAACAAAAAACAGAGAGCGGCAGCAAACTTGGAAAAGATTGCAGCTTATTGTTGTTTTACGCTGCCTCCTCTTGTTGCTTTTATTGTTGTTTTTGTTGGAGCTGTTATTCACAATTGCAAGCGCACACAACAAGCTAAAAGTCTGCTCTTGCTTGACTATATGTTGGCTTGTTTGTTTATTTGTTATATGCGCGTTGATGTACAAACATGCCACACACATACAAACAAATTCATACACCTGCTGGCAGTTGTGTGTATATAAATGTATATGTACATATATATATATATGTGTGTGTGTGTGTGTTACCTCCTTTTGAAACTGCTGCACATGCCCAGCACTTTTGAATTTTTATTCTGAAATGCGAAACTCAATGACAGCCATCGACAACGACAGCAGTAAAAACAGCTAAAACAATAACAAGAGCCAACAACGACAACGACAACGTCAACAGGAGCTCGAGAAGCTGAGGCAGCGCCATTGTCGCATAAAAATCACATTGTCAACTTGAGAGCATCTATCAATTCTTTTAATTGATCCTTCTCCCTTTTTTTTTTTGTTTTATTTGTTTGTTAAGTTTATTTTTTCGCCTTCATATCGAGCTTCGTGCATACAAAATGAATGTATTCATATGGAAATATGAGTAGGCGGGTGCATATCTCATTTTCCTCGTCTACTTCTGTTTCGTTGCCTTTTGAACAATTGAAAAGTTTTACATTTCCATGTAGCCGCATAAAAAGTTATTTGATGGACAAACGAATAAAAGTTCTTGACTTGAAAACTTAGAAAAACTGAGCAAGTATTCATTCTTAAACTTCATTGAGTTTTCAAGTGAAGGCTTAATTAAAATGAATCACTCAGTTGATAAATATTTTCATTAGACATATAGAACTAAGGAATTTATATAAAATTCAAACGACAGTGTCATGTTATTTTGTTACTTTAGATCTTATGTTGATGGATACGCTTTGGAGTTATCGATTTATATAGATATAATCGTTTCAAGTTACAGAGACTTGCACGCCAAAACTTAAAACCACATAGCGTATACGCTATTTGTATGTTGACTATATTCTGACAGAAATTGTATTTCGTTTTCTTTTAACCCCAGTAAAATACGGTGTTAAGTTTGTTAAAGTTTTTAAAAGTGCGTTACCTGCGTTAAGTTTGCCGAAGAACACTTGCGTTTGTATAAAACATTTAACAAAGTACTTGGCAAATTCTCGAAAGATTTCACTTAAAGCCAAATAAATAAGCGAAACGGTTCCGAACCTTATGTACACAACACATAAATAAATATATACGCACATTTGTATGTATGTTTTTTGAGAAAAATAAACTGAATAAGAAAAGCTGACAATGCGAATCCGATACTTACGGCCAAAAAGCTGCAGCCTCAGTCCCCAAACCCTTGACTGGTTCTATAAGCCATCAAAGCAATACAACAAACACAACAACAACGAGGAAGAAGTAGCAGAAAAGAAATCGACAGCGACAGCAACAAAAACTTTTTAAAGCAGCGCAAAAAAATAAAACGAAAAGAAACAAAAAATAAAAAACCTAATGAATAAGAAAAAATATATCATAAAATGACCAAAAAAACGAAAAAAAAAAAATCAAAATAAATACGACCTGCTCGATTTTCTTCAAACTTGTTCATGCCTTTTTTTGCAGGAATGGAGCATCGAGAAGGAGGGCAGCCATCGAGGACCCAAGCCAAACGCACACAACAATACACACACAGAAACACATACGTACAGCACCCAATAGCAAAAACAACAACAAAAGTAAATACAACAACAACGACAAGCGACGTCTTCTTACTTGTGGCAGCCCAGCAGCGAACATCTTTTGCGAGCGAGCGAAAAATTCCTGTCATGGGGTCTCGAAGTGATGCCACAATCGGCGGCGGCGTTGTCGCTGCTGCTGCTCCTACTTCTGCTGCTGTTGCATTATTCATGTTTGGCAGCCAGCCATCGTGCCCCCAACTCTCCAACAGCAGCGATGTCAAACAACAGCCGCAGCAGAAGCAGCAGCAGTAGCAGCAGTCGAAGCAGCAGAAGCACACAGAGTCAACATGCTGACTGACGATGACAACACCACGCCCTCAAACGGCACTCGTTGTGTGCGTGCGAGCGAGAAAGTCATACAAACACAAATCAGCTGAGAGCGCCGCCATTTGCTGCGTACAGCCAGCGAGAGAGCCGACGAAATGAGAGAGGCTACCAGTGGCAAACAGGCGAGTGGAAGCGAGAGGTCGCTATTGGGGGTTGATTGCTGTTGCCGAAAAGAGCGTGGCTCTGGAGTTGAGCTTGTGAATTCGCTGTAGACACAAACACACAGTAAAACGCCGCTACGCTGACTGGTTGTCTGCGCGGATGTTTTTTCATTGAATCAATATCGCAGCGCAACGCAACGTAAAGAGTCGAGTTTTTAGTTCACGTACATGTCGCTCAGTTTGAAAACGCGTGGCAACAACAACAGACGCCGTCGTTGATACGTCGCTCGGTTCGTCATTTTCGTTTGTTTTTTATACAATAACAACAACCGCACACTATATTACAACCAGCAAAACAAAAAAAAAATACCGAATTCTACTGAATTCAACCCGGCCCCGTCGTTTTGAGTTTGCCGCGGGCGTAACGTAACCTTTAACCTCGCTGATTACGCAGGCAAGACTTGCACAATTCGCGCCGTCGGCTCATCTCTTTTAGTGTGTTTGTTCGCAATACGCACAAGACAGCAGAACACCACATAACACCACAGCACACTAGAGAACAAAACAGAACGGAACGGTACGGAATACAACATCAATATCAATACAAGGAGAAGGCAGCAGCTGCGAGACAACCGTCCAAAGTCAAAGTCTTATTTAGTTATCAAATTGAACGCAAATACAATCGGTAATAAACAGAACAGAACAGAACCGAACAGAATACAGCGCATCCGCCTCTGACTCTGAGCGCTCTCTAATGCCTTATCAATAGCAATCATCTCGGGGGCTGCCGTAGAAACCACACAGATACTGGACTGACCAGACTGACTCGAACAGGGACCGACGAAGCAGACCTTGTACACTACCACTTAATTTTCGAAGTGGCATTCTCGCGCTGTCTCGTAAATTAATGTCATAAATTAATTTCGGGAACCTCTGGGACTGTCTCGTTGACATTGCAACCGGTGCTCATCATCGGGAGTCTGAGACTGAGACTCGGAATCCGTAGTCCGTGTCGGTTCAGGAGCGCGCGTTCGTCGAGCGGCCTATTAAAGTCACAAAATCAACTTTACCTGCCGCCTAAAACAAGTCAAGTGTGTGTATTGTGTGTGCGCGTGTGTTAGTGTGTGTACGTCACCTTAAATCCAAATGTTCCTTAAATTACCTTGAAGCTGAAAAATAAATAAATAAATAAGAAGAAAATAATAAAGTGAACAAATTCTACATACATACATAAGTATTAAGTGAAATAAATAAATTAAAATAAATAAAAAAGTATTTGTACATGTGAAGAAGCTTCCTCGCTAACGATATCGGAACTGCCGGCAAAAACAAACAAATATAAAAGAGCTGAGCGTAAAATGTTAATCCTTTAAATCAATGCTCAAAGTGTTTTCTTGTTAAAAAAAAAAAACTCGCTCGAAAATTCAGTTGTTATTTTGGCAAACGATTCAAGATACACACAACAAGCGAAAGTAACAGAAAATGTTCCCAAAAAAAGCAACTCGTTGCTCTTAAATAGGTCCAAGTTATTACTGATAAGCAAAACGCACAAATTACTGGATTATTGGACCAAAGCCTTCGCATTTGCATTTGCGACAAGTCGCTGCACAACAAACCTATAAGGATATCAAACCACAACAACAACAAACATACACCAGACAGATATCATCATCGTTGGAAATAGACCTCGTGTCATTCCAAAAGGCGCACATGGGCGTCTGCACCGAGGAGCGCCCTGTGATGCATTGGGTAAGCATTAGACAGGAAACAATATACCCAGCGACTTAATCGATAGCAATAGTCCTTTAAACTACCTAAAATATCGATAAGTTCATTGAGTTATCGATCAGTACTTAAAATCGATAAGTCGAAGAATATCGATTACCTTATCGACTGCCTAACCCAAAAAGTCTGTCGACAAATTTAAGAAGCATTTTCATATTTCATTTTCCAATCTACAAAAGTCAACAGAAGCATCAGGTCTTTGGGCAGTGATTAATTTGTGATTTATCTCGGGCTCGGGTTACAAAAGTTATCAATGCCAGACCTTAAGCTACGCTACAAACAAAACGGAGACAGCGACGGCAACAGCTAAGCGCAGTTGCCGGCATTGGCGATAAGAAGAACCCCCTTGTGCATTTGGTTTAAATACTCGTACAATTACAGAGACACAACACACACACAAATCTTGAATTGACTTTTCGATTTTTTTTATTGTTGTTGTCATGCATCGAATGCGGTTCAAGAGAAGAGATAGTTATGATTCAGAAATTCAAGCAATGTTTAATGGGAATATTTTTTACAGTTGGAATTTAATCTACCAATTTGTTGCGCTGAATTTTTAATAAATAACAAACACTTCCAATATACAATATTCATGTCGCTCATGCTAACCAATGCAAATAGCACACATATTAAGTATACGCAGTGTGCATTGAGCATTGAAATAGCACTGAAATTTAAACCCCACAAACGTTTTATATCAAGTTATCAGAATAATTTGTCAGTTATGTTGATATGCCTAAAAATAGCAGTCTTAAATTCATGTTTAATGTTTTGACTTACGTCCCTTGCTTTGCTAGTGATTCATAATAGGATCATTAAGCACTTCTTTTACCAAACGATAAAATGTAACCCTTTTTTAAAAAGTTAATTTAGTAAGAATAAAAAAATCTTAGTCTTATAGGTTTCTGACATTATTAGCGTTAAAAATCTTTGTTATTGTTGAAGTAGTACCGAAATATCTTGGTTTCCAAAATAATCGTAGACCTTACTGCTGCAATGACACAAATTTTTAAAAGGTGTTTCAAATATGCATAGAATCTAACTTTTTTTTGGTTGTGCAATAAAATTAACAACAGAGCCATACAAATCGTTAATCTTACAATCTGCACAAATTGAAATTAGCTGATAACAAATAATAACAATATCAATAATTAAATGCCCATCCATGTTTTGTTTGCCTTGTAAGTACAACAATACGAATCTTGTTTTTTTCTCCTTCATAAAATAATTTGCATAAGACAATAGCTAGTTCTAGGATTTCGATTACCCAACTAGTGTTAGGTTTATGCAGCGTATCAACTCAAACATAAAACTAAGATTGGTGTATTCCAACGGAATTAATTGATAACACATTCCTTAAACTTTCTTAAACAGTATTCTACACTTGCAGTAATATCGCAAACATCTAAATGACAAAACAAGAACACCTAAATATTTATGTTAATGTTTACAATATCAAACATCATAATGAAGAAATAAGTACAGTACACATTACAAATTAGTTTCGCAAACCATTACAAAAAAAGAAAAACAACAAACAAATAATTTAGTTTTAAATGAAATCTATTTATTACGTGTTTTATGATGTAAATTTGGTATTTTTGTTGTTGTTTCATTCCCTCACTCTTTTGACTGTGCTGAATGCAGCAAATCAAGCCATCATGTTGCACATAAAAAAAAATATGTTGCCATAAAAATGTGGTTATGCCATGTCAGTTGGGGATTATGTGTAGTTCAGTTTGCTATATGGCCAGGCCGAAATGGTGAAATATCGAAACAAAAATGGCAGACAGAAATGTGCGCACGATTCGTATTGCGTTTTGCCCCCAAAGGTAATGTGCCCAAAGAGAGAAACAGCTAAAGTCAAAAAAAAAAAAAAAAAAAAAAAAAAACACCAACATCAAAATGCTTGTGCATAACAGAGGAAAGGAGAGCAGGAAAGTGCAAAATGCACAAAACTGAAGTTTCGGTATTTATTTTATTTTATTGGGAAAGAAAACCTGTCATCCTTCCAAGTTAGAAGCTGCCAAACAGTTGAAATCTATTTTCAACTAATTAATCAAAAAATAAGTAAACTGGAGCATCGATGATACGTACCGAGTCACAGCATGCACATGTATATAATATTCTATGTACTTGCATCATTTTTTCCTGTTTGCAATGTGCCACATGATGTCTGTTTACCGTATTGTGTGTGTAGTCAGTCTGTGGTTGTCATCTCGTTGTATGTGTTTTTTTTTTTCAATGAATGTCTGGGCTTGGTTGCTGCATTTGGAGCATCATCTGTCGCTTGCTGGGTTTCCCTCACATGTTCGTAGTCTTCAAATGTCGCGCATCGTTTTCTTGGAAAAACGCGCAAAAGTTGCCTAATTGTAATTAACTTTAGCAGTTTACAGTTGCCGCCATTGAAAATTTCATGCATCATTTTGTGTTCAGGCACATCCTTTGAAATTTGTGAACAAATTTCAGAGCTGAATGACACGGAAATGATCCGGCTCGATCTCAAACTCACACTCCAAGACTCCATTTTGTTTATTTGCATAACCTTAAGTCTGCATTCGTAATTTATTAATTTCTTTTTTGTTGGAATTTGCAGCAGCAGAGCGCAAGATTTCTTGGGCCTGGCGCAAGGGAGAAAAGTGCAACACCACCTGTAGCACATCAAGGGAGCAATCAATGCGGCAGTGTTGCAGGTGCAAATAACAATCATCCATTGTTTCGCACATGCTCCACATCATCGTCGTGTCCAGATATTTGTGATCACAGTACAAAGCCATTTGGCAATGCATACGGCAGCGAGTCATATAGAAGGTAACTTAAAATCTAACTATATATTAGCCTACCAGAAATTGATAATCTCTGTATTAAACTATTTGACAGCTATGAAACTGCCGATCGAGCCACATTCGAAGACTCGGCTGCTAAATTCTCAATTAGCCGCAGTCGCACGGATTGCACGGAGGTCAGCGACGAGACCACATCGGGCATATCATTTAAAACGGAGCCCTTTGGACCACCCAGCAGCCCCGAATCCACTAACGATAGCAAAGTAACCCGCAATCCCGACGATTGCGCCGGCTGTGGCAGGCAAATACAGGTAAACTACATGCGAGCTCTCCTTAATATTTCATTTAAAATACCGACGGCTAGAAAATAACTTCAAAACTTAAAGATTTGAAAATTATATGATTTTGAAGATGAAGCTTACAAGAAGAAGAGCTTAGAAAAGCTCAGTTATGGAAGATAAAATAAGAAATACAATATCTATTGGATGTATTAAATTAGTTATTAAACTTATTTACTATAAAAAGTCCTAAATACAGTCAAACTTCCGTATAACGAATCTCAAAGGGACAAGTAATAACTTCGTTATAGAGAAAATTTGTTGCATAGAATGGGTTTTGGACTGAATCATAATGCAGGGCTTCTGACTTTGTTGTATAGAAAATTTACGGAAGTTCGTTATATGGAAGTTCGACTGTACATACATATGCCGTAGGTTAGAATATTTTGTTTTGGCATACCATTTGATTTAATTTGCCATACTTTGAAATTCAACATTTAACAATGTTGAACAAAAATTGGTCGAAAAATATTTAAAAAGGCATTTGTGAGAAAGACGTTTTGAGGTTGATACGATAACTCCTCCCATTATCATCGGATGTACAAAAAATTGGAAAGAATAATGAACTGAAAAGTAAATCTAGTTAAAGACAACGGTTTTAATACAACATATGTTTTTTATAATTTTTAATATTTCGATATTTAAAAAAAAAAATCGTTTAAAGCTTGAGCTGCAACTGTAAAATTCGTTGAGTCCATTAACGCGTAGCTTATTATCTTTATCATCTATTAAAGCTTCCATGAACTGACAACATTATCTACAATTTAATTTAGTAACTTAAATTTGAAATGCTAATTACGATACATTTAAATGATTTTGATTGTTTTTAATTAAGATATAATAGGAGAAGATTGATCTTTGTAGGTCCATAACTTTTACCTGTTTTTAGTAAAACAATTTTTGTCTTATATATATAAAAGAAAGTCGTGTTGGTTACATTATTTAAAACTTAAGAACGGCTGAACTGATTTGGATGAAAATTGTTGTGGAGGTAGCTTAGAGCCAGGAGAAACACGTAGGATACAATTTATAAAGATAAACGCAAAAAATTGGCCACGCCAACCTTCTACGCTAACTTTGTCTTATCTGTCAAAATATAACTTTGTGAATAAAGCAAATCAATGAAGAATATTTTTTGGAAGTGTAGTTTTTCTACACTACGCACGTACTAAGAATTATGCCAGAAAAGCGTGAGGCTAATAAAGCGCGCACTATGAAAATAGCTAGACTTAACGAGACGTTTCCACAAGCCGAACTGCGAAGGCTTAAACAGGCAGAGCGTGAGGCATCTTACAGTGCTGCCGAGATGCCAGAGCAGTCCCATGCTCGGCGTCTACAGCATCTCAACGGGCTATGGAGACACCCGAATAGTCTCAAGCTCGACGTCAACGGGCAACTCAAGCTCGGCGTTTTCAGCAGGCCTATCAATATTTTATTTTGTGTTCTATTCAGAGAGAACACATCAAAAAGCACCACAGCGACGCGTGTTCGGTGTCCACTAGTACTCTATAAAACCATCCAAACGGATTTATTTTTTAATCAAGCCATAGAACATTTCATAGAAATTATGCGCCAACTTAAGCTAATACTGATAAAAATACTAAATTAAGAAGGAAATTATACTATTTGACTTATTGTTTTGAATTGATGCTTCATTGCAGGATCGTTTCTACCTCTCCGCTGTGGAAAAACGCTGGCACGCCAGCTGCTTGCAGTGTTATGCATGTCGCCAGCCGCTGGAACGGGAATCCTCATGTTACTCACGTGATGGCAACATTTATTGCAAAAACGATTATTATAGGTAAGTCGCACTTAAGTCCAAATGGCAATTTTGCTCTGACTCTAATGTGATGGTGGTGCAGTCTAAAACTTCTGGGAATCAGTCAGGGGCTTAAGAATTGGTGAGTTCAGTGGGCTCTGGGGGTCGTCGGATGAATCAGATAAAGCCTCGAACTGCATGCCAAGACATTGACTAGAAAATGATTGCCAAACACGCAAATGAAATATTTATGCATGCATTGTTTTGCACCACTGTGCGAAGGCTAAACCCGATGGTGATGGTGACGTTGACGGCAAGAAGCAGACCGCGACCGATACGAAGACACCACAGTGGCAGCAACTCCACCAAGACTACCGCCACCAACCACCGCTACCACCACCTCCACCCTCACTGTTCAGCTTTAGACGGAGCTCCGCCTGGCTGAATGGGCCTGCGTGTGTTCTGCTGCTTGCATTCTCAATCCCATTCCGCGTTGTTTCTCAATTCTCAAGAACGCGGCTTCAACGCTCGCTCGCTCACCTCACTGTCGCACGCTACACTCGCAACTTGCAGCTTGCAAAAGCAGTGCCACGTAATCAAAGCCACGTTGCAGCTGTTGCTGATTTGAGGTTGACACTTGCGCTTGGGTGGGTGCTGCTGGCTAGGAAGCTGTCTCAGCTACTACTTCTACTGTTGCTGCATTGCACTGTGATTTCACGCGCCGCAAAAAACACGCGAGATTGCAGCAACAACAATAAAACATATTCAATAAAACAGCAGACGTTGAGACTCGACAATACCCTGCTAACAATTATAATACTTCGCATATGTTTTACTTTAAAAAATATACACCTCAACCTTTCCTGAACAGTAACTTTCCTATGCGTGCTAAGATTTCTGCTGCTTTGACTATAATTCACCTTTTTAAATTAATCGTATTTAAATAGAGACTAAAATGATTTGTATTGAAATCAATTTAACTTTAATTAAAATTTGGTGACCGTAGTTCAGAATCTGAGGTACATTTCTGATGATATAAGGCTGCCGATCTTGCCATCCTTAAGGGGACATTGCTAACTAACTTTTAACAAAATTTTTGATTCTAGCTGCAATATTTTTGTGAGACGGGAGAGGTGTCTGAAGGTGGAAGTTGTGGGCGTGCCCGAAACCTTTCGTGGTGGGTCTTTTTGGGGGATGTTAGCATCTATCTTGTCATCAAATTTCGTAGCTTTACCTATAAGGATGTTACACTCCTATCTTGACACTTTTTTGACCCGGCCTTAGAAGATGTTAGCATTGTCTCACATACGGACGGTCAGATGCACTGACGAACATTGAACAAAACCAATCATAATAATCATAGATATTCTAGATAGATAATAATCCTATATAATCTAGATTCCCTTATCTCTATACCATCATTTGTAGATTTAGAAGTTGTTTCCATCAACAACTTCTCTCCAACCTCTTTTATACGCTTGAAATAAGCAATGGGTATTAAAAAAGACGTGGCTGCAACAGCAGCAATAACAAATTATAAAAACTGGGCTATAATTATGCCAAATTTTTTAACTCGCACACACAAACATGCATGGTAAATCGGCTCTTACAATTGCGCATAGCAACGCCTACATTTTGTTGGGGCATGGCAAATAAAGCTACAACTGCTATTTACAAGTTGTTGGCATGTTGCTAGTCGAAAACAAAAAAGTTTTCTAGCGGCAACAACACCTGCCAGCAGCCACTGCGTAAATCAAAAAACTTTATCATTCATGCGATCCCAAGAAGAAGAAGTAGAAGAAGCAGCAGGAGAATTTTTAACTTTCTGGTCGGACGCACCATAAATCCGATGCAAGTCACGCTCGTCACTCGTATTTCCTCTCAAATGATTCTTGTGACATTTATTACCGCTCCATATTTCAAAATACAACATACGCAGTCGCAGTTGCAGCCTCACAGATCGGAATCGGAGCTGCAACAGACGAAGATCGGATGATGATGCTGCATGCTGCACGCTGTCTGATCCCCCTTGCATGGCAGGCAACGCAACCGCTTCGCTCCGCTTCCAAAAAACACACACACACACGCATACGCTTACATACATGCCCTGTCAGCTTGGGAGCATGGGGATGCGCTTGGCGGCCGCCATGTCATGTCATACACAGTCCAATCCACAATCCATTCCGCCGTAATGTTTCATTTCGTTTCATTCCGCCGGCAACTTAGCTGCTAGGCATTATCAATCAAATCAAAAGCAAGTTCCCTTTCCCCACTCCAACATACAACTCCGCGCCCTCCCGCCTATGACAACGACTTTTCTTGTTGATTTATAGAGCTGATGTCAAATATGACAACGCCGCGTCGACAAAGTTATGATGCAGGGGGTGGCGCAGGAAGGGAATAGGAAACAGGCCAAAATTTATGCCCTTTGCACCGTTAAGTCTGTGGCGACAAAATTTGTGGGTGTAAGCGAATCTCGCTCTCTTTCTCTCATTTTCACTCTCTCATTCTCACTCTCTCTTATTCAAAACATGAAAAATCATCATGCATCAGTGTAATAAATTCATGTTTTGTTAAATTAAAAACGAGGCGATATTATTTATCCGAATAAAGGGAAAAAAACATCACACGAAAAAACAGTTTGGTTTGTTGTGTCAAAGATTAAATATCATGTAGAAATAAAACAAACGTCCTTGATTTTTTATGTGTGATTCCGATAATTCATGAATTGTTTTCTATTCATTAAGGTATTAAAACTTTGTTCACACACAAAATCCATGTTTTGTCTTTATCACATGAACGTTTGATGTTTATTTTCCCTACAGTTTACTTTTGAGGTGTATGCTACTATTTGACTTTGTCTAAAAATAATATAGATTTAATCCTAATCACTAAGCGCATACAAAATATTCCACAAATATTTAGAAAAAACAGAATAAGTATAAAATCCATAGCGAGTACTACCATAATAAAACAGTAAAAAAGCATTCAAATTAACTTTCAAATGTGCTCTTAATTAAGTTTTCCTTGCTTGAGTCCATTCCATGGCTATAAATCATCAAAGTTATATAGATTTAAATACTGCCCCTTATGACTGATGTTAAATACCGAAACTTAATGCTTTTCCCACAAATAAAATAACTTATTTCTCAATGCAATCAACATTTAAATAAAAACATCCGAAGGAAATTGAAAAATTGAAACAAAATAATTGAAATATTCACAAAAAGATTCACAAATATTGCTCACATTCAAACCATCAAATGTCTGCAATTGGAAGCAATTGCCTTTAAGTATCAAGTTTTAAATACACTTTGTGTTGACTACATATTAAATTGACTTTAATAAGTCTTTTTTAATTGAATAGGAATCTGAGCGCATTTATTGTAAGCTTATTGATATTTTACAAAACATTTCAATACAGTGCCATTTTTTGTAGATGTTTTTAATTGAATTTCTGTTCGGATGTTCGTGCAAGCGGTCAATACAAGTCATAAGTAATTATTGAAAAATAAGTACACACAATGCAAAGATGTATGGATACACGTGTTATATGAATTTGTTCAAATATTTTATTCAAACGCTTTTTCGTTTTGAGAGTTTCGGCGACTCCAACAAGTCATTCAACTTAAAGTCAAACAGATTAAAACACAGAAACAGGGATTCATAAAATCGAAACTCAATTTCAAACTGAAATATTTAAAAAAATAAATAAAAATGGCAAAATATTTAACTCGAGTAAAGTAAATTTATACAAAGAGACTAGAAATATTTATTTTATGAGTATATTCCATAGCTGGATTAATTTACTAGAAATGGGACTTGGCCTTATTTAAAAATAAATAATTTTTGCATGTTTAGTGAGTTTGTTCCAAATATCTTGAAATCAAACAAGATTTTTCCAACAATACTCGATTTTTGACCGAATGTTCGAATTTGATATTGTAGTTTAATTTATAATAGATTAAAATCATAAGAACTCATTTGATTACTGGGCTTTGTATATGTATATGCATATGTATATACATACAATGATATGTAGTAAACATTCGTGTTGTTAAGTTGTGAAAATATAAGTAATGAAAAATGTAAGGACAACAAACAATGTTTAGCTTGAAGCTTGCCTTAAATCGTGTATAAAATAATATGAAAATGTGCATAAATTTAACAATATAAAAGAACAGATGTTCTAAATGTTCGAGGAAAAATTGTAATTAAAAAGTTTGATTTTTTCTGCTCTATTTAATTATTCTATGTAATTTGCTATTCGGTTTTCAAACTGGTTGTGTGTTGAACCTCGCCAGCCAATGTAAAAACAAGCTATAAGCCAAAAGTCTCAGCTTGTCTTTAGCAAATTTGTTTGTGGTTTGCAATATGCGGATTTTGATGCCAATAAACTCAAAACAAAACATCTGATAACCACTAAAACACATGTCACATTGCTGGCCGGCTGCTACTGGACAGTTTGGTGGTGCAGCGAGTTAAAATTTGAAGAATTACACTCTACACAGAAAATATTTATGCATCGTACAATTTTCAGTGGCTCTAATCGGGCCATCAAAACATATGTTTGTCACCGCCGCAAAAAGTGTTAACTATAGATGTATGTATATGTATGTATGTGTGTGTGTCTCTTTGGGCCTGCTCATAATTTTGTTGTTTAGTTTTTAAGCTCGGAATCCGAATAATTGGATTGCTGTGGATTGCATTGAGACCGAAACCGGCAGCATTGAAAGCCGTCGCTGTTGCACTTGCTTCCCCCTCTACTGTTGTTTTTTTCAGCCAGCACTCGTTGACATTTTACAATCAGGCAATGTACCTGTTTCGGCCCGCAACTTTTGTTTCGCTACCAACAGCAAAAGCAAAAAAAGAAGAAATAAAAATAAAAATTGTTGGCTGTCACCTCGTTTCTGCATATTTTGTGGCTGTCCTCCTGCAGCGACACCGTCATAAAAGTCCAAGCAACCCAAACTGAACTCAACTTAACTGAACTCAACCCAACGGAGAGCTCTTATCTATCATGATGATGTTGTGCTGATGGCACAGCGGATAAGCCGTTGGAGCAACCAAAGGGGAGCTGCCTCCAAGCAATGGCTTTATCATGCTAGCATCTTAGTAAATGCATACACACAGTATATACTCGTACAGCAAATAGATAGATAGATACTCATGCTAGACGGAGTGTCATAATTTAAATGTGGCAGCGAGTTTTCAACGCGACCCATTGAGGAATTTTGCTGATTGGCTTCGTTATCAGGGCGCAGTGAATGCCCAATAGCGAAAGAAAATGTTAAAAAACATAAAGAAAAAACAAAATCGTAAAAGAAAAAAATAAAATGTGTTTGCAGGGCACTGCGCGAAATGTCTTAATCAGCGACTAGAAAGGCAGACAGGCAGACAGGCAGTCAGGAAGGGTAGCGGCTTTCATGATGACCACAGGTTGTGACCGTGGCCTGTGGAAAAAGTTTGGCATAAAATGTTTACAGTTTGGAAAGTCAGCGAAGCGCGTCCATTTAATTGTGGCCAACGAGTGGCCAAGATACTCGAGCACCAAATTTATGGCCAGCCCGAAAACGCGCGTTATGCAATAAAATAATTTCTTGCTGCTCCTTCAACTAGAAGAAAAACAAGAAGTGGAAGCAGCAGCCGTAGAAGCGCACCCCAAGCAAATAATCATAGAAAGTCTCCAGAATTCATTAAGCAAACAGCGCAAAAAATATATAAAAATAAATAAATAATAAAAAACTAGCTAACTAAATTGTAAAATCACAAAACCAACCAAGGCAGCCGGTGAGGAGTTAAAAACAACCAAGCAGTTTAACGATTCCATCTCACGACGTTTTTTATGTTCCCCTAGTTTCCCTTCGCTCCCACTTCCTCCTTGTCGGCTTCAGCAGCAGACACTTCACTCTCTGTGGCGTCATCAAAAACTTGAGCAATGTGGAAGGCACTGCACAGGAGGCACACAAAAAAAAAAAAAACCAAGAGGCTGAGAAAAAAGCGCAGTATTTATTTTTTATGAGCACTTGTCGGCGATCCCATGTAGCGCCGTTGTCAGCACCAGAGCACCTCAGCGCCCAAGCACCCAGTAACTAGTTTTCAAAATACAATGGCTGAAAATGGGGAACTTTGTGATCAGATTTACTAAGCTTGGATTTTTGATAACAAATATCAATGGGAAAACAAACTGATGTGTTAATTAAGAAAAATATTTTGTCAAAAAATGAAAAACTTTAAATAATACTGAAAGGTTTTTATTATTACTTGTTATCTGATGAGTTTTGATTAAGTTTTTTATTATAACTTGTTAAGAGATGAGTTTTGATTAAACTTAGCTTACTATCTTTAATCTTTCAAATAACTTTTTTTCAAGAATACTAATATAATTCGACGAATTGACCTGACATCTTAGAGCTACAATAACGTCATTTAGCGACAATATGATTTTTTGTCTTTGAGAACTCGTCGTTGAGCTTAGAAGGTAACTCGAAACTCTGTCCACATTCAGCGTGTCGAAGTATGAAGTACTCCTAGATGGGGCCGGTCGGAAAGCGTAATTAACAAAACTTTAATATGTCTTCAAAAATAATGTAGATTTATTTTTATTTTGAATGTTAACTTAAGATTTTATTTTAATTGACATTGTAATTGGCCTGTGCATTCAGACACGATTATGTAAACTCAGCTTTTACAAGAAAATAAAAAGTTTTTTGTCCACTTTAAATTCTAAGTATCAATTTCCCTTAGATATCAAGGTAAAAACTCATCCAAATGTATTTTTATGACGTTTGCATTCGTTCAAAATATGCAAATGTAGCTGCTTCTATTATGAGTTTAGATTAAGTCAACAATAACTTAGCCATTACCACTCACTTAGCCACCAGAGTTTTTTCTGATATTTAGATCAACGTTATCCACAGTTAAGTTTTCGGTTCGGTTAGGCAGTTGCTCGTTGCATTCTGGCCGTATCGCTTAGGCCAAGCTGCATTACAGGTCGCTCGCTTCGCTGGTCAATGGCTTAACCTTTCTTGGCTGTGTCGCGCAGGCTATCTCTTTTTATCACACTTGACCAGGGCAAACAAAAAAAAAACATCAAATGTTTATTATATGCATTAAAAAATCAAGAGAAAAAAAAACAACTTGCGGCGCGATAATTAAAATGTTTAATGGGCATCTTAAAAATCATTTTACGCCGAATTTATGCGAGAGCGAATAGACTTGACCGACACTTAAGAAACCAAAACAAAAACTGAGCCGCCACAGGAACCCAAAAAAAAAAAAAAAACCAACAACAAGAAATGAATTACTCTGCTAACAATGGGGCGCTAATCTAATCAGCAAAACTATAAAAAATTATACATGCAATTTCAGTGAGCACGATGCGGTTCTTAGAAGCCGGAAGAGTCCTATTAAAGAACGTTTAAGCATTTCAATTTATATGTAAATGTAAATTAAACTATTTGTAATCATGTCTTTTGGGAAATGATCATTAACAACAAGAGCACGTTAACATCAAATTGTTTAAGTTGAGTTTGAGGTTTTATGTATTGTATTTCCAATGCGGTTTAGCACTAATCCCATACGGACCTATATGTTCGGGGGTACGTGCGACAAAAAGACAGCAATACAAACTAATTTTCCAGCACATTTAACATTAAAAACAAAAAACAAAAATGGAAATCACACAAATCTCAAACAAATAACCGAACTTGTCGCGCTGCATTTTTTAGGGTCACAGTCACAACAAAACCAAAACACAACACTCAAAAAACATAAAAAAAAAACTTCTTAATGCAAATAATTATTGTATATGTTTAGGCAGGCATTCAGCATATGGGCAGAGCCTAGAATCGAATTAACGCCATGGGACGTCCGCCAGGGTTTTGGCCGCGTTGCGCTCTCACGAAATCCGGATCAAAAATCCATCTACATATTTTTTTTTCATTTGCAACTGCGAACGGGGTGGCGTCTGGGAAATCCGTTTTGCAAGCACCGGTCGATGTAGTTGCTGTTGTTTTTGTTGCAGCATATAAGTATAGTTGGTATGAAATCGGAAGAGTCGACCACAGCGGGTGGCACTTGAAAAAGAGGAAAAAAAAAACTTGAGCGCCGGGCGAGCAGAGCTCAAATACTGCAATCCCTCCGTGCGTTACAAATGCTCTCACGTTACAAAACGTGGCCAGCGATACTCATACCACCGATGTAGTATGCAGCAACCGGTGCATCAACAACAAGAACAACAATCAGAATCCCCTTCAAAACAACAACAGGAGCAGCAGCAGCGGCAGCACTAAAAGCAGCAGCCGCTGTTGCTGCCACACGTCGATTTACACTTCAACATATAGTACATACATACGCACTGTTTTGCACTCTGAACTCTGTGTGTCCTGCTCTCTGCGCTCTGTTTCCGCCTTTAAAAAGAGACGGACCCTATTCATGTTGTTTTTGGATGCCCGGTTTGGGTCGAGACCATCGAGCTATCCATGGAGTGGCCGCCGAGAGTGGCCCGAGTGGCAATGCCGTGTGCCACTTAGCCACGATTTCGATGTCTGCTATCAGCCAGGCCTGAGTTGAAACTTCCAACCACCATCACACCACTAACCAGACACAGCTAACCCAACAGCCCACTATCAGCACTCGAACTTATCTAGTTTCGTAATCAGAGGCCGAAAAACTTGACTTTTTACTGTTTTGAGAGCAACAATAAATAAGTTTAAGAAAAGTTAAACTAAAGAAAGCGAAGATTTAAATACACTTGCAGATAGAAAATTCCTGTTACCTTATTACATTTTCGATCTTTTTCAATGTCCTTCAAAAACATAATTATTATGCCATTGATTGATTATTTCAATTGTAAATCTTTTCGCAATAAGCTCAACACAAATTGACAAGAAACTTAAAACAAATTGAATAGCACTTTGCGCCGATATCTTAAGATTTGAATGGTTCCCAAAAACAAAGTTCACCGTCTAACATATATTTTTCAGCCAAGATTCAATTGCCAATAAATTCATATTACTTTAAGGGACTTTACTTTTGATTTTGATTTAATTGCATTTTTTTTTGATTCAGTTTACTGCAACAAATATTTCCAATAAAGCCTTTCAGCCTTAGGGGTATGGTGATTATATAAAAAGTATGGATATCTTTCTCTCCGTTGCGTTGCACATTACTTGACATAATTCAAACACCCTGTGAAAGGGTTTTAAGCAAAGGCTCACTCTCTCAGACTATAGTCGTGGCTATCAGGCAAAAATCTGCATCAGCGGCAGCTGCTGGTGCTGATGTTGCTGCTGATGCGGATACTGATGCTCACATGTGTTGTAGCCTCGCACGCTTCAAGTGGGCAACGCCTCCGAAACAAGTGCAGGACAACAACAACAAGAACAACAAAGCTGAACGACGCGGTTAGCCCAGGCAGTCAGCCGGGTTTTTGGGATCAGTTCAGTTTTTTGGCTCGGGTCGGGATTGATGTGCGCTATGTGGTGGGAAATAGTCGTCGCACTGCGGACGAGCCGGGTAGTACCGGGTAAAAGCCACAGCCACAGCCGCAGCCAGAAGCCAAAACAGCGACAGCAACAACAACAACACATCACAGAAATGACATTGAGGCTGCGGTTGAAGCTGGAAGCAGCCCAGTGTGTCCAGACTTCTTTGCATGTGTGTTTGTGTGTGTGTGTGAGAGAGTATCAGATTTCAAGCGCTCGAAAACATAATCATATATTAGGCGTTGTCACTTTGACATTTCGCCTGCTCTTTTACATGGCAATAATCATAATTCATTTTTCTCTCGCTCTCTCTTCCACTCGCCTCTTCATCGTTTGCCCGTTCCCCGTTGTAGTAGCAAAGGCGCAAAAAGGGGCGTGGCAGGTTGTTCGGTAAGGACAGGGCAGTGGGGAGTTGGGGGATGGATGCCTCTCGCTCTCTTACTTAAAACAAAGTGCCCACGAAATGAAGGCATCGCCTGGACCCGTTCTTGTATGTAGTTTTGTAGTCATGAAACAGTTTTATGAGTTTTGGTAGCCGGGGCACAGTGTCGCCGTCGCCGTCGCCGTTGTCTTTGCATGATGTTGATGCTGCCTTCATCCATGTTTAATATTATTTATGGGGCTTACGTCTTTGCGGCGGCACAAGGTACTATCTGCCACACAGTGAAAGATCGAGTGAGAGTCGAGCGGCTGCAACTGCGACTGCGACAGCGACAGCAACTGTGGCAGCTGTGAATGTAAATGTGACAAAAATCTCGGCGTCACATCCCAAATAATTTTCAACGAAATGCGCGAATGGGAAGTGAAAAGGGAGCCAAGACCAGAGAGTTGAAGCGCCTTGAGTGTATATTACATACATACATACATACAAACATAATACTATATTGTAAATATGATAAATTTATATGGAATTGTTTTAGTTTGTGTATTTAGCCAGTTTTGCCAGGCATTTTTCATTTTTATTTTTGCAAAGACAACGACAACGACAAAGACAAAATGTGAGAATGAGTCTGTTGAGCGAAGTTGAAGTGAAATGCGCCAATTATTTTGATTAATGTCAAAGAAATCGCGTGTCTCGAGCATTTGATGTTCCCCCCCTCCACCCCTTTTTTGTGCTGTCTTGGTGCTCCGGTGTCTGGAAAATGCCTATGCACCCGTACAGGGTCATCATTATTTGGCACGAAGCCTAAGAAACGAACAAACAAACGAATGAATTCCCCTCAATGATTATTACTGACTGATGCTGGTTATCTTTGATCTGTCATTTTGCGAAAGTGAAAACAGTAGCCAACGCTCCAAAGTGATGCCCGGACAGCCAGCGATGACTCTGGAGATGACAATGAGTGGGCGTTTTGTTAACCGCTTCATTGTGCTCTGCAGTCTAGACTCTTTTTAGAGATCTTGTTTGCCGCTGTCGATGATTGCACAGACAGTTCGGTAGCTCTAAGCTGTTTCCTGTCCCCTTCAAAACATGTTATTAGTAATAGCTGGGAGACCATAATTTTGTCTGGCCAAGGGAAAGATTATTGCCTACACACCTATACAAAAAACTGTATTATGACTTTCGATTTTTATTATCATCATGCCATATAATTGTGAACAGTTCAGTAACTTTTAAGTTCTGTACGTTGCGATGGAAGAAGCATTAGACCAATTTTATATAAATACTAAAAATAACTAAAAAGCATTTCAGTCTATACTATTTATCTTTAGAATATAAGCTAAAAGTCGGTTTACTCAATAATAGTGATTTAACACTCAAACAGCTTAAACTGGGGATTTACAAAGATGTGTTAAACCATATTTAGCTGTTTTCTTAAGGTATTCTAAAAAATCAGTTTTATATGTTTTATTATAAAATGTTGGTCAATATGTGAATGCAAGTTTCGAATGGTGAAAAATTTCACAGAAAATAACCGTTTGAAATTTTAAATACTGTAAAGAAAATCGCTTAACTGAAAACTTTTTTCTTAAAATCAGCTTCCAGTAATGATACCATCTTTGAATATATTCATGTTAAGGATAAACTGTTTAAGATAAATTTATCAGAAAAGAATTAAGAAAGCTACTTTCGGCACGTTGATAATTGTATAAACTTAAAAAACTTACTTGTTTATCCTATGATCTTCTTACTAATCTCATATTAGTATGGCATCTATAAAATTAAGTTGTCCGATCTTCAGTAGAAAGAGAACCCTGCCCAAAAATCCAGATCAATAGATAAAAAAAACTGAAAACCAGACTGACGGACATGGAAAACAGACTTCTAGACGGACATGGATATATCGACTCAGTTCGCGCTGTTGATTATGGGGTCGTGCGTGCTTTCTTATATGCGTGACACATTTTGCGACCAAATCATAATACAGACGAACTTCCATAAAACGAACTTTCGTGTAACGAGTTTTCTATACAACGAAGTCAGAATCCAGAACCCTGCAATTTGATTCAGTGGAAAACCCATTCTATATAACGAGAGATCCGTTATATGGAAGTTTGACTGTATTTTTTTTATAAATTTGTTGTCCTTATAAATACGATTATCATGTGTGAACACATTTATCACAAGTTATTCTTCTTGTATAAGAATAATAAAGTTGAATGTATAAAATAATATATTTCTCTGTTCACTCATTTTCATTAATTAATTGATCAATTGAATTTTAATAATAAATTTTACATTTATTCTTTGATTCTTCTTGCAGTTTTTTTGGTACTCGCCGCTGTTCCCGCTGCCTGGCCTCAATTAGCTCCAACGAGCTGGTGATGCGCGCCCGCAACCTGGTCTTTCATGTCAACTGCTTCTGCTGCACGGTCTGCCACACGCCGCTCACCAAGGGTGATCAGTATGGCATCATCGATGCGCTTATCTATTGCAGGTAAGTTTGACAAAATAAACCAAAAGCGTATATACTAATTGACATGTGACATGTTTCGTCTTTCTGTTGCAGAACACACTATAGCATAGCGAGAGAGGGAGATGCTGCCTCATCGAGCATGAGTGCCACATATCCGTATAGCACACAGTTTGGATCACCGCACAATGACTCATCGAGTCCGCAGTCAGATCCCAGTCGTAGTATTGTTCCTACGGGCATCTTTGTGCCCACATCGCATGTCATCACCGGATTGCCGCAGCCGGCGCGCCAAAAGGGGAGACCGCGCAAGCGCAAGCCGAAGGATATTGAGGCATTCACCGCGAATATAGGTAGGTTATAAATACCAATCTGGTCATAAAAAAAAAAAAAACAACGAAGAAGGAAAAGCTAAAGCAGCCACATGTTGTTTGCATCTTTATGGCCGGGTGGCTTAACCTTCTACGGACTGGCGCCAGAGCAGTGGATTTTTTTTTCTTTTTAATTTGATTTTTGTTTTATACGTTTGCGTCATAAAACTCTCGCAAAAGCTCTAAAAGTCAAGAGCACAAGGCATGTAAAAATGTTGTTTGTATTGCTTTGCTTGCAGATCTCAACACGGAATATGTGGACTTTGGGCGTGGCTCACATATGAGCGCCTCGTCGCGGACCAAGCGAATGCGTACTTCGTTCAAGCATCATCAGTTGCGCACCATGAAGTCCTATTTTGCAATCAATCATAATCCCGATGCCAAGGATCTGAAGCAATTGTCACAAAAAACGGGTTTACCAAAGAGAGTCCTGCAGGTAAGGATCAAATCGGATCAGATTAGATCACTGAAAAGTTCAGCACATAATTCGTTTGTTCTCGTTCAGGTTTGGTTTCAAAATGCACGAGCCAAGTGGCGTCGCATGATGATGAAACAGGATGGCAGCGGCATGCTGGAGAAAGGCGATGGCACTTTGGATCTGGATAGTATTTCGGTGCATAGTCCATCCTCGTTTATGATGGGCGGTGCAAATAGCACACCGCCACACAATCTCGACTAACCGCTGCTCCGGGAGCATCACAATGCCAACACCAACACAACCACAAACTCAAATAACAGAGCCACAGTCTCTGCCGCTGCCTCAGTCGCGGCCTACGCAATTGAGTTGCAACTGCTGCAGTCAAGTGGCAATGGACGCAACTCGCCGGCGCTGCTATCGTTGGCGGACCTGTTGAATGGCAGTGACGATTAGCTTGTACTTGAATATCAAAAAAAAAATACTCAAAACTCCACAGCGCGCCTAGAGAATGTTGTTAGACGAGAGAGCTGCCTCAGTGTAGTTGTAGTTGTAGCTGTTGCAATTAAGTATTTTTGTAGTTGCTTCTAGCCTCATTCATTGCCAGCACCTCAGACTACAGACTACAGACTTTACCTTGACTGTAATTGTGGAGTTTCAGAACTCTTGCGATGTTTTTTGTAGCAGCTTATCTATTTTTAGTGACAGAGATCGGATCCTACGCACCAAACCATCATCATCATCACCACCAACACCACCCCAAAAATGTTGTTTCTATTCCTAACGTTCATTTGTAAATATTGTACTAGAACCTCAGTAATTGCGCTTACCAGAATATTGTTAATACTTACATATATATATATATACTACATACAGATACATGCATACATGTACTATATCTAACAAACACTTTAAATAAACAAATCTAATATATATATATACATACATATATATATATATATATAAATTTAATATTTATTGCCCAAATTACATAGTTAGAGATGAATTTAGTTTAATAAACCGATCTATATGATACATATAAACCATACAGATATGTCGTAGTATTACGATAATTAACTTGCTTTGCAAAGAAACAAACATTAAACAAAACAAAAAAACAATTGCAAACGTTGCAGTCGGACGCAACCGACTGCAGTATACTCTGATACCAGTGCAACAACGTGTTGTAAGAAGTCAGCTTAAAGTGGGAGGATACGAGGGTAGCAGGGGTGGGTGCTGCGTTCAAAGATTGTTTGGTGCAAACGTCGCCTGCTTACTTCCACCAAATTTGGTGACTCTAGCTTTAAAACTGTCAAAATAACTAGGCGATACCGATTATACGGATGAAGTGAGCCTATAAAATTTTAATGAAGTTTTTGGGAGACTTCATACTATCTCAGCACCAAATTTTGTGGCTTTAGCTCATCAGCTCTTGAAAATATAGGCGTTTCCGATTTCAAATTGCGTCGAGCTTGGGGTAGAACAGGTTTTAAGGCTTTAAAGGTGTTGAAAAGGTTGCGTTTATACAGACGGTCAGCCGGACAGACACCATGTCGGACATTGCAATATACTCGGTATCAGAATATAATAATAAACAAGCATGACGAGATGATATATAAGATGATTCAAGTTATGATGAGCAATGAAAATTCAATTGAAGCTAAGTGAATAACAGAAAATTTGTACTTACAAATAGTTTAAACATAAGTCGTACCATAGAAGCCAAATAAAAATTATTTAAAAAAAAAAACAACATTCATCAATTGATTTTAATTTCATTGTGAGTAAAAACTAATAAAACTAGCTTCAACTAATTTTTTTGGTAAGTTTTTTGTTTAATAATTGAACGAGCTTTAAAGTCAACTGATCATTTTATTTAAGGCTCTTATGGTTCCATTCTTCAACTTTTGAGTAAGTCAGATTTCAATCCTGGATAAGCTTGTTTGAATATTTTCAAAACGAATTTCAAAATCCGTTCAATTGTGAAAATACTGTCAAACTTTCATATAACGAATCTCAAGTGAACAAGAAAAACTTCGTTATAGAGAAAATTCGTTATATAGAATGGTTTTTTGACTGAACCATATTGCAGGGTTCTGGTTTCTGTCTTCGTTGTATAGACATGTCGTTATACAGAAGTTCGTTGGTCATGATCCGGCGTAAATTATAATGGAGATATGTCAGACAAATAATTAAGGCATGAGCGTAGGTTTCAACTGCTGAAATTTAACGGGATTTAAGGTAACTTTGTCTTAGCCCATACAAATAAAATACGGTTTATTACAAATTGTCCATTTTAAGTGAAAAATAATTTATTACAAAAAACATCATTATAAATTAATTAAGAGTGAGATTGTGTGTTCCGTATGCGGATGTGTTTGTGTTTCTTGCAGTGTAAATTACAATTTTAATAAATCTCAATACATGCAGCTTGTCTGCCAAGAAAATATATGTTATATAAATAAGATCATTGCGTTGCATTTTAAAAACTTTGAATATGTAATACAAAAAATTTTCTTATTGTTTTGTTTTGTTTTAGTTATATTTTTGTTGGTGTTTATATATGTGTTGCACTTAAGTCGCTAATACAATTACACAAAAATTAATGTCTTTTATAAATGTTGCATTTTGTAAAAACAAAACGCTTGTAAAAAAAATTACAAACAATATTTATTTATGAATATATTTTTGTTTTGTTTTGGTGCACAGCAAAATGATTTAACGAGCAAACTACACGTATATAAGGCAAACCTTAAAAACAATTCACGACGAGCCTTGTGTTAACAATAATTACTTTATTTGTATGCATTTCGATTTGTTTGTTTGTTTTTGATTTTTTGTTGGATATTTGTATTGATTAGCAAAAGCCGATAATCTTGCTGCGGTTGCTTCTTAATGATGTTGCTGTTTATTGTTGTTGTTGCGACAACTTGTGACACGTTTCAACTTTCAATTGTTATGCAGTATTTAAAAGCTCCACACCGTGAGAATAATTATATATATCTTTTTTTAGTTGGGGACTAGTTAAATGGATTAATTCAACTAAGTTTTGTTTTTTTTATTTTGTTTTATGTTGATCTGTGCAGTGAGTTTATAATGTGTATTTTGAGTATATATGTGTATGTAAGTGAGTTAGTTTAACATATACATATAACTAGAGAGCATGTTTTCTTGCATTGCTTAGTGCGGCTAGGCGCAACCTGTGCGATTCAGCTGCTGTTCTTAACGGCAATGTTAACACTATCATTCACATCCCCATCCGCTTTAAAATCACCATCACAAGCTGTTCGATTTTTGGCAGCAGCGGCTAATGCCTCACGGCGCTGACGTTTAATTTCCAGCAACTGTTTTCGTTGCGCCTCGCGCTTCATTGCAGTCACCGAATTCGATGCGACTGTTTTGGTCGCACTGCAAGCTGTTTTTGTTTTCGGATTTCCAGTCTTTGCTGTTCTTGCTGTATTTGTTGTTGTAAGCTCAGCTTTAGTTGGTGGTGCCTCGACAATGCGCTAAAATAAAGAAATGCTGTGTTATAAAAAATACTGCTGTTATTAATATGCCAGTTGACTCACTTGCCAATCATTGCTTCTTAGTTGCTCAATGTCTGCAAAAATGGAATCTACCTGCGTCACCTGCAAATACACCATGTCCCAGAAGCCCTGCAAATCATCGATGGTTGTGGGGAATGCATCTTCCGGCGACCGATTCAAATTGTTGTGACATAGACCTGCGTTGTTAAGACGTTATACAAATCAGCATGCCAAACATTTCACAAGTTTTGTTAGTTTTACCCTCAAACTGTTTCATTTTCTGAGAGGCGAGCAGACGCGCCTTGCCTGAGGCCGAACGCAATAAGCCGAAAGTGTCCTCCGAGATATCAGGATTGTTCTGTAATAGTTGTTGAACATTATTTATTTAGATGGTCAATTAAATGTGTCTTTCGTTAAATGGTACTCACTGTCAAGGCATCAATATACTTTTCAGCTAACGCGGACAGCGCAAGCAGACGAACCTGTTCGCCTTTTAGTATTTTCAGAAAATAATTGCCATCCTTTGCAATGTCGCCAGCAGCAGGTCCATTTGTCTCAGAGGGACACATCATCTGCTGTGGATTTGATATCTTTGTGGCACCCAAATACTCTTCGGCGTGCACTGGTTCGTGATCAACAACATCAACGGTGCCATTGGTGGGTGGCAGCACCACCTCGGGGGCCGGCGAAAGGCGCGGCACATTCCGCTTAGGCGACACCGTTGGTAACTGTGCACGAAACTCGTGGGACAAATGCCGAAACACAGGCAAATCAATATCCCCATTGTGGGCTGTAGTCGTGGGTTGCTCCTCCTGCGGCCGTGCCGTGGAATTATTTTGTAATTTCTTTCGGAATTCACCGTAGTCCTTGCTGGGCGAGAGCTGTTTGAATTTGCGTGACAGCTCCGTGCTCTGTGGTGGTGTTTGCAGCTGATCGGGCTGCATCTGCTGATGCCGGCTAGTGATTGGCGACTGGCTGGAGCTGGAGCTGGAGTTATGCTTTTTGGGACTGTAGAAACCTTGGGCTAGAGCACCGGGTCCATAAAGACGCTCCACACGCTGCTGTATAAAGCTGCTGGTTGTTGTTGTTGCACCAAAAGATTTTGCAGCAGTGCTGCCATTGAAATAGTTATGATCACCATTCTCCAGATGACCGTTCTTGCTATTATTATTATTGTTGTTGTTGTTGTTTGTTTCGCTGGCAATCGTTGCATAATTGCTGGCCATAGCCGTTGCAGGCTGCTTAGTTAGTGGCATTGTGTGCAACACTGGCGCTGCCAGTGAATTGTTGCGCTTACAATACTGCAGACTGCTAGTCGAGGGGCGTATGGGCGAGACCTCGCGAGATTTGTTAATATCCTGACGTATCTTTGAGTCGTAGGTGGTCAAATTCGAGTAGCCGTTTACACAGCACGCTAAATTCAAATAGCTCGGTTTCTTCTCTACAGCATCCACAACGATAAGGCTGTTGACGTTTTTCGTATTCGCAGCCTGAGAGTCATTGACTGCGTCGCTTGCTGACGGTGACAGCACCATGCGCACCACGCCGCCCGTCCGCGGATCCAGATTGATGTGGGCGGTTGTTGTGCGCTGCGGTTGCAGCGGAGAGCGCAGAGTGCAACGCTCTCGAATATTTGCAGTAAATTCGCGCGTTATGTCCTTCACGGAGATTGGAGTTGGAAAGTTTAAGCTACCGCTGGTGTCTGCAAAAATTTAAATAAACATAAGTTTACTAAGAGTAACAACAAATGCAAATTAACACATAAAAACAAAACAATAAACACGAATTAACAAAAGAAATCGAAGCAAATAACCATAAATATTGTTCTTCAGTATGTCGCTGTTTAAATACTCTTGCAGACTTATAAGAAATGCTTGGTCTATTATGTTTTTGTGCCCTTGTCACACAACTGGGAATTTAAGTAACAATTATAAAGAAGAAAATCTTCTGTTCATAACAATTTTGATAAAAGCTTGCTGATATATTGAAGTATTAATGGTAAAACATTATTTCATTTCGTATATTTGTTTGACACGAGTAGCCTCAGACCTTAAAATCATTGCTCAAGCAGACAACTCAGCTTTTGTTCCTGACTATTGTGATATTATTTTTATTTATCCACCGAAATTGTATTGAAGTTGAGGTTAGGTGCGACGCTATTGTGCGTGTGTAGTGCGTGCATGTTTGTGTGTTGATTGGAATACCTGATATATCGGATGAATCGGCATCAACATCTAGTGAACAGCTGCCAATGGAATCCAAGCTGCGATCCATGGGAAGAACTTTTGGCTGCTAGAGACGAATTATTTAAAGATTTTTTGTGTGCACTTATGTATTAATTTATATGGATGCATTAAACAATAAAAAAATAAACAAAATTCAGTACAAACTAATCCGATAAATTGATAGTTGACTTCCGTAAAGCCAGGCTTTTAAAGCTTTCTGTTAATGTGCTCAAAACATACGCCCACTTCTGCACTTGGAACGGCATCCAAAAGAGAAATGCAATAATTTGTAATCATGGAAAGCAACAAAACAACAATTTATGTATGTATGTGTAAAATGCAAACAACTCAGCAGCAAATACCAAATGGGCGATGGCTTTATAATAATTTTGCCATTTATGCAAAGCGGAAACTATGGGTACAAGCGTTGCGGAAGGCGGAGGGAGGGGGGCAAAATCAGTCTGCAGATCAGTTTGTTAGCCCGGTTTGGACAGCACCAAGGCGACAAAAAATATCTGTGATTGAGCACGAGCGTGGAGAGTGGGAGCAGCTAGCGTTTTTGAACTTCGCGCTTTTGGAGATTGATTAATTTTTTCTTCTCTTTTGTCTTGTCCGTTTCTTACTTGCGCCATATTTTATGTTATTTTTGTTGTTGTTGCTGCTGCTTAGACGGCAGCTTAAAAGCTGGGAGCAGCTATAACGGCACCGATCTGACGTCTACATTTCCAGTTCCGCTTTGCTAACTTTCGCCGTTGTTTAACAGTGTTATTGTTGTAATGTGTTAATGTTGCCAGCCATCTTGAAAGCAACGCAGTTTGTTCTTTTTTCAACTTCTAATTCCCATAACATGAGAATACTTGGAACTAATTACACAAACAAATAATTGGCAGTAACAGCGCCCCAGCGGCAGATAACTCTGGCGCAACACTTACAACAACAACGGCAACAAAACGCCAACTATTTATAATCCGGGCACAGAAAGACACCAAAAGGGGAGCAAAAGCGAACACAAAATAAAAAAAAAATGGTATATCGGAACGACACGTTAAACGGCAAAAAGTCCCAGTCACAAAAAACATGATTATGTCGCTCGACGGCAGCGGCTGAGGCAGCAGCAGCAGCAGCTCGCTGGTATTTGGAGTCAACAGCCACAACCGCAGCGGCACGCAATATGTTCTATTTTAGTCGTTGAAACTTATTATAATGAGCTAACGAATCGCATTTACTGTGGCCGCCTAAATGTTTGACACAAAACGGCTAGGTCCTTTGAGTTGAATGTTGGAAATATGCATATTTATCAAAAATAATTTACTTATAGACAGACACACACTCAAACACACAGTGATTTACAAATGCAAACGGCACACACAAACACAAAGATGACAGCACTGCAGCTCACCAGCATACAACGAAAAAAAGAAACAGCACACGCACACATGTAGACATTAATTAATAAACAAGCTAGAACCACACACCTCCAGCTTTCCTTCGTGTATCAGTTGATGCTGTATTTTTAATTGTAGCAAATATCAGCTTTGTGACATTATTTTAATTGCAGTTAACTCGCGAATGTACTGAACGTTGCATCGTTTGCGTTTTTATCTTTAGAGTCTACTGCCGCAAGTGACGACCGATAAATTGTGGTGGACGCCCGATGAACCCATCTTTAAGTATGGCAGTTACCCAAGTATCGATGAACTGTCAAACGATACATCGTTTAGCGTACAAACTTATAAACAATTCAACCTGTGCGTTGTAAATAACTATTTAAGTTGTTAGCTTATAACAAATTAAAAACGTCTTCAGAATTGTTATTTAAATTTGTGTTAGAAACAGTGAAACACTTGATTTATAAAAAGCATGTCGGCATGCACTTGTTTACTTTTCGAACAAGTCTTCTCTCAGTAGGCTGATTTCTCTACATTCTCTACATCAATCTCACACTTACACATACAAACGTACCGTACGTTCAATGTTTATTCGCAAGTTTTCTTTCGCTCGCGTTCTGCATTCTCTACTCACTCCCACTTTAGAAGCCGCAAAGGGAAGACGTTTGAAAATCCGGTGCTATTCAATTAAGTCTGCAAAAATCGTTTATAATAAAGTTTATAAAATGGCCGAGCTACCTAATGAAATGAAGCAGCTATTCGAGTAAGTAAAATTCCACTATTTTTTGTTTTTGCCAATGTGCGTGCGTGTGAGATTTGTGATGTTTTTGGGATGACGATGGCACGATTTAATCACATTTGTATATATGTACTTATATATATGGATGTACATATCAAGTTATCTATCTTTGTACATATGTACGTAATGTATCCTGCTTATCTCCTTGTTGTTTATGGTTATTATTGCATTCATACTTGATAATGAGGGCGGCAACAGCTGACGCCGATAACAGTTTAAAAGGAAAAAATAATGAAAGCAAACGTTCACCGTTTTATTAAAATTGTGCTCTAACAAATTCCTTTCTTCATAACTACTATAAGAAAAGGCGAATGATAACACGTATTCATTCACTGTCTGATAAATTTGCATTTAACTTGGCGACAACGCCTTTTGAAAATGCATTAAAGAATCTCGCCGCCTGCAGGTTTCTTTGTCCAATCAGCAAAGACACAACGAGATAAACGAAGCAAATAGCAAAACGAACGAAAGTGTCGAAGTCTAAATACTCTTGAGGCAGCATTAAATAATAATCAATTTAGAAATTATAAATAAAAATGATTTATGGAAAATTTGTGTTCTATGTAAATAAATATTTGATTATCAAAACTCTTGAGCCAGTATCTATTGATACTAGATATGAAACATGCAATAAACAAACCTAACTCAGACATAGATGTTTTTAAAATTAATAATAATAATATTAAAAATTCTATTAAAACCTTAAAATTATTTTATTAAATTTATATACATGCAGCCGATCTTTGTATATTCATGATAAGCTTTAAAATTTCCTTTTAAAAATATGAATAATAAAAAAACATCTGAAAAGTAGAAATTAGATATTACAGAAATTAGAAAACTAAGAATTGTTAAGTATTAAATCCAAGGAGCTGTAAATTCTGATTAGCTACAGCTATTTGAACTAAGTTTATTTTGGACTTTGAACTTAGATACTATATAAAAGATCTGGATTGAAGATGTATAAATACAGTCGAACTTCTATGTAACGAAACTCAAGGGAACAAGAAAAAGTTTCGTTATAGAGAAATTTCGTTATATAAAATAGGTTTTTGACTGAATCAAATTGCAGGGTTCTGATATTTGAATTTCGTTATATGGAAGTTCGACTGTACTTAAAACAAAGGCTGTCTAGGATACTCTGTTTAATGCAAACCACAGTTTCTGATTAGATTGTGGCTTAAATTATATAATCGTAAATTTGACACCACAATGCCTAAAATAATTTTCTACTTGTAGGTTTGTGAATAGCAAGAAAACCGATTACATCGAGACCCTGAGAACCGCTGTGGCCATACAATCGGTATCCGCATGGCCGGACAAGCGGTGTGAGATTGACCGCATGGTCAACTGGACTGCGGATAAGCTAAAGGCACTTGGCACCGAAATCGAGCTGGTTGATTTGGGTCAACAGACGCTTCCCACTGGTGAAAAGTTGCGATTGCCTAAGGCACTGCTGGGCACACTGGGCAATGATAAGACCAAGAAGACCGTGCTGGTCTACGGTCACTTGGATGTGCAACCTGCCCTCAAAGAAGATGGCTGGGATACCAACCCCTTCGAGCTAACCGAAATCGATGGCAAGCTCTTTGGACGTGGTGCGAGCGATGACAAAGGACCCGTTCTGTGCTGGATTCATGCCATCGAGGCTTATCAGAAGTTGAATATTTCTCTGCCCTTGAATGTTAAGTTCGTCTTCGAGGGCATGGAGGAGAGCGGCAGCGAGGGCCTTGATGAGATGTTAATGGCACGCAAAAACGATTTCCTTGCTGATGTTGATTTCGTTTGCATCTCGGACAACTACTGGCTGGGCAAGAAGCGTCCCTGTCTCACGTACGGACTGCGTGGTCTGGCATACTTCCAGGTGGAGGTCGAGTGCGCTTCCAAAGATCTGCACAGTGGCGTCTTTGGCGGCACTGTGCATGAGGCCATGCCGGATTTGTGCTATGTGCTCAGCAACCTGGTCGACAAGGATACCAAAATCATGATACCAGGCGTAGATCGTGATGTGAGTACAGATTTCTTATACAATAATAGTTTAACAACTTAAAACGTTAACTTCCTCTCTATTTAGTAAATAAATTTGTATTTTAAAATACTTAAATATTCAGAATATTAAAAGCTATGCAATAGGTTTTTCGAATATTTAGGTTCAAACATATATTTATTTGATCACAATTAATAATACGAAGTCATAGAAATCCTTTTTCCCCATTGCATTTTTTGGTAAATTGTTTAGAAGAATATACTGTTGTTTCTACTACATAATTGTAAACTAGAAAAACCTATGAAATGGAAAAAAGTTATTGTTTTTAGATACCGCAGTATTTCAAAGTGCATTTATTACTAAGGCCTTGAATTTATTTATTTTCTCGCACAGGTTGCGCCACAATTGCCAAACGAGGAGGAAATCTACAAGAACATCGACTTTGAAGTGGCTGAATACAAGTTAGTTGCTTTAATCTAATCTCCAATCATAAATCACAGAGCCTAACACTCTTCTTTTTTATTAGGAAAGACGTTGGCGTTGAACACCTCCCTCACAATGGCAACAAGACACGTTTGCTGCAGGCCAGATGGCGTTATCCCAGTTTATCTATACATGGCATTGAAGGTGCGTTTTATGAGCCCGGCGCCAAGACTGTCATACCGAAGAAAGTCATTGGCAAATTCTCTATACGCCTGGTGCCCAATCAGGATCCCAAGCACATTGAGGCGTGCGTTGTCAAGTACATCAATGACAAGTGGGCTGAGCGTGGTTCACCCAACAAGATTAAGGTGAGCAAAACTTATATTTCGGAAGGTACTTTGATACATAATTGCTTTTTTTCCTCAATTTCCCTGCCAGGTGACAATGTTGTCCGCTGGCAAGCCCTGGACTGAGGATCCTAATCATCCGCACTATGAGGCCGCCAAGCGTGCCATCCGACATGTGTTCAATGTGGATCCCGATATGACTCGTGAAGGTGGTTCCATCCCAGTTACACTCACGCTGCAGGAGGCCACCGGCAAGAATGTGATTCTGGTGCCTGTCGGCGCCTGCGATGATGGCGCACATTCGCAGAACGAAAAGATTGATATCTACAACTATGTTGAAGGCGTATGTTATTTTTTGCCTTACAATACTATTTGCTGTTTTTATTAATTGGAACTCTTTTCCATTTGCAGACCAAATTGTTGGGCGCCTACTTGTACGAGGTTGGCAAGTTGTAAAACAATTCTACAGGGATCAAATCCAACTTTTTTACATCACGATGCAACATCACAAAACTAAAAAAATAAATTGTGCGCTTGTACGCATGGACAAATTCTAAACAATCAACATTACTATATTTTAACACATTTTGTATGCGCTCTATATATATTATCAAACAAGCGAATAAACATTAACAATTGCATTTATAAAGAAACGGCTCTTAATCTGTCCAGGAATCGCCGTATTTGTTCTTTTTGCCAGCGATTTGTTCGTTTGCTGGCGCCAAGGGACGCTGCGGCTGGTTTTGTTGTTGCTGCTGTTGGAGGGGCGCCTCGTAGGGCCTTGAGTAGGGGCTTTGTTGATGCTTTAAGTAATCCTCTCTATTCTTCTTGCGCAGATCCTCGTATGACTCGCCTGGCTTGGCTGGCTGCAATGGCAATTCCGCGTCTTCCATTGTGCTATGAGCTGTCCAAAGAAATGCAAAACAGGTTTTAAACCAAACTAAATTATAACTATATTAGTATATATAGTGAACGTACAATCTAAGTTGGGTCTGTAGATATCATCTAGACCAGATAGGTTTGGTCGCGAATCCGTGTCCAGATTAAGAGCTGTATTCCGCGATGGCTTGAATCCATCATCGGTGTACACATCCGCCGAGCTGGGCGTGAAAGGAGCCAATGTGAATGCACGACCCAGATTTTCGTCTGGTGTCATGCTACTCATGATGCCACCACCAGCCTGCCGGCGTTGTCTGAGTAGTTCACCCAGGTGTGAATTTGGCAAACGCATTATCTTTTCAGCGCATTTTTGTTGGTAACTGAACTTGCCCACAAAATAGCCCATGATGACGCCCAACACAACTTTGGGCACAGCTCCGTATTTACCATTGGCCTTCAGATAGCCGTTCTTCACGCCAAAATAAGCTAAAAGACCCAGACCGGTGCCAATGGGCAGCGAACGTTGGAAAAATGATTCCTGGTTGCATTCACGTAACGCTCTTAGCTCGTCTGCACTGAAATGGTAATCCGTCTGGAAGAGAATTGATAGGTGGTCACAGCAACGATTGCATTGGGTTGGGCTTTTGACTTACCAGCGGATGCTGATTTGGCTGTGCCGGTTTGTTTCCATCATTTAGTGAAAGATCCATTATTATTATTGAAATTAATGGCAAAATTCACGAAATTCCACCAAGCGTTTATCGCCGGCCACTGCAATTCTTGATAGCCTATCGATGTATCGATTCAGCACGACTTGCAGTTTGTCACATGAATATCGATTGCTCGAATATCGTATAGCTACGCGAACTATTACATACTTTTAGGCTACACATTTAATTCAATTTAAAATTTATCTTCTAAATATCTTTTGTCAAATAATAATATATTATAAAATTGATTACCGTGCACAAAGCCATTTTAAAATTTCTTGATTGCCCTATTTTTATTAAGTTTCTATTGCAATTATTGTGAATGCATATCTAAAGCTTAGCCAACATGCTTGTACGCATTTTTAATTGCATTTTGATTCACATGCATTGTTATATACCCTTTTTGCGAACAGATCAGCGATTGGCAAGCACATCAAAAAAATAAATCAATAAATGAAAGTCGGGTTACCAAAATTGGTCAAAACTGGTCAAAGTCAATGCAATGTCTAGATGTTGCCGACGCTGCCACCGTTGGCTGTCATGCAATAATCAGTTTCAGTCCCAGTCCCACTTGCAGTCGCAGTTATTGGACAATTGACAAAACTTGAGGCAGCACCTTCGCCTTGGCCTGCGCCTGTTTTCGCCTTTTTCGCTTATGTCTTTTTTTTTGTGGTACGCCTGTTGTACATGGATAATTTCTTGTGAAAAATCTCAGCTTCATGTTGACAATTTTGTTGTGTCGCATGAATTAAATTCAAAGCAAATAGGAACGCGGCCTGCAATAACAGCGCCAAATGCAGCAGTCGATTTTTGATTGAATCTGTGCGAATGTCTGGCATGCCAAGCAAAGCTCCTTGTTGGATCAAGCCCTCATAGACGTGTCATCTTGAACGAAAGCGAGTTTTAAGAGTTGAAGACAACCATGCATTTGACCTTGACCCAGCGGAAACGTCAACGTTAGTTGCATTGTAACGGTAAAAGCAGGTTTATTGCGTCGCTGCCTAAACTAATAGCCCATTCTAGTCAAACCGGCTGAAAGACCAACAAGCCATCTTCAGTTCTCTTGATTGTTTTTTTTGTCAGAACTCGACTCTTGGCTGCTGCCTTTATGCATTTATCTACTATGAGTGTTGTTATTGTATGTTTATGTGTTCTTGGCCTGATTACCATGTGCAGCTTTTTGTATTTTGGCTAACGATGTTTGTACAATGCCCGTTGATTAGCGACCACCTGCAAATCTCATTTGCATCCAATGACGGCTCATTGCGCTGCTGTATTAATCAAATGGTTAATAGCCAAATAAATTGCTAAATTGCCAAGGAAGGAGTCGCTCTTGAGCCTCTAGGAGATTTATTTATATGTTTGACATTGATAAATGCTGGCTTTTTAGCAGATTAAAGCTGACTGAAATATTGACTGTCACACCAATTGATTGACCAATTGATTAAGTGATGAACTGGTGACTTACGCAGAGACTGATTCAACAATTTGAATAAAAACAACAGAAAAAGGATCTTGTCAAAATCGAAATAGAAGCACGGAAGAATTCTTCAACCTAGAAGCGTTAAGTCAATCAGCAAACTCGATCTTCTTTATTCCTTAAAACCACCAAGATGAGACGACTTGACCAACATAATATTACACAATTAACTTGCATAGATTATGATGAAAATTATCATGTTGTTCCTATGGTGCCCGGGAAGATTTTCAAAATTTTCGAATCACTGGCGATTGGAAAAATGGAAAAGTGGTGCAAGTTTAACTGAAACAGCAGGAATGTGCTGCGCTGGTGGCAAGTAAAGCAGACTGAATTACATCCACCACCCCAACCATTTTCAGCGTTTATGTCAGGAGACAGAACCGAACCAAAGCATTTTATTTTTTTGGAAATAATATACGGAAGTAAAACTCTCTTTTTGGCTTAGGTTATGTTGTCATGGCAAAGTACGCAGCGTTTAGCTTGTGAGTTGATAAAAAGTTACCAAATCAATGCAAACTATGCTAAGAGCAACGAGCTATAAATATAAAACTTAAACAACTTAAGTTTAAAGCAATGTGCATAAAATATGCAAACTTTTACAACTCAATGTTTATTCTTGTCCAAGCCAGCAATCAACAATCAGTTCTTGTTCATTGACATTATTCTTTTAATAATATAATACACATACTAATAATATTTATAAAATCCGTAATAAAATTAAGGTTCTGTTTTTAACTGAAAAGTACAAAAAGACAGCGTAAGGAAATAAGTTTCAGAAATTATAAAACAAATTAAGCTCTTTAAGAAAGTCTAGAGATGAAGCCTTTTGGTGGGTTTGTTTCAATTAAAAGATGTCAAAACGTGATCGACTTTAGATCTAATTTCGATTTTTGTCTTCGATTTCATCTTTTCTGTTACTTAATAGTACTTTTTTAAATAAATAACTCAGCTATAGGTCTAAAATGAGTCACTTTTTGTGGTTGGTTATTATCCAACTTTGTGCATATTTTGTGTTAACGAACCCAATCCATTCTAGGAATTGGGCTCAGTTGACAGCGCCCCAAAAAAAGTGAAACTACAGTTATCTATCGTTTATATATATTTTCATACTTATTACTTGTACATGCTATCATCATGACAATTTGGTAAGACGAGACATCAAAACGCAGCAAACGATAACTGTAATTGGGCCCTAAGAAAAGGGTGCCATACCCTAAATGGGGATCACGTCGCGGATAGATCATAATTCCAAAGTGATTCGCCTGATTCGTCTGACCAAAGGCAGAGGTATGGCATTGTTTGTATGAACATGCATTTATAGAATAACACGTAGCAACAATTAATGTTTCCATTTCAAATTTCTTCATTCGTTTCTTTGATTCAACAAAGCAAAAGCAGTTGTGAATTACATACACCAAAATGTCCAACGGGCAATGAGGCGGAACGGCGCATGTCGCGATGTAAAATCTTCGTTTTGGCGCTTACCATTTTCAAAAAGTAATAGGTCTCTCGTCGCTTTAGCTCGACTAGAAGATAACCTGTACACTTGACTTAACGCGTACAGTTGTCAAATGTTGAGAATGTCTCCCTTTGCTACTGCATCTTCGATATCTCCGGTGTTTCTTAACTGATTTCGATCACAACGTCACAGATGACATAGTTATATCGGAAACAGAAAGAGTTTTCGATTATTTAAAGCAAACGCGTTCTACCTTTTACGGTATAGAGGAACTTATATTGCAAATCTGATGGATGGACAGACGAATGCTGATCAAGAGTATATACATATATATATATACTTTATGGGGTAGCAGATGCTTCCTTCTGCCTGTTACACACATTTTCGAAAAATCATTATACCCTTTTCAAGCAATTCGTGGGTTGAAGGTAAAAGAATTTGAGTTTCCGGCATGGGCTCCGATGCAATTTGTTATGAAACATTGGGCTGGTGGGATTGACGGTTAATTGTAAGTTTCCGGTTCAATGCAAACTCATTTGTCTAACTGCAGTTGCTTCAGCCAAACTCTGTCAGTCAGTCAATCAGCCAGTAAGTCAGTCAGTCAGTGAGTCAATGAAACGCAAATGAAAATGAAAACCGGGAGAGTCAATGAAATTTGTCGCTATTTAGGTTAAACGCCTAGCCGAGAAATGCGGAAATCCACAGTGCAAAAAAAAATAAACCAGACAGACTGAAAAATATATGTGGATAAAACTCATCTTGCAACTAATGAGATCTCATTTTTTAATAAGCACAAAACAAATGGGGAATAAGTCGAGAAAATTGTGTTTTTTGCAAACTAAGCTTTATTTTTCTTCTTTCGTTTGGCATTTGATTAAAATTGACAATGCATGAAGACAAACGGTTAACTGATATCATATCGGGTAACAACATCAATATTGACCGAAAATTAAATTTAATCACCTTTGTCAAATTTTTCAAAGCGAAATAAGTATCACAAGAGAGATAGTCATGCGCTTTGTTAGATAGATTGAGTAAGCAATGCGGCACAGGTTGGGTTGCTTAATTTATATAGTAAGAATACATATATTGATTTATAAAGAAAAACTCATAATTGTCAGCCAGATGTACTTGAAGTATTGTGGAATTGCAAATGATACTATTTTGCAATGTATACCGACTCCTTAGAAAATGATTGTTAAATTGTACATCTGCGACAATACATATTAACGAGTTTGCCATTGCATAACGCAATCAGTATATGACTGAAAAGGTGCAGTGATTATATATATTATCGATAGTTGAAAGAAGTTTGTGGTGTCCAAAGTGATAAATTTATTTGTCAGCTTGCTTTCGCTAATGGCATTAATAAATATCATGACTATCTAATCGAAAAGTATAACACAGAAGCCAAGTCAACCAATTCCGCACTGAGAAAGTAGAAAAAATACTTTTCCGACCTTGAAATATGATTATTAGAAAGAAAATAAACGCAAAATTTGTTTATAATATCTATAATATTGCTGATGTGTGTTTGCAACTCGAATCTAATTTTAAAATTCAATTCGATACGTTAATAAAATAAGCTATTTAATTAATAAAATGTTAACAGAAAAGTAGTATACAATTTGTAGTAGCTCGACTGTTTGTGTTTATCAACTGTATTCCATTTCTTAGTTATTATGTATTTGTTGACCGAGCACAAACTGTTTGCATTGTCTCTTACGCAAGTTTCCAAGTATACCTCTGATATACTATCACATATGAATATACCATATAATATATAAAAACTTACAGGCATAAAAACAATCGGTCGTTACAATGACACATGAACGTGTTCTATTTGAGAGTGTACTTCATTTCAGTAAACATTCGATTCTTTAATACTATCAACCGACTTGTTCAGTGCATCAATATGACGACATAAGGTTAATACTTATACGCATACATACATTCATACATCTCATATTGTATGTGGTGTTAGAAATCAGCAAACATTCTAATATGATCTTAATTCAACGCTCTCTGACGTCAGTTCAGTTCAAGGTTAGTCTGATTTGCAATTAAAATTTTTGCTTTTCTCAAACCGAAAAAAATTGAGAAACTGACCTTCTTCAGCTATGATAACATACCGGTTTTTGCCAGCATTTTGAATACTTCCGATACAATTGACGTATCTGCAGGGCAGGTGAGGCGTTTTTTCCGTCTTTGCAATAAATATTTAACCTCATCACATTAAATGGATTGGTCAATGCTTTAAAAAATAAGAAGTAGGCAAATATTAAGTTTTCAATAAAAAAAAATTTATATTTTTACATAAATTACTTGCAACTAAAGTGGCGATGATCGCAAGTAAGCTAGTATTATTCTAAAATTGAGTTTTTTCTTAAAACCATTAATGTAGATGAATTCAAAATAATATAATAAAATAGATAGATAGAATTAATATGCAATTAAAACCCCAATCCTATAACATGTTAGTAGTTACTCAGAAAACCAGAAATGTAAAACACAGAGAGAAACGAGTAAATTTTGTAAAATTATATTAACCAATTTTTTTTTGTATTCTAGAGTATATTATAGCCTAGCACAAATGTATTTAACTTGAAATCATTCAAGGTTAAAGGCAAATAAATGCGATGCCTCTTGCTGTCTCTGTATAGCATATTGTATGATTAAAGAAAGACGAATATTTTAAAAATGAGATAAGCCTTTTTCGTACCGCCAGACTATATAAAATTATGTAGACGCTTTAAATTTAAAATCTTTTTAATTAAAGTCTAAGCAAGTTAGTTTGCAAATGACAAGTGCCTTAAAAACAGCGTCGAAAATATGCACAAATATTGTAGATACAAAGAGAGTTGTCATCAGTTTGTTATGACTGAAAGTTATGGAATGGATTTTTGTGGTTCTAAGTTTTGGCGCGGTGATATCATTGAGTATACACTGAGTAAAACAAATATAACTGGCTCAGTCTCAGTCATGAAATGGCGATAAGATAAATTAAAGCTCAAATATTTAACATTGGTATTAACACAAGTTTTGCCACTCAGTTCTACCTCTGCAGATTGGATTCTAACCATATATTTTGCTCAATATTCGATACAAATAACTGTTCTAGCTATGTATGATATGAATGCGTGCTTTGAACAATGAGAGAACTGACAGTGACCGTTAACTTTGACCCAGAAACCCACTAAAACGTAAACAAAGCCACCCACGCAGCACATGAATACAGTTTTGGATTTTTTGGCTGCTGTTTTATATTCTCAGACAATAAGCTTAACTTAAGCTAAGCAATATGAGCACGCAATTTCAATTGCATAGTCCATATTGCAACTACATGGACGAATTGAGTAAATTTGTGTATTTTCAGCGAGATTGAACATCGATAAGATATGAATAAGGGTGTTGGCGTCAACTAAGCGATCCATATTTTTGCTGGGTGTGAGCAAAGTTGCAGAGTTCTACCAGCCCAAAAAACTGGAAAAATCAATTGCCGATAACTTTGTAACAAAAAGCTTATTTAATCTCTCGTTATTGATAACACACGACGAGCTTTTTAAAAGAAAATACAAACATACACACAATTAACGTGCTCACACCTTGGCGAATTCAATAAACCGACAGAGCATTGTGAATGGGTATTGACTCAAACTCGCAATTTCATAACTTCACGCATTCTTTATGCCTACTGTCCACGTGTTCCACTAAGGCGTAGAGCACACCGGTAATAGTAGTTAGGCAGAGTTTATGCGCTCAACGAGCGAACGATCAACATTTTCGCTCAGCGAATCTCACTTCATCTCCAGCTCGCTTTGTATGCTTGAGCAGTAGCTCTGTGTGCTCTCTGCCGCTCTGCCGGTGTACGTGCGCTCCCAACAGTAAGAAGTGGTATTTATTTATATGTGTGTGAAACGGTGTTGAAGTTTCAGTTCGGTGTGCTCAGTGACGCTTTGTGCAAAGGTTTTATTTAGCATTGCGTTTATTCGGCGTAAAGCTTTCTCATCGAACGGTCGTGTGTGTCTCCGCTTCGATTCGCTAGTTAGTTTCGGCGCGATTCGCAGCTGCGATAGTCAACTCGGTGCCCAAGTGTACAGATCTCTTTATACACATATATACACATTTTCGGCTTCGATCGTGCCGCTCCGCAAAAGCCCGTGGAGTGCGTATGCAAAGCAAGCAGTGTATCAAAGCCGAGTGAGAGGCACAACCCCCGAATTCCCACCCAAACCGATTCGTGATCATTTGTCTGTCGCTCTGTGTTTTCTAGGTAATTAAAAATAAAACAAAATAATATACAAGTTTTTGAAAATGTGCGAACAACTTGTAAATTAAACTTATACTATATACCAAAATCAAAGACAGACAGCAACAAACATTGAGCAATTTATGGCACTGCAGTTACGTATTTTGCTTGTTCTTTTCTTTATTGCCATCTCACTGTCTCTGTTTGTGTGTGTGTGTGAGTTTTTGTGTGTTTGGTGCTCGCTTTTACTCAACGCTTTTGTCGGTGACATTTTTCTCGGCTGCTGTTTGCGGCATTTCGCGCTCGCCTCTTTCAGACTCGTTTTCGAAATTCTTTTTGTTGTATCTTTTATGTGAAATTTTTTTTACGCCGAAACCTAAAATTGAAGGCGAACGCCGCCGACAGTCTCAGTCGCGCAGGCAGCCAGGTCGAAAGATCTTCAAATGTGAAGATCGACAACGCGTTGAAGGACTTTTTGAGAAATACACACGAAAGAAAGAAGAAGACAATTGATATTGAAATTGTGCCGGTGCAAAGACAAAAACACGTGACATATGTTTAATAAATACATTTAATACAGCTACAGAGATACAAATCTATCTTTAGATACAACAAGAAAGTGTGCAAAACTGTTGAAAAATTGCTTAATATTTTGTGTGTGTGCTGTGAGTAAAACCAAAAGAAAGCAAAGCCAAGTCTACAAAACCTAAAACCTTATCTAAGATCAAGGCCTTGTGCCTTTGACTTTGTGCTGTGATAAGGCAAAAAAAAAAATCGCGTGAATTTGTGTGTGTAAGAACAACTTTGTGCTATAATTTAATCGGTTCAGACTTATAGCGTATGATTAATGTAAATAAAAACCAAAACCAAAAAAAAAAAAAACACAAAATCATTCAGTGCAAATTGCAATCGTTTTCTTTTCTTAGGTATTATTTCATTTGAGCTTTATTTTTGCGGTTGGCGGTGATCTGTGGCCAAACTTGACCCTGTTTCTCAACCAGCACAGTTGCAATACATCGTTATATAATTGCCAAAAGCCACGAAACAGACGAACTGACAAACAGATGAGACAAGGGGTGAGATACGAGACGAGTAAACCTTAATAAAAAGTGGTTACTTTAACCCCCCTGGTCAAAGCAGGCACTTAAAATTACTTAAGCGCTGCAATAACTACATAAACCGAAATATAATTAAAACACAAAAAATTACAACTTTTTGCCCAGCGATCTTGTAGCAATTGCAAAACAAAGCTAAAAAAAAACATTGTGAAAATTTACGTACATGTGAAATCTTGGAAAGATAGCAACGTGATTTTAAGTACCCTTTGAATGCACTCGCACTCATTCACAAGCACACTAACAAACACTCGAATACTCATTCATTCAAAACCACACAACTTGGAGCTGATTTTAACATAAAAAAACACACATTTATTTATCTTTGCATCTGTTTGTTATGTGTGGCATAAACATTGGCCACCAATGCCCCAAACCCTTAACCGAAAAACCTAACTTAACTTATTACAAATACATTTATCAGTTATACTTGATGGAGTATTAAAAAAGCATTCTAGTATTCAACCGATACCATTCGAATACTTTATTTTATTTGTTTGTTTAGACTGTAAATCAAGTTCATGCAGCGCTGATAACAAAAAAAAAAAAAGCCCATTGCGTTTCTTTTATTATGAATGTCGAAAGAATCATTTTACCGCAGCAATATAGGCTAGTGAAGTAACAACTAGCATTGAAACCGATTGAGTACATTCGAACATTCGAAGCGAGATAAAAAGAGAACATATCTTACACAAACATGAGGTGGGCGATTGGCGGAAATTACGCAACAGTTGTCGATGTCTGCAACATGCAAACACATGTATGTGTAAATATATCCCCATAAATATGTTTGTGTCTGCGTGTGAAACAAAGTTTCGATACTCCTACTCGCCCCTCAGACAGGTGCTAATTTGTGGCGCATAATTCACAGAAATGTGCAAGTGCGCGTTCAAGTTACAACCAAAAGTTTTTTACGGCCCATAACTCAGCGAACTCAGCCAGCTAAAATACTATATAAATCCATCCATACATATTTTTTACTAACTCTGCTCTACTACAAACAATATCGATGGCGTCTTATCTTTCCATATGATATATGGGCTATTTTTACGCAACTTGCAAATTGCTACGAAACGAAAACCACTTCCGCTGAATTATCGATTCCTAGGCCAAGTGCATATATGTTACTGGTTACCAAGTCACTTTAAAAAAGTTTAAATAGATCAAAAGTTGCGTATCAAGTGGAGTTTTGTTAATTGAAAAATTTTTTAGTCACGACGTGATCCATAAAAGGGGTTTTATTTTATTTTCGATTAATTGAGTTTTCAACGCTTTTTTTTTTTAATATTTAACAAGTTACGAGTATATATATTAATGAACATTTTGTATGCTTTGATGATTCGATGTGAAAATTTCTAAAAAAAGTTTTTAAACTTATGAGACAATTCTTTCGGAAGTTTGGCATCTGACAAATGTACATATATCATGTGTATTTATTTGTTCATATATCAAATACTAAACCATTAAAGTAATTGCTTATTTAAAATGCTAAATTTACCGCATCAGCCAATTTCATCGGCGTCAAGAGTCTGGAGTTTTAAGTATCCAGAGTCATTTGTTAGTGTTTTGTTGCGTCTCCGCAATCGGAGCGTTTTGCAAACAAATTCAATATCGTTGAAGTTGCTTTCCACAAACACACACATAATATTGTGTAAACGCATGTTGCATGTTGTTGTATTGTTGTTGTTGTAGTGCATTTGGGCGTTATGTCAACCTTGCCCCCAATAGATAGAACTTCGCTGTGGTTTCTGGGATGAGCATTAAAATGATTTTACGCCACATACTTTATGTTTCGATAAAGAACCAACACGCACTTATCAGCGCGCAATCAAAACAAATGCAATGAAAGCTATTTCCTCATAACAACAAAAACATCTAGAAAAATCCCATTATATTAATGCTTCAGCTTCAGATAGATGTTTATGCGACTGTCTAGTGCATTTTGTTATTTCTTTTGGTGTTTTTTTTTTGTTTTGGGCACAAAACAAATCCAGGGCTTAGCGCCAAGTGCACATGACTGTGGATATCGCTGCAGAGTTGCCAGGCGTATCTATAATTAGCAATCGTCAAGCGCTTCCCCAATACGATAAGATAAGCACTGTCACCCAGCCGCCATCTTTGATAGTGAAAAACAAGCAAAAACGGCAAACAAGCAAGATAGATACCCCTTAAACAGGAGACAAGTAAACTCAACTATATTTTGATTTCCGAAAAAAAAAACAATATTCAATTCAATAAAATAAAACAAAAATTATTTTATATATCATATTTCAACTTCCTTTAGAGAACATTTTTGGTTGTGCAACAATGTTGTATTTTCCTATTTATGAAGAGTATATTCTTATATAACATCGAGCCAAACAAACAGTCTGGAAACATAAAAGCAAAAAAACTATCTTCTAAGTATTTGTGTAACTTTTATATTCTTCTGGAAAATATTACTTTTGCCAAACGTGGCGAGCTTTTGTAAACAAATGCAAAATTTGTCTGCCCATTGTTATAGTTATTCTTTGAATTGGAGTGTTTAGGGACGGCTAGTTTACATCTGGAAAACAGGTGGAATTTAACAATTCGGACAAAAATGTTGAGCACATGTTGGCGCTTTGCTGTTTAATATTTGTTACACTTGATTAGTTCATCAATGAAAAATATATTTGCATACGGTTATTTATAGCCCACGCCAAACAATTTGGTCAATTGGCCAAAGGCAAATCAAAGGCACAAACACGAGAAAAACATAAATGAGGCTGGTCTTTCGTTTTCGTCTATTTTGTATTGTTTTTTATTAAACGGCATCAAATGTTGATCGTTGCGACCTCGTCTGGGATTACGACTGCGTTGGCTGCAGTCGCTGATAGTGAAACGAGCGCTTTGACGGATCGATTGCATGGGTTGGTTGTCATAGTAATCCATGGCGTATGAGTAATATAAAGGCAGTTCGCCAGCAGCTCATGATGGAACGAATAAGGTGGGCTCATTTTTGGCAGCTGGGTACCAACTGATCAAACGTATGAATGCGAAAATGAAAGCAAATTTGTTTGCTCTCTTGTCACTGAACTGTGTGATGCGACAGATTACTGTTTTGTATCTCTGAGCACTAAAAACAGCTCGGGAACTGGGCTCACTGGTACCCCAAATAGAGTTGGCTGTCAAAACCGAGTACACCTTAAGAATTTTACCATGTCGGCTTGCTATTTGATTCTCTCATTCTCTCCCCCAATGCGTTACGTGATAGTATTTTTGGCACGTCCGACGCATATTCATCAGCGGTTAGACAAGCGTATAAACAAATTCGCTTGACACTCTTTTTAAATGACCCTCTCTTGTGCGGCAAATGCAACCGAAGCATTATGGCAGCTCATTAGACCGGTGATTTGTATGGGAAATACAATGTGTGGTGTTCCACGATTTGTATTGTCTGAGACCACGCTCTATTATATATATGTATTCATTTGACAAGGGAGGCAAAAGCGGCAATCAACAAAAAGTAAAAGAACTAGTAAGAATTTTTTAGTTGAGAAAGCTTAAGTAAAAGACCTCAGAAAACCTTTGAATACTCGATATCTTTGGTATTTCATTTCGGATTTTGATAAAACTTCAAAGATTTTTGTGTAGTTTCTAAAACAATTTTCAAATTTTCGATTTTAACGCTATCTATTACTTATATATTGGAATCCAGAAAAGTTATCCGTAAATTAAAACTTGTTCTGCTTATGCTATAAAAGAGTTTATATTCCAAATCAGAAGCTTTTAGCTTTTATAGATTCTTCGATCAGACGAATGGACTACTGATAAAGAACCAGAATATATTTACATTTTGGGGTTGAAGAGGCTTCCTTATGCCTGTTAAATACTTTTGCACAAAACCATTTTACCCTTTTTTATAAGCAAAAGCGCTTGATAGTTGTAGTAGCTTGATCGACTGATAAAGTAATGAAATTTTGCTCTTGCAGATGTTATGGAACTTATTTGGAGTAAAATAAGATTTATTTTTGTGTTTAGTTGATTGAAACTGAAGCTTTTAAGCATTTTTCACAGTTTAAACAAACCAAAGATCTTTCTTTTAATAATATGCTTAGCATATAGATACTTTCACTCATTCGTAACTATCTTTGTTTTGGCTAAAACTTTTACACGTCATTGCCAAAAGTGATTGCCAGCTATGGAAATTTGCAAATGGCTTAAATTTATAATAACGAAAGGCAGCTGCAGCAGTCATAGCTCAGCCTCAACAGCAATGACAAAAAAAAATATTTAAAATTGAATTAGGAGACTTGCAATTAAGCGCTAATTATACACAATTAAAATCAAAGTCAACAACAGACGTTTTAGCAGCTAACAGCAGCAGTTTGAATAAACATTCGAAAATCACGAAATACATGCGTATATATCTCTGATTATAGTTATAATAGAAAATGTTATTTCTAGTTGTACAAATGAAACTCACATGATTTTATTTTGTGTAAATTTTTTGGCATTTATTTCCAGCTCTGGATCGGATCGCTGACCATTTATGTCTTATAAAAGGTAATTAGCACGCACATTAGCATGCCGTAAATCGCAAAATAGCAAAAAATAACCTTAACGAAACAAAAAAAACAACACGAATTTGTTCCTCCAAATTGAGCTGTAGCATTGGCCATATCCCACATTCGCTAAAAGCACAGATCTCCCAATTTAGTGGCGACTCCATCGATTGAAAACGGCTCAGACACAGCCAACAACAATAACAACAACAAAAACTGCAACATCATCATGATAATGGGGAAACCAGTTTGGTAAAAAACCAGACAGCGAAATTGCACTTGGTATTGCCACTGCCATTGCTTTTGTTATTCCGCCCGCATTTAACCCACTCTCTTCTCGTCGCTCCTTGGCCAAGTAGCAATCGCGGCTAACGCCGGCCGCAGACCGGCAAACTTTGTTTTAAAGCCCAAGCAACAAGTGGTCATAACTGTCAAATGCCTCTATCTCTATCTCTGCTGCCTCTACGTTCGACAGCCACTGCCAATAGCCAACGGCAAGTGGGCCACTTTTATGGCCAAGCCAACAGTCGTGCGTGCTCTTAACGTGTCAACTGTCAAGTGTGGCAACCAAAAAGGAGCCTTAACATAGCAGCCACAGCATCTGATCATGCGATCTTCTTCTTCGCTATTGTACACATCGACAGATACAGATACAGACTACATACGATATATATTTATGCATACTTTATTAAACTGCTACCAAAAACCTTACCGCAAGCTAATTTGTCCATACTCCTGTCGTCTCTGCTCTGTTATTTTTGTTGTTGCATTCTGGTTGCTTGTTAAAGGGCTTGTCTTCTGGCTTGCTGGCCTGGCCTGGCCCTCTTCTTCTGTGCTATAACATTGACCAGCCTAGCCGTTTATTTTTTGCTTCGTCACGTGGTGCTTAACTACACTGTGCTACACAATGTCCATAAACATATATCTAACAAATGCGAATATCTTGAAACTAGTTTAACTTGAGTTCTGTTTTTTTTGGCCTTAAATAGAATTGAACTTGAAATTATGTTACTACCGTTTATAGAACTATTTCTAACAACCATACTACAACTCATATTTTCAAAGCAAATATTCGATTTTACTTTTTCATTCATAACGTGTTAAGAATATTTCTTGCTATTCTTGTACAATTTTTCAGTCGCGTAGTGTAAATATAGCTGTCTTCAGCACAAATATCTATGCATGTAGTCATTCACCTTGTTTGTGCATGTGAATATACATAGCTATGCAACTTACAGACAGGCAGAGGGAAAGAGAGACACGAGTCCAGTCGATACACATTGGCAGGTGCAATTGGCGAATAATTTCACGCTGCAGTTGGATTATTTATCGCATGTTGTAAAAGTTTATTGATGGCCACAAATTGTTTGGCTGCTGTTCAGTTCAAAACGATTGAATATTGAAATCGAAATTAAAACGAAACTGAAATCAAAACGCTTGAATTTTAATGCTGGGCAATAAATGCATTTTATCATTTCTGGAATTCTGAAATTATTTTGTCTAGCAACACGCAAATATATTTCATTAAATAGCTACTACGAGACCGTTCGTATTAATCGGAAGTATTAATGATGGACCATGACAAGGTCTTTAGCTTAGTAACTGCTATAAATAGCAACAGTTACGCAATAGATCAAATAAACTCTGAACTTTTGGTCTTCTCGCTTTTTTGAAACGGAGAAACCCCTACGCAAAGTTAAGTTTTTGTTTAATATTTTGGTGCGAATTAAATTTAGTTGTCACCCAAACGATTCATTCTACAACTTGGAAATTCCCGGAAAGTTAGCAGTTTTTGTTCTTTGTTCGTCAATTAACGCAACCGCAGTTAGTAATTAAGCTTAACTGCTGATATAAATGTTTAATGTATTGCACTATCTGTATCTGTTTCTGATGATGTATATATATATATGTATATGCTTCTCTATATCTCGTTTGTTAGGTTAGTAATTATGGATGTGTGAATTGAGTCTGGTTTGAAAACTTGTTGAAAAGTTAAACAATTATAAAGCATTGATTAACTGGCGACTTGTGGCCCGTAAGTCTGATTAAATTAACGTGCTTCTAATTATAAACGGGCGGCAAAAAAAGTTCAATGAAATGTCAATTTGATCAGTGCCAGCGCTTCCTTCAAAGCGTCATTGGCATACAGAATGACATTACTGGATGCTGAATGCTGTTTAAACACTTCAACAGATACTTTAATAGTTTTATAATAGATAACATGGCATTGCTGCTAATTGTTACCTAATTGTAATTGCAATCAATCTGTACACAATCATATCTATAACTTCTCTTGAACTGTAGCATATGATTATCAGCTTAACAACTACATAGTTACAGGCACGTTTTACTCCTTTAATGTGAAGGCCACAAAGAGACTTTATGATAGTAAAGTCAAAGATCAGATCACATAATCAAATTACTGCTGGATGATGTTATGAACAGTTAAAACTCTTTAAGTGTTCCATGCATATTTTTATTCAACAAATATCAGACTAAAGATATATGATATGATGACTAGCTGTTGTTATATGAACTGCTTGGATCACTTTAGATTTTTTTTAATCCCCCATTTGAAATTGTCGGCCACACACAATAGGGAACTTAGGGAGATGGTTACGAAACGACAAAGTGCAGCCGAATGAATGGTTGGCGCCCAATTGAAAAGTGTCTACAAAGTGCAATCCCATTTGGCACTAATCAACGTTCACTTGTCTACGACTAAATCATCATCATCATCGTCATCATCATAATGATCAGCATCATCTGTGCATGCAAATGTATCTATGCCAATGACATTGAGATACTACGTTGGCGTCGTTGTCAACGCCACAAAATTTGGCGTAGGTGTTCGTTTCGGCTGTTCAAATTTGCACACAGCCTCTTTCAGACAGTCAGACAGACTGACGTGGCTATAACCGGACTGAATCTGTTGGTCAAAACTGAATTAATAAGATATAATCAGAGTATTTATACACACAGAAAAATCCACTTACCAGAAAATCAAAATTCTTGAGTTGAAGTGTAAATTATACGATTTACATTGCTTTTTCTTTATGTGTATTGTTTGTTGTAACTGGTGTCACTGGTGCCTTTCTCTTGTTGTTTTGTCAGTTTTAAGTCTGCTCTGATGCCTATTTATATAATATAGTATTTGAAGCAAGCTAAATGTGCGGTTCATTAGGATATTTTTATGGGTTTGCTTTTGTTATAATTTCATCGTATTTTAAGTGCACTTAATTTGTAGAAACAAATAAGAATTGAATATTTGCTTTTAGCACATGATGAAATGTTTGCAATTCTTAAGATATTTTAGTTTGTTTTTGTGCAAGAGGCAAAATTGCATTTTACAGTAGGTTTTTTAAAGTATGCAGACGACAAAAGTCTCATTTAATTTAAATCAACATTTGATTAATTTTTGGTATTAGTGAAACAAACAAGGATTGGAGCACAAATAATCTGTATATGAAAACTCGGCCATGTAATATATTCTGTAAGATGGGTTGCTATTTGTAACTTGGAGCGATTATGAATCAAGTCTTTGATATATTTTCATATACAATCGCAAAACTAAAATTCAATAGCTGTGTTATTCCACTGCGTATGTAAATAAAAAGATGTAAGAGGTAAAAAAAGGCGGGTTGACCGTTTCCTTTCTAATTGGTAGCAGAGCTTTCTCCAGTGATCATGTTATGGGTTTTTACATTTTAATTAGTTGTTCAATTTAAAAGTATTTATTAAGTAACATTTTATGAGTCATTTTCGCTAGTATTTTTCCCATTTCCGACCATTCACATTAGTAGATATATGTAATAATTGAAATCTTAACAAATGCCATAAACCCGCATGAATCAGCTTTAAAGAGAATACACTAATGTTACCCAAGGCTGGCAGCTAGCCAAATAGCCAACTGTGGTGGGGAAATGTCTTTGAGTTTTTTCTTTATAATTTTGGCAGCGATCACTTGTTGGTTTGACGAGTTCAAGTTCAATGGAAATTATAAGCAAACAATAGGCAATGTTTTTGTTTGTTTTTGTTTGTTGTCTCTGGCCAATTTTGGGTAACATGGCGAGTGCGTAATGTGAGAGCTGCATTTTGGTTTGGTTTTTGCCTCGGTTGGTGCATTGACTTCAAGTGTGGAACCCACGTTTAGACTTTGGTTTTGATTTTAATTTTTCTTTACGCTTCACCTTACAAGGAGGTGGGGTGGAGGAGGGGCACACCCCCTGTTATTAGCTGGGCAATGGGAGAGAGTCCAACAACACGTTTTGCATAATTCACATTATTTTTGCTTATGCTTTGCGATTTTTACCTCTGTGAGTCGATTGCTCGAGTGCGAGACTCACATTTAGGCTACGTATCTTGAAGATTGGTTTCGTTGTTTCATTGTTTTGTATTGTTTCGTTGCTGGGTTTTTCGAGGCAATCAATAAAAACACTTGCTTTTTTTTTTTTTTTAATAAAATGTTTTAAGCTTACGCTTAAGATGGGCTGTTTGTACTTGATTGGCTTTGCCGAACTTTATGCAGACTTAAAAAGCGAAATGCTTAATTGGCAAATTGAAGTCACTTTGCATATTGATACTTTATACATATAAATACACTTCAATGTTGATAACGGAGATCCAGCTAATGCGGGGTGTGGTGGGCTCAACGAATTGGGTCATTAGACCCCAGCAGTCCGAGACGCAGAGCACTCAGCGACGATTACTCTTGAGTGTATTTTTCAGCTTGTGATAATGAGCTCAGTGCTAGGCTGGGCTAGAGATCGAGAACAAAACAAAATTAAAATATGCTAATTGTCTTTGCGTTGCCGCCACTCGAAATGTACATGTGTATCTATATGTATGTGTGACTTATGTAAGTGTGTGTGTGTGGGTATACCTGCCCACAAAAGTTATCGCAAAATGTTCGCTGCTTGTTTTCTATGACGACATGACTGTGTATAATTCGCAGTTCGCCTTGAATGAATTGGCGCTCTCTGTGTATTGTTTGTCATTTTATAAACATTTAAGTTGCCTTTTTATAGTTAATATATTTTTGCATTGTGAATGGCAGCTTTGGTCTTGGCTAGCTTCGCTTGGAGAGCTGGCTGAGTCATAAAACTCTCCGCTCTATGGCTGAGACGTCATCTTAGCAACAAATCGACGAGCTTGCCTTAAAAGCTATTTATATATTGTATGTATATTCATACATATGCATGTATATTCATATGAGTATGAGAGCTCGCAGGTAAAAAGCAACTGCGAAATCACCTGATATTTTAATTGCCGATCGTCATCATTTCGACTGCGTAAACGGGGTCAGAAGACAGAGAGGGGAAGCGAACACTAAAGACTGCAGACAAAGGGAACGCCGATATAAAGGGAGAGAGAGAGAGTGTTAACAAAAGCAAATGGCAAAAAGAAAGGCGCAGACTCAATAAATGTCTAAATGTAGAATCGTAGTCGCTGTAGTTCAATAAACTACGACAACAACTTCAAAATTTAACGGTAACCGCACTGCCGTACTTAAACTTCTCTCTCGCTCTCTCTCTCCCTCTCTCTCCATAAGAAATTCATTTATGGCCCGCATTGCTTTGTAGCGTAGTGTAGCTTATTTTGCATAACCAATTGGCAATAGAAGCAGCCGCTAAATTGAGCTAAGGTTGAGTAACTTTATCTTTTCGCATCTATTTATAAACCGTTTGATAAATAAAATAGCAAAAAAAAAAATGCTTTCAGTACAATTCGACGACGAGCACAATTTTAGTGTGCCTATAAAAAAGAGATTTCTACAAATCTAAATACACACACACACAAAAAAAATGTCAGTTTGCAGATCTTTGCCTTCCACACGTTGTGGTTTTTACGATTTTTTTTTTTTATGATTTGTCAACACTTCAATATACTTACCAGTCCACAAAATTTACTTATAACAAGATATGAATTCCCTCGTATTTTGTAAGTGGAAATACAATGGAAGCAAGCCCAAAATAATGACGAATCATTCGTTATACATATATCATATTTTCATATTTTTCGGGGGAAGAGAATGCGAATGATTCGAAAATCTAGAGCTCGATCACCTTATCAAACATATTTATCTTATAAGAAATTTTATAATATGTATGTAATATGTTCCAGATTCGCGTTTTAGAAGACTTAGCAACATGAATAATATTCATTAACAAAATCATTAATGTTCTTTCGCTAGTCTACGTCATTGTCTTCGAACATTATATTTCGTTCAAAGAGTGAGCGCTTTAGGCCTATTACTTTATCAAAAGAAATTTTCTGCAAGTCGAAATTTCGCGGTGTACTATAACTGTTTTAATTTTTTTATCGCGTTATATCGAAAACGCGTTGTAGAAAAAGAAAAAAAACGTGTGAAGTCATCATATATCTTGGCACTAAATTTCGTGGCTCCAGCTCAAACACTGTGGAAGGGTACAGGTACTTCCGATTACAAAATGCGGGGGGCTGGTATAGGTTTTTTGGGGGTCGCCAGTCTATCTGCTTACCAAATTTGATAACTCTAGCTGTAAGGATGTGGGAAATATGGAAACTTTTTGATTTTCAGTTATCGAATCTTGACACTTCATTTGTCCCTACCATAGAACAATATATTTGCAAGGTTTCAAGTCTTAAGCTTTTCGGGTGTCGAATAAAGTTGCGTTCATACAGACGGACAGACACCCTGACGGACATTACACAACACCAATATACTTTTTTCCTCCACTTTGGTGTAAGATAGGTGATGACATCCTCCAAAAAACTGCATCAAAACTTTAGATGCCACGCACCTAAATTATGCCTCACGCCACGCCGCTTCTTTAAAAACGGGAACGAGTGTATCTTTCTCCGTTTTTAGGCTAGGGTCCCAAATCTGCATCAGCCAATATTTCAACGCAACGCACACACCTGCATCCGTAGCCCTTTGAAATCAGGCATCTGGTTTGCCATTTTTAGCCTTCCGTCCTACACCAGAGTCTGGCCAGTATATAAATACAATGTAAATACATATGTGGTGTCAGACGGAGGGTTAAATAGGTATCGAGCATACCGCAGTCGGTTGCGTCCGACTGCAACGTTTTCACTTGTTTTTTGGCATCCCTGAGTCAAGGTTAGACGCATTTGTCATCATTTAACTTTAACGCTAATAATGTCGTTGTTTCGGTTGGTTTTTTTTATATTTTGTTTGTCGCTGATTTCTTTCAATTTGCAGAAATATATTTGTTCTAAGTTGTTTCGCCATTTAATGCCACTTGGCAGTCAACCGCTTCAAGTTTCCCCCCCTCTATTTGAAGCCCATATTCAAATATTCAAATCTTTTGCCGCCAGACAGAATCATAGCTCCGCCAATGAACTATAGCCATTTGCAATTTCCCCCTCAGTCTGTCAACATGGCTAATTTTTTGCTTCCTGTTGCGTTTTTTGTTTTCTATTTATATATATAATTTTTTTAGCGCACGTGTGAGAACGTCGAGCAGATCGTTGTCAATTAAGTAAAATCACGTTCAAATAATGATAAGAAGCATTTTTTATAAATGCAATTAAGCGCATTAATTGCAAAATCGAGGCAGACAGAAACAAGAACAGGTCAAACAGGTGGCAAAAAATTATTGATATTTAGCTAATTGACAGATTTTGATAAATGCCACCGCCAAGTGCGCTAAGCTTTTGCATTTCCAACTGCAGCAGCAGGGAGAAAGTCTCGGCCGGGACCAAACAGCAATTTGTCAACACCAGCCCATTTGAAGAAGACATTTGTAAGTTGTTGTTGTTGTTGCTGCTGCTGCTGTTGTCACTTGTATTTGGCCACGTTTAACCAAACGCAATGACACAATTTGTTAAGACCACTTTTCACATGTCAACCAGCCAGCCAGCCGACAGCCTCATCTTCATCTTCAGCAGCAATCAGTAAACGGCAAATGTTTATAGTTGAGTTGACCTTGAGCCTGACAGCAACTTACTCTCTCTTGCCATACCCTCTCTCTCTCTCTCTCTCTCTCTCTCTCTCTCTCTCTTACTTTGTCAAATTCTTTTGTATGTGTATCTCAGACGCATTTGCATATGTGTGCCGCCTCATTTCCAGTTGGCATTTTTCTGACTCGCCGCTCAACAACAGCCCGCATCATTATCACAACGACGACGAAGATGACGACTGCTGCTGCGCCTGCGCTTTAATTATGTGCCTGTTTGCCACCAATTACGTCCCTTTCGCGCAGCAGCTGCTGCACATGCCGCGGAATATTTACTGTATATGTAAATATATTGCTGGCAAAATAGTTGAATATTGGCATGCCGCTGCGCACAGTTGCCCGAAAAAATATTTCCGTCCTTGGGTGGCGGCGAAGCTTTCTATACCCTTGCAAATGGTATTCAATGAATGTTGTGAGATGTGCAACGCTTTCAAAAAGACATATGCAAAACCAGAAAGTAAATTTATAAACATACTTATATATATTTATCTGGTCAATCTGATTGAGTTTTCCTGTGCTTTTTCCAAGACAGGCAACAAATGTTGGAATATTAATTTTCTTATTGAATTTCCAAGAGCATTAACTTTTCATATTTTGCACATTCATTTTAAATTGATTTTCAGATTTAAATCTTCTTTTGTTTTTAAATTAAAATTTAATAGTCTTAACTATTTTTAAGTTGTTTGAATTTGAACTATTTTTGATATTATGTCGGCTGTCCGTAGTTGACAGCTAAAGGCATATTTTTGCTTTCATCTGTAACTTTTCATGCAACCAAATAATTAATTACAAACTTTTTGTTTTTTCTGATAAAACCCAATTAAAATTTTTTTTACATATGAATATACAAAAGTCTCAAATGATGAAAAGAAAGTTATTATTTTATAAAATATTATTATTTGGCAAACATAAAATAACTGTATCAGAATCTAGTCAAGACAGGACGTGATTTAAAATTTCAACTTAAAGTAACTTTTAAATTATTCAAGTGTGTTGCAAAATCGTTGGCTGTTGCCTTATTGAGCGTGCTGCGATTGCAACTATCAGATATTTTAGTAGCGCACAAAGTGTGGGGGCTGACAATCAGTATCTCTATCGCTATATCTTTGTCTGTATTGATGCAAATATGTATTAATTCATTGTTTTCCGAGCGTTTTGCGGTCAAAGACGGTGCTAATGCGAGCTTATCATCTGAGGCTAAGGAATGAGAGCGCGCGAGCTGCACTTAAATTGCATCCACGAGATAGACGTCAATCAGTTTGCGTTGCTTAGATTATAAATGCCCATGCACACATACATGTATCTTATAGCACACACTTACAACAGATTGAGATTAAAAGCAAGCCGCTTGTTAGTCTGGCAACGATGAAGTAGCTGCCTTGCTCCCTCGACCTCAACCCCTTAACCCAAACTAGGCGCATACTAAATGGACTTGATCTTTATCTCTGCAAGTGAATTAGTGTATGTGTCTGTGTGTGGGTAGAGACTAGTTGAGCTTTTTAAGAGACAAATGTTGACATGTGCTTCACTTAATTAAAAGAAAGATGGATAGATGGTTAAACAAAATCAAGCGCTTATCGCTGTTAACATTAATAACTCTAGATAAAAAAGCAATAAAATAAGATCGAAATAAAGTTTTAAGTAATTAATATACGAACGTTACATTTGAAAGATTAAGTTTATAGATAAAATAAGTCTCTTAAGAATGAATTAGAATGATTCATGTACTGTTCAAATAATAAATTCCAATAAAGTTAAGAAGTCGATACAATTTTACTAACAAGTAAGTTCAGTATTCCTAGGAGGATTCGCAATTTCACTCAACATTCATAAGAAACCTTCTTATTCGTTTAACTCAAGCTAACCCTTCCTTACAATAGCTCTGATGTGTATAAATTTAAATTTAAAGTTATTCAGTATTAGCGTATTTCGACTCGTTAATTAATTTTTATACCCTTAACCCATAAAATGGGTAAATAAGGGTATAATGGTTTTGTGCAAAAGTATGTAACAGGCAGAAGGAAGCATCTCCGACCCCATAAAGTATATATATTCTTGATCAGTATCAATAGCCGAGTCGATATAGCCATGTCCGTCTGTCCGTCTGTCCGTCTGTCTGTCTGTATGAACGCGTGGATCTCAGAGACTACAAGAGATAGAGACTTCAGATTTTGTATTTAAGTTCTCCTATACCACAAGCAGAACAAGTTTGCTTCAAACTATCGATAACTATTTCTGGTTTTCGATATACACATAATATCGATAACAATAAATATCGAATTTGGAAAATCTAAAAATGAGGGTTGAAGTAATGGGTAATAATAGAAATTTTCTGAAAATTTCGTCCAAATCGGTTAAGAAACACCGGAGATATCGAATTTAATCGATTGAAGTTAAGTCAGTATACCAAAGTATAACATAAAATTTATTGCAACTGGGTTCAGGGTATCTTCTAGTCGGGCTCTCCCGACTAGAGCCTTCTTAGTTTTTTTTTACTGAATGACTCACAGACACTCGAGTGTCAGGTGCTTGGGCTTGCTGCTGATGTCACAGGCCACATAAAGCCAAAATTATTATGTCCAACTTGTAGACTTATCAATAATATGGCAAAAAGAGAGAAATTTCAACTAACCAAAGCGTAGATACCATAATCAACTTTTTACCCATGCTCAAACAACGCAACAAAGGAACGATAAAGATAGCTAGGCAAGATAGCATTTCCAGATACGTGGAGAGTAATGGCACATTTGAAAGAGAGAGAAAGATAACAGAATGACGTAACTTGCGATTTCTTATCGATTAAGGCGATTAATGCTCATGGAATCAACCAGAGACAGTCGTTAGTTTTCATTGGGTTGTTCTCCGAGGTTGTCGAAACTTCTTTTACTTAACCATATGTTAATCAACTATTTTGTATTCTTTGCTTATTTGCAGATAAGAGCGGAGCAATCAATTAGATCTAACCACTCACCCTACCCTCATCACACAGATCAGCCCAATTAGTCATGGAGCGTTTAAGCTTGCCCGTATTGTTCGCACTGCTTCTCTGCGTGTATGCCGCTGCTTCACCCGCCTTCTACTGTCCCGAAGACTGCACTTGCGTTTTATCGCAAAACACACACAAACCTCTACTGCACGCTAAGTGCAACAGTACGAAAGGACTACAGCTGTCAGAGCAACCATTACGGGCCTCCATTCCAATACATTCCATTGATCTGTCTTATTTGGGACTCACACGAGTGGAGCATGTGTTGGACATGCTGCCCAATCTGACCTCAGTGGACCTGTCGCACAACGAGCTCCACGAGATTGGCCATCTGAACAAGCGCATCAAGAAGCTCAACCTGAAACACAATCGCTTGACGTCCGCCAAACTGTTAAAGCTGCCGCAGCACTTGCAGTTGCTCAATCTGCAGCACAATGATATCACGAATCTGCCTATGGAGCTTAAACATTTGCATCATCTGCAACAGCTTGAACTGGGACACAACAGCATCAATTGCTCCTGCAGCACACTAGAGGTGCGCAACTGGCTCCAGGAGCGTCATGTCTACATGGAGAAGCCGGTGATCTGCAGTCACCCGGTGGAAGCTCGCGGCAAACCCTGGTTGCAAGTGAAGCAGTCGGAGGTGTGCGAGAACGAGCAGCGTGGCTTTTCTGCCAGCGAATTAACCGATGAGAACGAGCTGATGATGGGCGATCAACCCATGCCCGATTGGGGCGAACAGGGTGAAGAGGAAGAGGAATTGGGCAAGGACTTCCTGGTCATCGATGACAAGAAGACACAGAAGTCAGTGCCAGAGTCACCACCGACGCATGTCGAGAGTGATGTTGAGGGTTCCGGAGATCTGACCGAGTCAAACATGGAACTCTTAGCGGCCAAACCAAACTCCTCGGTGGATGAACCCAAAACGGAGCCACTCTTGGGTGAGCCACCACAACAGGATGAGCAGGAAATGGATGATGAAGGCTCTGGTAGCGGTGGTGGCATGCTAGTTATACCCGCTATTGAATCCGGTCCCATTAGCACTGATGACTTTGAGCCACCAGATTCGGCCGAATCCGGTACAGATCACAACGATTACGACGACACCCACGACAATAAGCCACTGGACCAACCGGCTACTCCCTCTGCGGATATATTCAAGAACATTGGTATATTCGAAGATGCTGGCCAAAAATCTGAGCCTGTCAGCGAGGAGACCATTGTGCCAGCCGTACACACCCTTCTCAATGCAGATGTACCATCTGATGTCGTTACCGATGGCCCGCTGGACTCCGACAAGACCTCCGATGATATTCTGGCCGCCAAGATAGGCAAAAATGACAAAGATGACAGCAATGCCATATATTATCTGATGGGTGTCATCGCCCTCATAGTCGTGGGCTTGATCCTGTTCGTGGCCATCAAACGTTGCAAGTACAACAGCAATGCCGCAGCCCGTGATGCTGAGGCGCAGCGTCAAACGGAGCTACTGGAAATGGACAAGAAGGCGCTGGGCAAGCCGCTAGCTCGCAATGGTCACGAGCATGCGCCACTCATCGGCGAGAAGACCAAACTGAACGAGGCCCAGATTACCAAGAAGCCCTACGATAGTAAGGACAATGCTGGCCAACAGCCTCTGCTAAATGGCAACGGTGCAGCCAATGGCGATGCCAAAGATGTGCCTAAAATTGTTGAACCTGTTGCTGGGGAAGCGGCACCACATGAATACTATCCCATCACACCGAGGTATCCGACGCCACAGTCGCCGCGTGCCTCCAAATATTCCCAGCATCCACAGGGTGTCGAACAGAACAACAACAATGAACCTGATGGCGCCTATTTGCCATCCTCACCCAAATCTGGCCGCTACTCGCCCGTTTATTCACCAGAGACCGGACGCGTTAAGATCAAGCTAACGGAGACACCCAAACCGAAGACACCAATGCTTGTGACGCGCAGCAAATCGAATGCTGGTGATATTATCACAACGCCAATTTCTGCTGGCAACAGCTATCTGGAGCCGACGCACCAGGTGAATGGCATCGCCGGCCACTGAGCTGAGTCCTACATGCCAAAAGCTTACTACAGGTGCCAAGCTGGAAACGGCGGAAACAGCAACAACAATTAAACATAGCATCTGAGCCAAGAGTGCGGCAATCGATAATCAGTAATCGGTCATCGGTAATCAGTGCTTTTGAATACAGCAAGCAAAAAGCAAGAACTATTCGATTTAAGCTCCCGATCCCTTCTTATATATACATGCATATACATATACAATATATAAATATATTGTAAACATTGTAATTCTAGCGTTAAGTAAATTAATTATACTTAAGCATAAATCTAGTTTAATACCAAAGCTTAAAAATATTTTTTATGTAAATTTGCATCAAAGCGAATTACAAGCTACAAAGCTATGATGCAAGACTTGGCAACACTATTTCTCTACTGGCAAATGCATCTGCATGTGATTTGCACACACTCACACAAACAAATACATATACTTATGTATTCTTTTATATTCGTAATGTACATAAGTTACTGTGTTCGTGTGAATGACTTTTCAATTCAAAATAGTAGGCTTATCAATAAAATCAGTAAAAAAAGTAACGACAGCATTAAAAAGCTCACTCAATTGTCTTTTGAAATGTAAGAAAAAAAGCTTTCGTTGTATTTTTGTATTGGGTTAGTTTAGTTTTGTTTTGAGGTGCGTGCATTTGATAAACAGTCGCGTGAGTTGTGGCTCTTGTCTCGGCTACATCCAAAATACATACAGTAGTGTCTAAGAAAGAGAGCACACTATCACCATGCGTTGGCTTCTTTTTCGTAAAGCAATCACTATTTGTAAGATTGGATTCCGAATAATTCATTCAGAATCTTAGAAAATCACTATTTTACAAATAATCTGGAAATGAAAAATGGAAAGTGCAAAAATGATCAGATGTGGCTGAAACACAAAGGCGAAGATGCTGCATATAGAAATATGCTCAGAAAACAAACAAAGCTGATCAGTTTTGTCCGAAAATATTGGTAAATTGGATCGATTAACTTAATTGCATTTTTTGGGCATGTTCTTTACACGCAAAAAACGCGGACACCACAACATATTTCAACATAACTTTATTGACTGCCATGTTACCTATCAAAGCCGTCGAAATAAAAGATTCTTAGATGTCACGTTAAAAATTTATCGTTTGCCACATTTTGCCATAATGCAGTGCACCACCGGTCACTGTCACAGCAGTGACATACACCAGGTAGCATTATTGGATAAACCACCCTCAAGTACCCAAAACTCTAGCGCACTTATAGGTGCGTACAATAAATAAAAATAAAAAGGCTTGAGCTCACCCACAACAAAAACTGTTTTTCTGTTGTTCTTACAATTGTGGATAATCTATACAAATCGCAATAAAAAATCATTCCAAGCAAACTACAAAGGCTGTCGGAATAATATTTGTTGCCAGTAAATGTATTTATTTGTCTCCCTAGGATGCGTAACATGAAATTTAAATAAGTCTTAAGTGGTATATAGTACAATCAAATGATTTTAAGTTACAAACTTGCCGTTTTCAGTTCTTAAAATAGAGTTTCTCTCATGGGCTTGTGGACTTGAGCAAAACGCCCTGCGTCCAAGCTAGAGGAGGAGGAGGAAGAGCTATTTGCAGCAGCCGCAGCGCTAAAATTTCCACTGACTCTTCGGCTGGTCGAGTTCTTCCGCTTTTTACGCTTGCCGCGCTCTAGGTCCAGTTCCGAAATGGAAGTGGAGTCATTTGATCGGTTCTCATCGGGCAACGATGCAATGTCCGCTTGGACCAGCTCTTGGAAATCGCTAGCAATGGTGGATGAGGAGACAGCCTTCTGGTTTTGTGCGCTGCTAAAGTAATCCTCCACAGCCGGATCTAGTTGACCCGTTTCTGGTGTATAAACCTGAGCGTTGACCTGCATGTTTGCTGGCAGCTTGGGCTTGCGTTTGGCAAAGGGGCTGCCCGATTTGCTGCCCAGATCCTCGTACTCGGGATCGGTTAAGAACTCAACACTCTCGGCCATCATATTCACTCGCTTGAAAGGCGGAATTTCAGCTATCTTTGCCTTACGCTTCGTATACGGACTGTTCTCGTAACTCTGGAAATTTCCAATTTGCTCGGCACTCTGTAGATTCTGCCGCTTAAGATGGGCGGCAGGAAAACGTGAGTCCTCTATGCTAAAGCGCCGACTGCCTGACTGTGTGTTGTACTCTATGTAGCCCGTGCGACGATGTGGTCCATACTGAGCCCGGCGTTCTTTATCGCGATTTGAAAGCATCTCCACGCTACGGAATCTTTGGCGTGTGTCCAGCTGCAAATCATCCTCACCTGTGGAAGGCTCACCCTCTGGATGGGTCTGGGAGCGGCGCAGCTGCCTTCGTGTCCGCTCTGTGACTGTCAGGTCTAACATGGACTTGGCGGGCCGTTCCATTTTGGGCATGCGCAGAGCATCTTCGTAAGAGGGCAACAAACTTATCTCCTGGGCTTGCTGCAATGTTCCCAATGACTCCTCTCGCATCATGCGGTCGTTGAGATCACGGCTAAAAGGTTTGAAATTGATTATGAGATTTTGGACTTGCCTTAAATAGCTTTTAAGTAATTTTATTTATTGTTTTTTAAATCTATAAAACACTATAAAAAATATTTCAATCCGACTTATAGGTTGCAAGCACATGGGCCTATTCGACTGAGAGATAAACTCTAGACACTACGGGTACATCCATTATTTATATATATGTACATACATAAATTCGCTCAAATGCGCTTCTGCATAATAACTCAACTTCAAACATCGATATCTCCAGTGTTTCTCAATCTATGATAATTTGACAGGTTTTTATTATTTTGTCTCAAGTTGCTAAAGCTCGTTCCACAAACTTTGATTCAACATTTTATTGTCTGCACATCGGATATGGGAAAAGTTATCGATAATATGAAGCTAACTTGATCTGCTTATTTCTCAGAAGAGCGTATATTTAAAATCTGGACTCTATAGCTTTTATAGTCTCTGAGATCAGCGTGTTCATACATACAGACAGACAGGTGGAAAGGCGGACGGACGGACAGACAGACGGACAGACGTACAGCGTTGAATGGACTCAGCTGATTATGCTGATCAAAAATATATACATTTTCAAACAACCATTATAAGCTTTTTCCCATTACGTTTATGAATTAAAAACAGACAAGAAGCTTTATTCTTAACTTATACGAAATATGATTGTACCTCATCCCATGAAATGGGTAAAATGGTGTCTGAACAAAAATTTTTAATTTGTTTTCAACTGTACTTACATGCGCCGGAGCTCTTCATGATTTTCGTTGAGTTCCCTGCGATTATTTCGCTTCTTGCGCTGACGCAATACCCTTTGGATGCAGCCATACATAAGTGCCAGCAGACCGATGCCCAGAATGCTTAGCATAATGGTGGACCAGACCTTATCCCCCTTGCTGCTGCGGGCACTTACTGCCCAATCTGTCATGCAGGCATAATCCCAAAGTTGACCATAAAAGATGGCGGGCGAGGCGCAGCGCAAATGAAAACGATCCTTTATCTGTTGGAAACGAAGTAAGTCAATCTTTTAAATAGTAATTCCAAACATACTTTTGATGGTTTAGCTGTCAGATAGTCATAAAACTCCACGAACATCGGATTCTGGCACTCGCATATCCAGGGATTGTCGCCAAGCCAAATTTGATCCAAAAACTTGTTTCCTCGAAAATATGCTGGCTGTATGGGGTTTGTCAGTCGATTTCCATTCAAATGTAGGTCTGCCAGCTCGGGAAAGCCAGAAAAACTATGATTTCTTATGGTTGACAGCCTTGGGATAAGATAGAAATAATTAGTAACTCTAACAATCTTAATAAAAACCTTCCTTGAAAACTGTGAGTGACATAAATTGTTTGTTTGAAAGATCGAGCGATTTTGAAAATAGCTTGAAAAAAAAAAATATTGTTGGGCTCACCGGCAATTGGCTAAATTAAGGTGTTGCAGTGTCTCTGAGCGCAGCAAGTTGGGAATATCACTGATGAGGTTGTTAGATAAATCCAAGCGCTGAATGGCCGATAGACCTGAGAGAGCTGTGTTCTCAATTGAGCTTATTTCGCACCAGCTCATGTTAATCACGCGCACCGAGTTGGAGACAATTTTTGTTAGTTTCTGTATGATGTTACGACTCAAGTTAAGCTCTAAAAGCACATCGTTGCCTCGAATAAGATTGCGGTCCAGATAGGCAATCTCATTGTATGCCAGATCTAAGTGCCTCAGTCGTTTCAATGAACTAAAGGCCTCGTTTCCAATTAGACGCAGTACATTCCTGGATAAATCGATTACCTCAAGCAGGGTGTTGTTGACAAAAGTGTACTTATCGACCGAATGTAATAGATTTCCACGCAGATGCACCTCCATCAGCACAGGCAGGCCACTGAGATCAATTTGATCCAGATTGCAGTAGGAGGTGTCCAAGCTCCGCAGCTCATAGGCCACAATCAGATCCTCGTCCATGCTGCCAAACTGCAAAGCAGTATTGCGCGAAAGATTCAGCACCTCCAGATTGGGCAATGCCTCCAGAAAGGCGGAGCTTAAACGCTGCAGACTGCAGTTACTCAAGTCCAGCTCTCGCAAGCTTTTCGAGGGCAGACGAAGCAGCTGCGTCAACTGATTATTTGCAAGGGACAGTCGCTGCAGGTTGGGCAGTTGATTCACAAGAAGATCCCCGCCAACGTTGCTAATTTGAGTAGCTGAAAGATCCAGTTCGGTCAGATATTGACTGTTCAGCTGCTGATTTGAGTCGTCGACACCAAAGTAGCCCAGTTTATTCCCACTGAGACTAAGACGCTTCAGACTCTGCGCATGCTTGAAAGCCTCATCGGGATTGATTTGTGACCATAGAACAATTGAATTGTTAGCCAATAGCAAAGTACGCAGCGATGTAAACCCAATTAAAGCATCCTTTGCCAGAAATGCTATTTTATTATTGGAAAGATCAAGATATTGTAGTGAGTCCATATCACCATATTGAATTGGAAACTCCTCAAAGCGGTTGCCCGACAAATCCAAATGCTCCACAGGAATATCTTTAAAGTTTGGATAGACGGTCAGTCCACGCTTTGAGCAATTCGCATATAAACTGTCCACAACCCAGTTGCACTTGCAAGATGCCGGACAGTCAACAGCAGCGACTCCAGACCCCACTGCAACTAGAAAGGTCAGGAGAAGATGCACCAACATATGCTTTGCCATGCCTGGAAAATAGAAAGGGGGATAGTTAAAGAGTGAACTCAAGGGAAGTCAAATCTAGTCTCTATCTATTACACATACGCTTGATATAATTAAAAATTTCATAGTCAGTCTTCTTATTTACAAATCTTTCACACGTCTTTTAATCTTACCATTATCCTTGTATTGTTGAGACTTTATCATACCAAAGAGTTGAAATTTTGACGCAGTAGCATTTTTTATAATGCTAGGTGCAATCAGCTGTAGAGTCATTCTATAACACAAACATCCAAACATACATTACCTCCCCTCATTCGATTAATTGTCTTTATGTTTATTGCGCATGCATTTTATTCGGACCTTATCATTTTCAATGCGCACAAAGAGCAAAAGCGAGGGCCATTGCATGGAAAGTGGAATTTTTACAAGCTATAACTGCGAAGATCAATTAAGACGCAATCCAAGCCAAACTTTTTAAAGCAAGTAATTTGGATTTTTATCAAGTTTTAATTCCATTTAATCCCTTTTCTTGCAGTTCGAGTGACCACTGTAACTATATATATATATAATCGCAATCAGAAACTGCGTCGATTTGCTTAGAATGTGTTATGTGACGTCACTGTTGGAATTTATTCACCTGTTTCGATGTTGTTATGATTCGATGCTTGCCTCACGGCGCGTCTCAAGCTCCACAGCTCTTATCTAATCGATGGGTTTTAGGTGCTGGGGAAGAGTCTCAAAACTGGAGCAACAAACACAGCGAACACATTAAAAAAAAAAAACACTATTTAAAATTGCAATTCTGCAATTTATTACAATATTTAAACGAGTTTAAGCAACGTTTTGAATTAGTTGCGCCCCTTAATAAATGTCTACATTGTATGGGGTTAAATATTATTAGCTTGAGCACGTTTAATGCGCAATGTCTCCTCAATGTCGCCTAATACTGAATGACTGAAAAAATATGTTACTCACCTGCCACTACTGGCTTTGTATTATATTGATAAGATAAGCCACTGATAACACAGTGTTGGACAATTGCTGCAGCGTCTCTCTCTCTCTCACTTGCTTACTATGTATATGCCTTTAAGTTTGGTAAGTCGGAACAAAACTATCGCTAACAAAAATACTGTTTTTTAAATAACGCACGTAACTGATAAAATAATGCAATTAAGTTGTAAAAAATACTAAAAAGGTAAATTATACCAAACGATCTTAAAAATTTAAATAATTCATAGCAAAAGGTGGGTTTGGTTTAAAAACCTTAACCCTTTAAAAAAAGAATAAAACAAAAGAATTTGTACAAGAGACAAAAGCAATTTAGAAAAGCTTTAGTCGAAACAGTTCGACTAAGAGATACCCTAAACCCATACAATAATTGTTTGTATGTATGCGCGCTCAACCGCGCTACTGCATAATGACTTAACTTCCATCAGCTATATCTTCATACGTTTTCTATGCAAATTTGACAGCTTTTCAATTTCATTGATAGTTATAAATTAACTTGATCTGTCGCTCATATAGTCTTGGTTCATACAGACAGACGGACAGGCAGGCAGACGGACAAGCATCTTTAAATCGATTCGGCTGTTGATGCTGATCAAGATCATTTATTGTATATTCTTCTAGCCTTGCCTAACCTAAACCATTGTATCCATTTTCCCAATACATGGTTAAGGGGTAGAATAATATAATTATAGGTTCAGGTTATGTTTAGTGTTCTCGTTTATAGTAAAACTATTATACTGGCCTGCTCCAGTTCAGATGATTTGTTTTAAGAAGTTAATAACGTATTTTATAATCCAACAATAAATTAAAGTACATTTATGCATATATATATGTATATAAAATGATTTTACTAAACATAACCCAAAGTCTTAGCACTGTTGTTAGTAGTCCCTGCTTCCTTAAAGAGGCTTTTACAAAATTGGTGAAATCAGTTAAAATAAAGTACGAAACTAAAGCATTTATTGCAACTGCATTTAAGCTTACATCTTTTAACTGCACAGCACGGATTCGTACAAGGCAGCTAAGCACTGATTCACTTACCTCAAAAATTGGCAAATACATAAAAAAAAAAAATAAAACAGAATGCGAAAAATTTAGCGAATGTCATGATGTCCGCATTTAACGTCGACTCCACTTGGGGTGTGGTTAAAATGCAACTGCAAATTACTCCAAATGTGTTTCTCTGTTTGCGACTTGAGGTGGAGTAAGGAACTACAGCGAGCATACGACCGACTGATAGAGCATTAAAATTACCCTTAGTCAGCGAATGGATGCAGGTGACACTCAAACTCTGTGTACGAAGTGGAGAATGTGGGTGAGATGATGCGCCAGACACCTCCTAACCGGATTTATTGTAATGAAGCGTGCGCAAAACAGAAACGACGCTTATGCTCAGACAGAGCGATAAAAGATGCAGTGGAAAATAAAAAAATCCGGACAACCAGCTACAACAACAACAGGAACAGCAACCAAAACTGACGTGTTGACAGCAACAAATTTGTGTGCTGTGTCAAGAGAGCCCAATGATGGAGAGTTACACAATATCAACAGGAAAAAAAACTAAGGTGACAAACGTCCCAAAAATGTTTATGTACTGGCCATCGTATACCCTATATATAACTATCAGATGAAAATAAAAAAAAATTATTCTAAAGAAAGCAAGATGAAAATAAATAAGCGAGATTTAAATATACTTTTCATAGTTTCATAACAAAAATGTGTAAATAAATCATAACAAAGTCAATTTCTTATTTAATCTGACTTCTTTTATTAGTAAAGTTCTATTCGTGCAAGGTTCTGAGAAAAGTTTAGCTTCCTTAACAAATGCATGTAAATGTTGTTAGTGTATAAAGGAGAAAATTATTTTTAAAAGCGTAGCAACGATACAAGTACAATAAATAAGTTGACGCTTTGCTTTTAAGGCAATCAAGAAGAAGAAGAAGCGGCAGCAGCAGCAGCGCGAAATCGTCCAAGTAGAATGCAGAAGTCAGCATAACGCCAAAGTGATAAGCAAGCGACAGGATGTAGCAAAAGCAGTCCTGTAACAACCACTCAACCCACCCAACCACCCATCCGCCCTCGGGCATCGCCTTAAGTTTAAACTATCGAATACGTTGAATGCGGTCTGTCGGATTGTCTTTCTGTCTGTCAGGCTTGTCAAGCGACAAATTCTGTTGCCTGGGCAGCAGCCACGCGCTCGCGGATAACTTCACAGATAATGAGTATCAGGAGCAGGAGGAGCGATGTACGATGTAAGAATAAAGCCAGAGATGAACGGAGAGAAAGAGAGAGAGTAAGAGAGAGAGGGAGAGAACGTCCTTGCCGTTTTAATGAAGCGCAATGGCATTGTTGGCCGCTACTAGGGAGGGGGCGCTGTGCTTGGTGACGGGATAATTAGCGGCTCGGGAGATGCAAAGCCAGGCAATGTCCTTGGCATGGGCGTTGGGAATTTGCACAGTTGAAATCACAAGTTAATGCCGCACGGACCTCTTGCTTGGCCCCTTTGTGTGTGCTTTTGTTAATGGATTGATTTTCAAATTTCTCTCTCATCTAATCTGGGTGACTTGATTTTAAGCGTCTTTTGCCATCACTGTGCTGTTATGGTCGAATTTCTTGCTGATTTTTAATAAGAAAAGAAGTGCTTTTTATTTATTTTTAGGTTTTTTCTTTACGTTTTTCTTATTATTGCGCCACTCTAACTTAGTGTGTAAGATCCGAACAACCACCCGTCCACAGTGCAGGCAGGCGTCAAGCGCAGCCAAAAAGTTTTATACGCTGAATGACAGCTGCGGTGTCCAGAGATAAGCGCCACCCCTGCGCCACGCCCACCCCCCTTGCCTAGCGGTTGTGACACAACTGGCGATAAAGCAAAATTGTGAAGTGCCTGGCAACTTTTAGCTTTCCTGCTTCCTCTCTTTTCAGCTTCCAGGTGAGTATCAGCTGGCAATGACAATTCCTGCCAACTGACTGTCCAGAAGTCCTGATAGCTTAGCACAAATGTTGTTAAGCGTTTGACAAAATAAAAAAAAAAACGCACACACACACACGAATGTCTTGCGTCGATGTCATAAAGATAAGTTTATTTTCTTGCGGGGTGTCTCATTATAGACCTTCTAATCGGGCCTTGAATTCCAATCGACATCATGAGAAGTGTCCGCGTAGCACATAAACGACATCGTTTTTATTATTTTTATGCTTAAGCGCCTTGCCCTCCCATGTGCCCCCAAAATTAGGTTTTTATTGTTGGCTAGATGGGGCGGAGCGAAAACAAATTGTGTCTATCTGCAAGACGATACGTCACAAGTGGCACACATAAACATAATAACGATAAAGTTAAGAGCTAAAATTTGCATACTTATATTTCTGACTTCAAATTCCTTTCTTTCAGTTACTGTAACTTTAGGCAGCAACTGTTTTGTAATGCCAACTGTGGCTTTAATTACAAATATCTATCTGTGAAGGATTTGAGAGGCGGCGTTGTAGGCGTAGTCGACATGCTTGGTCGAAATCAAAGCGCTTTGGAAAATATCTTGAATAGCAATAAATTTCGATTTTTGTACACTTTATGAATTATAAGCTTAGGAGCTGGGCAACTCAACCATCTCACCCCGTTCTAAAAGGGGAGAAGCAAACGGACTTAGTGCACCTCAACCATTCTCAACATGCCAGTGTAAAAGTTCTGAGCGCTGTGCTGCACCCCAACCACAAACTGACAGCCTTGGCAAAGATTTAAGCAAAGACGCCAGCCCAATTTCTGTTACTCGTACTGATAGCAAAGTAGGTAGATGCCCCCCGCCCACATATCTTTGCTACTTAAATGGGGGCACAGCGACTTAACCGAGCACGCCGAATGGCATTTTAACATTTTTAAGTCGCGGCTACCAAGTAAAGGCTTCCTCCAACCCAATCTTAAGCTCCCTTGCCACCTACAATGCTGTATCCAGCCTGGCGCCGCAAGCCTTTTACCAGAAACCTGCCACGCTGCGGCGCAATGCCATAAATCAATTCGTATTAGTTTTAGAAATGTGTACCTGCGGCGTGCAAAGTTACGCACACATACGTAGAAACAAGAATACAATTACAAGCAGTTAGCTCGTTTATGCGAAGAATGAAAAGATGATACTTTGAATCATACAAATATTTGTAATGCTGTTCAAAAATTTGTCGTTTTTGTAATTTTTGATAAAAAATAATCTGATATATCTCGAAAACATACATAGATATACAGTATGCCGGATATAACGATACTCAAGGGACCGGCAATAAAGCATCGTTATAAACGATATTCGTTATAGCCGGTATTAAAGAAAAAACTATATTTTATAATTTTTTTTTAACAAAAATTAATAATAATCAAGTAAAAACTGCTTCTCTTATTAGATTATTATTATTATATTGTATTAAAAGCCAAAACGTAGTCATTTAACATGTTAATGAGGCAAGTATTCAACACGAGCATTTCTACACATAAGCAAACATAACGGCAATTCACACAGATAGGCCGAAGTTGGCACGAAGTGTATTTAAGAGTGTCGAAACGAAATTACTCTTGCACAAATGCATTGATAATTATACCATTAACCCATAAAATGGGTAAATAAGGGTATAATGGTTTTGTGCAAAAGTATGTAACAGGCAGAAGGAAGCATCTCCGACCCCATTAAGTATATATATTCTTGCTCAGCATCAACAGCCGAGACGATATAGCCATGTCCGTCTGTCTGTCTGTCTGTCTGTCCGCCTGTCTGTCTGTCTGTCTGTATGAACGCGTGGATCTCAGAGACTACAAGAGCTAGAGACTTCAGATTTGGTATTTAAGTTCTCCTATACCACAAGCAGAACAAGTTTGCTTCAAATTATCGATAACTATTCTGGTTTCCGATATACACATGGAATCGATAACAAAAAATATCGAATTTGGAAAATCTAAAAATGAGGGTTGAAGTAATGGGTAATAATATAAATTTTCTGAAAATTTCGTCCAAATCGGTTAAGAAACACCGGAGATATCGAATTTAATCGATTGAAGCTAAGTCAGTATACCAAAGTCTTACATAAATTTAATTTATTTATTGCAACTGGGTTCAGGGTATCTTCTAGTCGGGCTTTCCCGACTAGAGCCTTCTTACTTGTTTTTTTTTTTTGGCTTTGTGCCGACCGCTGCTGCAATTTGCTCATTCTTTTGTTTTTGTTCTTTCTTGTGATCGTTATAAGCGGTTTATGTTTTAAAAATTCCTTCGCTATAAGCGGCATATCGTAAAAAGCGATATCGTTGTAGCCGATTGTGCTTCCATACAAGTTTATATGAAAACCAACCAAACCTTCTTGTGTGTATCGTTATAAGCGGAATATCGCTATAGCCGACATCGTTATAACCGGCATCCACTCTATTACTAATTACGATTAATACATAATCAAAACCATTAGTCAATATCTTAAGTTTTTTTTGGCAAAATAATCAAAAAGCATAAGAAAGTAATCTATTTATTTATCTTTGATTACTTAGATTTCCTAATGCTAATTATGATCTTATAAATTGCATTTTGCTATGTTATGTTTTGTTTACCAATACTAAAATAGCAATAAAATAAATTAAGCAATCTCTCACCAAGTTAACAGGCTTAGAATTTTTATCGCGATTTGTCACAGCACATAAACATCGCAATCAGTAAACGTTGGCGGTTTAATGAGCAAATCTTTTTAGGCAACGTCTTCACCGGCATCAGCAGAAAAACGTTGCCAATTAAGCGAGCCAGGTAAAGGACTTGGCATAATTCATGTCCTTGAGCCGATGCCTGTGCCTCTACCTCAAACTCTGCCCAAGCCCACACACACACAAATATAAGAAAGAGATTCCATAGAAATGAATGTCGAAATATGCATGCATATTCATTGCATACTTTAAGGCGAAGACTTTTTTTCCGACTTTTGGCATTTCTTTTCACACTTTTTTTTTTTTGTCATTTTTGGGGGAGTGTGGCTGGAATTTGCATAAATCTTTGCTTGTGCAAGAATTACAATATTTCTTGGTTATTTTAACTAGCTGCCCAGTGGAGTCAGATGTATACAAGCGCTAGACTATGCATATTTAATGGAACTTTTGAATTATCGCCTGACAATGGGATTATCATTTTTACATTGGCCGCACACTGGGCAGGACAGCGATGGACAATAAGGCAAAGGGGCAGTGTAACAGTGGGCCACTGAAAAAAAAATCAAAGATGCACACACCTTGAAGCAAGCCAAAGCTAAGCCAAAAGTCTTGACTGGGCGCTTGCTCCCCTGGGGGTAATTCACAGTTGCCATAATTATCATCGTAAATTATGTGAGTAAAAGTTCTTTAGGATTTTATGAAAATGAATTGAGATTGAGCCAAAAGTAAAATGCATGAATTTACAATTGATTTAAATAGTCGCAACGCCAGCAGCAATAGAAGTAGGAAGGAACATCAGCATTAAGGAGTAGTAAATCAAAGCATCTTCCAATCTACAAGCCCCTGCAACAATTTTCTCCCTCCATTTTGGGCAATAATCTGCTGCGCCGAGTGTCATAAATAATAATTAAACAACTCGCGTTGTTAAGTCTTTTTATTACGACCAAAGCAAGCTTCACCAAGACAAACGACAGTTGACAGCGGGAGAGACGGCGACGGCGACGGCGACGGCGATGGCACCAAGGATAAGATGCCCTTGCATGAAGGCATGAAGGGAAGGCTTAGAGAGCTGGTAGCATGTGCGAGCTTTGCAAGCTTACCCCCATGCCAATTCCCTTCGAGTAGCCTGTTCATTGCTGGAAAGAAGACGCACAATTTTCCACGCAACGAGTTTCCCATGTATCGTCTGGCACATGAGGCAGACACACAGAAACTGGCGTCCGGGATACACAAGCAGGTGCCAGTGGCTCTTTTCCTCCCACTCCTTGTGCTGCACTTCAAGGAGGATGTTAAGACGTAATTAAGAAAATAAATAATAATCGCCCGATGCCAGCTAGCGACTACAAACATGAGTTCGGGTTTGGGTTATACTAGGGTACAATGTATGTATATTACCATTTTGGGTGTGTTTGTGTGTGTGTGTGTGTGGGTGTAGGTATTTCGGCTGGCGCTTTTGACTTAAGCCCACGTTGTCATACACTTATAAAATATCTGAGCTGGAACAGCAGAATGCTCTATTTTGTACTGAGGGGGACAGTGGACGCTACCCGGACGCTCGTTTTGCGTAAATCTGCCAAGTCTGAGACAACCTAGAAGAAGAATTATTATCATTTAATGGTACATTTTGCAAGTTATGCCTAAGGTTTAATAAGCTCACGTATTCATCTTTAGGTTGAACCTTTTTTTGGTGTGGCGTAGAGTTGGGGGATGGTAGTTAGTGGTGCAGCTGACCCAACTGCTCAGCTGTGCAGCAAAGATATGGAGAGCCAAAAAAAAAAAACGAAACTCAAACTAATGAGTTCACAATATAATTTTCTTATTGAGTACATATATGCCAACTCAAACTAGAGAACAGACATAGTGAAAGTGTGAAAAATAAATAAAATTTTTCATTTGCTGATATACACATATAATCTGAAAACAAAATTCAAGAATTTCAGCCTGTTGAGCTATTGAGCTTTTTCAATAGCTATCGAATTTTCGAGATTGCATTAATATAATATTTATTTTAATCGCCTCCGTGGCCGAACTTAGATTTATTGACAGATAATAATGTGGTGCAACAGCTCCGACTTGAGCAGTGCAATTACTAAATTTATACAAAATAATTGGCAGGCGTCACAATACACCGTGCCGCGACTTGACTTTCCGAACGATCAAACAGAACTAACTGCTTGCCGATTGCAGTAGCAGCTTGCACTCAGCTAATGGCCAAGGGCGAGCAAATGAATATCCAATAATTATAAATATGAGGAGCATATGCAAAACAACAGTTATGATTTACATTAAGTTGCTCTTATATATGTCGCGCAGAGCATTATTGACAAAGAGAATTGACTTTAAGAGACAGCTAAACTTATATTATTTTTTGGTAACTGCGTAACCAAACTCATAAAAACTTTCGGTGAAATTTTTCGTGTATAAACAAAAATTCTTAAATCAAGACCAAAACATTCTAAGCTTTTTAGATCGTACATCTTAAATTTAAGAACATTTTGAGAATAAAAGGTTCGCATTTCAAAATACATTACTTTCACATTTTCTGCTTGAACCTACCGTGATGCGATTTGAACCTTATAAAAACCATTTCGTAGTCACAAATAATCTTTTTAGCAGTCAATAAGAAGTGAAAAAAGAGTCAAGGTATGAATTCTTATAATAAGAACATTTTCTATTTATAAAATTAAAAAGTCTTAGCATTATTAAGATCGCATCAATAATCATGTTATAAGAAAATGTATACCCAATTCAAATTTATTTGGGGTTTGATCAAGATTTTTATTCTTAAATAAGTAATGAAGTTAAATTGTATCTTTTTATAAGACCTCTTAAGTGTGAATCGGAACTATTCTTGAAAAAAATTCTTAAATTTAGAATGGCATTTTTTCTTTTGTGTACATATGTATAAAAGAATAGATAATATATTTTATCATTTAAGTCATGTTCGAATTCTATTAGAAAAACAAAGATGACGTCCAAAAAACATTGTATTTTTAATATATTAAAAAAAGTATGCCACTTTTTTAAATTATTTACGATGAACAACAAGAGTCTAGTTGATATTGCCATGGCCATCTGCCTACAGGCTAAAAACTCTAATTTTAAAGAATTACTAATGTTACACGTTTTTATAAATGTGTTAGGGTATTCCACGTACGAAGCGATTGTATGGGGTGGTAAGGCACAACAATACAAAGAATAGGAATCACGGGAGCGATGAGAATTGCCCCACTTAAGCCCTAGTGGTTCTATTAGTCATCACCGAACTCCATCACACGTTTAGGAAAGCAGAAAGCAACTCTCTTAAGAAAGTCCCTAGAAGACTTTGGTTGGACACAGTCTTAGTCAAATACAGGCAGATATGCGGTGACGTTCTCCTTCTGGCACAGCCAATGTACTATATGAAAGCTGAACACATGTTCGAGCAGGAGTTTCAAGTTCACCTTTGTAACCAACAGGAGTGGACATCTCTTAGAGAGGTCCACCACATGAAACCACTTACCATAAAACGGTGACCAATAGATCCCTAACTCATCAAGGCTTTGTTCTTGGAGTGATAGGCAGAACCTAGAATCACAGAGGGAGTTGAGGGAGCGATCTGGGCAAGAACTCCAGGACTCAGGCAATCCAAATGCCTCTTGAATTTAAGAAAGTAATATCTATGGGTTAAGGAAGATAAAGGATACTTTCTCACTGGTATTCTAACAGGACATTGTAGACTAAGAGGTCAGCTAATAGATAAGTCTGCATGTTTGCGTTCTGGGAACACTTGTCATCCAAATAAGGGATTTAGAAATCAATGAACCATCAAGGATACTGGCTTTCATGCAGGACCTGGGTCTTATAGAAGATCTATAGGCAGCAGAAATATCATGGGTCGAAAATGGTTCAATCAGAAAACTATAAATCATAGCTGCTATACGAATCAAGATCTCTAATGGAATCTTAGGATACAAAAAAAATTATATTCATGTGTACATAATTTTCGGAATGCAGCAAATAGTTGCCTTACGTGTTTAAAATTAAGTGGATGTTGTTTTTTATAGGAATTATTTTCGATGACAAATAAAACTATTTTGTATACATTTCAAATAAAATTGAAGAAAAAAACTCAATTAAAACCCGAATACGAACGTAAGAAAACGACAACGTAGCTGTGTATAATTGTATTTTGTGCTGTTGCCTTATTTGGCTTTTTCCACTCCCTTGCGCTTTTCATGCAACATACTTTGGGCAATATTCTCATTAACTAATTTGGCCACAAAGACCGTAAGTGCAGCGTCAAAGAAATGTTCGATACTGTCATGGGGGGAGTGGGACGAAGGGGTGCTCTCGCAGTTTTTAGCTAAAACTGCGCATTGCTGCCATGGAAAATCGCCGTGAAAAGCGAATGTCACAAATCAAAGCAGACTTATTATTACTTATGGCCATTTAATTGGACTTGCGCTTATTCATTTGAGTTTCGGTTGAAGGAGCTGAATCTGTTTTAGTTGTTTTTGTTTGTGCAGTCAATTTGGCAAATTATTGTGCCACAAACATTGGCAAGCAAGTCACCGCAAAATTCAACCACCCAACCGACCCATCCAGCTAAAACAACAACAGCTAAAAGGAACGCCAACTATCTGGCTCGTACGCTCATTAGTTTTATTGGCCCGCATATCAGTCAAAGCCGCATAACTATTTATGCGGCAAAGCAGCGACCACAGAGCCCACGTCCAAAAAACAGATACAGCTCCAGCTCCAGCCCCTGTTTCTGTGTCTGTTTCTATTGAAGACCATTCACAGTTTGTTCCCTTGTTGCACTTGCTTTTGGCATTGCTTCGTTTTGTGTGTTTGCTTAAACCATTAATTGCCGAAAAGAACCTTGTCTTGGGAAATTTGCTGGAATTGTCCTTTTAATGAATTGGCATCTATCCTCAATTGCAGAACCACAAAAGCCTCTAATAAATAACATAATATAATGCACACAAACCTTAAGCTCAAATTGAAGTCTTAAAATGAACCTATAGCATATGAATCTGAAAGTAAGGTCAAGTATACGAATATGCAGAGTGCACGGAAGTATTATAATACAGTATTTTCCTTAGAAACCGGACGTAGGAAATACTTAAACAGACCATAGATATCTGTATGCAATTTCTCGGTGTTTTCTGCACCTGAGCTTATAAAACTTGTTAAAACTTTAGGTTATTGCAACTTTTAAGTTTCACTCAATTACGTTAACATCTTTCAAGATTTATTTGCCATTAAACAATATTATGATATCAAGTATGAATAAGTATTATAGAAAGCACGATTTATGCATCACAGCTACCTGGAAAAAGAGAGCAAAGAATTTATGTGAATTTTTTTGGTATTTGTGTTTTGTTTTTTTGTTTGCTGAATAAAGCTGGTAAAGAAGTTACACAAACGGTCGCAAGGACCACAAGTGCGGCTCACTTAGCTATGTAAATGTTTCTCGCTGCTGTTTATGTATTTACTTTTAATGCCACTAAAAATAGCGGCTGCCTGAAGCCAAGTAGCAAGAGCCCTCCAAGGCGAAGGTGAGCTGCAATTCCACACAGCAGCAGCCAACCAAAGAACGCGCAGAAAGTGCTCACAATTTTAATTAATGGATAAAGTTCCATGGAATTCTACGCCTCCTCAATCTCCTTCAACTCCAGCACTGACCAAATTTGGACAGTGGTCGACCACGGGTAATGTAATATAGTATGTTTGGAGGGGTACGAAATATTCTGTACTTTGTCTAAATATTTATGCTTTGCCAGCCAGATATGTTGCTACTCAAAGCATTTTCTTTCGCCAGCTATTCGCAAAGGTACTTTTGTTGCTTTGTGTTGCCTTTGTATTATTATTAAAAAATACGACTGTTTTCTTTATTTATTAAATCAAGTTAAAAGTCCCATATGGTGTTGTTACTTCTGATTCGCGATTACTATTTTATTTCTGATTTAAGTAAATTATTTGTATTATTTAAAAAGGATTCGAATAACAAACATATTGTGCCTCAATCTTTAGGCAGTTTTCAGATGTCGAACGAAACTATCATAAACATTACTAGAGATAAAAAGTTCAATATAAATCGCCTTTTTACATTAACATATTCATTACAAATTAACTATTAATTCATGCCTAAAAACAGGCAAAAACCAACATGAACTACCGCTCTTACCTTCCGCGGCTCTCAATGCAGTGCTTACTCCTGCAACATTTGTTCCATTTCGGGTATGATAATGACTTTGTTTCATCTGCAACATTTACCCTTTAATTAATTATTAATGTATACAGTGAATTAACTAGAAAAATAATTTAACAGAAAAATAAACATAAACATATTTAAATCAATTTTCATGAACTGCCGAACAGAGTTATAGCTTAAATGTGTACACTACAAACACCATACTTATATTGTATTATAAGTTGCTTAGCACACGTAATTTTAAGTTTAAATTTTAATTTTAAATATAATAATTATAAAAAAAAAACATGAACTTCAGAAAAAATTGTCGGTTAACGCAGCCCTCCTCGATTCTTGCAACACCCGAGTTCTTAACATTGTTGACTCTGTTAACGCACCATAAAAAAAATTACCTCATTTAACGCCACTTCCTAAGGAGCTCGTATACTTAAGTTCGTTTTACCACTTTTCTTTCGTCCTCTTTTTGTTTTGTTTTTTTTTTTTTTTGATAATGATAATATGGAGAAATCATTGTACGCATGGTTTCTAAAAAAAAGAGAGCGTAATTTGCCTATTTCTAAAGAAATTGTAAAAAGTACATAACCCAATTTCTATATTTTTAAAAAAATTAACAAAACAATATGAAATTCTTGCTTTAAACACAGTCTTGTTCGATTAATTTAATTTAAAGGTCTCGTGGCCACCAGAAAATTTCACCTCAGTTTTCGCAACCACCTCAGTTTTTGCAACTGGCCAAATTTTAATCGGTTGCGTTAACCGAGGTCCTACTGTATATACGTATTTTCAAAATTAATGTTTATAGTGAAATGTCCCATTCAATACCACCATACTTAATTCTAACATTTTTGATATTAAGAGTTAGTTTGACCATTCAAATTAAAAAGTTATTTATAGATAATTTTTATCGGAATAAAAGGCCTTTGTTGTTCTTAATGTTTTTTGTTTTACTTCTAAGCCAATTGCAAAATGGCTAAGGCATCCGCTTAATGACAAAGAGAATCGAGTTGGAAACCCGTCGCAGACGGTTTCCAGTTTGACCTAGTTAAGTTTCGTTGTATTTATATTTCAATGCAAATAATTAATAAAAATTAATGCGACCTAATCAAAATTCAGGAATGTTTTGATACTTGGTTTTAATGTACCGGAGATGTTTAACAAATAAACTTCATATACAATGTTAGTATGATTGATATTTTAATCTAATATTTTTGTGCATCCCTATTAAGTCATCGAAAATTTACTATTTCCTCGTAATTCTATATTTTATATGTTATAAATCATACACGAAAATAGTTGAATTAACCATGAATTTGGTACTGTGTGCTATATATTATTCTGATTCTTATTCTGTTTCGTTAGCTTTAGGACAAGCTGTAGAGATGTGACTTCTTATGTGCGATAAGCAATGTTATCCGAGAAAAACCGGGTGATACCTGCTTGTATAAATAACCAAAAGTTAGATAACTTACATACATTTTTGATATTTCTTACGAGATTTGTGTATTTTACTTAAAACGTAAAAAGTATGCAACAGTTTTTTCTTATGAAATTCATAAATAAAAGCCAGTTAATATAGAAGCCTAAAAATGTGCTCATAAATTCCTTGCATAGCCATTTCGTTAGCTACATTTGCGAGGCCCATTCCTCCATTTTCCTTTGCCCGCTCACTTTTTAATTTAAAAGTTTGCGATAACGAATGATGCACCATCTTTCTGACACACACACACTCAAATACGTTGTTAAAACAAGAAATAATGTTGAATGCTGATTTAGGGGCTCCGCACAACCCGCCTGGCTGCCACACATGCATGATTGTACCTATTTTTATCTATAAGAGCATATATGTTTGTATGTTTCTTCTAGTGTGTGTGTGTGTGCGCTTGTATATTTGTAAGCGTGTCTACAATTGTGGCTTGCACAATGGCGAGCGAAAAAAAAGAATAAAGAAATGAAGCAAACTTTGGCGCTAATAAATTGTTTCATATCTCCTTGAAGGCAACAACGCTAATATACTCCTCTCATGCAGATAACTCATACGCAGCGTGGCCAACGGCAGCCCCAGCAGGAGGCGAAGCAAACGCTCAGCATCGCCAGCTCGACTCGCAATTTTTTTTTCATATGCATATTTATTTCCCGTTTGCTTATCAGCGACTAACAAAAATGAAAGAAATAAAGCAAAGCAAGTCCTGCCACATGAGAAATTGCCAAACACATTACCACACATTAGCCGCAGCATCAGACTCAAACTCGAAGCGCTAAAGGCAGCGTCAAGGGTTGCGAAAAAGGTGCCCTTCCTTTTTATCATACCATCGTCGTACCTAGCTTGGTTTTTGTGCCACCAGCAAGTACTATGCAAATAAAAAAACATTAACAATTTAATGTTCATACATCAATTGAGTGTAAAATCAAAAACCGAATTGAGACTGTAGCTTTATGTATCATATTTGGTTAAATAAAGCAAACATATTCTAATGAAATCCAAAAAACGTTTAAGTCTTAGCACGAGTGTGAGAATGATTGGCAGCATTGAAAATATTGCATCCAACGCTTCGCAGCACAAATGTTTAAATCAATTTGATATATTGATAAGGTAAGTCAGGCATAGTTGGTAAAATCACATTTTCCAATTTATTTTGGGATACTTTTTCTGGACTTAATTCTGTTTTTTAATTTATTTAAACAACAACAAACTAAAATTTTGCTCAAGTCTTTCGTAATTAATAACAAATTTTTGTCAACCACAAAACAAACTAAAATTCCAAACCAAATTCGTTCATACAATTGTCCTGCAATCACAAACTTATTTTTTTTACATTAAGTGCGGAATTGTTTCAGAGTTTTATTTAAATGCTCATAGCTTAATTATACCTCTACGGAAAAGAAGAGCGAAGAGAAGCCCTGAATCGTAGGGGCAATACGTTAACGAGCGGAACTTTGCAAGAAATGGAGCTTCCCCTGGCAACACAGCAGAACTATGACATAAGGAGCACTTTGCAGGTCGATCACAGCACTATATGTACTGCACCGCACATTGCTCTCGCCAGTAGTAAATAAAGAAGTAGCAGTTTGAGAATTTAATTACGTTGAGGGAGCCTTCGAAAATACGTCACATTTTACAGGGGCTACTCTAAAAAAAAAGAGTTTGGACAGAAGAACTAGTAGATGGATTTCATCCCTACTAAGATCTAGACAGGCCACGGCATCTATACAAGATATTACCGTAATAGTTACAAGAAAAGGTTTTTCACAAGTAAGTGTTTTATCATCACTTATTTGGAGAATATTAGAAGATGAGTTATTAAGCAGACTTACCAGCAAGGGCATTCAATGTCAGGGCTATATGATAAAATTGTGATAATTCCACGGGGCAAGAAATACAATACTGTGTGACAGTGTACAACTGGAACTTAGGATTACGTATGAATCTAGTTTGGTTGGTCTCAACCCAAACCCTACAAAAACAATCATCGTTTCATTTACCAGAAGGTGCAAGTTGCAGAGGATGAGGGAGATTAGGCTCGCTAAGTATCTTCAGGTCACTTTTGACAGCAATACCTAATGGTTTTACGGCCCATGCTCACGTACGGATTTTTTTTTGCATGGGGTGATAAGGCACATCAACTCACTGTACAGAGGCAACTACAAAAGTTGCAAAAAATGTCCTGTGTAGGAATCATGGGAACGATGAGGATCTGCTCCACTTCAACATTGAAGGTTCTATAGGAGATCAACTTTGTTAGGTTGGGAGTTTGGAGAGGACACATTCTTAGCCATTCTGGCATACCCAAGATGCTAAGTGAAAGCTGAGAACATGCTCGGGCAGGATTGTCAAGTTTAAGGAGTGAACATTTATCTAAAAGGTTCACCACATGAAAGCACACACCGTAAAATGATAATATACTAAAGCTTAAATAAGAGACAAGGCCAGTGGCATCATAACCACTGCAAGTCTATACAACTCGGGGTGCAAATGGATAAAAAAAACACATTTTCCCACATATCAACACTAAAAGTCAACAAATTAGGTGGGATGAAAAATGGTGGCTTCCACCAAAAGCCTGCATCAACATTAGATTCCACGCCCACCTCTGCTGCTCTAGCCCTCTGCTTTCAAAACAACAAATGTCTATATATTTCAATGCTTTTGAGCTAGAGTCACAAAATTTGGAAAGATAATATTTGGTGACAGCTACCAAGGATCCACGTTAGCTATTCGGTAGCACTCAAGCTCCACCCATCGCAAAAATGCATTTGAAAACCACGCAAATCCAGCTTTTCTGTCTTTTAAGCCATAGTGGTGGGAAGTTAGCTGGTGAAGTCCTTCAAAGATATGCATAAGATCTTGTAAGACCACACCCAAATCACCAACTCCATACCTCCTTTACAAAATAACTATTTACCACCTGTTTAAATAAAAGTATCAGAGTATTTCGTAGTCGATTGCGTCAAACTACAATGTTTGCTCTTGTTTTTATCGATCTGCTAAAAATTATTTAAACTATAAGTCGCTTTAATAATATGAAAATAGGTACATGCTACAAGTGGTTGCAATAATTTCCCAGAAAATTTAAACACTGTTTCTATATCGTCTCAGCTGTTGATGCTGATCAAGAATATATATACTTTATGGGGTCAGAGATGCTTCCTTCTGCCAGTTACATACTTTTGCAAAAAACAAAAAAAAAAATTATACCCTTTTTTACCCATTTCATTGGTTAACGGTATAAAAATATTCGAGACAACTTAACTAGGACATAACTGGTACATGTAGGTTTTGGGCCTTTTTACAGATATTTAATGCCGTTTTTTTATTATTTATACATCACCATAAAGTAAAAGACAAGACATTGACTTAAGATCAAGTTTGACATTTAAAATTTGATTTATTTTATTATTTTATAATTACTGGGAATACATATTATAATATTATGTATATGTGTGTGTTTGTAATATGTATTTGTGTGCTATCATGGTTTCAATAAATTACATTTAATTTTAAATTGTTTTTATTTTCGATTTGTCTGCTTATGGATTTAGGGGAACAATTCGTTCAACATGTTTAGTTGTATTAATATAAAATGTACTCGTAATTGTTAGCAAATTCTTTAAGATAATTTATTCAAATACAAAACTGAATAGCTGCTGAATAATTACTTCTGATTTTTGATTTTTGAACAAAATGTATATTATTTTAGCTTTAGCTTTTCTTCAGGTATTAAATACCAATTTATGCAACGGAATCCACTAAAGATAATATATTATTATTATTGTTTTTTTCTCTCTATACATTCAATGATCCAAAGATATGTGCTAAGCTGGAAAACTAACAAAAATAAAGCAAAAACATTTAAACATTTAGACAAAGTATTTAGAAACGAGGAATTTCCAATACTCGTAACTAGTAGTATATTAATATAGAATAGATTGTAGGCAAAACATACATATTTACACATGAAGTTAGCTTTCTTTGGTTACACGCCTAACTCGCAAATTTGATAGATAGTAAAACTTATTAAGATACAGAGTGCTATTAGATATAGTATATGATTATGTCATGCTACGTCGTATGTCAAAATTTTCTGCAATAAATTAAAGTACTATTAGTTGATTTAATTGTAAGTTTTAACTAATTTAGGCTAAATATTCAGCGGCAACTGCCTAGCTTACTGGGTCATAAACTGGTACACCTCATGCTATAATACTTGTAGAGAAATCGCTAACTGGATTATGATTTATTTGTTTATTTTTTATCATAGCTGCATAGGATATAAATCTTTAAAAGTGTAGTTCTGTTTTGTTATTTGGGGTCAGGTTTTATTTACAAAGGCCTTAAGGAAGCGGTAACATGGCCTGTTAAATCTGACATGTTAAATCCAACAGCTTTGATTTTAATACTTTCGCATCTAATCGCGTTCCTCGTATTTGGGCACAAATGAGCCTAAGCCCCCCAGCTGATTGCACTGGCTGTTATCATACAGCGACATTTTGAGCCTCTTGCACTTGGCCCGTCGGTTCTTGAACCAGAACTGTACGTTCTTGCTCTCCAGTCGCGGAAACTTCTGGCTAAAAGGACAAATACAAAAAAAATTGTGTTAGGTTAGTTGTGGATGAAAGATTTTGCTTAAAAAATATTTATGGAATTATGAATAATTTATATTTTGCCTTGTACTGAATAATTATAATATGCATTCAATATTTTTTTTTAAATTTAACCATTTAAACGATTTTCAAATAAACTTTTAGCATTATTGGTTCTTAATTCTTATTTAAACTTCTTGTAGTTTTTAAAATATCGAAAATCAAATCATTCTAGAAGCAATTACTTAGGAAGGAGGTTGCATTGTGGACTTAACTTACCGGTAGGGCATAGTGTTAAGATCTTCGGTGTACTTAAGGATTAGGTTGTGGGAGGGATGCGTATTCATGGCAAACCACTGCTCCAACTTGGGCACCTCTGTAACCGGGTCGATAAAAGTGCGATTGCGCTTGCGACGCTCCTCATTCGATATGCTCGAAAGATTGAGTCCTGCTCCGCCCATCAAAGCATTCGGCTGCAGTCCAGCAGCAGCAGCAGCGGCTGCCGCATGATGGGCATGTGGATGGGCAGCTGCTGCCTGGCCAAAGGCCGGTATGTAATGGCTCATATACATGAAGGACTGCGAAAACATTGAATTAGGCACCATGGGAAATGGCAGCTGATCCTTGTGAGGTGTCACGCTACCGCCCAAATCCGGCGAGGGCGAACGAAACTCATCCAGGTGGCTAGCATCGTTCTCGTTGTCGTCATCTTCCTCATCCATGTCTAGGTCATCATCCTCCTCTTTGGGCGTGCTGCGCTTTGTTGGACTGTCTCTTACTTCCTGCTCGCTATTGCTCTGGTTATGTGAACTATTGTTGTTGTTGTTATTGTTGGATATGATATCATCGCAAGCTGGGTCGGCAATCGCATTTGGATTCGCATTAGAGTTAGAATTGTGACAATTGTCTTGGGTTTCATTTCCATCGTCTGTTTTGAGCACTGTAGGTTTCTCATCGCGTTCCTCATCCATGCCATTAACGACGTCGCTGCTGGAACTCTTGGAGCGCTCCAGCTGCTGTGTGGACTGATGTTGATGCTCGCCCGAGCGCACCTCCTCATCCTCATCCTCCAGCATGGGTGTGCTGCGATGTCGCTCGTGCGTGGTTAACGAAAGTGGCAACTGTGGCGTCCCGGGTCTGCTGTGCTCTTCTTCCAGCTCATCGGAGTGCTGTGACATGGTGTCTATATCCTCGGACTTGAGGCTCATCGGGCTCTTAAGATAGTCATGCGACATGGACAGATTGCCCATGCTCAGCGGCTGGCTGCCAGCGCTGCTGCTCGAGTTCTGGCCCAACGGAGCATGTTGACTCAAGTATCCATTCATGGCAGCATGACCCAAAGCACTCATAGCATTGCCCAGACTACCGCCACGCATCTCGGCGCGTTTTTGTGCGGCGCGTGCATTCTTGAACCAATAGACCACATTGTTGACATCAAGTGGCTTGCGGCCACGACGCGATTCCAGCGCGTTGAGCTGCACCACATAGGTTTGGATCTGCTGGCGCGAGGGATGGGGATTCTCCTGGAACCATTTTTGCAGCTTGGGCAGCTCCATCTCCGGATCGAAGCTGGTGCGCATGCGTGTCTTCTGGCTGGGATACTGGGCGCCATGCGATGCCGCATGATGATGATGATGCATCGAGGCGTGCATCGGATGCACAAGCATATTGCTATGATGGCCTGCAGCCTGCGCCGCCTGGCTAACAGCCGCATTTGGATGATGTGCAGCCGCCGCTGCCGCCGCAACGGCCGCCTCATTGGCAAGCATCAGCGATTCCCGACTGCTCATCGCGCCCAAAGGATTTGCAGCGGCGCCAGCGCCAGCAGCTGCAGCATGTGCCGCCGCTGCGGCAGCTGCAGCCATCGCGGTGCCTACTGGAAAATCCATATCGCCTGGCACCACAGGCACCGTTGAAGGTGCCGACATGAATGGCAGCATCTTTGGCGTCATAGCAGACTGCGGAGAGAGCTGATTTGACCACCACTGATCGAACTTCCTACGCAGCTCATCAGATATTTCGCCCCCGGGCAACGCATACGTATTCTGATGTGAACTGCGGCAAATCTGTGAGAGCGTTACCTGAAAAGGGTCAATAATGGAGAACACTGGGTTAGTAAAAAACAAGTAAGAAGGCTCTAGTCGGGAGAGCCCGACTAAACGATACCCTGAACCCAGTTGCAATAAATAAATTAAATTTATGTAAGACTTTGGTATACTGGCTTAGCTTCAATCGATTAAGTTCAATATCTCCGGTGTTTCTCAACCGATTTGGACGAAATTTTCAGAAAAGTTCTATCATTATCCATTACTTCAACCCTCATATTTAGATGTTCCAAGTTCGATATTTTATTGTTATCAATATTATGTGTATATCGGAAACCAGAATAGTTATCGATAATTTGAAGCAAACTTGTTCTGCTTATGGTATAGGAGAACTTATATCCAAAATCTGAAGTCTCTAGCTCTTGTAGTCTCTAAGATCCACGCGTTCATACAGACAGACAGACGGACGGGCAGACAGACATGGCTATATCGTATTGGCTGTTGATGCTGATCAAGAATATATACACTTAATGGGGTCGGAGATGCTTCCTTCTGCCTGTTACATACTTTTGCACAAAACCATTATACCTTTTTTTTACCCATTTTATGAGTTAAGAATATAATAATAAACACTTGCGAAGAGAGTTATGTAGCCTATAAATTATTCATAAATCAATGTCTTTTCACTTCTTTAATAGATACAATAACAAAATGTTGAATGAACGAAACTTGAATTTATTAAATTTGACGACTAATAGGTAGCTTGTGTGGAGACGTTTCAATCTTCTGCGCGTTTTGTCTGACCCTAAATTGCTAGCCAACATAATACGGACTAAAATGCCTTTTATTTTCACTTCTTAAAACACACTTTATAAAGAGGTAGCGAGAAATAGGGAGGGTAGAAAGGTTAGGATTAAGTCACAAATATTGTCTTGACTGAATTCACTAACTGGATTATTATCCAAATGACAATTCCGTGATTTAAATTAGCTTTAAGTCAGTTATTTAAACTTATTGCGATTCTGATATCGCTAAGCAACACAAAACACCAATATGTACATAGGTTAGAGCCGCTTGACTTTGTAACTGTACTCGTGTGTAGCATGTTGCTGTCGCCAGTTGAGTTAGCTGGTTTAAGACCACGTCTGCCACACTAAGCGTCTGTCATAAAAATCACAGTTGTTTGGGTGGTTTTGTTATGTGGTGGTTCATTAAAGTTGGTTTGGGTTGGGTTGAGATTGTTAAGGCCTCCAAGTGGCGGGATTTACTTAGCCATAAATGTGCGGTTGGCTCTGATTGTGCCAAACTCAAAATCGCCCGGCATACGGCATACGGAACTGATACCACACAACTGATATTAACTGACTGCCCCGTCAAGCGCAAGTCGCGATAAATAGATAGTCCCCGTTTGGGGCCGATACGACGGTACGACGACACATCAGCTTATGCGATTAAAATTGAATTTCAATGTTCAGAAATAGAAACGAATTCATAAGTTCGGCGTACCATGAAAAATCGGTAGCAATGCCAATCACGGATGAGAGGGGGGAATAGTGCAGGTTTACCGTATTAAATGTTCAATAGATACGTGCGCCGCTCCCTCTCCTCCGATGTGTGTAGGTAAAGGAACAACGCGTTTAATAGATAATGTCTGTCGCTATCAGCTAAGGAGGCGCCCCAAATCACTTAAGCTGCTCAAAACACACACGAACTGGGCGTATGGGTTGGGGTGTGTGTGGGAGGGGGTGCGTTATAAACAACTAATTGTAAATAAAATGGACTGACGCGCATTACGATCGGCGACAGTTATTAAATTGATTTTCACATATCAAAGCGTTTCCCCTCCCCTCTCGCAATGCTCGCACCGACCATTAGCCACGGGACACAATCACAGTGCATATGTCCGTGTAATTGTGAGTGTGTGTGTTTGTAGGGAATTATGGAATATGCTTATCATGTGATTAGAGAAACTGCTCTGCTAATATTAATCGAGGGCCAATAAAATCAGTCACAATATCAATTGAAGGGTATTTCGGTCGTGATTTCCTGATAGTGCCAATTACAACTACATATAGCAATAGTACTATATACATACACAAAGAGTATTTTTAAGACTGTGATTTATGGCTGGCAGCACAGGGGATTTAGATGTGGGTCATGTGCTGACGCAGCCCCCTTAACTTCTTAAGACTATGATCTGCCCTACAGTTATGTATACAACTCGAGTTGCCCTAAGTCCTATCTTACAATTTAATAAGCCTTCAATCAATGTTCATACTTGTCTACGTATATTTCGAATCATCAACCAAGTTGTTTTCAGCGTGCTTGGCGATAAGCGTAAAGCTGATTAAAATTGAAAACTATTGCAGCAAAGGATTAGTTAAGTGAACCAAACTAAATGAACTCGGCTTAGCAACATTTCTTTGTAGTCGTTATCAAAACTGTTTCTATAAATTTCATATTCATTATACAAGGATACAAACATACAAACACGTATAGAGCAAGCAAGAGCCAGAGAGAGAGAGAGAGAACACACAGATGACGGCATTGGCTTGTACGAGTTTAAAAAGGGGATGGCTCAAGGATATGCCGAAACTTTTGTTGCCTCTTTTCATGTGTGTGCGTGTGTGTATGTTTATGCCTCAATTCACGCAAATTAGCGGTTTGAGTTTTTAAGTTTGCTTTCATGCACCAGCCCCCCTACTCCCTGAGACCGTTCCGCTTAGCAACAGCTTAGTTTCATACTGTCTACAAAAGTAAATGGATAAAGAATGTGGTGGGGCATTAAAGGGGGCGCACAAGAAGTTTTAAGAAACTCTTACGAGTTGCGGCATAATAGAGTTAGGCCCATGTGTGTGTGGTGTCATTATAAACCGCTTATAAATCATTATAGAATATTTGTCAACTTTGGTGAGAGAGTTCAAAGCGAATGTCTAATTAGCTCAATCTTCCACACTCACCTCATCCAATGGGCAGCCGGTGGAGCGGAGCACAGCATGCGATTGTAGAACAAGCAGCTTGAGTAGCTTGTCCTTAATCTCACCAAAGGGTGATGTCTTTGGACGCAATATGACAATGCGCAGCGTTATCACTGAGGTCAGTTCACCCACAATATCGCTAACCGGCACAGCCGGATTATCAGAGATCTGTTCCAGCGGTATAGGCTTCCAGTGTTTGATAATAAGCGAGCCTATGTAATGAGACAAAAGAAGAAGACGATAAATTACTAACTGCTGCTCACTTGCAGTTATCATTTAACTCACCTCTTGCTGTGTTGGCCACCTCCTGGGAGTAACCTAAACGCTGCAACGCCGTTTGCACTATTTCGCTCCAGGGCGTTGCCGCTGCAATGATCACATAGCTGTCTGTCTCAATGTTGGGCCGCCGTTTCCATGGCTGGCGTGTGTCTATGGTAAGCGAGGCATTCAACGAGTGCACAGACTCAACCACGCAGTGCAGTGGAAGCGATTTCGCTGCAATCAAAGTAAAAAGGAGACAGTGGGGGAACTTTTAAATTTGTATTACAATAATAATCAAATTAGCTATGCTGCTGCTCGCTAAGTGGTTGCGAGGATTTCAATCAGTCTACTTTTCACTCTTAAATTAGTTACATATTAAATACCCTTATAAACTGATATAAGGCATACAAAACATATGAGCTCTTTGGCCGAGAGTGTTTGGTTAGACGAACATGTTAAGCCCATCAGAGCCTACACATATTGCTGCGTACTTTAGTTAATATCAATATGTTAAAAGCCATGTTTCTTAGCCTTTTTTTTCAGGAAAAAGCAATATTCATAGTTATATGGAATATATTTATTATATTCATTCTTTCCAATCAGTTTTTAGACTTTTAATTTAAAGTCTTTGTTCAACCAAAGATATCCTTAATAAGCAACTCAGCGCACAATTTGTTTGATATTATGACAATTTAAGTAAATTTACATAAATTCCCATAAATTAAAACATTAATAATTAATATTTAATTTTATTTTTCTAATCTATTTATTTTCGTTTAAGCCATCTGTGTATATAAATGGAGAAAATAATATTTTATGCTGTTTTTAGTGTTCTTAACTTGTTTTTATATCTTTAAGGGTATTGTCGAGTCTCACAACAAATTGATATTTCCAATTTTTGCCTAATATTGACGCTGGTGCTGCTAATCGGTTTAGCGTTCAGTTTGAAACGCTTCAAATGGCGGCAAGTGCAAATCGGCCAAATTAAAATAAGCAATTAAAACATATTTTATATGGATTGGCCTTCTAACAAGCACCTACACAATCAAACACACACACACGCCCACACGCACGCACGCACACATTGAAGAATTTTCAATAAATTATTTCATGCTGCGGTTAGCCCAAAATGGTTTTAGCCGCTTACTCCCTCCGCACCCAGAGTCCATTGCCAGGATTAAGAATATGTGCATGCATAACAGGCTAAATAATTATAAATGAATAATGTTGATTCAGTTTTGGCCTGCCAGACCCATCCCAAATAGTTGACCAATTTCAAAAAATATTGCCGCTTATCATTAGCAGGAAATGGGCCAACTGATTTGTGAGTAGCACTCGGAAACAACTCGAGTATACTAGTATATAAACATAAGCGAGTACTTGCACGTAAAGCTCTTTGAATATGGTCTACAACAAATGATTGGCAACTTTTTCGCGACCAATTATGAACAGCTTAAAAATAATTTACCAAATAGTATACCAATAGTGGACGCCAAATGCAATGGGCCCCATGCCCGATGCCCAATGCCCAATCCAAAGCGCAAAATGCATTTTGCCTGCTGGGCATTGCATGATTTGTGAAATGGGAAGCGGTTGGTGGGGTCAGTTGGGCGGAACAGCAAGAGCAGCAGCAGCAGTAAATAGGCTTAACGCCCGCTGCTGGCCACCATAATGGTATTATTAATTATTCCAATTATAAAAATTGTAAGCAGCACAGATTGGCGATTGGCCTTTGGGCGCGTTTTAAACAGCCAAAAGAACAATTCCAACGACCAAATATTGCTTCCACAATTATGAGCGATTTTTACTATAAACATATGTATGTACACATATACTTATATTGTAAATGAGTGTGTGTGTGTGTGGTGTTGTTTGTGTGTGTCTGCAAATCTTTTAATTGCCATGAAATCCCCAATGGGCATTAAAAACAAATACATCAATTGTATGAACACATTCGAGCAATGCTTAAATTAAATATATAAGTATATTATATGTTCTATACGAACATATTTAAAAAGTCTATAAGAAATAAAGGATCAATCGTATAAAGAGACTAAAGGTATTTTACATATATACCATGGAACTATGTCAAGATTTAAAGTCAAATTTGTGAAGCAAACTTATTTGAAATATTTTTTAAAAAAGTAAAATTTTTTGGATTCCCCAAATGTTCAAACATTTTATGCTTCACTATTCGCTAATATATTAAAATGTTTAAAACATTTAATATTTCATTATTTGTTTAATAAAATCTTAATTTAAGAAAATTTACGTTTTTTCGATTATTAATATTAGTTTTTGTTAAATTAAATTTTACAATCATTATCAATTTTATTTTAAAGTATGGAGCTTACACTAATTACATTTTTCACTTACTCGTCACTCTTTTGAATAAATAAATATTGTGAATAAATAATTATTGGTTTTTTTCATCAACATCAAAAGGAAATTGCTATCATAAAATCAAATGCCAGATATTTTGGATAATGTAAAATCTTCGATCTGTGGCATAACATAATTCCATATGCCACATACATTCCTACAAACAGACATACGTTAATGTCTATACTTATTTAAGCACTGTACGGTGCGGTTTTTGTTGAGTTTTTGCGTAATATACGCAATTACGTTTTTAGCATAGACATGAACCGATATATCGGGTAGGTTTGGGGGGTAGAAAATCAACTTTGCATATTGCTGACCTGTTTGGCTTTGGCATTATGTATACGCTTCATAAATGGCGGATAAAGTTTGAAGAGGGGGGGGGGGGGGGGGGGAGTAGGGTTTGCCCCTAGGTGCCATAGGTGCGATTTGTGGCAGACGTTGTGGCTGGAAAATCGCAGCCAAAGAACAATGGATGGAAAATGCGTGGCGCAACCGAATAATAAACTCATTAAATCCATTATCCTGGCCCATGGTTTGGGGGCTAACACAAAAGCGGATTTTATGTGCACATGCATATGGGTATGTTGGAACTGTATACGTGTTAGTGTGAGTGTTGTGTGTGAGTGTAGGGTCAATCACACACAGTGGTCACACTCAGTACGCTAATTGTTGCGTCGGCCGGCGCAGTGACTTTTTTTTTTAAATCACCCTATGCTGGCAGCATTCAAATGTGATTTACGTGGAGGGAGTGGAGGTAGTGGATATTGGGGTGGTTCTAAATTCGACTGCAGGCTGTACGACAGCTCTTAAGTAGCCCCCGCGTTCGCTTATCCTTATTAGCATTATCAGTGGAAAAAATAATCGAGACAGCCCAACGACGAACAGGGCCAAACAAATTGAATTAAAAACGTTTGAGGCATTAAATCTCAGAGGCAGAGCGACAGACAGGAGGACAGCCCAGACCACCCGACCTAAGCTGACAAACGATTTGTAATGAACTCCACTTGCATAGGCTTAGACGCTGTCGTCGCGCTGCCTTCACAGCCTCCCCAGCTTCCTCGAGTTCTGAGTTTTCTCCCATTATCTCTATGTTCTTTATGTTTTTTTCTGCCCTGTGTCGCAGCTTAAGATTTATTAACCTGCACCAGAGTCGAAGTCGATGATAGCTTTGCCAGCTCTGCGTGCGCAAAAATAATGAAGTTGCCAATTGTCTGCTTTCTTTTTTTTTTTTTATAGCTAGCGACCAATAGATTGGCATACCCTCTAGAAAGTTCTAACAAAATCTAAGACAAAACCAATAATAATCAGCTTAATAGTTTCAACATGTTTTCATGTTGAAGTCATATACAATATATGTGTAATGAACAACAAAACTATTCACAAAATATTTGAAAGGTACTCTATTCTATTTAGAACATAGATGTATTAATATAACTTGTACTTTTCAATATATTTTTCTTTTCCTTGACTATTCCGGCACAGTTTTAAACCTATGATAATGAAATGAATCAAACACAATCAGGGTATTTTGTATTTGCTCTTAAAACTGTCGCACGCTGGCTGATTCTTGATTACTCCACGGTTTGCCTTTTGCATAAAGTGGTGAGCGCTGTTTTTTTGGCTTATCGCAATCTGAATTGAGAGTTCAAACAAATGGGATATTTGTGAATTGGTTTGTGCTTGTTAGTGCCGTCAGCTTAGCTGCTTCGAGTATTCAATGGACAACCAGGACGAGCATGATTACGCAACAGCCCAAGGGCGTGCCAACTAGAAGGGGCGAGCAACCCCCAAAATGGTTTAAATCTCTTGAAAGTTTTGCGTAGCATTCATGTGTGCAGATTGCCATGAAATTTTCTTGTGTCATGAACTCAAAACCTCAACAAGACTACTATGTGAGTGTGTGAGTGAGTAAGAGTGTGTGTGTGTTTATTGTGTGTTGTTTGTGCATGCGCGCTTTTGGCTTTCTTCTAAGAAATTGACCAATTGACTGACCACAAGAAGTGGCAAGGACTGAAGAAAGACCAACAATAATTATAAATCGCCTACGCACAACATCAAAACGACTTAATCCCCAACTAAGAAACACAAACACATATGAAAAAAAGATGAGTGGGGTGCTAGAAGTGGGTGTGTTTGTAGGTGAGTGTGGAAAGGACAGATGCAGAGAAATTTAAGTAACTGCTGGAGAGGATTATATAAGTCTACGGTTTAGTTTGCTCCGAAAATATCTTGACCAACAAATATTTGTAGTTCTGCTTTTTTGTGACTGCTAAACTCGTTGAGGTTGACCTGAGCCCTTGTTAGGGGGGGTGGGGAGGGGTGTTTGAGGATTTTCGGGTGGACGAATAAATTGTGTATTGCTTATTTATAAGAAAATGTTTATAACTTACTTATTAAAATGATTTGAGTGATTTGGGTATGAACATTAAAATTTTACAAGTTTTAATAGCCGTAAAGGATATTTGCCTAATGTGTAAGAGACATGATGCAAATGGTAGGGCAAGGGGAATGGCAGGTGCGGCTATGCGTAAGGGTCAGGCTTAAGCCAAGTGAACTGTTTGAATTTGCTTATCAGTGGTTGACCAGTAGAATTTCTTAGTGCTAAGAACCGCACGCAAAAATTGTAGGGATTTTAAAGGACTTAAGTGTCAGGCATTTGTTTGTCCCCATGTGTGTGAAATCTTAGAACAAGAGTGACCGGAAATTAAGCAATAGTCTTAAGGAAATTGCCACAAGTCTTTTGGGTGTCACGAAGCAGGCAATTTGATGTCTTTCCAGAGACTTCTCTTACAACAGTCCTTAAGTTCTCAGATGCTTGTGTGTTTGTGTGTGTGCGAGTGTGTGTGTGTATGCATTTTTATTTACACTTCAACTTAAGTCCTACTTAATTGCGAACTCTTTTCAGAAGAATTTTTAATGCATGAATTTTAATTTATAATGCCGAGCCAACAACAACGGGACTACTTTAGAACTTTACACAACAAACACGCATCTACAAACAAACACACACACACACTCAGACATACATATGCATGTCTGCCTTCTCCTCACACCTTGGTCGTTGCATATCCCTGTCTAAGTCCTGGTTGACATCCTGCCCACACCCGGCGGCTTTTGTGCAAAGTGCAGCAAAAGAAAACATATTAAGAAAATCAACTTGGCTGCCCGGAGCCATGTGCCGCAGGAGATCAAGCATCATAGCATAGAGAGAAGATGGAAAAATTCATCGCAAAAAAAGGAAAACTAGAAAAAGCATAACTTTTAGAGTGGAAACCGAATAAAAAACTATAATACAAATTAATTCCGTTAGTAAACGAAGGTAAATAAGGTAAAAAGTAGAATTAAATAATAGCTTAGCACCTAGGGAACTTCAAAATGTAACAGAGAATATGCATATTAAGTAATTATTTTGATTGCAAATTTAATTTTAAGTAACAAACTAGTTAATGTAAAACTCAAGAAATGCGATGTGGGAAGTGTAAAAGTACAATAAAGCTTGTAACTTTTTTAAAGGCTGCACATTGTTTATAACTTTGAAAAGTGCGCCTTAACGGAAAGTTTTATGCGTTCTAGAAACTTGCTGCAGTAAAACTGCAAACTCTTGTTAAACTGAACGAAGAGGTTAAGATGGCTTATGGCCCCCACCCCCACCACCGCTTAAGTTACTAATATTGATTGTGTGCCGTGCTAATTTGAAGACGCTGCTCTTTGTATCCAAATCTGCGTGAAACATTTAACACCGCGACATACATTCATGCATTCATACATAGTACAAACGTTGTTGATTTAGTACTTTTTTGTATTTTTTGCCTTTTGTTTGGCTGAGTCATTGGCGTATTTGGTATTTTTGAATAGGCTTTCTTTGGGAAAACATGTTGAAACTTTTAAGCGGCTTATAATTAATGCCGCTCGGCATTTTCTTTCTCTTATCGTTTTGCTTTCGCGTTAACCTCCAACACCCATCCACCCACTTTTTCATAAGGTGTTTAGTGTTCTTCTGTTTCTGTGTCAGTAACAACACATAACCGGAAATCAAGGAAAATCCTTTCTGCCTGCCCCTTTCCAATTGCCCTTCCAATTGGCATGTAAATAGTCTTAGCTAATGGGTGTGTTGCAAATATCTTCGTTAGCCGAAAAAGAGAGACCCCGATGGAAATAATCCTAATGAAATAAGCATGGCCTGTAGCGGTAATTTATTTAAACCCAGCCCCCCCGCCCGTTGTAGTATATTGTTGGCGCCCCAGCTGCAAAGCTCACCTCGGAATCTTTTTCGGGTATTAACGAACGAAGCAAAGGCATTTAAATTGTCTCAACTTTTGTTTTGTTGTGTAATAAATTCATTTTTTGTCCTTACGACTTGTAAAACTTTGCATATGTGTGTGTGTCCTGTCTTAGATTTAATCCTTTTTGTTGCTGACGCAAGACAACAATTATAGCAACACACACATAGAGAGCTTAGGCCACACACACATACGTGCATACATACATATGTATGTTGATTTGGGGGGCAGCAGGTGAGGCTTTTGGCCAGAAAAACTTAACTAGCCCCAGGGTCCTCTGAATGGATTTTCTTAAGTGGTTCTAAGCTTTGTCTGTGAAGCAAACCAGAAAACATGCTTATACATGCGGCCAAGTGGCTACTGCTGTTGCTTCTTCAGCTCCTTCTACTTCTGCCCGAGCTCAAGTGCAGGCAGCTGAATGAGTTCAGACAGCTCCAACTCCAACTCGAACATTAGCTTTAGCTATGACTCTGGTATCGGCTGCTCCGGCTCTAGTGGCATTAGCAGCTGCTTAAGGCACTGCAGCACTTCATTAGTTCCAAGTTCGAAGACGACTAGGACATCCGTCCTGAGACAATGGCCAACTGCGCACAATAATTGAATGCATGCAAAGCCAAGCAAAGAAAACGTAACTCCAAATCTACCAACCAAACCAAACCAACCACCCACCAACCACCCAACTGTGTGAAACCTAACTTGAACCCGTCGACAGCCAGAAAAAGCCATGTGCAACGAGTTGTGGCAGAAGGGGCAAAATCACAAGAAGTTGCCAAATCCTTACAAAAGGATTATGATGTGTATTTTTGGTCAAAGCACGTTGATGAGTGGCAAACGACTTTGTTGAATGTTGTGATTTTTCTATACATATAGATTTTGATGTGTGTGTGTATGTGTGTAAAAATGGTAATGAGAAAGGTAATGAGTTCTGTGCCTGGATCCAAACAAATTTCTACACAAAAGTTACTGGGAAGGCGAGTTTATTGATTAATTGATGACACTCAAGTATTGCATATCGAATTCAGCATAGCTCAACTAGTGAAAGAATTTGGAAATAATATTGAGTTGACGTACGATGCATTAAAATTACTTGAAAATAAACAATATACAGTCGAACTTCCATATAACGAACTTCCGTATAGCGAAATTTTCTATACAACGAAGTCAGAAACCAGAACCTTGCAATTCGATTCAGTCAAAAACCCATTCTGTATAACGAATTTTCTATGTATCGAAGTTTTTTCTTGTCGCCTTGAGATTCGATATATGGAAGTTTGACTGTATTATATTAGTCAACCACCAGTCTTATACATATAACGATTTAAGAAAACCCAAACGCTATATAACTTTTATCTTTTTTCTTATTGACTTTTGCTATCTAACCACTTTAAGGATATGATTTTAATCGTATACTGATTTGAACAATGGCACAAACAAACCCTTGGCAAAGTCATTCGAGGTGCTTGAAACAAATATGAAAATGTCATGAATGCAAATAAACCAAAAATGTTGAACAGGATTAAAATTATGAGCGCAGGATAAGGCAAACAGACAAGCAAGCTGCATGCAACCATGTGTGATCACACACACATAAACACACACACATATACAAATACACAGAGACACTTTGCCACAAAAGTGCAGGCCGCACAAAAGAAATGCTAGCAAAGGCGGTCGCACAAAAGGATTTTCAATTTGTCAAATATTATCAAGTGAAGAACAAGCCAACAGCGTTGCCATTGGCATTGCCTCTGCTTGTGCCGCTGTGTTTAGACCCCTGAGTAGGGATTTAAATGTCGATAATGTCTACAACACACAATCGAAGGGTGTGGTGGAGTCAAATGTTTGCGCAAATGTCAAAAATCGACTTGTAGTGCAGTTGAACCAGAAATAAGCGCACCAAACAAATGCCATTGACTACCCCAACCAATAAGAGTTAAAACACACAAACACACACACAAGCTCAAACACACTTAAATGTCAACTTACATTATCACACTTGTATACGCTTTAAACTGCGAGTCGAGTGGCTATGTGCCAGCTGCTCAAATCGATCACACATTTATAAAAGGACATCTTAAAAGTAAGTCTGGCTATTGTTATACGAACGTCTGAATGCTCACACTGAGCGAAAAAAGTGACGAAGAGTATTTTTTATGTTGTGCATGTTTTAAGCTCTATTAAAAGATAATATATAAGCATTTGATTAAAAAAGATCATTGTTGCTATAAATTCTTTTAAGTCATTTGATTGGCGAAAGTATTTCTTTAATCAGCCATTAATATACAATAAAGGGTTACTCCCACTTGTTACTTTAAAATACTCGTTGCGAAACCGACTGCAACTGCAACATTAAACATTTTTTTTCTTTACTTGGCATTTGAAAACGGTTACCAAAATAACTCAAAAGCTTCTAAGCCGATCCTTGTTTTTGCAATTTTGGAGGACTATGCAGTACATAAAAACCTAGACTTTGATCGTTCAATTTTTATACCCTTAACCCATAAAATGGGTAAATAAGGGTATAATGGTTTTGTGCAAAAGTATGTAACAGGCAGAAGGAAGCATCTCCGACCCTATAAAGTATATATATTCTTGATCAGCATCAACAGCCGAGACGATATAGCCATGTCCGTCTGTCCGTCTGTCTGTCCGTCTGTCCGTCTGACCGTCTGTCCGTCTGTCCGTCTGTATGAACGCGTGGATCTCAGAGACTACAAGAGCTAGAGACTTCTGATTTTGTATTAAAGTTCTCCTATACCATGAGCAGAACAAGTTTGCTTCAAATTATCGATAACTATTCTGGTTTCCGATATACACATAATATTGATAACAATAAAATATCGAACTTGGAAAATCTAAAAATGAGGGTTGAAGTAATGGATAATGATAGAACTTTTCTGAAAATTTCGTCCAAATCGGTTGAGAAACACCGGAGATATTGAACTTAATCGATTGAAGCTAAGCCAGTATACCAAAGTCTTATATAAATTAAATATATTTATTGCAACTGGGTTCAGGGTATCTTCTAGTCGGGCTCTCCCGACTAGAGCCTTCTTACTTGTTTTTATTTCAATGTTTTTAAAAAGCGTATCTTTAAATTTTTTTTACCTATATTTATTTTTAGCTACTTACAAAAAGTTCAATGTTCTCTAAACGCGTGTTTTTGAGATTTGTTTACCTAAAAGTAGTTATTACAACTCTTTAGTTCGATTTCTTAAAAAAAAAACGCCCTGAAAGTATGCTTTAAAATAAAAGCCGCCTTAAAATTGAGATTTACATACAAACATACAGGTGAAGCTAATAAACGCGTATAAAGAAAAGAAAAAAAATCAATTGAAGAAAACGAAATCTGGCTAAAAGATTAAAATCATTCATCTTCCCATACCGGAAATTGAACCCGGGCCTCCCGGGTGAGAGCCGGGTATCCTAACCACTAGACTATATGGGAGCGTTGCACAAGTTGCCTTTCAAAACTAGTTAATAACTATTTTTTATGAGTCAACTAACGAAAATACAACTGAAGGTAATAAAAAGCTATTAAAAAGCGTAAGGAGTAAACTTTAAAATTACATATTGATTGCTAAAAACGATTTTGAGGCTATCGTATAACAATTGCATGAAAATCAGTGTTTTGTGCGTTGCAAGTGAGGGTAAAGTAAATAAAGTAATGAAAACAAGCAATTTTCTACGTTATTTAAACATTAAACGGATGGCCAGTGTGTTAACATTTTATCTGCAATACATTTAAGAATGGAAACTGTTGGAGAAAAACCATTTCCGGGACAACTTTCTTAAGTATTTTAAGCTGATTAAAGTCAACAGGATGCAAATTCAACATAACAAATTGAATTTAAGGTATATCGGTTAATGCTGATGCATATTTTAACATTACGCTTTGAATGCTTCATTTTGCGATTAAAAAGAAAACATTTAATAAGCATTTTGTAAGCATTTTTTTCTGAACAAAATAATCGATTCCCTTATTGATATGTACGTTAATATTTGCATTGTTTTCTTACACAAAACCGGGTTCTAATTTAATTTTTGCGTATCTCATCTTATTGATCTTCAGAACGTGACCTTAACCTACTAAAAATGTTCGCTTTTTTATTGGAATACTTATTATATTATTTTTGCCAAGTTTTTTAACTGTTCTTAGGAACCGTTTGAAAGAAAATGAGCAACAAATTCGTATTGCAACAAAAATATTCAACATTCTAACTTGGACAGGTTAAATGATTTAAAAAAGTAGAACGGCAAAACGGGGACCAACTACAGTCAGCGACTGAGTTTTGCATTTATATTCGTAGTTTGTTGCAATCGGATCGGGAGTCATCGTTGTCGTTGTCGTTGTTGTGTCGTCGTCATCGCTGTTGCCACACATGGCGGCAACCTTAATCACTTTAGTTATCAATATTACTTATTTACGTTGCTCCTACTTAACGCTTAAGACGCTTTGCCTTTTATACTGCACACACACACACACACACACACATGCGAGTGAATTATAGGTTTGTGCACATACACATGCATATGTGTTGGACTGACTGACTGACTAACTGACTGGGCGGCCATGGCGTTGCTCTAGCGTTACATTTGTCTTTAAATCTTCCTGCTTAAAGCCAAGAAAAGTTTTTGAGAAGGGAGGGAAGGAGCGAAAGGAGAACAAACGAACGCGATCTGGCCTTATTGATTCAATTAAGAGTGCAGTCGACTCTTGAGACAAGGTAAAACAAAGAGACATACACGGATATGCATATACTATATATTATAGTATACACCTTTATATACACATAGTATGTGTATATATAGGTGAGCTGGTTCAAAGAGGAAACAGAATACGCATACGCCTAGTTGGTTATGAGACAGCAGCGGCAGCATTGATTAATATAATCCGCTTGAAGACGCTCCACGTTCGTTGCCCGACTGCGATTTAAGTTACACCCTAGCGACAAGACGTGCGAAGGGTGGAGGGGTGGACGCCGCTGGCCCCGCCGCACCTGGCACCGCAGCACACACAGTTTTAAGTACAAGTTAATGGTGCTTATGCATATTACCCTCAACCATACGCTCATACCACCAATATCGAGGCCATTATTACCCACAACTGATTTTCTTTTTTTTCGCTTCTTATTTATATATATTTTTTTGTTTCTTTATTTGTTCGCTACGTTGTAGTCGTCGACGTCGTCGTCGTCATCGTCATCATCACTGAATTTTAAATCGATCCAATGGCAAAGCGTCTTTGTGTCGCTCGCTGCGAATGCGCGGCGGCTTAATCCGCTGCCAATGAACTGAGCGAATACAACGACGCCGGCTGCTGCTGCTGTTGCTGAGGTCGCCAGATGAGCGGCTTTGAATGCTTTTGAATTTACGCTGTGGAGAGGGTGGAGGTGGAGATTGGGCTTTGTATAAGTCAGTTGTTGTTGTTGTTGTTGGGCCGCACACTGGCAGCGCTGCTTGGTTTATTAGTAAGCGTTCCCGTCTTTGTCCTCGTCTCCTCGGCGTTGTCGTCATCTACTCAAGCGGCTGACTTGGCAAAAGGATGTCGTCGATGCCGTTGTGGTGGTGTTCGTGGTGTTGGTGTCGGTGTCGCATTTGCCAACTCGCATTGGTATTTTTGGTATTTGGGCTTTGTCTGGTGGGGATGAAATTTGATCCTCTGCGCGCCAACAGCAGCAGCAGCAGCAGCAGCAACAGCGTATTTGCATTAAGCGTAACCATTTGCTGCTGCTGCTGCTGCGACATCAGCTACAACAACAACAACAACAGCAAGCAACCACAAAAGCGTAAAGGGTGGTGCGCTGGAAGCTCTGTTGCCGATACGCGACTGCCAAGGAGCTTAATTTGAGGAGGGATTTACGCTGTGGCATTATAATTCTTTCTTTCTTTGCCCCTTCTTTTTATTTTTCATTTTTTATATTTCTTTTTATTATTTTGTATTATTGTGCTCTTTGGTTACTCTGTATGTATGTGCGGGCATCTTATTGTTGCCGAGTGCTTCTTGTTGTTTTCTTTTTGATTTCTGCTGCGCTTCACAGGGATTAAGCAAATTTCTTAACAGATTTCCAGTTAATACGTCAAGTTCCCCAGTTGCCCAGTTCCTCAGTTCGCCTGTTCCCCGTTGCATTGATTAGTTGCCATTTGTGCGCGGATTAGTTGGATCGGGTTACGCTTTTAATGCCACATACATACATACATACATACATGTACGTACACACATTGCCATCTCTTGGCGCAAAAGCCAAACCACAGACAAATAAAAAGAACCACAGACAGTCGCCGCACCACGCTACTGACAGCTTAAGTCCAAAGAGCTACAAAAAGAATGAACAAAACAAAAAAAGAGCTAAAGCCAGCTAAAGATATGTGGAGCCAAGCCATATTCTCTGTGATTCCACCAACGCGGCAAACAAAACTTAATATCTTAAACATTTATCCGCGCCTATTTTGTGGCAACTCTGGCTAATTGCCAGGCCGCATTAAGCGTTCCCAACACACACAAACACTCGGCTACAATCATACCCATAGCATACACAACATTTGTTTTTGTTATTTTGTGATGGGTTCTGTTTTGAGGGCGTTGGGTTGGGAGTTGATGGAGGCAGCTTACAATAGTTTCCTGAGTGTGTGCGAATTGAGTGTTGGCTGTATGTGTGTGTGTGTGTGTATTTTTTTTGCACAACTGTTGTTGGTCTTTGTCACTGGCATCAACATCAACACCATCTGCGGTATTCAATTTAAGGGGATTAACTGCTAATTTTTTGCGATTTCACTCAGTGCCAGTCGAGATTTTATCGCTCTCATCGTGTTTTTATTTTTATTTGTTAAATCAGAGAACATACATACATGTGTGTGTGTGCTGCGAGGAGTGATATCAAACAACCGCCTGTGGAGTCAACATTGCGAAGAACTCAAAACAGAAGCCACAATTCAGGATTAAACGGGGCAATTTTCACTGAATAAGTAAGTGTAAATGAAAAAACTCTGATAGAATTTCCATGTTTTCGATACCATCCAAAGGAACTTGGCAAATGCATCGAGTTAAAACAGATGGAAAATGTTAAAACAATTCGAGTGTTCCAGTCAAGTGTATTTAACTTGAAAATACCCTTTTTATAGTTCTTTACTCTGGAAGTAAAAGACTTCAGTTCGGAAAGCTCGAACATTGCAACCGGACTACCGCGAGCTTATGTACGTTTCAATTTACGATAACTTCTGTGCTTCTAAATCGATTTCGATAAAATTTTACAGTTGATTTATATGATGTAATCTAATAAAGTAGACAAGTCATAAGCATTTGAGACTTTATAATTATCGTTATTCTTTTATCGTTATCTTTATGATAATAATAATTTGGAACGACTTATCTGTCTCCTCACATATTTTCACATTTTGATAAATTTCGAAATATCCGTGTCTTATTAAGGCAAAATGTAGAAGCTAATAAATTAATAGAAGACACAAAATATATTGCACTAACCATTGACTCAATCATAACTCAAAAAATATTTGTAGAATTAATAAATCACATTAAACGTAAATATTCAATCAAGTTATTCCCAAATATTTTAAAGTTTTCTTATTGGATGTAGATAAGATTAAGAATTCCTTTTTGCGGGTACAGTTTTTAAAAAGTATATTAAAATTAATCCCCATACGAATCAAAGTTCTTTTGAATGTGAAAAAATCATATGTGAAATATTTAACTTTAAAGTTATTATTATAACTTTAGCTTACAAATAAGAAAATGTATTTTTCATATATGAGCTTATAAAATATTCAATAATTATGTATTCTGTGATTTATCAAGATTTCATTACTGTTTCAACAATCTAGATCGGTAACCCCTTAAAAGTTGCGAAATATTTTATCCTTAATGTTACCTATTGGAATCGAGAACAAATTCAACCAGGTTCCAATTAATCAACTCAACACACACGCACACACACACACACACACACACACAGACACACACACACAGACACACATAGCATTAGCAATCTTTAGAGCAAACTCAAGCTACCCAGTTCTATTCTCATCCCGTCAGCTGCTTTCACTTATCATTTTAGCCTTTATTTTATTTTCACAGCCTTATTCCTGTTGAGCGCTTCGTGCGTTTCTTGACGTTGCTGTTGGGTTAGGTGCAGCTTTGGATGTGATTGCGAGTGTGTATGTGTGTGTGAGTGTGCCACTGGTAAGGCGCTAGGATGAGCGCACTTGCCACTGTTTTGAGTGCAAAAGCGCGACCGCATTGTTGTTGTTGTTTTTATTATTATTGTTGTCACATGCATTGTTGTGATTGTTGTTGTTGCGTTGCCATCTCTCGGCTGCCAGCTTTAGAACTGCTTAGTGTATATATATTTGTGTGTGTGTGTGTTTGTGTGTGCTCCACTGGGATGCCAAACAGTAGCACAAAACAAAATCTAGTGAACTTCATAGGGATTAGCCTGCACGAAAGCAACAGATTTAAAAGCTTTCGCTCTGCTTTTTAAGTTCATTTGTGCGCTTTGTCTATGTGTGTGTAGCACTTTATTTGTGTATGTGTTTGTGTGTGGCATTGTTGCTGCTGCTGTCCCTTTTGTAGACAAATGCGACTTGACAGTGGTGTGGCAAATCTTGTCTGGCGACAACGGCACAAACACAACCCCATCTTCAAGTGATTCTTCTTTCATTCTGTGTGAGTGTGTGTGTGTGTGTGTTTGTTGCACATGCCTCTTCCACATGGTATTGGTCTTTTAGCTCACTTTCGGTATAGTTCATAGTGCACGAGCTTTTAAGGAATCGGAAATCGCGTGAAATTCATTTAATCGGCACATTGCATTTAGATTCACATTCATGCACTCTTATGATATGAGTTCGTTGAGGTTTCTACTTTGTTCTTCTACCCATGCGCGCACGTTTAATCCGCATGCTGTAAATGCACCAAAAACAGCAAGAATCACAACTTCAACAACACAAAACTGTTTGACCGTCGCGAGTAGAAATTCGTTTTTAGACGGCACGAACAAAAATACTATTATGAGACAGACAAAGAGAGACAGTGAGAGAACTAAATGTAAGACCAACCTTCTTCCAGCATGTTTGGCACGATACTGAAGTCAAAAGCAGAGCGTACGGCTCGTTTTGGCGCCCCATGCGACGAAACTCACACACACACACACACGCAAGCACACAAAGAGCGCTCAGTGCACACATATACAAAAGCAGCTGCAGATAGCAACATGTGGCTCTCAGCAATTGCGTGTGCTCACAGTCAACAAACACACTCTCTGCTCTCTGAGCGTGTTGCGCTCTACACTTCGTTCGTGCTGGCTGTACGTTGAGCCTGGGCGGCATTACGCTTATCAAAGTATATCTCAGGGATTATACGAAATGAATGGAATTAAGGATTAATTTCCAAGGGATGTCATTTCGTTTTCGGATAATTCTGCCCCTCTGCTGCTCTGTGTGTACGTGTGTGTGTGTCGATGTGTGTCGGTGTTTTTATTGCCAACAGCTTACGCTATAATGGATTCAGGTTCGCGCTGCTGCCACAGTCGCTCGTTTCCGTTTGCCTCGGAGTTTCGGTTATAAAAAAATACCCCCTCGTTTATAATGCCAAAGCGGGTTATAAGACAGTGGCGGCGAAATTTTACAAAAATAAAAAAATCGGTGATTATCTATAAAAATATGCTGAAGAATGGAGAAGGATTCAAATAGCTATGAGAAATAAATAATTAAATAAAAAGAACCTTGGAAAATTGGAAGTTAATTCCTGAAGTAACAAATTTTCTCAAAACTCATTTATTTCATAATATTTTAATAATCTTTGAATTAAATTTTAATTGAATATGGTTTTTTTTTCTTATGTCTGTAATTAATTAACAACAGAAAGAAGCTGAAGTCTGAACTTCCCAACTCAAATGAAAACATCCAAAAAAAATCATTTACCAAACAATATCTTATCTTTGTGATATGATACTTTGAAGTCCAAGTCCAATTAACAAAATGCCTTTTTAGACAAATGAACTGATTATGCTCTATTAGGTACCCTCACTATTTTAATGGCGTGCCAACGACGCCTCTGCTCATTATAATGCTACCAAGCGATCCATAAAACGAAGAGTTAAATCCAAAATAATAATCCCGCACGAAATTAAATCCCTCGCCCACGCCACGGCCACCAAGCGCAAAACCCAAACCCGAAATACTACTGAATGCCACCGTCTCGTCTCGTCTCGTCTCGTTTCGTCTCTCCGCTTATTTCTCGTCGCTCATCTTACTCCGGCCTCCGCTACACTGTTTGCCTGGAAAAAAGTTAATCCCCCCAGCAGCCAGCAACAGCGCAGTCGACGTCATCTCATCCGCCAACTCTGCCTGCCAAACTTTCGGGGGGGGGGGGGGGGGGGGGGGCTGTCACTGTGCGTCGCGCTGTGTGTGGCTGCAGACTCTCTCCCCCTCTTAAGCCCCTTTTCCAAAAACAGTTCAACATCAATTCAGTTCAGCATGTTTTTCGGCCTCTCGCTGCAGTTGGCTGCGACGCTGGCAGCACTGCTGGCTTAAGGATTAACGCAGACGCAAGCATTGCCAACAAATACACACACACACACATATATATATACATGGACAGCTAAAGCACGCAATGGGCAGCGCACAAAATCGTTGGGATTAATGCGGGATCTACTTTATTGCGAAAATATGCTCGACCTACACACCCCCCCTTTCTACCCCCGCTGCCACATGCCCATAGCCCATGTTTGAGGCACTGGCAAATAATTTTGCACGATGCGAGTGAATGTTGTTGTTGTTGTTGTTGGCGCTGGCATGGATTGTTGCGACTTAAACGAATTGGGATTACGTTGCGTATGATTCATATGCTGGCTAAAACAACAACACATATGTAAGTTGTGGCACGATGTGTGTGTGTCTGCGTATGTGTGTGTGTGCGGTCATGTGCGTTTCCATTTATGCATGCTGCATTTGGGGGGCATTGAAGCGGATTAGGGCAGAGCCAAAAGCTCTCAACCCGCTGCATTTGGGTTTGTTGCACACAAATTGAAAATGACGAAGGCATCCAGCTGCCCAATCCGCTGCTGTGTGTGGACTCCCTGGATAATCCTCGAGGCGATCAATAAAGTGCCAGCCAGCCAGTCAGCCAGCCATTCAGTTAGAGCCATCACTCGGGACAACCAGACACATACATACACAGACATTGTCATTGTGTGTGTGTGTGTGTGTGTGGTGGAAGAATGGGGGCCATTTTGGCATGCGATGGGATTGGCATTGGGATTAGCAGCCCAGTCTCGAGAGCCAAGCTGCGACTATAGATTATAGCCAAAGACTACAGTGAGGCATGCACCTGGCACTCACACTCACACACACACTCACACACATACACATAGAACTTAGCTGGCGGCCTAATCCCAAAGTGCTGCCTGCCCCACTCTCCTCGAGCACTTCAGCAGCAAACGGGGACGAAAACAAAAGCTTAACTCGCTCGCTCCGGCAAATGGCACAAAAAGAGGAGTTAAGTTTGAGAATTGACGTTGCTGCGTATGCGAAACGTGAAACTTCTCTTCATTTGTGTCTGATGGGATTAAGGCTTAAGCCAGATAAAGGGATAAAGGATTTCAAATTCGAAATGCGTGCCCTGCCTGGCTCTCTGTTGCTCGTTGTGTTGGGCAAAAGTTTGTTCGTGTTGAACCATCATCCCCTCGAACCATGCCTCATGTCTCTCGGGCAAAACTTTTGGCGCCAAATTCGCATGCAAAGCAGGCAAACAGATTGTAGACAGACAAACGGGCAGAGTGGATGACACACAGGAATAGAGGAAGCCAACGAATCTACCCTTCGGCTAAAAAGTCGTCGTCGTCGTCATCGTCGGGTCAGGTTGAGGTCCAGGTTGTGGATAATTCGAAAACTTAATGCTTTCGACTAATGTCGTTGGTTTTGTGGTGGTTGTTGTTCCAGCTAGCTGATGATGATAATTATCATGTTGATAATAATGATTTTGTTTGCGTTAAGGGATTATTTAAAGTTCCCTGCTTGGCAGTCAGCGTAAAATGCAAACTGGGGGATTAAACTAATAGCTTTAATAAGGCATAGATCTGACAGTTTTAATGAAGGATCATCAAAGTAAAATCTACTTATGTTAGGCTTGCTTTATGAATACTTTATTCATTACGCACTCGCACTGATAAACTATCTATCTGAAAGCAGTGACAAATCCATTAAGCTCGAAACTTTATCGTGCTGATAGATAATATTTGTAGCTCATTTGTAAAAATTCCCATATGTGAATCACATTCCCAGTTAACAAATTAATCGCATGTTAAATAAATGTCAGACCGAAAATTTCTTATCTTACGATAAAATGTAAAGCTCACACAAGACACATTACTCAACTAACGACAAAAGATACGAAAAACCGATCATCACTATGCATACATAACCTGGTTTATTCGAGCCAGCACAATGAGTTCTGGCCCCCAAAACTAAGCATTAGATACCTTTTTGGTTTTAAGCCGTAGCTGGCGTAATAACAACAGCAGTTACTAATTACAAGTATATTCCAAAACATGCTTAAGAAACCCAAATTGTAATTCCACTTGTGCATTAATACATTGCACACAAACATATATACGCACACACATACAAACATATATGTAAGTAGCTAGCCAAAGTTGTCGTAAGTGATTTATCATTGTTATTGTTATTGTTGTTTATATACTCAGCATTATACTCAGAAAAGTTATACTCTGTATGTGTGCCTTGAAGCTTCAAGGTACTATGTACATAAATATATATTTTCGCACCACGTTTATGAAATATTAAAATTAAAAACCAAATACAGTCGAACTTCCATATAACGAGCTTCCGTATGCCGAATTTTATATGCAACGAAGTCGGAAACCAGAACCCTAAAAGTTGATTCAGTCAAAAACCCACTCTAAATAACGAATTTTCTCTATAAGGAAGTTTTTTCTTGAGATTCGTCATATGGAAGTTTGACTGTTATGTGCAAATAATATTGTTATATATCTTATATAAAACTGAAAGAATAATTTTAGATGGACAAAGTTACAGCCGAGGAGTAGTGAATTAATGCAAGTAGTTTGTAGAGTATATAATATTTGAACACAATGTTCTGGGTTAAATGTGAGTACTGAGGATGCATATTCTAATACTATATTTCGAAAGATTACTTAAACAAAGGTCTAAGATATCATCACTGTATCCTCAAGTTCGTACTGGTTTGGTAAACTCATATTTTAATTCAAACAAATATTAACTATCCAACTTCTTCATTATTAAGGAACAGGAGAAAGGAAAGAGTAGCACGCAACTTTTAATCTTCTTAGAGTTGCTTATGTTCTGAGAATCAGCACTAGATTTACGTACCATAAGTATACCCAGAAAATAATTCGTTCTAAGATTACCAAATCACTATCAAATAATATAGTTTTTTTGATTTTCTTAATCCATCGTATATGGTATATTTTATGATCGAAATTTATGTGTCGCAGATTCATTCTTACATTGAAAACATTTCGTTCTTGATTTTATAATAATATGTGATTGGGTTTGGACCATTTATTATTAGTTTTTAAGTAACAGTCCGAACATCGACCATAACATTGTGTTACTCAATTACAATATAACATAATAACTATAGAAAATTGTTTGTAGTACTGTTTATATAGCTTTCAAGCATTCTCATGATGCTATAAGTATTAGAAGTATTATTTGAATTATTTTAAATCAAACGAATATGAAAAACCATTGCCTTTGTCGCAAATCGAACCTGAGAACCTGAGCCGAACATATTTCGTATGCAGTTGTCGGGTCATCTTTGGGTGGTAAATGCGTTCTTAGTTTATGAACATTATTACAATCAAACACCAATTACAAATTGGTTCCATTCGTACCAAATCATGAACATTTCATTACCAGCATTCTTGATTTAAGAACGAAAAATAAAGAACGATACCGAACAAATATAAAATGGCTTGACTGCAGATGCTGGTGGCATTCACGTCTTTCCTTAAAGCAGATGATAGTGAATCTCGAGCTGTTTAATCAACTTCTTAGGGATAGTCAGATATGAGGTAGTTGTGCATACCCTTTAGCGAATATTGTCTACAATTATATTTGTTCTTATTATTATTTGCTCCACTGACTGCTGGCGCTTTAAAGTGCTTTGATAATCACGTGGCAGTGAGTGTGTGAGTTGCAACAGAAACAGCTTCAGTTAGTTAGAAACCAGTAGTATTTATTTGATTATAAGTCAGTAGTTGGCCGATAGAAAAGAGGGGGGGGGGGGGGGCAAAGGCGGTAAGGTGGCCACATGCGTCGCTGAAGACTTTAAGCCGTTCGTAATGCTCACCGCTTGAGTTTATGCACAACACAAAAGGTGCCCAAAGGATGCGGATGTGGATGTGGCAGAGGATATGTGCTATGAGGATGTAAAGGTGTATTCAGATTCAGTTTAGAGCAATAGCAGCTGTTGTAGTTGTTGCTTACTCGACTCGATTGAATTCGATTTGCTTTTGCACAACATTTAAATCCTTAAAATTTGTAGTTTGTGCTTCGCACCGAACCGAAACCCAGCACTAGCCTCATTCCCTCCCATTAGCTCTGAAGCGGAAACTGTCGAACTCCCAGTGCGTACCAGATAAGGATTAACAGGCTCCAGCTCCAAATACACCCACAAACACAAAGGCACACACAAACAACATAAGTAACTGCGACAACTGCAAATATCACTCCTATCTAAAACCGGCAGAGACAGACAGAGAATGAGCGGCCGGCAGGTTGGTTAGGTGGGGGAATCACAGAGCATACACAGATGCTACTAAGAGCGAGTACATGATGTTGGCTTAACTCAATCGGTAGCACCTGCAACTGCTGTTGTTGCAATCAAAGCTGATGCCACTGCTCCTGTTTGGGAGCTCTTTTTTTTGGTTTGCAAATCCTTTTTGCTTATAATTCGAAAATGTTTGGCTCCTGTTGCTGCTTTTGGCATTTATTTGAATTTGTATTTGAATCTATGCGACGGCAAGCTGGGCGACATATTGTGCGTCTATATCATGGGGTTATATGCTGATACTTAGTGGGCTGTGGGGGACGGACGGGTGTGGCGTTGGTGCACAAATCCCTTGCACAACTTGGAATTTGTGTCAGGTTTGCCAACATGGTTCAAATCCGAGAGTATGAAGTAAACCAAACGCAAACTGCAAATGCTCTGCTGTTGCTGCTATTGCTGACCGGTGTTTGTCTCTCTTTTTCTTACTCTCTCTCTCCCTCTCTTTATCTCGGTGCATAACGCTTAACACAACAGACTTCCCCTTTTTGCCCTAAAGGCCAAACAGTACAGGACTTAGCTTACGGCACTGAAGAGAATTAGTTCGTTCATCATATGCATTTGATTCTGGATTTGAGAGGTTGGAAGGTTTGTAGCACAAACTGTTGAACCAACTTTCCCCCTCCCCTACCCCTTGTCACCTGGCCGTCAATTCTGTGCTTCTGTATCGGTTGATTACTCGGAAACTGTGCGACAATCTTGATGATATAACACAGACTATTGCTGTTGTACCGTTGTACCACAGTACCAGTATCTGTACCCCAACCTGGTATTGGTTATGTTCTTGCACTTGTTAAGGGATGGCTGCCGCCTGATGATTGTTGTGGATTACCAATGATATCAAATTGTAACAGGTAAGTTAAGTTACAATTTGACAAACATCATGAAGTTTTTTCCTTAATTTAGTATTTTATTATAAATCTTAGCTTCGATCTAGCAAACATAAGTGTTGTGAAATAAATAGCCTTAGGTTTTAAAGATACTGGTTCGAAAAAAAAAATAAAGTGGTATCAAGTATTAATATACTTCAACTAATTGGTTATATTATAAAAAGCATACTAAGGTTTTTGTCACATATTTTTAGGTCAAAAAAAATCTTTATTTATCTCAATTGAATTCACAGTGTGCAACCAAATTAGTTTCCAAAAGTATTACTACAGAAGGCTCGATTTAATATTATTATAAGGCAAAAAATAAACAAAATAATTTGCTTAAAAATTCTTCATAATTTTAACATAATGAGTTATTTTATTTTATTTTTTTGTATAATACAAACCGAACGGAATGTCTGGTTTGAGGTCTGAGACAGACATTTGATTTTTTTTTTAAGATTTCTTAATCCAGGTTTTCAACTAGCCCTCAGCATTGTGGTGTAGTCATATTTGTTTGTATATAAATTATACTTATTAATGATCATATAGCATTTAACTGATTTAATTGATCTCTGGTTCTGCAAGCAACATTTTCCATTCCATGCAACATCCGTACAGCAATTGTGAGTGACTCGAACTTTAAATTGAAACGAACCGAAATGCCATACACTCAATCACACACACACACACACACGTAAATACTGGCGATCCGTTTGGAATATGCATAATGTGAGATGCGTATTTTTGAATCCAGAACAGAGCGTATGCTTATGTATACAGAAAGAGCCGCCTAGCTTATGTCAGATGGCTGGCTGCAGCTACTACAGCTGCCACATGAATTTACCAAATGGGATGGTGACCCTGGTAACTGAACAACAACAACAACAACAATGAACCCTCGCCCAAACAACAATGGTCGAGTGGAGGTCAATTGGTGACAAGTGGAGAGGGTGAGAAGGAGAGAGGGGAAGAGAAAAAGAGAGAGATGGAGTGAGAGCGGAGCAATACGATAGAGGAGAGGAGGGGTTCTCTGATGAACGCGTTGATCCACAAACGTGTCGTTAACTAAGGCGCAGTGATTTTCAATTGCAGAACGCGATATGTGTGTATGTGTGTTAGGTTGTGGCACGTGTGTGTATGTGTGTGCATAAGCTTATAGGTGCCATTGCCATGTGGCATGTGCTGCAAGGAGGTGAATATGGTGGGGCGAGCATATTGACAAGTGTGGCCATTCGGGGATTTATTAAGGCTAACGCATGAAAATTTTGCATACTAAACGCTGCATAAATCGAATCGAACCGAAATGCGAGAAATAAAAATTGCCCAAATATGAAAGCTCTGTTTGCAACAGTATTATTTTTGAGTGTGCTAGCAAGTGAGAGAGAAAGAGAGAGCGAGAAAGAAAGTGTGTGTGTGGGAGTTGGAGGGATAAATATCGTGTTGCGTCGCTGAGCAGCTTTAGCGCAACAAGCACACGCACACATGCACACATGCAACTGCAACAGCAACATAAACAAAACAAACAGATTTACATATATACACACACACACACACACACACCGATGCAGTTGTATAAAATGGCAATGTTAAATGACAATAATAACAACAAATACAACAACAACAATAACCCCATTCCATTATCACATTTTCATTTCATGCTGTTTTGCTGTGCAAATCCTCAAAATAACAGTACAAAACACATTCCACACACACACACACACATACATATTCAAGTGAGACATTCACAAATTCAAACAAAGTTCAAATCTAACGCACGTTTCTATCTAAACTATCATGCAAATGCTTTACTCCTCTCTCACTCACAAGCTGCCTTTTAATTCAGCCTGGCTCCTCTATAGATGGTATAATACAGGCAACGATTTAGCAACAGGGACACACAGGGTGAACCAAACAGAACCGACTATCCCCAAAACTAAAGCTTCTCTTGTGATAATGTAATGCAAGCGATTGCAAAAACAAATGCAAATGTGAACAGATTTACAAAATTTTATGAATATATTTTGTCAAATATTAAGAGGTTGCCAATTTAAATGATCTAGAATGTGTATAAATGTATAAAGAACCTGTCAAAAATAGAGTACTTAAATTGACATTTTCAAATAAGTAAGTGTGTTATGCTATGGTATATGAGTGGAAATATCAGACAGCGCTGTGAACGATGACGGCATTTAAAAATAACAAATCACTAAACATTTATTTCTTAATTTATTGTAATTTCTTTAACTTTAATGACTTTCTCAAAAAACATTGTCAATCTCTAAACGAAAAAGATTAATTTAGAGACTAAATTTTCTTTCTTTTCTTCGGTACTCCATGAGCACTCTTAACCAACTTTCTTGTGCGCGTACTCATGATATGTGTTTTGAAAGCCCCGGCTTGGTTTCTGATTTATGTAACACTCTCTCCATATAATAAATCAATATTATATTTTTATAATTTTCCGACTTTTTCAGGGTGTTTTTGACAAATTTTATTGCAAAAATTGGTTTTAAAAATAAAGTACTGGGGGTATAAGGGCTATAATTTAGGGTTGTATTTATTTCTTAATCTCGCAGCATTAAATAAAAACAAAAAAGTTTTGGGGTGGAACTTCTTATTATGAATCTACATACAAAATTTCAGAACATCAATCAAGCCGTTTCGGGAGAGTGTAGAAACTAACACTGGAACACAAAATGTTTTTGTAGATGAAGATTAAACTTAGAATATTTGATATGTTCATATTAACTCACGGAACAAGAGTAAAAAATAATTAGATTTCCAGAAATTATAGTATGCCATCAATAAATCACTTTTGTCGATTTAAATTCACTCTAAAAACGATGAAAAATCAAAAGAAATATATTCTAATATATTCTTTCACTAGACAAGAACTTTGTTTCTACAAAGTTGTATTTGTTTTGAGATTATCATAACAGTTGACACATATTTTTTACCCAATTTTATGGAAAATATTTCAAGAAGTTCGCATTACATGAACGTTAAACCCTTTTCAAAACTACTAAGTAGCAAGTTTTGTGTATGCAAACGCGCAAATTGAAGGCGACGCGATGCCAAAGAAGCCATAAATTGGACATAATATCAGACCCTGGCAACAACCTGTTGTTAAGCCAGCCCAAAGGCAGTCCTCACTCCCCACCACCCAAAACCAAAGGCAGTAAATGCGCTGTGTATACGCCGCGAGTGCCGAGCTCCAAGGAATAAACTGTAACTGTCACGCCTTCACCGTAAATTCCTTTGTTGTTGTTGTTGCTGTTGCTGTTGCTTTATGCGGCTATATTGGCCACAGCCACATGGCTAAAATAGCTCCACAAGTGTGTGCTGACGCTCATTTGACGCACTACAAACGCCCGTGCCATTGCCTCTCTCCAACCCAATAGCTTACCCATTGTAACAAAGTGTTTATGATTGTGTGTGTGTGTGTGTGTGTGTTTGTTTAGATATCTGTTTCTGTGTGAGTTTGGCAGCATGAGTGTGGGTCCTCTCTTGCTGTTGACTGCCACAGCCAAAGCAAAACGAATGTGTTTGTTTGCTCACAATTGAGACTGGGATAAAAGGATAGAACGAGGGAGAGAGAGAGAGCGAGAGAGAGAGAGAGAGAGAGAGGATAGATAGCAGGAGGTAAAATAAACGTTATGAATGCTTCATATGCTTAATCCAAGGGATTTGGATGCATATACGATGAGTGTAGGTAGTGTTGTTTGTGTTGTTGTATGCTATGCAAAGCTGAACCTGAATATATACCAACAGTTTCTGTGTGTTTGTGTTTTTGTATGTTGTTTTTGGAAAAGGATTTCATATTCGGCAAAGCGACAACCTATCTGACAGATACGTTCGCATTCTGATACAAATACAAGCTGCTAGAAGCATTTGTTGCGTAAGTATCTGAATATGACACAAACACACACACACACAAATACACCAATGATTGTGAATACTTTGTACAGGTTCAGTTCAGTATTTGTCCATGACTAAACTTCTATTGATGAACTAAACAAGATTACCGCAGTAGGGCCACTCAAAGATGTGTGTGTGTGTGCGTTAAATGTGATTCAGATTCACATTCTACTTATAAGTTGTATTTGTACATATGTGCGTCAATATACACAGCCCGATTTAAAGTTGCACAAATCCTTAAAGCTGCCTATTGCACATATAATCACCAGTTGCGAGATTGCACCATTGCCACTGGCATTTTTATAATGATGCTGTTGTCCCTTTATTATTGAGCGCTCCCATTGAGGCTGGTACTATACGCCTGGTCTCCATCTCTGTCTAGCACAGTCGGATTAGGGGTATTTGTGCAAAGTTACGGAAATAGCAAAACGCTCTCTTTCCATTCGGTTTTGTTTCCCTTCATTTTCCCCTTTATCAGTTTCTATATCAATGAGTTGTTGCGGCTGGGTGGGATTAGGGCTTATGGATTAATGTGATTTATGCAACTTTTGTTTCGATTTAGTCGAATTTTGATTGCACATTCTAATGCAGCAAACAAATATTTTAGCATGAGAACCGATTTGGGGTTAGATATTGGTATTTTATCAAATGGAATAATTGAATAAGCATGGTATTTAAAATTCCTTAATTTAAGCTGCATTATTTTGTATTTAAATTTATAAATTATGTTATTTATATTAACTATTGAGCTTGTGATGGGTTAATCTAAACAGGAAACAAATATATGAATATGCTAATAAATGTAAACTTTCAAGATATTTCTTTAACCATCTCTCTTTGCATATTTATCAAAGATATTTGTATATATAGTTTTTTCAAAACTTTATAAATGTCTGCTCGTCTTGTTTCTTATTCGGATGTTCTAACATATTTCATGGTGAGTTTTTATACATTTATGTTAAGGGTCCACCTAATGTAACTAACTACTCCTTTAGTATATAGTATATAAATAGTTCCTTTCTGATTCTCTTTACGTTTAAATTATATATAGTCTAATAGCTTGTTTGATTAAATAACTTTATGAATAATCAATTATTAATTGTCTACTCACGATTCACTTTGCTGACATCGAAGTCGCGTCGGGATTCCAGAGCTGGATGGCTGAGCAGCTTCTCGGCCTGTTGCTGGGCCTGCTGCACGCCCACGGCCATGCCTAGAGCAGACGGTGGCAGGCACGAAATGCTGCCACGCTCCTCACGCTCACTCTTTGGCGTTGCCGCCAGGGATGCATTCTGACTAGAGCCCGCCGACGAGGACAACGCAATGCTGCTGCCGGCATCTGAATTGTGCATATGTTGTTGCTGTTGCGAATGTTGCAATTGCTGTTGCTGTTGCTGCGGCGCTTGGTGTTGATGCGGCACAAGCCCGATTGCCGGCGGACTGCCCTCTGCGGAACGTCGACTTGTGGCACTGATTGCCTCATTGCTAGACTGCTGTTGCTGCTGATGTTGCTGCTGTTGCTGATGTTGTTGCTGCTGCTGCTGTTGCTGTTGCTGGTGATGCTGATGTTGCATTTGCAACTGTGTGAGTTTCTCTTGCACTCCCTGCAGCGATGCGCGTCTGTGCTGCAACTGACCAAGGCCAGTGCCGGATTCCTCGGGGATAACGCTATGAGGTGGCGACAATGAGTGCTCCTTCTTTACGGCCATGTCCATGAGGCTGGCAGCAGCCGAGGGTGATTTGGCATTGGCATTAGCGTTGGCGTTGGCAGCAGCAACCACAGCCGCCGCATTAGCTGCCCGGGTAAGGGCCAGTGCCTGGCTCTGTGAATTGAAAACGTAACAGTTAGGAAATTTGACAATATGAAAGCTTAAATAAGTTTGATTAAGTATGAAAATTTCAATTTAACCTACTGAAGTTCGGAATAAGTAGGATTTTGGGTCTGGAATGAGTGTATTTACAACAATGCTTTGCTAGTATCATCAATTAGATGGATAAAGATTAAATAACTTGTACTTGACTTTAGATATACATTATAGATTGCTTTAAATATCGATTTACCCTACTAGCCTGCTTTTTAAATGTAAACACAAAGAGTTGTTCGATTTTAGCCAACATTTATTTGTTATGCCAAAGACGGCTTTTAGTTGGACATGAAGTACAATTTTCCAAGAGTCTATTTATTTGCTTGTTTGCTTTTGTTTGTCTAGCTAAGTGTTGGTCTTCAATGCGAAATTTCACTTCAGTCTGTAAAGCTTAAAATAAACACAAACGCACTGAAATCAACCTAAATTCAGTGTATTGATTGATTAAGTCGCCAATAATGCAAGCTCTCATCGATAGTGGCAGCTCAAAAGATCTAAAGCTATACCGATACCAAAGAGTCCAGCTCTTGAAACTCTCCAAGCTCTGACAGGCGTTGATTTCTATTGATTTGTGTTGAGCTCGTTTGGGGCGCCGATTTGTTTGCTTTCTATAATTTAGCAGGTAATTTGGCGAATCACGAAATTGTCTTTAATGACGCGAGGCTTAAAGCCCCCAAACGATAACCCGCAGCCCGCAGCCCACCACTAACAATCTTCAGTCTTTGCTTTTTTTGGCGCTCAGCGAAGCGTAGCTAAGTTAATGTTTCTGGCCGTCTCGTCAGTCTCTTCGGCCATTAGCAAGCTATTTTTTTCTTTTACTCTGTTTTTTTATTTCTTTCAATACTACCATTATCGTACTATTAATAACAAAACTTCATTGAAATCGAGTATCAAATGGAACATGGAAATCGAATTCAGCGACGGCTTTTCAGTGTATTTCAGTAGTCCTAATCGTAGGAGCCTTAATTATAGCGGTGCTACCGTTTACCGTTTGTGCGCCACTTTTTTTTATATTTTTTTGGTTTTTTTTGTGCCACTGATTTTCGCCAGGCACGCAAAGAATTTGTTCAACAGCCTACACACACATTGTTTTTTATTGGATTGTGCGGGACCCAAAATTATGGCATTCGAATTCATTTTGGGGATCTTCTGTGCTGATCGTGCGGATAAACTTAAATCGAGCCGAAGCGAAGGTTGTCTAAGGACCATAACCATATAACCTCTGCTCTTGGGCTGCTTCTTTTGCTCCTACGTTTCGCTTGCCTCTGGCTAGATTATCAAATACCAAGGCAAAAAGCTTGCCACAGCCACGTTTGCCAAAAAATGTGAACCCAGTACTGATCATCTGATCAACAAACATAATACCCTAGCAATAAATATAATTATAAGTAACATACAAAATAGAAAACAGCAGGAGTATTTGCGATAGTTCCTTAGCGTCAAATCAAGCACGCTAATATTTTAAGACTCATAAGTATTTAATTCCAATGAATGTAATAAAAAGCTTGTATGTATTAAAAACGTATTTTATGTATATAAAATGTTAAAGAGAGTTGGAAAGCAATTTCTGAAATTCAGCTGAATCTTGAAAATTAACAAAATTTTATATGAATACAAAAATTCTTCATTTTGTTTACGAAAATCAAAGTCAAACGCAGACATTGAAAGTTGAATCGATGGAAAAATATTTTTTTGGTACTTCTCCATACACTATATCTTTCGATAATATATGCTTTATCAATTTTGTGTGCAGGGTATAGACATGATATAAGTTTCACTAGATCATCGATACTGAGATACAGAGCGTCCTCGTTCTCGTCATGTTCACATCCACAATTTTGATCGGACGGCGTCTGCTTTCTACAGTAGCAGCGTCGAGTTAGCGATCAGCGACAGCAGCCATCGATCTTATGTTATAATCATCGTCAGAGAGCTCCGACCAGCACAAAATTCATTTACGCTTTAATCAATTTCATTCAGAGTGCCATTCAGACAGTCAGCCAGACAGCCAGTCAGCTAGTGAGCCACCGCCTCTGCCTATGCATTTGCCAAACACTGCACTAAAGACAGACCCTGGACAGAAATGCTGGCCCAAGTGGGGCTCAAGTCGAGCAAAGTTGGCCTAAGGCAATCGCCGACAATTTCAGCTTACATTGAGCTTGGTACGAGTTTGCACATACATATATGTATGTATGTATATGTAAGTGTGCATAATACGAGTGCAACTGCGGGCCGTGTCCGGCTGAGTGCCACGCCCCATTGTTGGCTTCTGTTGGCCACATGTCAAAAAATTGACGAAAATTCGATCAAAAATTTTAATTGATCGCCCTGCAGTGATTCCGCTCACAAAATTGATCTTGCTGTGCGTAATTTTCGGTTGCCCCAGACCCACCGACCGACAGACAGACAGACCAGACTCGTGTTGTGATTATGTTAATAGAGGTAGCCTCCCGATCACCACGGTACTACCAACCACCAACCCAACCACCGTAAAAGACCTCCTCCCGAACGTTTTGATGCGTTGGCGCTCAACTGCAGCCGGAAACTGATTTGCCAGCGGCACAAAATGGCAAACAATCAAACATACTTTTGTGTATGAATTTACAAGTATAGAAGACAAAGAATGTTCTTAGCCAGCTGATCCTGAGACTCGAATATGCATATATGCTGATAAAATGCTAATCTTTTAAATTTTTCTTATAACTAAAGCATATCTGTGTGCTCCAGATCTTAAGTATTCCTCCATTTATCCAGCGTACATCGCCAAAGTTAAAGCATTTTAATATTAACCTGTCAAAGGCCATAATTGACAACGATTAACTTTGCCTTTTGTTCGGCCAAGAGAGTGAAATTTACATTTTTATGGTTCAATAAAATAAATCATCGCAGCGCAGCGTACAACTAAAAGAAACACACAGAAGAGTTGTTGTTGTTGTTGTTGTTAGTGTTGCACAGTGGCTGCAAAAAGTAATTGCAGCACATAATAATCTCGCATTTAATAATCCTCATTAAATCGCAAAATCACGTTGCAGCAACAGCGTCAGCAGCCGACCTGGCCGAAATGAAAATATGCTTAACCAAGCCAAAGCTATTGTTGTTGTTATTGTTGTTAAGAAGCAATCTTAACTTGTAGAAATATCACCACCTCAAAAGGGGACTTTCAACTCAACTGAAGTGGGCTCTGGCTGTGGCTGTGGCCAAAATTAGAGGGCACCCAACATTTTTCGGCTGCCCCATCTACAAAATTCCAAACAAGCAGCCGAACAAGCGCTCTACAGCTTCTGTTCTTTTTCGGCACTGGACCCCAAAAAATGCCTGTTTGTGTGTTACACACACAGGGGAGAGGTTGGGGATAGAGGGAAGTCGGGAGGACTACTCGCATCAATCGATGATATGATGAGCTGACGTTTGGGTTGACGTTTGCTTGTCGTCAATACGTCGCCCTAATAACACGTCGCAACAGGTAGTCCCCGGCCATCAAGCGAACTGACGAACTGACGGACTGAATCTGATTGCGACACAGATACAAACAACGACAATGATTCAGATACAAATACTGATGCTGGACAGCGAGCTAAATAACTGAGCCGAGGCAAGCAGCCACCGTTTTTGGGCGCTACGGAATTTCAGCAATTGCATGAAAAATATGAAATTAGTTGCCTTGATGCGGCCAGCGTTGCCAACAGTGTGGAAAAAGTCGTCAAACTCAAACTAAAATACACAAACTGCGATACAACTACTCACAAACCTTAAAGTCAACCTTCAGTCAGTCAGTCAGTCTTTGGTTTCTTCTGCTTCTTAACTTGCTACTGCTACTGGATTTTTAATGTGTTTTAATCATCAGAGCAGTTGCCTTTTTACTCCCCTCCCCGCCCCACTCAGCCAGTGCTGACTAAATTGTTTTTTATTATCGCTTGCTGCGTTCGCTGCTCTGACGATTTTCATCTCTGATCCTTTGGCATCGTGGCACATTCCGTTGGGCTATAAATCGTTTTGCCTGGCACCATGGCGCTGATGATGCTTGTCCCCCCGTCCTTGTCCTGTCCTTGTTCATGTTTGTGTTCTGGTTGCTGGCTGTTGGTTCTTGTTCCTGTTTTTGATTTTGTTCTTGTCCTTGGAAATATCATTTGATTTAGCAGCCATAGGCATTAATTGTTTTTGTGTCATTTAATCAGTTTTCAAGCGACTGATGCGTGAGCCGAATGCCAAATGTGTATTTTTGTGATTCGATGCTGAACAATGAAAGCAATAAGTCAAATAGTAGGGTAAAGAGTAGCAAATAAAGTTGTAAGCTTAGCTGAGCAGTGATTGTGTGGGTTCTTCAATTAGTTTTCATAACTAAAAACAAAAACTTACAACATAGAATGAGATTCTGATTGATAACACAATCAAATATGATCCTCTTTTAAAGCCCGAACTCCAAGTGTCAGTTCACTTAAGCAGATAGAATTATTTCGCAAAATCAAATCTTAATTTTAAAAAATATATTATAAATGTGAAAACAGCGTGTAATTCGCATTCAAAGTATAAAATATTTGTCGTATTTTAATTGAACAAATTAACTTTATAAGGTTTATAAGAATATCTTAATTTTTTTTTAGTATTTTTGATCTGCATACAATTTATACTAGAAAATGTGAGATGGAAAATATATTTAGATCGAATCAATTATTAGCATCATATATTAAGTCTTAAACTAAAATAATTTTCATATCCTGAACAAATGAAATGGAAAAAATGGTTTGAGCAAATGTATGTAACAGACAGAAGGAAGCATCTCCGACCTCATAGAGTATGTACATCTGCATGTACACATATTCTTTCTAACTAGAGCCTACTTTTTTTCAAATCATAATATTTTTATGTGTTCAAGTATTTATGATAGACAGATATGATTTGATGATCTATTGTAGTGTAAATGATGAGTAACTTTTTACTTAGCTAACATAATCGAGTGTGCGCGGGATTTCTAATTATTTGTCATAGCTAACATGGATTCTAATTGCACAGTTGTTGTCACTGTCACTTAACGTGTCGCTGTCGTGTTTTCGGTCAGTTTGTTCTGTTGATGTAGGCGTTGATGGTAGTTGATGGTCGATGCAGTCGCAGCAGCGACTCTTGATCGATTCTTCTGTTGTGATCTTAATCGCTGATGCTACAAGAAAGTTACCGTGATGCCATGGCAGCTACCAGTTCCAATGACATTCCAGCTCGTCTGAGATTATGTCTGCTTCAGACTTGTCTGGCTTTTGCTTTGACTCTGGCTTAGTTTTCGTTTTTTGTCGGCCAATGAGTTGGCAGCTACCGCAGCGATCATGCCATTAACATTACCATTGGCTGCCCGGTTTTGGCCTTTTGTGGATATAGCATGCGTTTTTGTGATTGGGTGTTGGCCCGTTTTTATGCTCTTTACTTCGAACATCAACGTCGCGGACGACACAGAGGGTGATCATCGTCTTCGTCATCATGTTTTAGCCGAGCCTGAAATTCCCAAGCGGGTCGCAGACTTTTTGAGCCAGCAGCAGCAGCAGCAGCAGCTAGCAGTTTGGGGCGAGCACCAGAATGCGGTATGGGTATGCGGCATTTGGCATTCGGTTCTGTGCAAAATATCATTTTCGTTTGTCTGTTCGTTTCTTCGATTAAGTTCAGTTTGAGAATCAGTTTCGATGTATTTCGTCTTCGTCGTCGTCGTCGTCGATGCTGTCAGCTTTGCCTTTTGGTAATTTGTATGAGATATTTCAAATTTCTTAACATTTGCCATTTATGTGCATATGCAGCAGGCATCCGAAGCGACTCTGTTGCAGCAGCTCCTTGGCATGCCCTTAACGAAATTGTGATTAAGTGTTTCAATATTGAAGTGACGAAAGACCCAGCTCGCTGATTGCCAGTCCAGCCAAGCCAGCCAGCCAGCTTCACTCTTTTGGCCATGGACCCAAACTGATGCCATTTCCAATTCCATGTGACCGAATCTCTGTAGCTGCAGCTGTGGTTGTATAGTATCTACTTAGCTGTGGCATTGCCAACGATGGCGAACATCGTGCAAAATAATTAAAAATCAGCGAGCGTTTTGTTGTTGTGGCCGCCTCGGCGCTCTCTTTTCTCCATGTCAGACGCCCGCGCGTCTGTGAGTGCGAAAAAACGCCATTTAAAGATGCCACAAAGCCGCAGATAAGCAAAGCCACAAACACACAAACAAAGACAGCAACAGATGCAGCAAGGGAGACAGGGAGCGAGAGAGAGAAAGAGAGAGAGAGAGAGAGAAGAGAGAGCGTCAATTGTAAACCGGTTAACAAAAATGCTTGACTGCTTAACGATTGTTACACAGCAACAAATCTTTCATAGGTTTGCAATTTTTTAGTAAACTATTCTTGTTACACTTTTCATGAAACTTGATGTTACAATGACCGACTTAACAATCATGTCAATCCTTTGGCCAACAACTAGCGAAGGGTCAAACAGAACGCACAAAAGATTGAAGCGTATCCACACAAGTGACCCACCCATGGACCATTGGTCGTCATATTATTATAACAAACGACATTTTTAATATTCGTTTAATTAAAATGTAAAAGAAAAAAAAACCTTCTTGATAATTAAAAATTGTGGCTATATTAGTTTTCTTGACTCTAGACTATAAATAATTATAAAATAATCTTTTAGGTAAAATTGTTTTATGAAATCTCAAACAAATTCAACCAATTTTAGCTTTTAGAGGTATTTCATGATATATTAAATTTATAACAGTGTATGCGATTTGCTGGCGGAATGCCTGCTTCGCTAGCAGCTCCCGCTGCAAAAGAATGTTAAGCAAATGAAAAGCGCTACCAACTACGCAGCCAAAGCAAGAGCAAAAACAGCAGCAACAGCAGCAGCAGCAACATTGATGCTTAATTATATTTCATTCGATTTTATTTTAGTGGCGGGTTTTTGGTAATGCTGCTTGCACTCGCGCGCATTAATGATGACTTGGCCTGAATTGCAGGCATATACTCAATAATAACAATAATCATAAAGGCTGCGCACAAGGGAGCCCAATCGATGTCCATGTCCATGTCCATGTCCATGTTCATGTCCATACTCAAGTCCATGTCCAGGCCTTGATTATGCGCGCGTTCGTCGCACGTCGCCAACTCCAATTGCTGAAATCTCTTCCTATCTCTTTCTATCCCAGCTTGTTCTTCATGTTGCAAGTTGAGGCATCTGCAGGCTCATTATTTCTACTCCAGCCATGGTTGGGCATTAATTTGAGATCATTGCTACTGGTCCTACTGCTTCTGTTGCTGTTACTCTTGCTGCCACAAACTGCTGCAGCAAGTGCGCTCCATGTTGCCATGCAATGCGAGATGGCACAAACGATCGACCGAACTGAAGGTGTCGAGAGCTTGAAATGTTTTAAATACAAAAATTAATAAAGCTCTCTCGTGCCATAGCTCAATGTCTGCTGGCATTTTTCAATTATTCCCAAGCCCAAGACTGGCAAATTATTAACTTAACACTTTGTCCCATCACGTTACAGGCAAACAGCAATCTAAATAGGGAGAGTTGACACGACTAACACCGAGGCAAAGAAAAGACTTATCTTAATGTGGGATGATCGTGTTTAATCTTTCTTCAAAGGAAAAATAAAGACCCATCAACTACGTTAGACTCGAACCTAAGCTCGATTAAATCAACATTTAAATCATACCTAAGAATTACAGAGAGAGTATATTCCAGATGCTTGCCCCTAACATTTCATAAATAATCCAAGACCTGATATCTTTGTCTACATTCTTAAAGATATCTATAATCAAAATTGAATATGCGTTTGTGTTGCTTTCTAAACGTTGATGAAACTAGTTGTTCCTACAAATATAAAGATTGTTTAAGTTATTATTGAAAGTTTATAATCGCTTTTAGTAGTACAACAATCGAATAACAACCTCATATTACAAATATGCTGTAGGATGTACGATATATGTTTAATTCATGTTTTAATACGACATAATTAATATCACAGCTTGAAATTATAGTTATTTAAATTCATAAATAGCTGTTTACTACTTGCGCAACTCTTTTTAACCCTTACAAATACAAATTACGGTTACCTGGTTCTGATCGTACGCATTGTTTGGGTTTTGGTATTCAGTATCTGTGTACCGTTCAACAAACAGGAACAGCTGACAATGAACGTAGCTTAGAAATAGACAGGAACAGGGCAGGTTCAGCGCTTCAGGTTCAGGTTCAGGTTTTTGATACAGGCTCAGAGCGGTGGTAGCGAGTGTTGTTTGGGTTCTTTGTCAACTTGGTCTGGCATATGTAGGTGCCCTTGCCAATGCCAATAACAATTTCAAGTTCAACATGGCGGGCGGCATAAATTGCTTGGCCAAACGCGCAGTTGCACCCTTCACAATATACCTTTGTACATGTTTATTTCTTCTTCGCTGTTCTCTATGCACCATTCTTATTTCCATACCCACACCAATTCCGCTTCCTCGGGCGAAAGCAAAAACTCAAAACTCGTTCAACTGTAACTTTGCCGGTTGCTGCATTTGCGCGCCGCCGCTTACTTTTCACATGTGATTGTGATCCTGCCGACTGCGACGACTGCAACCAAGAGGCCAGGGGATGTCCACGACGTCCAGTTAGCCTTTCCCTCTGGCCCCTTCAGCTGCACATTTGTTTCATTTGGCTCTGTTGCGCTTGAGGAATTCCTCACACAAAATTATTAGTTACACATATGCTGGTCTGCCTTCAACTTTTCCTCCCCTCTTGTTCTATCTCTCTCTCTTTTTCTATCCATCTCTTTCACATTCAGTTTTTGTGTGGGTTTCTCCAATTATAAGTCAATTAAATAGGTTAACATTTATAAAAGTTAGAAATTAAAGGCAAGGGACACATTTTGTCAAGCCCGAATGAGCAAAAACAAATTTATGAAGTTGACTTTGGGATCAGAATCGAGGAGCATCCCACCACGCAGGCAACCCTAAGCACATAGTTGAAAGGACACATTCTGTGCAAGTCATTAAAATGATCTGGGAATGAGTATGCTTTTCTTGTGCATGCTCACATCCAAAATACCCTGTACCCCGAAACCCTGTAATGTTATTTTATAATATGTAAAGGCCTTATGAAATTCCAAGTTGACTTGACTGCTAAACACCTGTATATAGCGAAATGTCAACTTGAAAGGGAATAAATAGTAAGTGCGTTATGTAATCGCCTGATAGATAGACAAATTAATGGCTGACATAGTTCCTTGTGTGTTTGTGATTTATGTATATTTATTTATCAATCAATAATGTCACAATGAATAACACAACAACAAAAAGAATCCAGCACTGATTGCCCAACTCTTGACTGAATGCTCGTCGTCGAGAATCATGCAAATTCTAAACTGACGAGGCCCGAGATCGAACCTGAGTCGCACATTGTCACAATTGTCTCATTGATCAATCATTTAAGCAAGTCGAGCGCGCAAGCAAGCGCAAAATACAATATCAGAGCAATCAAGTGATCTGTGAGCCTAATCGACACCAAGAGCAGAGCTGCAACAAAAAGACATAGCGAATTGGGAGGGAGGGGAGTAAAGAAAAAGTCTAACTGTAGCCAGCAAGTGGCAGCAAACGATTTTAATTCAATCGCACCAATTAAGCTTTAAGATATTCAACAGCTACCGAAGGCGCCCCCAAATGTGGCACGAGCGTTGGCATTGGGCAATTAAAACAAAACGCAAAAATACAATACATGAACATCGTATGAAAGTTTATGTACACTGAGAAAAAAACATACTGTATTAGATTGACTAAATTAGTAAGACATGTCTATCTAATTTGTTCGTGAAAATATAGCATGTAAGCCGCAGGTAACCACTTAGATTCGAATTTTATTCAATTCACCTGCAAGCGAATAAATTTTAAGGTCAAAGTTTAGTTCCAGCTGAAAAATATAAAGTCAGGAAAATTCTAGGTATACCCTGAACCCATTTAATGTGCGAAGGTGTAATGGTTTTGACTCTATAAAGTTTATACAAACAGTCGTTAGACAAATCAAGTCAGTTGACAGACTCCAATCAAAAAACCGAATACACTGATATATTATAATAAAACAAGCAGGTAATGTTTGTATTTGAATTGTGTTTTTATAATTTTGTCATGTCTATCTGCCCATCTGTCTTAATGAAAGCGAAGATCTGAGGTTCCACAAGACCTCCATCAAAACAGCTCCATTATGATGCAACAGTATTAACATCTGTCTGCAAGTCTTGGTTAGACAACAGTAGAACAACTTTATCCGTCAAAGCTACCTTAAATTGGTTGATCGCAATTTTATTGATTTCTTTAAATTTAAAACAATTTCGGAAAACTTCTCACTTGTTTTTTTTTTTAATAGTATTGCAACTTTTATTGCAGCTCTAATTTTCAGTGCATTTGTACAATGTGGAAAGCGATCAACAATACGAGCAAATAAATAAAAAAAAAATACTCGCTGCAGCAGCGCAGAAAAGAAAAATTAAAAAAAAACAAAATTGACAATTTGCGTCACTGAAAATGCTCGACCTACTCAATGGCCCGCAATGTGAAAGGAGAAGATACACTATGTTGTCCAGAGTCGGAGTGGCAAGAATGTTGGTTTTTATTTCTTATGGTCCACACTAATCTGTTAGGGTCAATCGATGTTAAGTAGAATCACGAATACCAAATTAATTGATGCTGATATATGCAACACATAATGGTCCATACACTGGGGCGCCTCAGCTCAGATATACTGCTCAAGTTTTTATTATTTTATCATCTCTTTGGCAATGTGATCGTGTGAGATACATTTGATCAAACCCCACGTATCACCCTTTTCGTAGACTTCTCGTAATAGATGTGTGTCAATCTGTGGCATATTTCTAACACGCTCTGTTTGTGTGTGTGAGAGTATGTCTGTGTGAGTGTCAAACGAGTAAATAATACCCAGTTCATGTTTTGAATTAATTTTAATTGAGATTCATTTGTAAGCAATCAGTTGGATTGTTCAGTTGACGCGCGTTAAGATGACGATTTTGATTCTGTTTAGCATTGAGCGGCACACACATAGGGGTTGAATTGTATAGTATGTGAATACACACAAACACACACATACACATAAACATATATGTAGATATTTTACTATATATTTATATCCTTGCTGACCGTCACACACGGCCAACTGTTTAAATTGGTTAAGACTCATTTGGTATATCCTAGTATTTTAGCTGGTTTTATGCTTCATGGATTGGCATGTGAACAGAAATGTTTTGACTGCAACAAATTGAATGCGCAATTAAACACAAGAGTCGAAGAACAGAAATGCGAAAGGCTGGCAGGGGTTACCATCTCTTAATGTGCAACTAAATGGCAGAGCTGATATACGTAATTAATAAAACACGCCAACAATCATAATTGAAACATGTCTCTTAGCGCCAAAGAGCACTCGTTGCAACAACACGTAGTAAACAACAACACTTAGAAGCACTGCACAATATCAAACAATCTTTAACTTAACAAGCCAAAACACAAACACCTGCAAACTTGCAACTTGCAACCTGCAACCTGCAAACGGGCAACGCCTTACCATTCAACCAACAACGCCAGCGCCCTCCCCCAAACAAAAAAAAAAAAAACACTGAAAGCTGAAACGAGCCCCGCAGTTGTTTGCCTCTGTACAATTTTACAAGCTGCCACAAGGGGGGCTCCCTCTCAGTGTGTGTGTGTGTGTGTTGCATCTATAAGCTACTTGGCAGCTAGGAAAATACCAGTTGCTTCGGTTGTTGCTGTTGCACGTGAGACAAGGCAACCAATTGGCCCCAGACAAGTGGCGGAACGTGCGGCCGCCTGGCCAGCCAATGCAATTAAGCTAAAAATGTGAAAAATACGAGTAGCAACATCAACAACGTAACAGCAACAACAACGATTACACAGCTGACGGCATAGCTACGAGGATTTGGGGGCATGCCTCAGCATCTCTGTGGCAAGCCGCAGCCATGTCTGCCACAACGTACACGCGCAGAAATAACTGATCAATTTATTTCAAGATATAAATGCTATCATTTAGCTTGGATTTAATATTTGTAAATTGTTATAACAAAAATATTGAAAAAAAATTTAACAATTTTGGCTATTATTTTAAAGCTTAGTTATAAAATGTTTGTGGTTTGCTGGAGCAACTCGAGCCTGGTAACTTTCTTGCAGTGTAGTCTATGCTAAACGTTTAATATACACCAATTTATGCTGCTATCTGATCTTGTATAATTAAAGGCGTTGTTTTAGAATATTAAAATTTAATTAAGAAATATTTAAGAACCAAACTGGCAACTCTAGCTCTAATATATAAACGCTTCCGATTTTAAAATGCGTTGGGGCTGGAGGCGTAGGGATAAGAGATACCAGTAGTTATTATCATACTAAGTTTGGAAAAAATTTATAGATTTATCAATTTTCAGTAGGCAACTTAATCTTGACGCTTTATCTGGCCCGACCACAAACAAAGATGTTTGCAAAGTTTTAAATCGTTAGCTTTAAGAGATTATAAAGACGAAACAGCACTAAATCATTATATGCTCTTCATCTTAGAAACCAGAGTATAATAAAACGTTGCATGAACTTTGTTGTCAAGTAATTTACAAGCTACCAAAGGATTCTTTATCTTTTTCCAGTAGTAAACTATTTTGGGGATTTATTAAAAATTCAATTTTAAACGCATAAGACGATTTTGATATATAGTATATTTAGAAATAAATAATGGTCAATTTTATCGTTTTTTTATATCTTAAAAATATGTTAATCAAATTTTGTGAACTCTTTATCAGTCTTGCTCAGCGTACCAGATTTTCTTAACATTATAAACGTACAGATTAAAAACTTTGTGCTTTGTTATGAACATATTAAAATTGAAAAAACAAATTGTTAATATATACATCTCAATCTTTTAGGAGTCACATTCTTGCGCGCGACAAAAAGAGACTCAACAATGAACAATCAGAAGATTAACGCGGCACTTACAACAAAAACAGCAACAACAACAACAATTAGGTTATTTGAACAGCTGTTCGAGGCGGCGCAGCAAGTTTGTCTTCCTGTAACTGCAATTGTTTCCTCGTTGCGCTTTTTGCGTTGTAAGGTGTAAGACACACACGAAATAAGAGAGACAACAGGAAGCGGCTCAAGACAGCTACTGGGACAACTAACGGCAGCAGCAATGCACGTTGCAGCAACTGCCACAGTTGCCCCCGATAGCCCAGAGCCCTATATAGATAAGCAGACCAATAAAAAATTGCAGTGCAATGCATTTTTGGTGACCGACGACAAAGTCCTGCGCCTTTTGCAGGACTGCATTCAAGTGGAAAGCATGTGCGAGGCATGCAATGCAATATGTGTCAAGGACGGGCGCCAATAGTCTGAGGCTAAGCACAAAAAAAAAAACAGCTGTCGCGGGAGCCGCCAGAATTGCCAATTGCCATTACAGACAGAGTTCAGCCCACACACCCAAAAAGGAGGCGGTCCGTTGAGAGCACAAAACAGAAGGACTGGCAAAAAACCGCAAGCCACTTGGGTCAAAAATTGACCGGAAGCTCTTATTAATTTGCTATTAGCGATAGACAGACAGGAAGTTAACTTAATTTGTGTTCGGCTTGGCAAAAAAAAACCAAAAAAGAGCAAAAAGAAACCAACTAATAAAACAAAACAAAGCAAATAAAAAAACAACTTGCAGACGGCGGGTGAAAATAACATTTTCTAAACATTGCACAGGATATGAAAGCAGACGGGCAGGACTCGCAGGACACATATTCGTGGGTGTGTGTGTGTGTGTGTGTGTAACATCAAAGGCTGCGTTTTAGTGTGTTTTCGCTTTTACTCTTACTTTTATACGGCTCGATAATAAGCCCAGTTGGTCAGCAAGTAGATGCTTTTAGCGTTAGCCTTAGATGCCATTGATTAGATCAGAGCAAATAGTCTGACGGCCTAGGCTTTTTTGGCCATGGCCAACAGCAGCTGAATTGCTTGTCAGCCAATTAAAATATTTGCCAATTGTGATAGGTGACTTCCTGCACTTTTTGAACGCTTCCTAGTCCAAGTTCCCTCTACCCCAACAACAACTACCTCCCTCAATGTAATTGCAGCTGGGGCGCGTGGAGCAGTACAAGTGCTAGCTTATGCAAAGAACTTCTGTGCCTCTCATTTGTAGGCCTTTTGTTTTCACTTTTTTTTTTGTACGTTTTACATTTGAAGGGGCAGATCGCAGGCGGGCGATAAAGGTCAAAAACAGAGAGAGAGCGAAAAAATAAAAACGAAGAAGTTTTTAATGATAAAACCAAATGACAAGCAGCCCTCGTTGACGGGGGCGATTAAATAGAAGACTAAGCAAGAGAGCAAGAGAGAGAGAGAGAGAGAGAGAGCAAACAGCCTTGTCTGCACCTTTAACATTGTACAAGTTCCCGTTTTTATTGCCAATACATACACACACACACACGCAGGGGCAGGAAGCACTTCAGGCCAGACCAGACAATGGCAGAGGAGGTAGCAAGAGAGCGCGCAGGCAGGCCTAAGGCTCTTTTTTTTTAGAGGACCCTTGTGCAAAAGTGAGGTGCGAGCTCTCGATTTTGAGAGAAAGATTATCATATCGGAGTATCAGAGCACATCTCAAGCATGTTGTCCTCCCCTTCCACCATACACAAAGTGGCGAGCACCCAACAAACAGCAACAAACAGCAACAGCAGGTACAGGACTAACCTACTTCGGAGACTGGCAGTTTCTGCTCATCCCGCTGCTGCTCCTGTTTCTTCTTCCTCTTGTTGGTTGAAAGTGAAACTAGCGACAGGAAGCGAACGGACGTGTGCCCATATTGTAGAATTGTCAGTCTCTCTTTTTAGCACGTGCTGCTGCTGCTTCTGCTGCTTTCGAACAACAAACATTACGTTTTTCCAATGCATATAGTATTGGACGTAATTACCGCTAGACGCGTTTCCGTTTGACGTTTGTCAAACAATTTGCCAATATTTCTGGCTAAAAAATATAATAAAGACATTTTGTCATTTTGGCAAATTTGAAAAAAAAATTCAACAAGCAAATATTTTACACACAGCAGTAGTATTGAGGAGAGAGAAATGAGTCAAATCTATCGGCGGCTGGCTCGTTAAAGACAACCATAAATGCTACATAGTTGGGGCACGGAGTTGGGGGCATGTGGCTGGGAGGCTGGCTGTTTAAAATGCGCTTAATAGTTTCAACATGTGCCGCAAAGACACACAATTAGGCAATAAAATTAATTCACACCAAGAAACGCATTAAAGCGAAAACAACAACGGCGTCGTCTTCTTTGGCTGTGTGGCTGCCAAGGTGCCACTTGCCACACCGTCGCCTATGCCTGCCAGCCTGCAACATTTTTGCACGCATAACTCCAACTCGAACTTAAAGTCGGTACTTGCAACTTGGCTGCTGGCTGCCTGCTGCCTACTACATGCTACATGCTACTTGCTATTTGCCACTTGCCACTTGGAACTGCCGCCCATTGCATGGCACGTGCCTCGTTGACAGTTTCCCTCTCCATAATCGTTGAGCACTCGAATTAGTTGCATTTGTAGTGTGGCATGCCACATTAAAAACACACAGCCAACCACACTGGTATCAACTTAAAAAAAATATTGCATTTTAATTACATTTTTATGCAGCATGGCATCTGCCTCCCATTTCGGTGTTCTAATGCCACTTGCACTTGGATCTCCAACTGACCTGAGGCATCCACCAATAAAAAAGTAAAGCCCAATCTATTGTAGCTGCCACAACTGTCAACAAATGCATTAAAAATTGTATTTGCAACAGCTAAAGATACAAATACGAATATTCATAGCTGGCAGACCTTTTTAATTAGTTTCCATAGGGCTTTACGACTTTAGGAAGTTTGACGCCAGTATTTTTAAATGTTGAATGAACATTAAATATTTTTAGTACCGTTATTAATATAACATTATTAACATATAATATAATAAAATTTTGTTTAATTATTTTTAAGTCAAGTTTTGGAACCATAAAGGTATCAAAATGGCTGGGAAACATATTTCAGCACATTAAATCAAACTATTTATGGCAATAAGTACAAATTATTTTTGTTACCGTTACTGTTCCACATTTCTTATCCATCAAAGCATCAACATTTTCAACGAAAATCGAAAGTGCGTCAATTTTTTCGAGGTTAAATGATGGCAGAGCATTTCGTTGTACCTCACCTGCTTTTGCTTTTGCTGTTGAGTATTGAGTATGAATTCCGGAACAGGTCAGCAGTTGCGTCTTTTTAATTGCACGCGGTGTTTTGCCCTCTTCTAGCTGCTGTTTTCTGTTTTTTGTTTTTTCTTTTCCTTAAATGCCACTGCCATTTGGCCAAGTTGTTGTAACGTGCGTTTTTCAGTGAGTTGTCTGAATTTCCTCATGTTGTTTTTCCTCAATGCTTCCCGCTTATTTTTTACGTTTCTCGATTCTTGTTTTTTTTTCTGTTTTGTCTCTCTGTTTAGTTGTGTACAATGGGTTAACGTTAACCCACACACGCACATTGCTCACTTCCCTGGCTGTGTGTCCGTTTAGCTCGATTACGCTTCCGGTTGATGGGCGCTGCTTGTGCTGCTACCACGGCTCCCCCTTCTGCTAGTCTTTCGCCTTCCTCTGCCTCTTTCTCGAACGATCCTGCGTCCACACACACACACACATCAGACAGAATGACACAATTTTGTTCAGTCATCTGCCCCTGCAACGTTTTACCCTGTCACTGTCCCTGCCTGCTGCAGCAAGACAAAACGCTTGCAGCAATTGTCGACTTTGCCGCCGTTTCCTCTCTCTCATTGCACCGCATTGTCATTAGCCAGCAAGATCGAGTCTCTCTTTGTGTGTGTGTGTGTGTCTGTGTAATGATCGTGGCAATTAGCTAAATGTATGTGAGTGTATGTGTTTTTATATAAATGAGCTGAAGGCGAATCCATTGTGAGAGCGCGGTACAAACATAAATTACGGGATAATCCGACATAAGCGCATTTCCATGATCTACTCTCTGCTTGCTGCAAGTGTGAGTTTGTGAGTTGATTTTGTTTTTGAGTGTTTGGGTGAATGATTAAGTGAGAAAGTGAGTGAGTGTGTGTGTCAAGCACTCGTTTAATGCTGACAACTTCCTGCACACAGTACAAAAATGCACCGAATGCAATGGAAATGGAAATGGAAATGGGGAATGAGTATTGAACTACACACTAATTAGTGTTTGCTTGTGTAATTTGCAACCGCGCTGCATGGATATCAAACTAAATGGCACAACACTGACTCAGATTAGCTGACATTCACATTCTAAATACAATCAACCCCGGCCACCTCCCCGTACGCCACCGCCAGAAATACTAACAGACTGCAACAACAATACTGGATTAGGTTTTAGCTAACACGCAAAGTTTAGCTACTATGTATGTACATGTGTGGCATATTGTTTGTGCAACCGACCGACAGGCGACGACAACACCGATAAGCCCGTGCCCAGAGAGTCCAAAAGCCCAAGCCAACTCGAGCTGACATGCAATTGTCAAACACAACAACAGCTGAATTAGAGATGGGCTCGTGCTTGAATTTTCTTGAACGAAGCAGAGCCTTGGAGCTCGCACGAGCTAGAGCTGTGACTATTGAGATGGATCAAATCTAAAATCTGTTTGTTGTATTATTAAAAAGATAAATGGAAACTGTTGTCATTCAGAAAATTGTGAATTTCCACTAAAGCAAAGGAAATCATCAAACACTTAACAAGTAAACTCAGCTTTTAAGTAATGCAAACGGAACTGTTTTACATTTTAAAAAGTTGACGTTTAACTGCAAATAAATCGAGCTATATGACGTTCCACGATCGGATAAAAGGGCCGGTGCCCATCTCTAAGCTGAAAGCTTGCAATTTGTACAGGAATTGATTTGTTTCTTTGCATTGTTTTTTTGATTTTATTCGGCTTTGGTGTTGTTTAGCACGCAAAGTGGCAGCAACAATGACGTTTTGGATTTGTGTGCATTGAGGCGATGGTGTTGCCGGTTCGGTTAGTCACATTGGCCGCAAACACAGCCCAACCAACCACTTAACTGACCCTGAACACCTTACGAACCTAACAGCGCATACAAACATTGTGCTCAAAGAACTTCAAGAAATATTTAAGAAAATGAAAGAGTATTTTTATTAATTATTTAACATAATTTAAATGAATATATTTGTAAAATTAAATTAAATAAAAATGTTTAAAAGGTGAATTGTATTTTAAGAAGAATAAATATTAAAGTATTGTTAGATTGAAGAGTTGTCAAAATATTGTCATAATAATTTAAAATATTTCTTCCAAACGTTTTACTTCTGTATTTGGAGATAATGAAGTCAATATGCTGGATAACCTTTACTTTTTACATGTTCCTCCGCTTATTTTCTGATATTTTAGTTTAGAATTTTCACATGTGACACAAAGCTTACTCAGTTTGAAGGCACTTTCGGTAATCACTCAAACCCTGATTTTTTGTGTACTATTGTGTATTTTTATGTATGTATTTCGGTATGTACATATGTCGAGGGGCAGCGTACATCATATTTATGCACTTCATTAAGATAAAATATAATTTATCGAAATTCGATTTGATAAAACCTAGGCCACACTCCCAATATACCCAATTACCCTTGCGCCCGTACACGGCGTTCCGTTTATCTTTCGAGCTGGTCAACATGCCCGTAATTCGCAGTGGCGTCGATTAGATTAACCCAAATGGAGCAGTGGCAGGGGTAAACAGGGGCGTACATACTCTATGCGTATATCGTAATGTGAGCTAAAAAAGATATGGGTTTAAATCAGTCGATCGGCCGTTTGTCCAGCCCGTATGGTCAACCTAATGTCTTTGATAAAAAAAAACAAGCACACGCACACAATTATGACGAATTTAGGCACAGTATACAGGGAGGGTTGGGAGCGAAATCGATTAGATTTGGATAAAAGGCGGCGCATTATATAGATTAAAAATGAACTATTACCGATTTGCTTTACTGGCCGACTTTTTAAGATAGTGATTAACAAGCCCAAATATAGTTTACAACTATGCTGTGCTGATAAGAGAGGGCAAGAAATTTCTATTATAATTGGATTATGTTGTTGTTTTAAGAACATAACTCCGCTGATGGCTGATCGTTGAACGTTGATCGTGCAACAGAGCACAATGCTCAATAAATTGCCGGTAATTTGAATCAATTTAGTTATTGACAAGCAAAGTGGCAGCTAAATGTGAAATGGTTTATTTTCTCATTTCGCTTTGTGACGCAAATTCTAACTAATCCGCTGTAAAATGTCTACACACACACACACACACACACACGCACACGCACACGATCGCGAGTCTCTGATTCTCAGTGGGCCCGAAGGGAGTTGAAGCTGGAAAGATCGTTGGTAATCGCCACCAAGCAACTTCCTGAGCGTCAGCGTCGTAGTCGGCGTTAATGTGTGACTTTTGCTGTGTTTTTCAACGACATTAATTTTGTGTCGGATGTTAAGCCGGATTTAGTTAAGCAGCTCAGCGATCGCCAAACAGCAAGCAGCAAGCAGCGATCACTGCGCATTAGGCATTTCCACACACACAATCAGAGAGAGAGAGAGAGAGAGAGAGGGTGAGCAGAAGATGCTCGATCACATTTTGTTGGCAGCGCTTAGGAAATATAATCCCTTTTGTAGATGCTCGCATGATCACCGCTTCATCAGCTTCCAGCAACAGCTTCCAGCAACAGCAGCAGCACAACAGAAACTGCTACAGCAGCTTTGGGCACGGCTACAGACAGCATCACCTGTTTTGGCGTTGGCTTTGCCGTTGCCGTTGACTCTGGGTAGCACCTCAGTCTGGACTTGCGACTTGCGGGCTGTGTAAGTGTGTGGTGTATGTGTGTGTGTTTGTGAACTCCATCGCTATGGTCAGTCTGGTTATTGATATGAACAACAGAGATTTACTCGCTATGCGCTGCATAACTTTATAATGGATCGAAGGGTATATTCAGCCAATGAAAATACAAAATTAGGAATTAAAAAACTGTTGACTAAACTATTTTAAAAAGAATTAAATTCATTAAACTTAAAATAAGCATTGTGTTTAAAAAAAAAAAACTAAATTTTAGAATTATACAAGTATAAACAATATATAATATATAACAAAATCACCCTAAACCATATTAAATTCTTCACAAATCCAAACTGACTAGCAATAGTTTATACTTTAGCTTTGCTATTACGTTGAATGAAATATTTCGCGGCACTTGATTATAATATATTTTGAAAATAGAAGGTAAAACAAAGTCGAGCAGGTAAATTTGATGACAATTTAGTTGATGTTTGTTGTTGGCTCGTTATAATGTGTCGCACATTAGTTAGCAGTTAATACTTTAAATAAGACGAGGTTACCGACATTTTTCCATCATTGGGAGCTATTAACAAAAAATATGTTGAGACGATGGCAGTAGCCATTGGTGTATTAGTTTAAGCCGATTGTCGCTGTGACTTGTAGAAATGGTTTGTTGGCGGGGCGGCTTATGATTTTCAACGGGACGTATTAGTAATATGCGCCGGCGACTTAGTCGAGCCCCTTTCGAAATTAACGAAATGAAATGTTATAAATCTTTTAAAAGAAAAAAAAAATATATGCACGAAATATAAGAAAAATAAGTAACGCGGCTTATGTAAGTTTTCGTTGATATTTATTTTTGTTAGACAATATCTTCGTCATCCACATAAAAAGAAGAAGAAAAAAGACACGAAAATATCCAAGAAATGATTTGCGATATGAAAACATTGAAAACGTTTTGGATTTATTTTCACTTGTCTCTTGGAAAACACTGGGAAAAATACTTTATGCCAGCCCACTTGTCATAATTTTCAAATAAAAATTAAGTCAAATTTATGCATGTTTGCTTGAGGAAAAAAAGGCAGAGTCTTGGATTTGGATGCGATACATAAATAAAAATAATGCCACAGGGGAACCAGATGCGACACGATATATCTATATATATATACGTATAAAGACGCCAAATCCACTAATTAAGCGAGCGAGAGAGATACTAGGTGACAATGTGTCGTGCGGGTGGAGAAAACGCTGTGATATTAAGAAATGCGCATATTGTAAATGTTATTCATGTTTCGTATTCGTGTTTTTTTGTTTCGAAAAGACAGAATTCTCCCGTACGTTGATTAGGCTGCTTAATAAATGTGTTTAAAAATACATAATGGCAGACCTCTGACAGCTACGAATGAAAATAGTTCCATGAAGGGGATGATAGAAGTTGAGGATTATGTGCTTTACGTATGTATATAGTGGAACTTTCAATATCGTAAAGATACGATCTTCGTATCATTGTATTAAGTTCCTTTATCAGGGAGAGTTTTACGGCTGGTTTTGGACTGCCTTAAGCTACAAAGCTTGAACCGCACTTATCGCAATGTCTTACAAATCGTTTTATCAATGTGTCATTAGCTGTGAAACAAAAATGTTTTACGATTGTAGCTCCAGACACAACAACAACAACAACGACTACCTCCAAACTCGTTCAGTTGTACTGGGTGCAAAGACAACAACAACAACAACAGTAACAACAAAAATAACAACACACTTTTTGTTGATTATCACATTATCACAGAGGGCGGCATTTTTTGAAACGATCACCGGGAATAGGAAATAACAAAAAAAAAAAATAGAAACAGAAACCAAAAACATGCCACAAAATTGATTTAAAGCCATTTCATTTGAGCCGGCAATGTCAAAACTTACACACAACTTGACAAGATGTAATTAACTTAAAGCGCTTATCGAATTTCACCACGATTTTCGGCAAGTGTGTTTAGAAATCTACTATATACCCTAGTAATCTCAGTACCTCAGTAGACCTAGAACAAAGAAATCTATTTCGCTGTTGTTTTGTTACAAGAAGTTGAAACAAGGCAAAAGATGAATATAAATATTATTCTAATATAAATACAAGCCATAGATATATTATTTATTTAATAAAATGCCAAACTGGTTGTCATATTTGTATCTTTAAGCATTAGATAGATTATAAATGGTATGGCAATAATCTTATGCAGGCCCTGCCCATTTTCAAGTTATTGTCAAGTCCAGTTTTAGTTTCAGTTTCAATTTCAGTTTTGGTTTGTGTTCGAGTTCGATTTCAGACTTGCGAGATGCCAAGCCGAGCAACTTATGGTAATAATGATTATAAATTATTATAATCCAATCGGATTTGAATAATTAATATATGTATTTTATTTTTTTTTATTAAAAATCGCATACGCAAACTGAACAGCGCATAATCGGATCGTAAGAAGGCGCTGAACTTAACTTTGAGTATGTGGGGGTTTGGAATTCGGCAAAGGGGGCAACCAATCTGATACTGAGAAAGCGAGGAATGAAATGCTGAAAATGTGTGTCGCTCTGTCCGTCAGTCCGTCCGTCCGTCTGTGTATGTGTGTGAGAGAAACACGACTAAGCCCTGATAAATGCAGCATGCCCACAGTGAATCGCGGCAGCAGAAAGAGTTTTTTAAAAAGGTGTTAGACTCGACACACAGGCAGGCACACAAACCTGTCGAAAAGAAAGCCAAGACAACAATGAGAAGAGTCTAGGCGTGCCACAAAAGCCATACAATACAGATGGAGAGATGAGAGGCGAGAAGAGACGCAATGGGATGACAAACAGTTTGGACATTTATGAGCAGCATTTAATGGACATTTGACTACTGGAATTTAACGAACGCCGTTGGTAGCGAGGTAAGGGAAGTGGCAAGGGGTTCTCTACACAGATTTGTGATCTGTAAGCATTCTTAAATCTATATCATGATTCGTTGTGCTGCTCGTTCTTATTGATTACCGTGTGCGGAAATGAATGCGTTCGTGAGCAGGAAGTTTAAAGGCAAGTGCGTTGCAACATTGTCGATCTATCCAGTCCACCTATACATGTGAATGTGTGTGTGTATCACTTTTTGTATGAAATTGTTTTAAAAATCGCTTAGCTAACGTACTATCAGCAGCAGCCGCACCTGATGTAACAACAAAGCGGCACGCATATTATTATCTGATGTCTTTTTTGTTATTTCTTGTTCGATATTTTGCCGCGTCAGAAATTATCACAACAATAAAACAAAATGCTTCATAATTAGTTGGCAAAAGCAAAAGAAGCTACGCATTTCAGATTATGACAATTTAACATGGTTAACAAATACATATAGAAAATGATTTTTAATGCATTGTTTATTGAACGCATGCTCATATTTATATAAAAGCACCTACACATATGCACAGTACCACATACCGAAAGCTTTATTATCTTGCAGACGAATACCCAACTTAGTCTTATCTTAATCCAATTCACGATTCACCAAGCGTATGCGCCGCAACACATAAAACTGTCAAAAATAAAACGCTGAAAGCACAAAAAACTACATTCTTGTCGTGCTTTGCTCGTAATGCTCGAGGCGTGATTTAGGCAAGAAGACAATGCCGATAAGTCAAAAAGTTCGAGTGTGTGTGTATATTGATATCGGCAACGCAAAATTCAGTTAATACGTTGATTTATTAAATATATAACACAAATTTATTGGGTTTTTTCCATTTAAAAGCTTTTTTGAAAGCAAATATGTGAAGCTTTCAATAAAATGTTAAGACATCAGACTTCTAGATCATAATGATCTTCACAAAACATTATTGAAAATTTTACGAATATGATTGTGAATATGGAAAAACAATCGGCTTATAGTACTAGGAGTGTAAAGTAAATAAGGCACTAAACTTTATTTGTGTACTAAGACAATGTTCTTTTTTCGCATAGAACAGCTTATAATTTGGATCTTTATCTACACTGTTGACAATGACAATCTATAATTATATAAATCGAAATATAACATAACTCTTTTGCCTGATTAGGCAATTCGTCTTATTTGGCTATAACCCATATGGTCACACCACAAACAGAGTGTGAAAAGAGAGAGACAGTGTGTGCTAGGGGCTTTGTTGAGTGAGTGGCAAGAGTGATGTAGATAAATGATAATAATTACACTCACACGACATAATCAATTATGCCTGCTAATAAATGCCCCCTACACATGTAGCCTATTTGTGTGTGTGTGTGTGTGTGTGTGTGTGTGTGTGTGTGTGTTATCCACAAATGTGCGTTGCACTAATCACGCCAGCATGTTCATAATCAATTTTATCGCACTTATTTGGATTAGTTGCGATACCAATGACAGGGTGACGGCTGATGCCAACGTCTCGGTCGCAGTCGCAGTTGCCGTTGCAGTCGCAGTCGCTGTCTCTGCCCCCTTCGACGTTATAGTTCGATAAAAAGCTGATGACGTTATGCGAGCAAAAGTCTCAAGCAAATCACAGTTAAAATTAAAGTAACAGTTACAGTTACACGGTGTTATCACACTTATCGTGCTCCCTCGCCCCATATCTAAGTAACCCGTTTGCTAAGTGAAATGGGTTGGTTTTGAGGGGGGAGGGCGTTCTGCCTCTTATGCCCAAATTAGCAATAAGCGGCAAGTCGCAATTGTTGCTGTCGCACCACCAGAGGATTATCTTATCTGTAGCTAAAAGCTATTCAAACTTAACACAAAACCCAAAAGGAGCCACAACGCGGCTATAGGTTCGGTTCGGTTGCGAAGTGGGTGCTTTAAGGTGTGTCAATGTTTGGCCAATACGCATAACAAACGCAATTAGCCAACATTCTTTAATAAGTAAATATGTTCCACATATGCCTAAGAAAAATAAAATCCTAATTTTTTTAATTTTCTATTCAGATTTAAGATGTTCTTTTGTAAAATATACTATTATAACTAATAATTATTATAACTAATAAAGGTGGAAAATATTTGAATTTAATAATTTCTACTTAAACTAATTAATTTTGAATACATTTCTATACTTTGTAACTATTTGAATTATGTATATGCCAGTGAATGAAAACTTGTTTAGTATAAATAATATTTGGATCAAGTATTTTTGTGCATAAATATTAATATGTTAATACTTTTAATCAAGTAAAAAAAAAGAGTAATTGATAAATACAAATTATAATTTTAATTTTTAAATAATATTTTGAAACCCTACACTTTGAATTAAACTATACGATTTACAATGCTTTTTCTCTGCGTGTATGTTTATTATAGATAAAGCTTATCGTGCTCCAATCTCAGCTCGCAACACTTTGGCAGCGCCGATAAGGATTATCTCTTAATCTGCATAAATAGCAAACAAATCGTCGCGCATAGCCATAATTACACATGGCTCTGTTTTTTATCATACGAACAAATGAACCCGTTCCAGGGAACAGCATTAACCGTTTATTTGAGTTGAGCTATTCCCTTTTATCAATAACTTGATTCACTTTCCTATTCACTTTGCATCAGTTGTTGAAAATGAATAATTTGAATAAAGTACACACAATGTATTTTAAATAATAATAATATTAGTTTGAACAGTTAATTTGTTTTTAGATTCTTAGGAATTAAAAAACAAAAGGCATCGGATCTAATCAGATTTTCGTTTAAATTTCAATGAAAGTTCATTAAAAATGCTTTGACACAGTGAAATTTTTAGTTATCTAATATGAAAACTATTTTAAGATTTTAAGCATAACTCGTTTCTTATATGTATTCTGATACCGAATGTAAAAAGTATATATGTTCTGAGCAATGCCCGTCATGCTGTCTGTCCGACTGTCACCCTCAAAACCTTGAAACATATCTGAGTCAGAACAAAGTTCATCATAGTAGCACTATGCCCACTATGTTTCTTTGAAATCGATAACAAGTCAAAACACCTCGAGATGAAAATCGATATTTTCTACATTTTAACAGCTAGATTCACTAAATTTGGTGGGAAGCTAGTTGGTGTCTTCCTTCAAAAATTCTGCAACAAAATTTGCCCCCAACCTAGCCGCCTTTTAATATTGTAAATGCCTGCATCTCCAAAGCTTTAAAGATGGAGTCATGAAATTTGGTGGGAAGATAGCTGGTGAAGTCCTCCAAAGATTTGCATTAAAATGTTTGAACGCCCCGAAAACACCTCCCGCCCCAATACCTCCCATTGCAAACAATCCATAAACGATATGTTTTAATGTTGGCATCCGAGTTTATCGAACTTAAAATATATAAAATAAATTCAGTTTATATTCGGGCTTATTTTCTTTAAAAAAAAAAATACTTCAAAGATTAATCGGCGAATTAAATATAGATATTTCCATCAAAACTTTTAAGAACTTTTTGTTTGGTATTCAGGAAATAACTGTTATAAATAGCATACAAATATTTTACTATCGATAAATGCATTGCAGAAATATTCATGAAAATTTAACGAAATGTATAAACTATTAATAACAAAAACAGTCATTTTGATTGAAATGTCAAATCAAGTGTTGCAGATTTAGAAAACGTTATTCTAAGAAGATGCAAATAAATTATACAGAAATTAACATTTTTTCATGATTTAGCCGCTTTTGACAAGTAAGTAAGTAAGCAATGAACATTTTGCTAATATATCAATTTGTATGTTTTCATAGAGTATACAAGAATTAATAGTTGAGGTCTATGAATCCCCCCCCCCCCCCCCCCTCCTTCCACTAACTTGTTTGTTATTTGCTTCACTTATTGAGTTAGTTGCCGGAGTTGTCGGTTGGTTTTAAAGTTCAACGGTGACTAATGAGCACAAATACTATAGCTGAATGAAATTCTTCACGGCTGATCTTGAGCAAAAACAAACTATAACTAAAGAAATGAAATGTCTAGACGCCTTAACACAAAAATTGTTGCCCCACAAAAGCGACGGAGCTTGAAGATCACTTATGACTGTTATTGTATAGTATTTGGATTTGCTTACAATTGTGGGGATAAAGTACTTAAAATAAGTCTAAAGTTATTATAATTCTCACCTGCTGTCCGGCATTAGCTGCTACCCAAGCTTCAGCAAAGGTTTCCATTGCGCTTTGAAAGTCCATAATGAAAAAAACAGTGTGCGATCGGTTTGGTTTGATTTCGTTAAGTTCTGTGTGAGTTCTAGGCTCTGTTTATCAGGTTTTATATTGAATGCGTTATAAGAGTTCACTTTGGCATTAATTGGTCTTGGTTGGTTTGCAATGCATCAATTATTCTACTTGTCGCACAAAACTTATTTATTTTACAATTTTGCGATAAGGCCAAAAGCACGCTTTGATTTTCGATTATGGCCACAATGCACACTTAAAACATGCAACTGGGTTTGCCGGAACGGATTGACGGATGACGCTGCGCCACAGCTCTTGGTCGCAACTCTCGACGCGACATCATTAGCATTGGCGGCACGGGCACGCCATTTAAGTAATAAGAATCGTTGTTAGTATCGGTATAACAAAGTTTGTGAATAGTTTCTGCTGATGATGAACTAGGATGAGACGGGGTTGGGGGCACCGTGTCAAAAGTCGAACACCGACGGCGGCGATAAGAGGAACCGGCAGCACTTTTGCTTCTTTTGTTTGTTTTGATTTTTCTTTCTTATGCAGATCCTTTTGCAACTTGCAAGTTGGCGCAAAAGAAACGCGACAGAACGGCTCGAGGTGCCAATGACGACTGAAGACGATATATTGAGAATTATTGTGTTGGGCAGATTCTTTGATTCGACGACGACTGACTCAACTATTTGTCAGCTGAACAGATTCGTTGTTGTTGTTGTTGTTTTTGTTTGTTATTGTTGTTTAGTGTGATAAGCGCAAGCGTTTGTGTTTTTTTTTTTTTTGTTGTTTACTTTTTTGCTTTGATTTCGATTTGTTTTCTCTTTTTTTGATTGTTTGACTATCTTTCGGCTTGTGAAGGTCCAAATACATACATACAGATATGTACAGGCACAGCGTACATATGTACTTGTCTTTCTAGCTTGTCTGACTGCGACTGGCTATTATTCTGATTGTCAATAAAACTAATAACGAAACAGCACTGCTGCTGTTAACAAATCCGTTAACGGCTCTTTCACTGCTGCCTTTGCTGAGCGGACGCGCGTTAAGACATCCTTCCGCAGCACAAGTTGTCGCACAACTGACAAATTCTTTCGCATTCGCACTGTCAGCGACGCTGCTGCCTCTCAGCGCCTCGCTTCGCCCCGCCGCTCCATTCTTTGCCGGCGTTAACCGCCCCGACCGGCATTCGGGCTGCACCATACGATGCTCGCTGTTCGCTTTCGTCTCTGTTCATTTGCTGCTTGCCTTTGCACTTGTGTGAGTCACAAAAAGACGCTCTCTCTTCATCTACTGCGGGCGGGCCTCTCTCAATTTATGTTGTCTTCGAAAAGTAGTAGATCTGTTAAAATGTAGTATGAAGTCGATTTTCAATACTATTTAGACGAAGATCATATTGAGTTATTGTTAAAAGGGGGAACAAGTTAATATGGGGCAAACAACATAACTTACATCCTTCATAAATCCACTCTAAAGCAAGAAATAATAATAACATTTAAATAAGATTTTTAAGCTGTAACCTTTATAAATATTATAAAACCAAACAAGTTGAAAGAATTGCCCATCTTATAAAATTTATTCACTATTAATTAAGAAGCTGTAACTGTTCGAGAATTATAAACAGTCTTAGAGGCTGGAAACAAATTTGACAATTCATAATTGAAATCGACAAAGGTTTTTTAAAGTGTTTATAAAATCAAATTTATTTCAATCTCTTCAAAATCGTCAAAAACTTTACCTTCCTTAGTTGAGCTTTAAACTATGTTTAAAATTAATAAAAATAAATAAATGTTTAGCAAGAATTTAACAATTTGAAGTGGAATACTAAGCATTTGTATTTAACAACCATCATTAATTGGTAAATTTAATAAAAACTCTGTAAAAGCGCTACATAAGTACATTTTCTCAAAAAAGTAGTTAAAATACTACTTTTTATTATGTATTTTCATAGAGAGAATGAGTAATTGTGTGTTTGCCTTTTACCAAAACAAAACACGCACACATTGATAGCATAACAAAGAGAGTGACAGAGAGCGAAATGAAATGGAAGAGAGCGAACTCACACGCACTAGTAAGCGCTGGGGGGAAACCTGTTCCGGAGCAGAATTGCACTTGTCGCGCGACAGTCTCATCCAACAGCCCCCGCCCTCACCACACTCCAAATAGTTAAACGACAGCCCGTGTCGTTTACTTTTTGTGCTCTGTAGCGAAATTCAATGGATTTGCCGCAAATTCGGGTGGAATTATGCCACACACATACATACACAAGCACACACAGACAGCACCGACTGAGCTATTGAGTTGAGAGTGGGCGTGAGCGTGAGCCACTCGTAAAAGCGACGGCTAAGCGGACAGCGAATACGATTGCGAGTGCGAACGATACGGGAATACTTTCGCGCCTGTGCCTGGGATGAAAGAGTAAATCGTCAGCGCTTATTATTATTATGTCGTTATGGGGAGCCGAGTCACAGCTACATACATACAACATACATATGTATAAGAAGGGGCAGAGACGGAAGCAACACCCACTCCTCATTTAGCACCTCGGCGAATGAAATTGGATGGCGACTATGTCGCGCAGTGTGTGTATGTGTGTTTTTTTTTGTTTTTGACACGAAGTTTGGTTTTGACCACTTTGCCGCCGAACATGCTGAATGCAGATAAGAGCGCAGATAATGCGCGCGCATTACATGTGATTAGGTGTTTCGGCGAGTTGGGTTTAGCCAACCACTGCGGAGGATGCCGACGCTGAGTATATGCTGCTAATGTATAGAAAATCTATTTATTCGACAGGATATATTTACATATATACAAATGTATGTGTTTGTATGTATGTACATGGAAATTTTGGTTGGGGCGTTTCATCAAGCTATTGCATTATAACAACTCTCGAAAATTGCAACTGCATTTCAATTATAGCTCTCGATATACGTATATTAAAATAGATATTTACCCACTCACATATGTATTCATAAATACATATAAATATACATACATACATATGTGTATTAATATTCAAAATTTTAATTTTCATCCAGTCAGAACACATTTATTGGCAATTTGTGCAGATTATCAGCCGGAACAATAACAAAAAACCTCATGCTTTTTTTTGCCATCTATTTTTATCCGTCTTCCTACTTCACTGTATACAAAAAACATCATGCACGCTCTTTCTCTCTCTCTCTCTCTCTCTCCTTGTCTGCATTACGGTAGCAAACTCGCTCACACACACAAGCTCATACAAACACACTCGTACATTCGGGCAACACTCGCTCTCTCCCTTTGGCATTTGCACGTGCGTGCCAGAGCGAGATAACCCATAAAAATGTTGAGCAAAGCAAAGATGAGCAAAGTGTAAACGTAAACGAAAAACGCAAGGCAACGCAGCTACAACAACAACAGCAAAACTAACACGAAATAAACATAAAAAGCGCCGGCAAAACCAGTTCGGATAGACTCCGCCCTCGGCGTACGCTGATTGGCTAAGCTTCGCCTTTGCACAAGACTTCATCTTTTTTTTTTTGTTCGCCCTGCTGTTTATTGTGTTGTTGTCATTGTTGTTGTTGTTGTTGCCGGGCCGAGTGCTTGCGCCGCTGTCGCTAAATTGTTGCTGCTTTTTTGGCTGCGGTTTTATCGCCTCCAACTACGACAATGACAACGACGACGACGCCAACGTCTTTCCACTTAGTTAACAGCTTCGCCCCCCAGATGATGTACTAATGCCCTCCCAATGCCACCCCATCTGGTGGAGCTGCACTGTGCCAACGTCAATTGTCACTGGGGAAGGCTTTAAAAAATCAAGCTTCAAATTATTTCTATGCTTTTAATTATACAGCTATTTACATATTTACATTAGAATTTGGAGCAAACATTCATGCATATGTATGTACAGAGGCGGCCATATAAATAAGGACAAATAATAGAGACAGAAAAATTTTCCTTATTATGTGGCTGGGTTGGAAACTAGTATTTCTGTGTCTGATTTTCTCATCAATACGAGTGGAGTGTGTTTTTTATGTTGTTGTTTCAGAAATAGTCGTAAAAACACTGATGTACTTCGGGTCTGCAGCTAAGAAATGTTCTAACCATTAGTTCGATGCCGCAAAATATTGCTAATATCTAAGAAAACATATTTCTAAGCCCTGGATCCTTTGAAAAATCCACATTTCTGAATATCACAATTTTCACAAACGCAAGAATTTGGAAAAGTTTGTCCAAAATGTTTAGCCGATCCATGGATAAATGTTTTATGGATATATGTAGAATGCTTAGTTTCCATAAAATATTCCTTATGATTCTGATTGGCAAATTATTTTTAATAAGGAAAAGCTTTTCAAGGTTAAGATACTTTATCAAAGTATGTTTAATATGCATAAATTATTTTTATTCAAGCCTTAAATTAAATATTATCACTAACCATGTTATAAATAGCTTACTAAAAACTGTGGAATATAATTATCAGCTGTGTAAGGAAGCTTATGCAGTACACACTCGCTAACGTGAACACCATAAAACGCGATAAAATTTTTGTTTGCATTGGCAACTCTAAAACGTCAACACGGTGTGAAAATATATATTCAGTTTATACTTATTTGGCATTAAAAAAAATGTGCACATTTGTTACGCTGTCAGCTACGTTTGCTTTAATAAGTTCAGGTTATCGAGGTTTTAAGAAAAACCCTTTTTGATACACGCTAAACGCAACCAAATTGCGATAACCGATTTTGTTTAAGTACAAAATATTTTTCACTGGCCTGCTTTTATATTAATGTGCATTAAAATTAAAGTTATTCGAATAAATGTTAGTTAAGAGAATGTATTTCATTTTTAATAGCTTTTTTAGCTTCCCTTGGAAGGAGCGAGTGAGTAACTCAAAAAAAAGGTTTAAATTAGGTTTGACATATAGACAAGTGGATGAGTACCTGACTCTCTCCCAGGAGGCTCAATTCCCAGTATTTGTAAATGGATGATTTTATTCTTTTGTTTGATTTAGTTTTTTTTTTTTTTTTTTAATTATTTGAACTTGTTGAAATCTAATATTAGGTCATTTTTTATACATTTCTAACAAATTTCAAAAACATCGGAAAATTAAGTTAAGCAAAAAATAAAAAATGAACGAAACAGTATGAAGGTTCTAGTTGAGAAAGGACTAGGAGATAACTAGAATATTTCGAAACGAGGTTACAAAACTTTGAAGACGTAGATTTCCTTATTAAATATTCACAAGTGATTAATATTTTATCAAAGGTTTATAAAAAAAAATGCTTTAACTTTATCATTATGGTTTCCATTACTATCGTTAAAAATTTTTGGAAAATGGGTACAGTTATTGATCATTTAAAATTAACTTGACCCGACGAGAACGCATATGTTGAGACTCTTAAGCTCTTAGCTCTTTCGATTTTAAAGATTGACAAATGACAGATTTGCGACACGGCTGCTGATCAAGATTATATATACCTTATGATAAGATATGTTTCCTGTAAAATTTACTTGCACAATTTTATTACATTTATTTGGGTTAGGAGTATAAAAACTTGAAACTTATGTGTGTTAAACATTTCTCAATCAATCAATATATCAAATTGATTGTGATTATTTTCAATGGGAATTATTTTAATGGGAAACATCTCGGTAAAAATGAAAATATGCTCATTGTTAAAGGACTTCCACATGCTGTGAAGACAACCGAGGGAAAATCAATAATTTTATTAAAGTTGTTTCGGGAAAATAAGCTGCCAATGCTTCGGATGCTGCTGCTGTTGTGTTGTTGTTGTTGTTGTTTTTTTCATATATTTTCTTTCGCGAGACAAACAGGAGCCAAAGCGAGCTGGATGGTGGGTCTATATGGCAGGGGCAACCGCGACATAGAGTGGCTTGCCATTCAGCGTGTAACGTGTGGAAATTTTCAACTTTAAGCACTGGCAAACGCACATAACAGACGCACCCGGACCCGTTGCTGGTCCCTGGTCTTGGACCCGGACACGAATCGTTCGTTTGACCCTATCGCCACCCCCCGCTAAAATGGTTGCCCACTTGGGTGGGCCTAACTTGTGTGTGTGTGTGTGTGGCCTCCACTTAATATTGTTATTACTCAATGTGCCACCATCAGCCGCGTAAACGGTCGTTGCCGTCAGCCTCGTCCTCGTCCTCGTCCTCATCATCATCCTCGTCCTTGTCCTTGTCATCATCATCAACATCATCTTCATCATGCGCTCCTCATCCTGAATCGCTACAATAATGCCATCACTTCTTTTCCCTCTCTTTCTCTTTCGCTTTTGTCAAAGTTGTGGGTATAATGACAAAAGGACATTCATTAAGTTTTTGATTTCTGATTTTAATTGTTGATTAAACGCCGCTCCCCTCTTAAAAGGGAATGAAGGCCACTAACCAGGCCTGGGCAGGAATGGAAAGGGGGTAAGTGCCTGAGAAGGATACACCGACACCAAAAACGCAGCGATATGCTCGGCATTGTCCTATCTATCGTGCTGAGCACTTCCGGCGAGAGCGTCAACTTGACGTTTCCGTTTTTTGGCAGTGATGATGTTGCCAGTTTCCCTGCTTGCCAGAAACACTTGAGGCAACCAGTATCTGGCTTATCACCCGTCACCCCGGAAGGGGTATACATATTAACATGCATACATACATACATACATAAAATACATGCATAGTTATATAGCAATGTCAGCCAACCAATTCGATTTGAAAACATTTTGATTAAACTGTATGCAGCATTATCCTTGCTTGCGAATCTGTTGGAGTGCGGTTGCATACGTATGCACACACACACACACACACAAACACATACATATATATGTATATAAATATATACATAAACATACATATATATCCCAAGTGAAGTGCTGCCATTCGCTTTGCTCAAGTATTGACATCGCCCAGGCGTGGGCTGGGGCTGAGGGTTTGGCACTAACGCCTGGCGGTGCCATTGGAGCTCTCAGACGAGCTCTCCTTTCCAGGCGATGCAAAGTGCGCCTGCGCTAATTTAGGGTTTCACTTGATTTTTATATTTCTATTCTCTATATTCCTTTGGGTTTTTTTGTTTTCGGTTTCGGTTTTGTTCTTGTTATTGTTGCATGATAAGGTCTGCGTATGTATCTATACATACATAAGAAATATGGGAACACAGAAAAAACAAATTTGCTAAGCGACGCATGTAAAGAGGCGATAGCTTCACGGCGCGTCTACAAAAAGTATTTTGTAAAACAAATTTTTAAAAGCGGCATGCATGGAACCTCAACGTAAATTTTCTGCACGGATATGCAGAAAAATCATATCTACACGCCTGTACAGAAAAGTTATACACAAAACGTGCAGCCAACGTATTTTGTAGAACAATTTCTAAGGCGCGACATTCAGAAATTAGAAATCCAACGTGTTTTTGTAAATTTTCTGCACAATAATGCAGAAAATCAACACGCACGTGTAGAAAAGTTAAACGAAACATGTATCAGTTTAAGCTGTATTAAAGTTCATAATATCGTCAATCTCGAATTTTATAAAGTCTGAATTACACAAAATATGTGTTAATAGTATGATGAATGCCAAGGGATTGTCAGATTTCCAAAAATAAACCATTATTTGCGATGACTAACGTATAAAAGAGATTATCTTTCGCTGATAGCTTCAAAACGCAACCATTTTCCTTTTGGGAAACTGTTATATTCAACGAAGTATGTTAATTTTGAACAAGGTTGCTTATTGCACCAACGCAATGTAGAATGTATATTTTGACGATTAATTTTTTCCCCTTTAAACTAGCAGCCGTTCCAAAAGTCTTAGAACAAACATTTCTGGAAATATGATAGGGAATTAGTAAAAAACATTCTTTTACACTATATCAACGCTTTGATACTACTCATTTAAAAATCCAACTTTAAAATTAAAATTCGCATAGTTTTCGAAGTTTTGTTTGGTTTTTTATGCGCCAGAAAACACTTGATTCTAATTTCTTGTCTAAATGCAAGCTCGAATAATAACATTTTTCATTTTTTACTTACGCCACCAAATCCTATGAACCAAGTTATGCAGCAATCCTTACGTAACGCAATCTATAGACACAAATTTCCTATCCTTATTCTATGTATTGCTAATCGCTAATCGCACTGTTCGCGGTGCTTTTGGATAAAATGTATGGAATGGATATAAGCAAAATAGAAGACGACCTTAAAGCACAATTTCAAATTTAAACTAAATTTATTTTATCAAGATTGAAAAACTTTGAAGCAAGCGAAAAGCAATGCTAAATGGGTTGCGAAATAGTAATTAACATAAAAGGTGTAAAAACATCTTCATATTTTAACAATGGCGACAACATTAACATCTAATGCTGGATATAAGGGGGCGTTCACAAATTACGTAAGGCATTTTTTAGGATTTTTCGCCCCCCCCCCCCCCCTCCCCCTGGTCAGATTTCGTAAAACCACCATAGGGGGATTTTTTTGAAAATCGTGATTTTGACTTTTTTCATTCAATGTTAAATGTGTAAATATACCGATCGATGTGTAAATGAACAAGCTTTTCAACGATACCAACATATAAGTTTTACGTTGAGATCTGACAGTTTTATGTCACAAAAACCAAAAGGATGTCCACTATTGGTCATTCTCCCTTATGGGAATGGTTTAAAGCAATTAGGTTGAGCATATGGCTACAACATCTTTGATATTTGGGCAAGAATTAAGCATATTTAAAGACTAGCAAGTTGTCGTCAACATCATCGTCAAAGTAGTTATAGCCATTGTCTATAACCGTTAAAACAATGTTGGAGGCGCCTAATGCGAAGCCCAAGTTCATTTTTGTCACCATTTGAGCTATTTTTCAGAAGACTGAACTCCGAAAATTCTTTTGCATGCTGCAGTATTTTGATCCATTGTATCCGTAAGCCCATGACAAATATAGCCAAGAAAACTCTGGTGATTCTCTGACCAAATGTCTGCTTTTGTACAAAAATGACAAAATGATTTCTTAAATATTGTAAGCCATGGTGGGGTTTTGCTTCTCAAATTTCTTGGCAGCTGTTTGCTTGGCCATCACCTTCATGCCAGTACATTCGAACATATTTGTGAATGACTGCTCTACAATGGACATAGGCAGCGCGTAGTCAACAATGGCCAGTAAAAGGTTTTCGTTTTCCATTGTCTTATCTGAAAAATCAACATTAAATGTATAAACCGAATAATCGCAACACTTTTATAGGTGTAATAATAACAAGTAAGAAGGCTCTAGTCGGGAGAGCCCGATACCCTGAACTCAGTTGCAATAAATAAATTAAATTTATGTAAGACTTTGGTATACTGACTTAGTTTCAAGCGATAAAATTCGATATCTCCGGTGTTCCTTAACCGATTTGGACGAAATTTTCAGAAAAGTTCTATCGTTACCCATTACTTCAATCCTCATTTTTACATTTTCCAAATTCGATATTTTTTGTTATCAATACCATGTGTATATCGGAAATCAGAATAGTTATCGATAATTTGAAGCAAACTTGTTCTGCTAATGGTATAGGAGAACTTATATCCAAAATCTGAAGTCTCTAGCGCTTGTAGTCTCTGAGATCCACGCGTTCATACAGACAGACAGACGGACAGACGGACGGACATGGCTATATCGTCTCGGCTGTTGATGCTGATCAGGAATATATATACTTTATGGGGTCGGAGATGCTTCCTTCTGCCTGTTACATACTTTTGCACAAAACCATTATACCCTTATTAACTCATTTTATGGGTTAAGGGTATAAAAACTAACTTTTTTTTGAATTAGTAAGTATAAGATTCATCCTTGAAAATTATTTTCCGTAAATTCAAGCAGACTTTTTTTGGGGTCTGGTCAATTTTTCTTATGCCAACAGAAGGATTGCACTCCAAATCGTTATCAGCATCCTCACTTTTTGGATTAACCTTGGTGTTTGAGACATTGGTTTTTTCCTTATTCACTCCGAAAGATACGATTTAATTCCGTCGGAGCTGTTTTCGCTATCACTTTGCTCACGGAAGAATTGGAATCGAGGTCATTGAAATGTGCTCAGCGAAGAATTTGCTATCAAAAAGTTGATACTACGTTTTATCCTTTAATGGGTAAGGTTTGGTTAGGTTATGCCGGCAGATCCTCACAAAGGAGTTTCACACTAAGTCCGCTCAGGAACCTTAGTGGGCCGGGTGAATGGAGATCGTTGGGACTCTCTTGGTGCGTGGTCCTGCCTGCTTGCCTCATTGAGCAATGCGAAGAAGGGTGCTTGAAAGTGGCGGTGTTGTCGTGCTGTCAATGCGGGGCAGCTGCAAAGGAGGTGTTTTAGTGTCTCTGTGTCATTTGATTTCTCGCACTTCCTGCATTCATCGTTGTCCTTTATGCTGGGTTTCTTTGCATGAGTTGCGACCAGACAGTCGACAGGCATGCCTTTGAAGTTTTACGTTTTGCGCGTTGTTTTTGAAGATTTTGCATTAGGTGGTGTACGTTCACCTTACTTCTGCATGTATCTCGTGCATAGGTCACCAGGAAGATGGCCACAACATCAGGGTCACCTTCATATCCAATTGCATTATTGGTTAGCCAGGTTGCTCGGGTTCTTTGAATCCAGTGGATCTGTTTCTTTGTTCTGTTTCTCTGCTCACCAAGACATTTTGAGAGCTCATAGAGTGGGCCTGAAGAGCTTTGATTGCACCTCACTGTCGACCAATATGTTTTTCCTGATCGCGCGTTTTGCTCGTTCGTATGACCGCTTCTGCTTCTTTCCTTATTGCTAACATATCTGCTTCGATAGCTAGATTTCACTAAGCTTAGCTTTTTCATTACTAAGTTCACTTTTTAAAACGAGCTCTTTCACAATAAATATGTGTCTTTTATTTCTTACTATTATTCCTGTTTAACATTAATATTGTTTCACCAAATATTGTTACAGTAAAAAAGCGGCAATAAGCGAGAGTTCAAACTGTTTCATATCTTGTTTGAATAAATGTTTAATATCAAAGTGCTTTTCAAAAATGATTCGAATACTTGTTTATTTTTACTACTTTAAGGGTTGGAAATAATATTTATTTGTATGCCATACATACAATTTATCAAAGGAAATAATCACTTGGTACTAAATTTACTTGGCTTCATGAAGTAAATTTGAGAATTTATCCAGAATTTCACAAAGTACTTTTAGACTTCAATGTTAGTTAAATTATTGATTGTTTCGAAAGCAACCTTTGGTAGTCGAAAATAAACTCACTTCAATTAGTATTGGGGGCAGGGTAGGTTTGTAGGTAAACGGTGACAAACTAGCTTACAATGTTTGGCTGTGTCAAATTCCCCACCCCTTATTAAATGGAAGAACCACATTAGCCACTTGAGGTAATTGAAAGCGACTAGAAAAACATGGCAAAAGTACACACACACACGCACACACATAGAGCTGTCCAACATTTGTGTGTGTGTGTAGGGATGTATCGATAACGATAACGATAGCTATATGCGCATAACATTGGTAAGCATGTCGCACGGCGATCGGGAAAAAGTTCCACTTGAAAGCCTTAATTGATTTAACTGATACTGATGCCAGGCAACAAAGCAAAAGAAACACTCAACAAATCAATAGATAAATTCCATGCTTGGCTGTTTATATCGCGTCAGGTATCTGGTATCGAATGTGGCACTGATTGCCGTCGCAACACACACCACCTCCCCCTTCTACAACTAGCCCACAATGGGATGTGTTACCGTTAACCACAATTTGAAGCAGCCCAACCCTCCAGTTTCCACTTATTCCAACCCATGGCAACCACCACCACGCGTCTTTACGGCATCTTCAAACGCTTTGGCAATGGCGGGACGGGAACAACCGTGAAAACACGCCATCCCAACAAGATACGATACGCGAGTATCGACTTGTAAATTTCTCAAGTGATAAGAGATAAAAGCAGCGCTTTTGACTTTGTGAGCTCGCGTTTTGACAATGAAAATAACTAAGCAATGAAATCAATGTTTCAAATCAGAAAATATGCCACGTTTTCAAACCAAATATGAACCGCTCGCTCTCTGTTTTTTTCTAATGAGTAATGAGCTATAGCCGTTACAAACTGCTTTGTGTGTTGCCGCCGAACATTGTTGACAGGCGTGTTGTTTATCGCGCTTATCGCGATCAGAGAGTGTCGGGCGAATACAATTGGCGTTGAGGTTGTCCGTTGTTTGCTGACATTGTCGGTGTTTTGTTTAACAAATCCCTAATTAAAAAGATACCTGGTAGTATAAAGCATCTATGTGGAGACTTGACTTCAACTAGCAAATAATACCAGCGGATCATCAACTGGCAACGCCCATTTGGGAAATACACAACTTTGGCAGCCTCTTGATTTTGGTTGCCAATACTCGGTCTGGGTGTGTGTCTGCCGCATGATGTCTTATTTTTCGAACACTTTTCCCCACCTTAGTTAAAAATCCCTTGGGATGTCAGCGGCGTTTGCAGGTTGCGTGTGTCGCTTTTTGAAATCTGTTTACACATTTCAATAATGCTTGAATTTCAAACGCAAAACGTCACAAGCTTTAATCAATTTAATGAACTTTTTTAATATGTATGTCATTTTTTGCTTTCAAAATAAGTAAGATTTAAACTTTAAAATTGTTTTTTATTCACGAGATATTTTGAGTTTAAACCTATTGGAGATATTTTTTGTTTTAAACTCACTTTTCCATAAAGACTCTTTGAGGCTTAATGACGCTAAATCCGACCTTTTTAGAAAAATATTCTTTAAAATTACATCAAGCAGATGTCAATGCTAAATATTTGTACATTTATGAATAAATTTTGAAAAACTTAAGCCGATACAAACAAATAGACTTAGATTTCGAGTTCAGCAGACCAAAAAACTTTTTAAGCAGTTCTTTCATAGCTCTAAAGGATGACCCGATGTTGTAATTTGGGTATATTTATTATCTGAAACCGAAGGTTAAGAGTATATGGGTAAAATGTCTGTCATAGTGAATGTCGGTCTGTTTGTCCTTATGAACTTGCATTTCTTGGAAACTGGATCATGTCTGCGTAAGACAAACCAAATGGGCTTGGAAACCGATAGCATGTCGATACACTTCGAGCTGCATATCGATAAAACATACATATTTCCCACATTTTAACAGATAGAGTCACCACAATTGGCGGGAAGAAATCTGTTATCCTGCTTCAAAAATTTAGACACAATGCCCATAGCTGCCGCCCCCAGCCTCTTGCCTTTTTCAAACGTAAATGCTTATATCTTTAAACAATTTTTGAACTAAGTTCGCAAAATTTTGTGGTGAAAAAACTGGCTTGCTCCAATGATATGAATCGAATGTGTATGCAATGCCTTCACCTGTCGCCCTTAGCTTCCTGTCTATTTTAAACAAAATTTGGTAGAGCTCTTTGCAGATCTTTGTAGAATGTCAATTGCTATCTTCCTTCCAAAGTTTGTAAAAGGTGGGGAAAGGGGGCGGAATGGTGGGTGTGGCTCCAAAATTTTTGATGAAGTTTTTTTTGGGGAATGCTAGTAGCTATATTCTTCCAAATTTGGTAGTTCTAGCTGTAAGGGTGTGCGAAATATTCGGATTTATCGGTTTTGAGTTATAGAACTCATCGATTTGCTAGCCCCCCAGTTATCGTAGAACCCCAATCTTGACACTTTAATTAACTATCCCATAGATAATGAGAATTGGAAAGTTTCAAGTCTCTAGCTAGCATTTCAAGACAATCTAATAATTATTTTACATATTTATTAAGCATTAAGCTCTCAAATAAATTGACAAAAAAAGAAGAGACGCAGGACCAGCTGACTCAAGCCCTCCAAATGGACCTGCCCATCAAAGAATTTGACCCCAGCGAGGTAGCCGATGTCATTGCACTCCAGAACATCAAAAGGGCACCAGGCCATGACAGTTGTGCTCTCCGCTTCATAGCGTTGGTGTTTAACGCTATTGTGAGGTTACAGTACTTCCCTCCGCAGTGGAAGCTCGGGATTATCTCAATGATCCACAAACCTGGCAAGCCTGAGAGGGAACCTTCTTCCTATCGGCCTATCAGCCTTCTCCCTTCGATTTCCAAGGTGTTTGAGAGATTGATTGCCGCCCGGATGGTCAAGTTAATGGAAGCTCGAGGGATTTTTCCTGAGCACCAGTTTGGATTCCGTGCCGGCCACTGCACTGTCGAGCAGTTACATCGGGTTGTCGAGCAAATCCTGACTGCCTTCGATAAAGAGGAATATTGCAATGCCCTTCTTTTGGACATTCGAGAAGCGTTTGATCGGGTGTGGCATACCGGGATTTTAGTAAAAATCAAACATACGCTGCCTGCGCCATATTTCGGTCTACTTAAGTCGTATCTTGAGGGAAGACGATTTGCGGTCAGATTTCACTCGGCACTCTCTACTGAGCACGATGTAGCAGCTGGAGTACCACAGGGTAGTGTCCTTGGTCCCCTGCTTTACTGCTTGTATAGCCACGACCTGCCGCAGCCAGATAGAAGCCTGTACGGGACATCAATGCTAGCCACATTTGCCGATGACGTGTGCGTCACCTACAGGTCTCGATGCGAACACGATGCAGCCGACGGCATCCAGGACTATGCCACTAAGTTTGCGGAATGGGCAAGGCGCTGGAACATCGGCATCAATAGTGACAAGTCGAACAACGTTTGTTTCACCCTTAAGAGGAGAACACCACCGGCCGTGTTTATTGAGGGGGCCCCTGTACCACAGCTGAACGCAGCAAAGTACCTTGGAGTCACTCTGGATCGCAGGCTAACGTTTTCTAAGCATGTGACTTCCATTAGAACGCGCATACGTGCTTCGGTGAGGAAGCATTATTGGTTACTCTGCTCACGCAGTAAGTTGTCACTATCGAACAAAGTGACAATTTACAAGCAAATTATTGCACCAATATGGAGGTACGGGTGTCAAATCTGGGGACTGGCCTGCGATAGCCAAATTCGCAGAATCCAGGTCGACCAAAATAGAGTTGCGAGAACAATCACCGGTTGCGACTGGTTTGTACGAAATAGCACGCTTCACAGAGACCTGAAACTTGCCACGGTCTTCGACGAGATCAACAAGCACTCGAGTCGCTACCATGACAGACTAGAGCGACATAGAAATCGGCTGGCAAACTGTCTAGTCAGATCTCAACCACAAAGGAGACTCAAGAAGCGAACACCGAGGGATCTCATTCTTCGATCTCCACTGCTGAGGGTCAGCAGAAGCTGACACACCATTGCAGTATTTGTTATATTTGTTATTGTTATTATTGTTATTTGTTGTTGTTATTTAGTGTTTAGCGCTATGTTGTGACAGCTAACTAAGTTAGCCGGCGCGCCCAAATTGGGCTGAATTAATAGAAAATAAGGTCACAAAGGGGTTCATCGATTCTCCGTATGCCTTAATAAAAATCAGAAGAAAAAAAAAAAAATAAATAAAATCTTAGTAAAAAGTATGCAAGGCTTTAAAAAGTAATATATGAAGTACATATTTGTTATTTTTAAAGTAACAAACAATAGATAATTTAATATTATATTAGATAAACATAAAACAAAACCTATAACAGTGAAAATATAGAAACATTAATTTTAATACGAAAACTGTGTATAGAAGATGTGAAAAAACATGTGAATTTTAATTATTCAAAACAACAAATAATAAAAAGCAATTTACAAGCAAACAAGTTATATCTCATCTATGATACATGTTTTTCTTTAAATTTTTTTGTTTTAATATATGCATTGTCAAGTGCGTTTTTCATTAACCTACATTTATAAAATATTATCTAGCATACTTAGTATATACATATAATAAATATACGTTTGAGCAAAAAAGAACAACTCAATTTGTACATTTTCATTAACGGCTAAAAGCATCTCGTTTAGTGCGCACCACAAGAGATAAAAACAAGTTTGATGCCTCAGCAACGGTCACAAACGAGGCTAATGAGGATGTGGGTGCTACCGGTGGCCAGCGGTCTTTGGCCAGTTAGCCACCCACTCAACATAGTTTGATATGACCACATAATTAAATTAATTGCATGAAAAGTGGAAACAGGTGAATTCCCGGAAGTGAAAGGAGTGCGAGTGAATGAAGCAGGCTGGCGTATTCAACATTTTTAGAGTAACCGCAATGCAAATATTGGTCAGCGTTGTCGAAATCAAACGGGATGACCAACAACCAGCAGCCACTCCCCCACTTTTCGCTGGCTTCACGGACTGGACTAAATAAACAGCGAAGCGACACACTAACTCAAACAAAAGTAAGCGAAAACGTTGCAGTCGGACGCAACCCACTGCGTTATACTCTGTTACCAGTATTAAAACGGGTGGTAAGAAGTCTGTCTGCCAAGGGGAGAGTACGCGTACGGCAGGTAGTTTGATGTACATCTTTGATGGACATCACCAGCTTATTTGACACCAAAATTAGTGATTCTAACTCAAGAGAGATGTAACTAGCTATCGTTCTACCGAATTGGGTGACATAGCTAGGCGATACTAGGCGGGCGGGCTAGGAGTGACGCCAGCAGCTATCTTAACTCTAGCTTTTAGGATGTTGGAAACATGTGAATTTATCGGTTTTCAGTTATCGTTTTCATCGATTCACTTGGCCGCTAGAAGGTGTAGCAAACTAGCAAACTTGATACTTTATCGACAATGATATTTGCAAAGTTCCAAGCCTCTAGCTTAAGGGGTTTCGAAAGAAGACGGACATTGCACAAAACTAATATACTCTTTACACTCAGTATCAGAGTGTATATAAAAAATTAAAAAAAAAAAATATGTTGCCGAAAAGCTGGGCACAAACATCGACGATTCAAAATCAAAACAAATTGCGATAAAAATTCAGGCAAACAATTTCAATGAATTCGTTTGCCTGTCGCTTGGCTAAAATATTTTGAAGAGCGCTTACATTTATCTCCCTATTATCAATTATAAATATCTGTATCTTGGCTCAATGTGACCTCAAGCGATTGGTCAGAGCAGGTGGGTGGGGAAGGGGGGGGGGGGGGGTAAGCGGCGATCTTTTAAACGAATGCGGCGATCTGTTATTGATAAGTTTGAAACGTTGAGTTCGTTTGAACTTAAGGCGCTGCTGCGATTTGATTAATATTGACTTAGGTGCGATTTGTGTTTGTTTAGCTATTGTGTTCAGCTGTTCAGTTGTTGCGTGCGTTTTGATTAATTTGAGGCGATAAAGCTTAATTGGATTTTGCTAAGATAATGGGCCAATGCACGGCTAGATTCAAGTGGTCACAGTTCCAGTTGCAAAAATACAAAAAACAAAAATAAGAAGCAAAACTACAATAGACAAAACCTTCCGATTCCATAGCTGAAAATCGCAGCTAATCAATAAAGACAAATATATAGTGGTAAGCAAATAAAATGTCCAACAATAATCAAGTAGCTCAAAACAATATGCAACCAGTTTGCACTTCAACGTTTTAAACGCTAGTGATAAGTCTAATAAGTACGTTTTATCAAGTGAGAAGTCAGTTGTATTGAATACATACACGTCATTCTATTCTTAAATTGTGAAATTGGTATTTAAAAACGTTCTAATAGACCTGCTGTCTTCTCTTATACACCGAGTAGGAAGTGCTTTAATATACATATATATTTCAAATATATATTTCATACTCGCTGAATATAGACTATTGAACTTTAGAAGGCGATTTATTGTTTTTATTGATTCAGTCTTAATAGTTAAATTATAGTTGCATGATACCTTTTATCTGCCGACAAAACTAACTTTATTAAGCAGCTCAAGACGACTGAAAGGTAAATTCCGATTTGTGTGAAAAAATTGTTTATCAAAACTAAACTGTTTTCGTTGAAAATATCTATGCCTTGCTATGATATCACCGAACCGCACAAATAATACTTTAAATCTTTAACATCTCTTTAACATCTTACGATATATGTCTCTTAATAGTCTGTAAATCATGTTTAAAAAATATCATAGAAGTACAAGTTCAATACATAAGTAGAATAACAATGTTTTGTCAGTACAAATGTTTGCCTACATTACCTAATTAAGCATATTCAATTCAATGTATTTAAAGTGTTAGTTGTTGACTAAAGAGACAATCGAAGATCATAGAAAGCATGTGAAAAAGTATTAATCTATAATGTGATTATATTTAACGAATCAAAGCCTACATAATGCGGTTGGCAAATAGCCAACCAATACCAACAACAATCTTAAGTCATTTACTTCATTTAAGATGTCCACTTAAGTGAAATAAATGTATATTTATGCTTCGCCGCCTAAAACTCATAAGCCTACTAACTAATGCTCATATTTGTAGTTCGAATCGCGCTCATATCTTGCGCACACAACGGTTGTGGGGTTTCGGGTGGTGGATGAGGGGATGCTCTCTCTCTCTCTCTCTGCCTCTTTCTCTTTCACACAATCCTCCTAAAAGGCAATAAAGTTTATCATGCAATTAAGAACGAATTACGCTGCTAATAGAATAATTAATGCAATTTCCCACAACATTAGGCAGAGAGCGAGAGAGCTAGGCCACAGGCAAGGGCGTCGAGCCCGGTGCGAAATCAAGATGTGAGCTACTCACTCGGACTGAGGAAATGGTTTGAGGGTGTGCGCTTAAGAGTTGGTGGTGGGGGTGGTGTTTGTGCTTCACAGTGACAACTCAACTGTTGACGTGCGTCCGCTATGTTTTCGTTCAGCAAAACCCCAAATAATAAGCCATGCCAAATGAGTTTATGTGCGGGCTGGTTGCATGCACATATCTGTCTTTATATGTGTGTGGGTGCGGGTGAGTGTAAGTCTGCTATTGCTATTTTTATTTCAGCATCAAACCGCAAGCATCGCGTCTGTCTGTGCCAAAGTGACTCGAGCTCGAGCTCGAGCTGGGTCTACGTCTCCTGGCTCTCATCCTACTGCTTTCCTGCTCATGTTACTGCTTGCGACTCCTGCTTTTTGGATGGCAAAGTGTTTTGTGGCTGTGCCGCACTAATGAAAATGTCAAGTAAATTCCTGCTTTTCGGACGGAAACTGCTACTGCGATATCGACTTAACTATCTCGGCTGCTCGTGCCTTTTAAGTGCTGAAGAGCTGAAATGCATTTTAGTTTCGTTTGCCGGCTTCAACTTAGTTTCCGTTTCATGTCGCCACCGCCCACAGTTTGGGTTCTGTCATTGTGTGTTTGTACCACCCAATCAAGCCCATATGCCCACCCCACAGCCCCTCAGCTTGGTTGTGCTGTATATAAGCTATGACTGCTTCTTATTTATGCATACATTACGTATACGCAGAGAGTGCAGCAGCCGCTGTAAATTATTTGGCTTCTAATTTACTTTGCACATTCTCTTTTTCTTTTTTTTTTTTGTTTGTATCTTACTTAGCGTTCCGTCATTTATTTTTTTTCACTGTTGTATATACATACATATATATTAGGCACTTTTTTCGCAGCTTTGCTTCATTTTATCTATGTGGAAATTGCTTGTCAAGCGGCATGTAGTTGTCAAGATTGTTAAGTCCTTATTTCATTCTACTCCTGTGTCAGCCAGCTAACAGCTTCTGCTTTCAGCTATTTGCAGTGCATACATACATAAATAAATATGTATGCATACGTATGTATGTTCCCATATGAATTTTCGTTTGCCTTAAGCGTAGACTATGTTAGAAGAACCCAAAAACTGTTTCGGTTGCCTGCTCGCATTTACCTTTTCAGCATTGAAATTTTTGCTTAGTTTTCTTATTGTAGCTATATTCGTTGTTGTTGTTTCAGTGGAATCGTGGTGATGGCACATGTTTTGCAGGAAATTATATATCTAGTTTTACATTTTATATTTGTTTGCTAAGAATCTTTTGGTCTATGTCGGTTTTACCTCGCATGCGTTTAAAAAGTAACAAATTGTTCAACATGATATACTATTAGCACACAAAGTTAACACATTGCACGTATGAACAAATAAAATTTAAACAAAAAATAAGAAGCAAAGAATATATATTTTGTCTTTCTTTCTTTAGGAAAAAACTAAATTATTCGTCAAAGTGAAAAGAATAAATAATTATCTAACTTGCACCTGTTTCTCTCAGTTTAATTATTAAGTTGGTCCAAAGGAGTACGTTTGCGAATTATAAAGCGATTGAGTACCACTGTAAGCGGCTTTCAGACGTCTCTCATTTTTAATGCAAATACTCAATGACTGGCACTTTGTTGAGAAAACTACAACTACAACTAGAAAGACTTGCTTCAAGACTTATTTTGTGGTTTTAATTTGTGTGCTTACATTGCATCATCATACATACATAAATAAATACATACAAACACACATGCGTAGATATGTAACAGTACATACGCATGCGAAATCGAAACGCTGCGACAATCCTGTTTCATATTGCTTGGTGCCTAATTCAAAGCGCAGCTAATTAAAAGTGCTGTCAAAAAGTATGCAACACAAAAGAAAATCGGCTGAGGCAAAAGTAAAACTAAAAGCCGTCAGTGTAATGAGTGATTGTGTGTGTGTGTGTGTGGGTGAGAGTCAACCCTTTCAAAGAAGCCCACTCCACCTCTAAATAGGACTTCTTAGCGCTGTCAACGTCAAGCTTTTGATTTGCGACTTATATTTGCACCAACAACTTTGTGAGCTGAAAAATAAGATGGTTAACGGAGGACGGGGAGCTCCTTTACGCCATTCCTATATAATTAGGCATAAATCCTTTTTACACGCCAAGCATATTTTCTGCTACTTTATACTCGCCTTTGTGCCACAGAGCATTTTATGAAAATTTGATTAATCTTATCAAGATACTGGCGCTTCCATCATACGCACCCAGACACATAACCATAACCGTACCCCCTATAACCTGTTTGCCACCCACAGTCGGAAAGGGTTGTACGTATAACATCATCAACTACAACTACAACAGCAACAGCAACATCAACATCATCAGCAGCAAGTCTGCTGACAAGACGTCGACGCGACGACGTCAAAGTTAGTCTAAACAATAAAAACAAAAGTTGCGCTAATCACACCGAAGCTTATATACGCTTGAAATGTTCATAGAAAGCATGTCAAAAAGCGTTAAGCAAAATCACTCTTGTTAGCTAAAAAAAAATAAAATAAAATAAATGTTGTCCCATGTTCTTTTACATATAACAATTCAATTTTGATAAACCTTGTTTAGATTTTAATTTTGTTTTTTATATTTAATGAGCACGAGGAACATATTTTTTGTTTGTTTTCCAAGCTAACTTTTTATAAACTTTATTGGCAGTGTATAAAAATAAATTATCAACAGTTTGTGCCTTCTTTATGGATTCTGCTTGGCACTCGAGGCTTGCGCTTTTTTGCCTATAAGCAGAGACATTTCCAGTTCCCAGCTCCAGCTTTCAGTTGCCAGCTTCAGCTTGAGTATCGTTGCCTTTGTTCTAATTGAGTTACAAACAGTTTGAAGTGCTCGCTGCCAATGTGGAATTTTATTAAAAGCCAAATGTCTTGAGTCTTGCAGCGCTGGACACTTAGCCCGCTTTGCCTGCTATGGGCGTGTCAACGGAACGCCCCAACAGCAACTTAAGTTAACTTTATGTCAGCTTAGATACTATTGATATATGTATTTGTACATACATATGCGAATATAAGCTGGCAATTAGCAGCAATTGATTTTGGATACAAACTAACGCTAACATATTCATAGAGTAATTTTGAGAATCCTTCCAAAAGTACTCGAATGGTCAATATTAAAGCTTGATAAGAACTTTCCCCTTGTACTCGACTGACCAATTGTGAAAAAAGCGTATAAGTATATATTTTTTATTCGTTTAGCAGAAACTTATTCTGTACGATGCTCCCCTTGTACCCAATGCTTTTTGTAAGCTGCATCCCTTCAACGTAAGCTGCTTGTATCAATAAAAATTCGATTATATATACATGTTGCCCTCATACAAGTTGCCTTTTTCGTTATTCCTTTATTTTTTAAAAATATTATAGCGGTGATTTATTATGCTACTGACTTTATCGTCTAACACACACACAAACACACACACATGTTCAAGTATACAAATATTACATATATAGACTTCTGGTTTATATTACACATACGCCTTGTTAAGCCTGCTGCCTTTTGAAAATATCAGCTTATTTGTATTGTGTATTTGTGTGGATGGTTGGTTGGGTGGGTGGGTGGGTGGTGGTATCTGTTTGTGTGTAAGACAGCTTTTTATGGCAGCTTTTCATATTTTCATAAATATTTTAAGCATGTACCTTGACCGATCCAAAAGAAAGACACAAAAGTAAAATACAAACTGCGAAATTCAGCGATGTTCTGCAATCGCTTTTGCTGCTGTAGTAGCTTATCAAATGGACTTATGTATGTAGTTACAGTGACTGTCCAGCAACAATGACAACTATTGCACAAGTTCGAGAACTCTTGCACCCTTATCCTGCTAAGCATATCAAGTATCAACTGCCAAACAAGCCAGCAAATTGGCAACCACTTGCTTTTGTTGGTCTCCATTTGTCCAGCTTAGTCCCCTTTGTCCATGTTAGGACACTCCACGAGCAACACTTGTATAGCAAATATATATATTCGTTTATATATTCTATAAACGTAATCGACTTGATATGTTTCCGCATCTGCTTCTTACCACCCTTTGCTTTTTCTATTCGCTCTGCAAATTGTTTGAAAGTTTTCTGCTTTTTGGTTTTTATGAGCACAATGTCAGCGTTTGCTTATTTCACTTGTGTTCATGTCGTCCAAAAGCTGTGACCGAAATTTAAGATCTTTGTCTTCTGACTCTTTGGCTCTGACTCGCTCTCGCTCTATCTCTATCTCTATCTCTCTTTCACTCTCGCAATTGGAGCCAAAGTCCTAATTGGTTATGTAATTGTTGGCATTAAGTGATTTCTTGTTTATTTCACGGCTGCCTGCATCGCAATTGAAATTAGTTTCGAGCACAGATTCAAGTTAATTTGTTTCAAAGCCAAGCTTAAGCAGATTGTAGATGCAAGTTTATTTTCTAAAGGCATCTTTCTGCAGATGACAACATATTTTTATGCTTTACTTTTATTAGTTGACATAATGTATCTACTTATTGAAGCATATTTCGTTTCTGAACATTAAAAAAATCTACAAAGTATGCAACAAAATAATCTGCAAGCTTAAAATTTGTGTGAGAACTGCACAGGCTGGAAAAAGATATATGGACATGCCTAAAATGATTGTGTAAATAGCAATTTATTGAACCTTTACATAAATTCCAAAAAGAAACACATAATGTGTTTAGAAAAGTTTCTTTTTTTACCTATTAAACGCGCTGAAGAGCAAATGAGCTAATTAAAAATATAAGCTCTTGCGAATTGGTAAACACCGGGGAAATAAAAAGAAAAGTTTATACATCAAAGAAAACTTGCAGTAAATTAAGAGGCAGATTAAAAATCGTGAACCAAAAAAAAAAAAAGCGGAGTATTTATTGCATTTGTCAAAGAAAAAGTTCATAATTAAACAAACACAAAACGGAATATTCAATAAATGTAAAGAAATAAAAAAAAAGCAGAGGAATGAGTGCACGAATTCAACATCGAGAGCATTATAAATGGGAAGCAGGACAACGCTAATCTTTGCTTTAAAAATTTTCATTTTTTTAAAGAATCAAATCTGGGAATTGATAAGATGCTACGCGAAGGAAAATACATAGCTTTACAAAAGAAAAATCAGGAATGGGGAAGCCGCAGTTGGGCATAAATACACTAGACCATTAAAAGAATTAATAGACAGCAACGCATTTAAATCCAATAAGCCCGCCTGGGAGCGAGAAGAACTCAGACCAGTCGGTCTCCCTCCCCAATAAAAATAAATATGTATCTATCTACCCTTTTATGCATGTTGAGCACCCTTCAAGGAAAGCGCCCGAAATCTAGAAGAAACACATCGCGCATAAAATCTCAGGGAAAACAATAATTATCCTTGTTGACTGGAAGCGTAAAAATAATAAAACGCTGGCGACCGATTGCTGAAGACAATGAGAAACCGTGGCGCACTTAATTAGAAAACATTTAATGCTAGCTCTGAGACTTCGATGTCCTTACGCTTTCTCAACCGAAAGGACACAGTCTGCACCAGGACATGCTTACGACCAGTCACAATTGACTGTTTCTCGCATCTCAGTCGCATTACACCAAAATCGCTTCAAAATTTATATGCTCTTCAAACTTTTGCATTTTCTTTCAAGCTGGCAGACTTTAGTTCGCTCCAATAGAACACTTCCTCCATCCGTAACAATATGCTGCGGCTTATGGATGGTCGAACTGAAAGAATTTTCAATGGTTTCTATTATTTTAAAGACAACGTCTAAGTACATGTAATTTTCCAACCAATTTAGTAATAGTATCTTGTTGCTGAATGCAGATTCCAAGCTGAGTGTGACCTTAATGAGAAATGTGTCCAGCGCAATTAGGCTTTTAAATGATTCATTAAATTAATAAAATAAACATAGTTCAAGAGCAGAAAGAATTTTAAATTTTTTTAAAGGAAGCTGGGAGCAATTTATATTAGCTGTGCCATATTGAAATTTAATTTATACATATAAAAATCTTAGTTTTGTTTAACTCTCCGATCACCGAAACTACCAAGCAGATTATGCTAACTGTTAGTCAGTTTGTTTCTATGGTTCCCGGGAAGGTTTAAATTAGGCCTAGGTGCGAGCTGGATCTTCCAGCAAGGCAATGATCCTAAGACTGTGGCGCTTATTGTCAAGGACTGGCTGCTGTATTATGCTGTACGAGTAGCATGTGCATATATTGGGTACACACTGTAACACTAAATTTCTAAACCAATTTGGTGATAACAACGCAATGCGCACATTGAGAATGGCCGCGATTGTATATTTGACATATGAATCTATGGCAATTGACCAAGCGACAATGCGTTCACATTTAACTCTATCTTTCTTCTACCATATGTATAGTATTAGTACACACTAACATGTGCAGAATATATACAGAATGGAGTCGCTCCGCTCTAGGCTTATACTATGTACCTTAACCTTTTCCTGGACAATAGATTCTAGAGATACAATTGAACAATAAAGACGGCTAAAATAAAGCCTTATTTACGCTTGCGAATCTGACTGCTCCACGGCAGCTGTAACCAGCTCCATTGAGCATGTTTGGAAAATTTTGGAGAATAAGATTCGAAATCACACTTTAAGTAATGCCTTTATGCTCAAAAAGAAGCTAAAGCAGGAGTGGCAAAATAAAACAGTGGAAGAACTTGAAAACTTAGCAGCTTCAATGACCGGAAACCACTGCAGTTGTGGCCCAACAAAATGTTTACTTTCTTAATTATTATTACTAACTAACTCTTATTTTTTAAGTCTTTCTTACACTACATTCAAGTACAGTATTATACGTAAATAACATAATTATTATTAATATTATATTTAATACGAAAAGCCAATATATAAGTTTGCCGAGAATCGAACCTGAGATCTCTCGATTACTATGCCTTAGCCATTGCGCTGTTGCCAAATATGTTTAGTATGAACTTAAGTTAAACATTTATTAATCAAACTTCGGCTCAGCTTGGAGTATTAAATGCATTCATATTTTATGAACATTGTTGTTAATTTAGTAAACATAGAACGAAATTGTCTCCATTTGTACCAAATTAAGATCAAAAGTTCTTACCTTGCACCAATATGAACAAAAGGTTCTTAAATCAAGCTTCCACGTTTGCAGCATTCAAACGCAAAGACACATTTTCCCAGCATATCCTGCAGATAATATTCCTTGTTCTTACACATAGTGCCCAATGACAGTCCCCAGATGATATCGAAATCACAACAGAACAAGCGTGTCAAACCGCAAAAAATGTGCCACATGAATATATTAAATTACATGATCGAAGAGGGGAGACTGCCGGAAACGTCACAATCCCAAAGTGGGTGCGAGTGGGTGGGCTGCTGCTGTTAAGAGCCAACAATGCGGCGATGTGGAAGAAAAATTAAAAGGGTCACTTTACAGGGACTTAAATGCTTTTTACACAACATAAGACACAAAAACAAAAAAAAAATTCAGATGAAAAGTAAGGAAAATAAATTCATATTTAAGACCGTTTCGTTGGTGGGTGATGTAAGGGGTGGGTGGATAGGCAACGGCTGCTTCAATGTTTGTTCATGATAAAAAGCTCACCGATACGCCCCTTGGGCTTTTGCAGTACCACGGCTGGTTGCAACTGGTTTTTAGTCTTGGAAAGCAACGGCTCTTGCCGCTGTTTACAAACATAATCGGTGAAAAATTAAGTTTTTGAAATTGCTTTTTAAATTAGCTGCTTATGCAGATATGAAATATGGCCAGAAGACTTTGCGCATAACTCCATGCTGTCTTGAGTGTGAAGAATTATAAATGCAAAGGCTCTTAAGGTTTTATTTATATTTTCTTATAATCTGTTATCCATAAATAAAATTTTAAAAAACATTTCTTCAATACCTACAAAAATTATCAATGAATTAAAAATTAATATAAACAAGTAAGAATTTTCTAGTCGAGAAAGCTCGACAAGGAAACAACCATGAACAAATTTTCTTACGTAAATAGTCTATGTTTGATGTACCCTGCAGAACTGAAATCGGCCATTGACTGTCCAGAGGTGAGGGCTGGAGTCAACAGCCAATCTCCCGACTAACGTAAACCATTCTAACCCTTTTACTCATTTCAGTTTCAGGTTCACACATATTCGTCTAAGCACCGATAGGAGACTTAAACAGTCTATTAAATAATCAATCAATTGCTTATCTGCATATATATGTATATATAAAAGGCAATGTATAGATTTGTGGCTTATAAACTCTGAAACCGATGAACCGATTTCGATGAAATTTTGCTGAGTTATTGTGATTACGCCCAGGACGGTTTTGGCAAAAAATAAACCAGTGACTCCCACCTTTTACATCTGTCTTATCTGCCATTATAAACTCACAAATATTTAAAGAGATAAAATATTTTCTTACTTTGTCTTATCTGTCATTATTGCCTTACGAATATTTAAACAAAAAATATGTTTTCTTGAAGAGTTTTTAAAATGGAACTTTGTAAGAAATGCCTCTAAAAAAAACATCAATTGGGAGAAAAAAGTTGAAAGCAAAGCAATCGGGTAAACATTTGAGAGGTAAAACAAACTATCAACTAGAAAATCATGTGTTCTATATTCATAGAGAAGACGGCATTAAGCGACACAGCAACGCATGGTCGGGCTCCACTAGTCCTTATAGAAAAATTAAGTGAAAACATTTCCGTCGAACGCAACCGACTGCGGTATACTCTGAAACCTGCATATAAACGGCTATGCCCATGCTCATTTTGGGGGAAATTGCCAGCTTAAAAACTGGGGAAGATATGGTAAATCCGATTTAAAAAGCCAGGCGGCATGGGAAGGCGTGGCATCCAAGTTTTTGATGCTGAGCTTTGTGGAATGTTACTAGTTTACTGTCAAAGATATGGGCGATTCCGATAACACAAGGCTGTAGGGCGGCGGATAGAGTGGGCGTGGCCTGTTCGTAAAGCAGTTTTTTGGGAGATGTCATCACCTTTGTGTAAAATTTGGTGGATCTTGCTGCAAGGTCGTGGGATATATGAGGATTTATCGATTTTCAGTTTGGTGTTTAAGCCTAATCTTAACACTTTATCTATACCAAATACAGAAAAGGATATTTGCAAACTTTTTAGACTCTAGCTTTGCGGTTGGTTTAAAGTTGTGTTCATACAAATGGAGGGACACAAACCATGACGGACAGTGAACAAAACCAATATGCTCTTCACCTTCGGAGTGTAATAACGTAGCGTTCGGAAAAATTATAGTTAACAAACACACTTTAAAGTAAATGGAAGAACATGGAAAATCGATGCAAGTTAAAGGATTAAACATTTTCGAACCGATTTCAGCATCTTCTGGTGTAATGTGACCTGGGTACCAAAATTACAAAAAATAAGAGCGTTATAAAAATAATGAAGAAAAAGACACAAAAAATTACAATAAAAACAATTGGGAACGTGATTTTGTTGATTCCCAACCCAAAGGTCAACGCTGTGCTGGATTAAGCTGCAAGCTTAGAATGCTTAAGTGGGTATGGACAAGGATACTTACAACGGTTGCGCACAAACAATCAGAAAAACGCCTTAGTCCCTTCCGAAGCGAAGAAGAAAAGAAAAGAAAAGTACGATATCAAATGTAATGGAGAATGGTCATTGAAACGTTAAGCGGTTGGAAAGTGTGGCGCACGGTGGGTGCGGTTGGGTTGGGGTAATGCGCTATGGCGACCGGGTGGTCCGGGTTAGAGCACGTCTCTAATTGAGCAAATGCGACTGTGCGACTATGGAACGGACTCGCGTAAAAAGTAAGAATTAAAATCGAAAGAACGAAGGCGAAAGAAAAAAAAAAAATAATAAAATATCTTGAAACAAAATACAACCACAATGGACAAAGGACTCGAGAGGTTGGTTTGTTTGCTGCTCCTAAGCTTATTTTTGCGAGCCGCTTTCGGCAAGTGCCGTCCGTGACGGCCATAAGAAGCGTGCAAATGGGGGAAAAAACGAATCAAAAATTTAAAGCACGGGAATTAAAAATGGTCATGAATGTCGACGTTTGGCTAAACAAAGCAAATGAAAAGCCAGCGACCCGCAGCAGCCACATTACAATTGCCAAATGCTAGGCTTAATCCTTTTTAAATTCGACCCCTGCGCCCCAACCCTTGCAGCTCATTATGTGCGCGGCGCCCAATGCAAATTTTAATGGCCCAAATCCGGGCAGACAAACAGCAAGCCATTGTGTTTTGTAAAAACTACGCTTATTTTTTGATTAATTATGTGCGGAATATGAATAGCCTGTGGAATTTCGCTGTATACCTGCTCGGGTGCACACAAAAGTAATCGCTGCATTGTCTATTTTGACATTTGCTCTCTCGCATTTTGGGTGGGATTGGGTGATTAGGTCGGCTGCACCTTGTGTGGTGACCCATCTACCCCGACTCACTTCGCAACCACTTCATGCTTAATTTATCAAATGCGTAATGAGCGCACGTGAGCAGAATGCCGCATAGAGGATGCCACAGGACGAAAGCTTATGCTTGTGTTTTTTTTTTTTTTTTCATTATTTCACTGGAGCAGCCGACGGCTCTCGGCTGTTAATTACAACTTAAATTGACAGCAAAATTGGCTAGCGAAATTGTGGGTTTTCCATGCGGTCGGCATATTAAGCAAAGCTGTATATTTCAAGTATGTCCCGAGCAGACAAATGAAGACTTAAGACCCCGTACCATATTTAAGGCAAAGCTGCGTAAAAATAATACACATTAAAATGAGCTGAACAAGGACTTGGCATGGGGGTTGACATCAGTTAACCCTAATTTGACACGGGAAGTCACAAATAAATACATGTATGTTTATTAAGGACACACAAAATAAAATAAAACATGCAACAAAATATAAAGAGTGCGACGTAGCGTATGCTAAAGGCCATTATGCCAGGAATATCAATAAACGAAGGGGGTGACAGCGTCGGCGGAAACGGAAATCACAACAAAGTGCTGACATGTGCCGCGGTTGGCAGACGCTCTCATACACAAATGTGTGCGTGTGTGAGTGTGTGTGAGTGTTGTGGGTGTCAAGTTCCTTTTCACGCGCAAATTGAGTGCTTAAGCGGTTTAGTTCACACGTCTGTTTGCGCACGCCGCGCATACACATGTGTGTTAGATGGCAAAAGGGGTTAAGGGCAATACGGAAATTGTGGCGTCAATAAGCCGCAGCATTCGTCTTGGCATTACACATACACTGAGCGAAGACCCTTATTCAAAACATGAACTAACTCTAGCCATTCAAATACAAAATCATTAAAAGCATGCATGCTAAAAATGATTATAAGATTCACATATAAAATAATAATGAAATGCTTTTTAAAATAAATATAAAAGTTACCAACCACAAGATTGAGCATTCTCTGGTTATAATTATTACATTTTAGTTGTAGGTAACACAGAAACTTGTACAAATTTTGTTGACAACTTAGTTGATATATTTTAAGACAAAACCTCTGTTTGTAACAGATCTTCTAAAAGTTTTAGATATGTTTAAGCCTGTCAATTTATTTGCAAATCAAAATCTAAATAAAAATAAAATTAAGTATTAATTTAGTAATCAGGTGCGTTATGTTTAGAAAAATACAAAAGAAAGAAGGTAAATTTCTAAGAAAATTATGAATAATTTAGCTTTAAAATCTCAACAGATTTAGAATACTTAAATTTGGGCTCCTTTTGGAGCTTATCATAAAAACCATTATTTTACATCTTGTCGATATTAAATTCAATTCATTTAAAACTTTTGCGGAATATATTGATTCTGAGTGTAAGTTGAGTATAAACTATAGAGCGTCAAAGATGCTGCCCTCCAAGCAGCAGGGTGAGCCACATTTACACGCCCCTTAAATTTATTGTGGCTTTGCGAAATTTGTATGCTGCATTAAAATTCATGGCGATTCACTTGATTTGCAAATATTATTTATTGTTAACGCTTGCAGTTTGTACACTCCTTACCCACACAGGACATGCTTATGTGTGTGGCAGCGATAAGGCCTCCGGGAAGTTGGCACAAATGTCATTTGCATACGGTTTTGTCCGCAACAAAAGGAAACCGTCAAGGAAATAAAAACCTCAACCAAATAGCAACAACTGGCAGCAGCGGGTCGCGTGCCAGCAGCATAATTTGTTTTTGTTGTTTTTTTTTCTTCTCTCTTTTTTTATAGCATATTTTCAGGCTGCGCGAAAAAGTGCCACCACACATACAAACAAACAAACACAAACATACACACAAAGCACACAGCACGCGAAAGAGATAAAGATGCCGTCTCTAATAGCAGCAGTCTCAGCCGCTGACTCATTTGTTGTTATTTATGCTGAGCCTTGCGCACTGGCCTGGTATTGAAATTGCTCCCCATCCTAAACGCGAACCCATTTACTACATTACATGCTGCAAGTGCGTATGCGTATGTGTGTGTGCGTGTGTGCGGCACTCATCTGTGGCAAAGTTGTTTTTGTCGTTCGACAAACCAAATACACACAACATCTTATAATAAGAAACATGCTAGGCAAACTTTTTTATTGCCGCTCAATTGATACAAGAAATTATGTTTTTGATTATTATTACTCTGACAAACATATGATGTTCAAAAACGTTGGCCAATTGTAGCGGGATTATTTTTAAGTGCATTCATTCCGTTTCTTGTAGCCCGATTTAAAAACTCAAATTTAAATGCAATACCTTTTTCTCACCCCGTTCCTCATTACACATGTGTACGCATTTGAAATTACAGTTTAACTTCCATATAACGTGTCTCAACTGAACTAGAAATATAACGTTTAAGAGAAATTTCGTATATCGATAAATTAGATAACTCAAAATCGATAAGTCCACCTATTTCGCACATCCTTACAGCTAGAACTACCAAATTTGGTGAGAAGATAGCTACTTATAATCCCCAAAAAACTGCAAGATAGGTGATAAAGACCCCCAAAAAACTGCATCAAAAGTTTCAATGCCACGCCCACTGATACCGCCCTAGCCGCCCCTAACTGCCCTAACGCATCGTCAAAACGGAAATGCGTGTATCTTCCAGAGTTGTGGAGCTAGAGTCACCAAATTTGCCATGAAGATAGAATTTGACATTCTACAAATATCTGCATCCAAAACTTAGATGCCACGCCCACCCATACCTCTTGGGCATGGACTGCAATTAAAATGTGGTAAATATGTGTATTGAATCGAAGTGTTCATCAAGGTGAATCGACTTGGAAAAAAAAAATTGACATTCCAAACAAATTGTACTGGGAAGATTAGAGAATAAATTATTAAAATTGAGTCAAATTGCAGTGCTCTGGAAGTTAATTCGTTACATGTAAAACTTCGATGTTCGGAAGTTCGTTAAATGGAAGTTCGACTGTACTAAATTTGGTAGTATTAAGACAACAAAAAGTTTTTCTTGCATATTTTTCAATTATTATTATTATTATTAAATTATTTGTATTTTCCCAGTTATCAATATTCCAAATAGTTTCAATGAAGTCAAGCTGATTAAAAACTTTGAAGACGCTCTAAATAACATTTGAATAAAAATTTTTTATTTACCTAAACAATTAAACTAACAGTTTACAAGCTTACTTCTAATTAATATCATCATATCACCATCAAAATAATATTTTGTTATCAGTTTTGTAACGTATGTTTATTACAGCAAACGCTCGATAACGTGATCTAATTAAAACCAAAACGTTTCCAGTGCAAAAATGCATACAGATTTACTCATTAAAATTCACATTTTATGGTATTTTTTATAACATGATGTTGGTGATTTATGGTATTTTTTAAGACCAATCACCTTTTAGCTGTCTAATGATTGCACAATTTTAATTAAATTCAAATCGACTTTAAGCTTTAGCATGCCAGCTTAAAGCGCGCAACATATCGTTGACGATATGTAGCTGAATCTGGGCTTAGCTTTTGCCGCACTCATATGGCTACTTAGGACACCAGATACCAGACGATTTGGTTGTGGGATTGAGTAAATCAGACGCCGTGATTTTTGCCTAACCGCAGACATCGAAGGGGGGCTAAACAACAATTCACTACTTTTGATTGAAACAGGTGGGAAAATTGGTAAAGGGGGTGGCTTTAGGGTCTACTACAAATTTATACATTATGGGTATCAAGGTTGGTATAAACAGTTTTCAAGCAATATTTCCGTATCAATAAATGAATTTCTTTGCATATTTAAAGAAACTTTGATGCTCTAACTTAAAATTTCTTTTCATTTTTGTACTTTATCTCCGATTTTTAGTTATTGTTCAAAAAGTTTCACCTTGATATTAATGGAAAAAGTATTTACACCAAAAAAAATTTGCAACTTTAAATCCACAGTTATTTTTTAGGTTTGGATATTAAATTTGCTAGTTAAACTCAAACTAAATTTTTTAAGCAACCATGTTTAATTTTATAATTTTAACTGTAGAAATTAATATAAAACTTATTATAATTAAAGTGAATACTTTATAAATCGTACATTTTATTTGAACAATTTTAATTTTGGTTTTGATGTTATAAAATAGTGATTTTAGAAATATTAATTTTGAAATCAAAGTGCTTCATATTGAATTTTTGATTCCATGCAATCACTTACACCCCTCATATACAAAAATAATTACGATTCGTTTGTTATTTTAAAGGCGAACATAAGTCATCCGTCCCTAAGCTTTAGCTTCGTTTAACATTCACACTAACTGCCGTCGCAGGGCATAGTATTTCGAATTCAGTAAGTTTGAACTTATTCGTTTTCATTCGAGTATTTCTAGTATTCTAAAATTAAACATTTTGGTGCATAAATATAATATATATGTTGACTCTAAACCAAATACGAAATTTCCTAAATTAAAACTTCGATTTTGAAGTAAAATTTTAATATAAAATCATTGCTAAAAATGCTTGAATTTAAGCGTAATTTATTTGATAACAACGTTTTTTTTCTCTGTGTATATGTGTTTATTACACTTTTAAATTTGTATGATCCAAGTGCAAGCAACGCCAGGCAAATCTAATAAAAAAGATATACACACTAACATGTAAGCTTGGAATTGATGTCAGTGACACAGTCACACACACAAACTCGCCATTCATCCACACACAGATACACTATATATCAAGAGACAATCCACAGCTCGGAGATCAACGCTGAATTGGAATTAGCTTTCAAGACTCGAGTGTCTTCCATTTCCAGCGAGACGGGATGAGGCGTGGCGGGTCTTATCACTCATCTTAGAACACCGCTTTCCACAGGCATCATAAATGCTGCGTTTAGCTTAGTTTAGTATGACTACGGTTACGGTTTCGATATCATCTTTATCGGGGCGCATTCGTTGAGTTCAGCACGGTGTAGAGCTTTTAATTTTTTAAGGCTATAAACCAAAAGTTGTCACGTTACTTTATTTCATATTTACAAACAGTGAAATGATCTATTTGAGTTTCCAATGAATAAATTGCATATTTGCAAACAATTAAAGTGACAGCAACCTAGTTTAAATAGTATGTGATGAGCACTTAAGTTAAAAGATTACTTAAATATATTTGAGCTAACACTTATGCATACAGAGGTATATATAGTATATACTATATAAACAAATTGTGATTCAAGCACAACATAATCAAGATAAAGTTCATGTGATAAGCAGCGCATAAATTTAAATACGCTAAGTGAAAAGTGGCGTTGACGACACACACACTCGCACACAAGCATCAATTGCTTTTGTATGAGTATATACATGTATGTACATATGTACACACATAAATACACACATATACACATATATGTGCCTACACACTCGATTACACTCAAGCAAATACTATATTCGTATTTACATGCATTAAATAATAGACCACGTTGAGCACACCTAAACGAAGATCTCGAAAATCTGAATAATAACAAAAGAACAGCCGGGAAAGAACAGAGAACAATAGCTGAATCGCAAAGATTGCATGCCCTTTAAATAGCTACTAAATAACGCTTCAATGAAAACTAAATGAAAAGAATTATTTCAAGATTTTCAATATTTTCATACTGCAAGAAGTCTGTGTGTTTTTGAGAAAAGATAAATTGTTTATAATTCTACAAAGACAAATGAATTTTCATTAAAGTATGTGTAAAATAGTAAATTATTATACTTTATTGTCGTATGGAATATTTTAATCCTAACAATGATAAGGTGCACTTAAAACTTATCAACAACTTTGGGTTGTTGTCTTATTATATTTGTGTTTGCTTACAAGCTAAGTTTATGCATTTAAATGAGACGCACATTTGTATGTATTTGTTCTTTTCTCACACTTTTGCAAATTTAAAATTTTATATTTATAATTAATTGTTTGCAAACAACGAAAAGAGACAAAAAGAATAGCACAGTTACTTTTCCAGTTATTAACAGAAGCAAAGTGTGATAAAGATTGTAAATTGTTGTTGTGAAAAATGTAATAAATGAATGTGTGCATGTAAATGTATCACCACCCCCCCTGGTTCGTGTCTCATATATTCAAGATTAGATCAGGTATAAAGCCATGCGAGAAAACAATCTTTAGCCAACGACATCGGACAGCGTCGCCTCTGATCTTGATAGACATTTGTCGACAAGCGTGACAACAACAATATCAGAAGCGTTCAACTTTCGGTAAATAGATCCGCTCGCGCTCCAGGGAGATACCGAACAGAAGTCTGCTGCTGCAGCAAGTCGAGATTTCAGATACAGTTTAGATCGCTAGTAATTTGGGCACATCATGCCACTCGATCCGCAAATGGTGACGCGTGCGGTTGTTCTACAAAATCAGCAGCATCCCCAACAATACAATCTTAATCGCAGTAACTAAGAAACACAAAAATCACTTCTTGAATTCACAAAGAAACAAGATAAAAACATAAGCCAGCTAATTGCTCTTGAAAGATCGTGAAAATTAGAATAATTACTGGACACTGACGAAACATTCTAAGTGTTTTTGTAGTGAGTGTGTGTCTCTGTTCCCCAGCCGGAAGAATCCAATGTGCAGCCCGTAAAAATTTTCTGCCCCACTCCTCGGAAAAAAAATACAAAATAATTATTGAGAAATGGTGCAGAGCGAGGAGCATGTGAATGCGCGAAATGCGGAGCTAGAGTTGCAGTCGTCGCACGACGTTGAAGCGGCCACACACAGAATTTCCACTGTGGAGCATCTGGAAGAAGAACAAGAGGAGGAGCGTCATGTGGCAGCCGATGCCAAATTGCTGGACAATGGCAACGCACATAATAGCGCTGCGGGCGAAAAAAGTTCGCACGCCCGTCTTAAGGCCAAGTTAAAGAAACAGAAATCCGAACAGGATCGCCAAATGACAGAGGAAATTAACAAGTTGCTTAACGATATGCCACTGGAGCAGAATGTTACTTGCGGATTTTGGCTTTTTAGAGGAGCATTCTTCCAGCGGTAAGTCAATATAGCCTAATCTAGGAACATTTTATGCAAAAAGATTTATTTAACATATGTAAAATTAACAAAACAAAATCTATTTCAAAGTTAAGGAAGCGATAATTTTTAAGAAAGCAACTTAGAACAAGATTTTGAAAAATAAAGAAAGAATTTACCAATTTTGTTCAGATGTCTTCAAGCAATCGGTGAACATACTTACAAATTGAAAAGTCGTAAACTTTTTTATCGGAGAGCCCGATTAGAAGTTACCCTGAACCCAGTTGCAACAAATATATTAAATTTATAAAAGACTTTGGTATACTGACTTAACTTCAATCGATTCAATTCGATATCTCCGGTGTTTCTAAACCGATTTGAACGAAATTTTCAGGAAAGTACTATCGTTACCCATTATTTTAACCACCATTTTAAAAATTTTCCAAATTCTATATTATTTTGTTATCCATTCCATGTGTATATCGGAAACCAGAATAGTTATCGATAATTTGAAACTTGTTCTGCTCATGGTATAGGATAACTTATATTCAAAATCTGAAGTCTCTAGCTCTTGTACAGACAGACAGACAGACGGACAGACGGACATGGCTATATCGACTCGTCTGCCTTTTAAATACTTTTGCACAAAACCATTATACCCTTATTACCCATTTTATGGGTTTATGGTATTCAAATTTTAATCGATAACAAGTATAATCCATTAACTATTATATTCAGACAAAAAAAATTGGTAAAAACAAAAGCAGTTAATCTATATAGTACTTACACACATGCAATTAAAATTGTGTGAAAAACGTAAAGACATTCAAAAATTAAGAACGGCTGGCCGATCTTGATCAAATTTTTTCAGTTATTCCAAATTGCCATAAGAAGATGTTAATGAAATACTTTAGTTTCATCATACAAACGCGGTCTTATTATATGTAATTGCAAACAAACAGGCTGTGGTAACTCGATCACAAATCTAGCAGACCTCAATGGTTCCCTTTTCATAAAGTAAAGATCGAAAAACACCACAGCAACGCGTGATCGGAAACTACTTGTAATTTATTAATATCTATAAACAACTGGTCATTAAAAGTATGATATTATAATTAAAAATATACATTTCTTATTTAAAATAAACATGTTGTGAAACACAAATATTATTCTTATAATATACTAAGTCATTTGTAATTTAAAAATATTTAAAAAAAAAAACATTTTGTGAATTTAATTGTTTATTTTTAATGACAATCACTATCTCCGTATTGAAGGATTCTTTTCTTCTACCCTCTTGCAGCTTTGCCAATCAAACTGCATATGTGCTGCTATATGGCATTGTTGGATGCATATTTTCCATGACGTATGCTTATTTCAACGGCACCATTACCACCATTGAGAAACGTTTTAAGATACCATCGAAGAATACGGGCATCATTTCGGTGGGCAACGACATAAGTCAAACGTTAGTCTCTGCCGTTTTGGCCTATTACGCCGGCAAGGGTCATCGACCTCGCTGGATTGGCTTTGGTAAGATCTGATGTCAGTTCGAATGCTTTCACAATTAGCACAACTGTTTTCAATTTGCAGGTTTACTAACGATTGTCGTCTTTTGTTTAATGACCACGTCGCCTCATTTTTTATATGGACCCGGTGAGGATGCTTTGGCCTTGACCAAGGAGTTCGGAGCCATACCTGATGAAAACGTCACAATGGAAGCAATCGAGGAGCAGCGCTCAAAAATCCTTTGCCGTCCAACTGGAGGTGGGGCCGAATGTGAAGTGGGTGAAGGTAACTTTGCACCGCAGGTGCTGCTATTTGTGGCCCAGTTTATCTCTGGAATCGGTGGCTCACTTTATTATACACTCGGCGTTTCCTATATGGATGACAATACAAAAAAATCCAAGACACCCGCTCTGCTGAGTAAGTCAAGAGAACAAATATGTGAAATTTTTATGCCCCAATAAACCCGCTACAAAAATGAAGCAAATCTAGTTAGCAGACACAGTTTTCAAACACATAATATTTAAAGTGCGCAAAAGACCAAGTTGCATTTGGATCTTAACAACTCCCATAAAATACCGGCGCGCCAAAGCGCTCTACTAGATAAGCTTATATCTCTCCAAATTATACCTAACTTTCGCTTCCGCTGATTACCAAGCGAATAAACAGATTATTCACCGGTCTGATGATCTTCAAAGAAACAATAAAATACCTTTAATGTCGTAATGAACATCATAAGTTTGAGTTTGAAGGAAAAATTTCAATGCAGAATGTGTATAAGACACACGCAGTATAAGTTTCAAACACATTCTTTTGATATGCTCCCATTTGTGAAATCGCATAACCATTCTGTTAACAGTTCCTAAGCTTAATGGCTGGGAAGTTATCTGTAAAGAAATGTGAATGTAAATCTTGTTGATTAAGTTTTATCATTATGAACTAACTTTTTAAAGATTTCATGAAAATAATTTTCGAATGCATATTCTATTTAAAAATACAGGTCTTTCATACTTCTTGCGAATGCTTGGACCTGCCATTGGTTATGCCTTGGCTTCGTTCTGTTTGCGTTTGTACATCGCACCGCAGCTCCATCCGGTTATTAACAATAAAGATCCACGCTGGCTGGGAGCCTGGTGGCTGGGATGGTTGGTCATGGGCGGTTTATTATCTTGTTCAGGCATCTTTCTATCCATGTTTCCCAAAGAGCTACCCCGTGCCGCAGCCAGACGTATGGTGGAGGAAAAGCGGCGTCTCGAGCGACTCTCACTAAAACAAAAGCAGTGCTCGGAGAAAGAGAAACTTACCGCCGAACTGGAACCTCAAGCGACCATTGAGCAGCAGGCATCGTTTAAAGATATGCTCGTCACGTTCAGGCGACTGACTACTAATAGGACATACATGTGCAACACACTGTCGAACATCTTCTATCTGATTGGCTATACGCCCTTTTGGATCTTCACGCCCAAGTACATTGAGGTGCAGTACAAGCAATCGGCAGCCACCTCCAGCATGGTCACGGGCACAGTGGCACTGGCTTTCTCTGCAATTGGAGTTCTGCTCTCCGGCTTTATTATTTCACGGTATAAGCCACGCGCCCGCTATATGGCCGCGTGGAATGTGATTAGCGCGTTTCTTGTTGTGGCCGGCGTTGTCACCTATGCCTTTATTGGTTGTCCGGATAACGAACGTTCAGTCATTGTGAATATTCACAACAGCGCTCTCAATGACACCACCACCTGTAATTCGGCATGCTCCTGCGACTATGTGCGATACTCACCCGTGTGCGGCGAGAATAGTATGACTTACATTTCCGCTTGCCATGCGGGCTGCAAGATGGAACATGTTCGGAGTGATGGCAGAAAGGTAAGAGCCTTAAACTTAACAAAAAACAAATCCCCTTTAGAATACCCGCTTAGTAAATCAAGTAAGAAAGCTCTAGTTGAAAAAGTTCAACAAGAAGACACCCTGAGCCCAACAGTTTTTTGATCTTTTATGTGTATACAGAAAGTGCATGCAATACTGCTCTACTGAACAGATGATCATTATTTTGTCTATAGGTATTTTGAAATTCAAATTCAATATTATATTGTTATCGATTTCAAAACCAAAAGAGCTATCGATTATTTGAAATTAATTTCATCTACTTATGGTTAAGCAGAGCAAACGTTTCATATTTGAAGTACCTTAGATCGGCGCGTTCATACAGACAGACAATACGAGTGAATATTTTTTTTTCATGTGTGTGTTGTTAGCAATAGTGCTTCTAATACTCGGAGTATTACCGTATGTAGAGTATATTGATATCGTGCAATGTCATTCATGATGTACGTACGTCAAATTTTGTAGCCACATTGCTGATAACATTTCCTAAGATCTTTTTTTTTATTAAAATATAATAACATTTTTACAAGACAAGTGTCTTGCTACTTTATTGGTCAGCTTAAACAAATCGGAAATTAAACTAAAAACAAAAACAAAATTATTTATCATAATGACATACAAAATGCTGTAACTTCATTTATGAGATGGCATGGGTGGGTTCTAACGATATATTAGGATAAGCATAGGATTGCGGGGACTTTATGTCAAAACCCGGTCCAGAAGATCTCGAGTGTGGTAGTTCCTAAGATCTGCATTGATTTAGATGCCACCCAACTGCAACGTTTTAACCTGTGCACCGTTTTTGTAACATAATTTCGTTAGATTTTAAAACTAATACCTCTCATGTAGTCCTACCAAAATTTTAAAAGAAAACCTGCTTTTGAGTAATTCATAATTGAAAATAGTTTATTGACTTCGATTTCAGTTTTCTAATTATGGGATATTAATTTATACTAAGCTGATAACATTTTAATTTTGTTTCCTGATAAATAAATAAGTGAACATTATATAACTATTTAGTTGCTAAATTACTATTTTCTTAGATCTTCTATGACTGCTCTTGCATACCAGGCCCAACAGTAGCCAACAATACGGTATTTAGGCGCCTTACCGAATCGGATCTGGCCAACGATAACAGCACTTGGGATCTGTCTGGGAAAGCACTGGGATCTTCAAAAACATATTTGGAGGTAGCATTGACACGATACATGTGTAAATACGAATTTGTTAAATGCTTTTCAATGTCTTTTTGTTCTCCAAGTCACTGGCAGCTGGTCAGGCTACTCCAGGCGCATGTACCGTCAACTGTTGGACGCAGTTTGTTGCCTTTTTATCCGTGATGTGCTTTCTGAAGTTCATTGGTGCGGCGGGCAGAGCATCCAATTTTCTTGTCTCTGTACGCTGTGTGCCGGAGAAGGATAAAACTGCAGCTATGGGCTTTGGTATGATGTTATGCTCCATGTTTGCCTTTATACCTGGACCCATATTCTTTGGCTGGATTTTTGATCGCATGTGCCTGGTGTGGGGCAAAACGTGCACCAACAAGGGCAACTGTTGGCTCTACGATCCGGAATCCATGAGGTAGGTTAATGCCTATTCTAACAATCGAAATTCATGCAACATGGTTTTAACTATTATTTAGGTATACGCTCAATTTTACGGCTGCTGTTTTTATTACTCTGGGCGCTGTGTTCGATTTTGGAGTGTGGTATTATGTTAAAGACCTTAAGATCTTCGATGAGGAGGTCAAAGAAGTCGAAATGCAAATCGTGCCTCACAAAGAGGAAGCCAGTGCTGAAAAGAATACCGAAATATAAGTTACTATAATTGTTATAATAGTAATAGTAATATATATAAGCTACGTTTAGCTAAGATTGTGAGTGATTTTGGTGCCCATCGCTTTTATCATACTATGTAATGACTATTTCTGTCTTTGTGTGTGACTTTAATGATACGAGTCTGTCAGTACAATAAAATCTTTTATGGCGGTTAAGATCGTGTGATAAATTTAACCGTAATAGCGCTCATTTCATTAAAAGCAAATTTGCTACTGCAACAACAGAAAAAACAACAACATGCAACAGATCTATATGCATCCTTATGTTAATAAAGTACTCAAACAATCAAATGTCTGTATTTGAACAATCTAAAGTTTATAGGACTTAATCTTAACTAGTTTATCGTAAGCTCGTAAACTCTAAGGTCGTATGATAATGCAGATCAGAGAATGAAATGAATTAAAAACCTAGTAATTGTTCAGTTTTATGAAGAAGCTCGAGAATGGCAGATGAGGAGAGTGAAGCTACTCGGTTTTTAAAGGTTTTAAATCCAAAATCAGAGCATAAGCAAAATAAAGAAAAGGATCAGCTGGATAATGATGATACTTCTTGTGGATTTGGCATATTCAAGGGTCCACTACTGCAAAGGTATCAACTAAAAGTCTAAGGCTCGTTTGTTGCTCGAATGCTTTCATTTATTAAGTCGAAAAAGTGGCTGTATATCAATTTCGTTTCTTCATCCAAACGATAAATGACTGCATAAATGACTTTTTCCGGTTAACTCAACTGTCCGATAACGTCTAATTAAAATGACATCGGTACTATAAAATATAGTGTGAGGAGTAACAAACGGACCTTGATCTGACAATGCCGTATCTTATTAACGCATATAGAACTACACACCAACTTGTTGAAATAAACAAGGAGTACATAGATAATCCTACAAGTGCATACATGTGTTTTTTGAAAGAATTTTCAATTGTGAAATAAAAGAAAAAAAAAAATAGAATTTGGCACACTAAATACTGAACACAAAAATTACAATTTGAAAGCCGTTTGAAAGTAAATGTTCTTCAAGAGCAACTAAATTTGTTAAATAAAGAGTGTTTAGTTTTTTAACAACAAGAATAGATTTATTCTGTAACTTACTTTATATTTCAGTTTGGCTACAGAATATGTGTATGTTGTAATTTATGGCATTGCTGGCTGTTTTATAGCTATGGCGTTTTCTTATTTTAATGGTACTATTACTACACTGGAGAAGCGGTATAAGATACCCACCAGAACGTCTGGAGTGATTTCAGTTGGCAGTGACATAAGCACTACCTTAACTTCTGCTTTTTTGGGCTACTATACGGGGCGAAGACATCGTCCACGCTACATAGCCTTAGGTAAAATCCACTGTAACAATGTATTCTCTTAGAATAATCACAGTTTCATTCAGGACTCATCATATTGACTATTTTTTGCCTGATGATGGCCTCGCCACATTTTATATATGGCGCTGGCGAGGATGCTTTAAAGTTGACACGTGAATACATGAATACAGGATATTTGAATGCATCGCAGGAGGCAGATCGCACAATCTGTCAAGCCAATCTGCCCAGCTGTGTGCAGGATGCCAGTCATTGGGCCCCTATCATTTTACTATTCTCAGCACAGTTCATATCTGGCATTGGATGCTCTCTGTTCTACACGCTTGGCCTTTCCTATATGGATGACAATTCAACCAAATCCAAGACACCCGCAATGCTCAGTAAGTCTGAAATAAGCCCAACGACTTGCCTCGGTATACAACTCGACTTTTTATATTAAGGCTGGTCGGCTTTTTTGCGCATGTTGGGTCCGGCTTTTGGTTACTCCCTTGCGTCCGTTTGCCTACGTCTTTACATCGATCCGCAGCTGGAACCCTTAATAAGCATAAATGATACGCGTTGGTTGGGTGCATGGTGGCTTGGCTGGATCATTTTGGCAGTCATAATGCTCGTCTCAGCCTTTTTCATATACATTTTTCCAAAGGAGCTGCCTAGCGCCAGAGCTAGAAGATTAAAGTCTACGGATGGAGCTGGCCATCAATCATTGACGGAGCTTTCGCTGCAGGACATGATGCAGGCCGTCAAACGTTTGGCCAAGAACAAAGTCTATGTCTACAATACAATCGCCTCAATGCTCTATTTTTTTGGCTACATACCCTACTGGATATTCACGCCCAAGTATATTGAGACACAATATCACCAATCTGCCAGCACAGCGACAATGGCCACGGGAACTGTAGCGCTTGCATTCTCTGCAGCGGGAGTGCTACTTTCTGGGTACATTATCTCCAGATACAAGCCGAGTGCTCGGGCAATGGCCGCTTGGAATGGCATAGTTGACATATTGACTGTAGCTGGAATTCTCTGCTATGTGTTTATTGGCTGTGATGATAGCGATAAGGCGACGTCTATGGCACCAACCACAAACAGCTGCACTGCCTCTTGTCACTGTGAATATGTACACTATGCTCCGATCTGCAGTCCAAACAATGTCACTTACATATCCGCCTGTCACGCAGGCTGCACCGGCAAAACCAGGCATCAACAAGGTCATCGCATGTACACCGATTGTAAGTGCATGGGATCCTTGGATATTGCAAATGCTACCGAGGTAGGCAATTCATTTATTGACAATAAGCTAACTTATATTTTGTTTGTAAACTTAAAGTTTATGTTTTTTAATCATTTAACCTCAATGCAACTTACTTTAGAAAGCAGATGAAACACGAATGTATTAAAATATAGCATTAAAATACGATGTTTAAAGATGTACGTAAAGAAATATTTTGAGTTCCAGTTGGAAACATAGTGCTTAGCGTTTTGATCTTAGCACTTTAATGCACAATGCTAGAATAATTTTAAAATTGTATGTTTAGTTCAAAAGATTGTTTTTAGAGGTTATTGTCATATAACAGAAATAATTTTTATATATACTTTAAACGGTTTTCCGGGAGAGTATCGTAACTCTTTTTTTTTTGCTAAACTTAAATTAAAAAGCTTCGTTTAACATATTTAAACGTAACATCGTCAAAAATATTTAACTGAAATCCCTATAGCTTACGCAAAATACATTCATACATCCCAAACAAACTTGGACACTAAAAAGAAGGAAAATTTCTATTCCATTAACTTTTTCTGTGTGTCCATAGATGTTTGTATAAATATTTTCAGTCTTATTTCAGAGCCAATATGCCCGTCAAGGACCTTGTCCCGTTGACTGTTACAATGAATTCCTAATTTTTCTGTGCGTTATGTGTCTTCTGAAATTCGTTGGAGCCTCGGGCAGAACTGCAAACCTGTTACTGGCTTTGCGCTGTGTGTCCTCTGAGGATAAGAGTTTTGCGTTGGGACTCAGCAACGTGGTAGTGTGCCTAGTCAGCTTCATACCAAGTCCAATTTTATTTGGCTGGATACTGGATAACAACTGTATTGTTTGGGGCAAAACTTGCGGCTCGAAAGGCAATTGCTGGTTATACGACACTAAATCACTGCGGTAAGTATTTTAATCTGTTAAATCTTTTTTCTTATACATACTTATATATTTTTGTATACGTATATATATGTATCCAACCCTTTCAGCTATACTATGAATATTTTGGCCGCTTCCTGTATTTTTGCTGGCAGCTTTTGGAACATTGGGGTTTGGTATCATGCCAAAGATTTACAGATATTCGATAGCGAGTCGGAAGAGATAGCTCAGAAAGAACAATTTGATTTAAGCGAAAAACCCACCGAGATAAAAACAAATTAATTATGATCAATTTAACCTAAATGTCTTGCATAATAAAAAGTTATAAATTATAAAAATAACACTCAGTTGTTCACATTCTGAGATTAATTTTAGGTTTATCACCATAGCCAACAACAAGCACAGATAATCTTCGTGAATTATTTGGCGTTTTGCAAATTTTGATTGGACATAAAATACTAGTTAACTCTCTTATGCCCGTTGTCGCCCATAGGCAAGATTGAAGTTTACTATGTTTTGCAATTGGTTACTTGCTTATTATAAGGTGTGCTCATGCTAATTTTATAGAAAGAAAGAATTATACGCGCGAAAAAAGTAATAACATAATAAATAAAGTTTAAAAACCTAAAAAACAAGCATTAAAAAATTATTTTTAAAATAAGCTCAAAACAATAATAAAAGCAATGATATGAAGCAACCCATTAAATACTTCATGCAGTTCTTTGCAGATGAGCAACATAGAAGCAATACCTGCCAAAGAAGGCTCACAAATGGGGTTCTGAAATTGTTCACGAGAGCTGAAGCATCTGGCCTCCTATTAAAAAGCGAATGTTGCAGAGCCTGCAAAGAGTATGCGCTATGACAATCCCGACCACTGGTTTCAATGGGGGTCAAAAGGCAGATGTAGATCTGTCAAACAGGTTCTAAGGGCAGCAAATTGAAAGTTTCTTTGTGTTGCAATCCACAAAAACTTGTTTTGTATCCTACGACAAATAAATTCAAATAAACAAGCAATAAAATTGCAAAGGAAATAATCTAAATGTATTTGAATATTTGGCACAAGTTCCCAATGCTGCCTATAGGCAACATCCTGTGACTGATTAGCTAGGACACCAAGGACCACTAGAATTTTGTCAGTTCATATTTAGATCAATACTGAAACATATCTGCACTCTACAACTTTGTAGACCCGCTTACTTTGATTCGAGCATGAGAATGAGAGGTTAATGAATAGAGTTCACATTATTTTTCATGAATACAAAAGTATTTTGTTAGTTTTTCGGAATAAAACAAAATATCTGGAGATGTGGCCATTCGGCTTTCAAATTTGTACTTAGCACAAAAGTCTTTAAGTTTACTGTGGCTTGTGATATTTGCAGCATTTAAAGGACCTTAAAATTATCGTTGATAGCAAAAAACTTTTGAAAATTAAAAAAAAAAAAAAAGAGTTTTTTGATGAAGAAAATCAGATATTCCCGTTCTTTCATACGTAATAATCGACTAGCCTGTCAGATAAGACATATTATACCAGTTTTATAAGTAAAATCAGAAATACTAATTGTTTAAGGATAACAAAAAATTTAGAGATAATATCAGCTCTTTCCCATTTACAAAACTAGAACAAAAAGAGTTTCCTCACGGAAATCTAGAATTAAAAAGCAAGTCATCCTGAGATCACGTTTGTTGTGATCGTAAAACACAATGACCTTCAAATTTATAAAGCTTTTTTGAAAGATAATAACTCGTGTTAACAATCTTAAAGACTTTTATGATGGTTTTAGTAATAACTGTAACAAATACCTTGCGAAATATATTTTGTGAAGAATAGTCTGGCTAAACTCGTTGACGAAGCAGGTTCAAAATGAGCAAAGAAAAAAGTGATGATCGAGCTGAAGAGTCCCCATTTTTGGATGAATATGCGGCTAAACTCAACAACGGAAAATTGGCTAAGAAAAATCCGCACAAGGACATAAGATGTGGATTTTGGATATTCAAAGGAAGCGCTTTGCAAAGGTATAGAATAAACTATTTAGAAGCCAGCAGTCTGAGCAGTAAACATCATTTACAGCTTGGCTACCGAGAAGATGTTTGTTTTGGTTTATGGCATAGGAGGGTGTCTCTTGTCAATGTCTTTGGCGTACTTTAATGGAACTCTAACGACCCTGGAAAAGCGCTATAAAATACCAACAAAATTATCTGGAATTATAATAGTTGGAAATGATATAAGCATGATGATAACGTCAGTGCTTGCAGGCTATTTTATACATAAAGGACATCGAGCACGCTGGATAGCATTTGGTAAGATTTTTGTCCAACGACTTGAGAGTTGTCCTGGCACTCAAGTATATGAGACTTATCCTCTCACTTAAGTATACTAATTGCGTTTTTTTTATAGGATTCTTCACGATTTGTATTTTCTGTTTGCTAACTTGTTCGCTGCACTTTATCTACGGCGCTGGCGAAGATGCTTTAAAACTGACTCGAGAGTTTGGGGATTATCAAAATATCAGTGATTTCATGAGTAGCTCACATAAGGATCAAAAGCTGTGCATGAACCAAGAATCGAATTGCGTTATGCAGGATGGTACTTGGGTGCCGCCGTTTGTCTTGTTTCTTGCACAGTTTGTAGTTGGCATTGGAGTATCGCTATTCTGGACGGTGGGTATTGCCTACATGGATGATAACTTATCAAAAGCAAACACACCTGCAATGTTGAGTAAGTCATTTGTAAATTTACATAGCCCACATGTCTCTCTTGAGTTGATATCTGCACATTTTCAAATTAAAATTACTATTTAAATTATGACAGTTCATAATTAGGAATGAGAAAAAAATTATGCTTAAATTTGCTAAAATTTTTATAGTCGTTACGGAAGGCAAGGAGCATATTGGGTTTGTGCAATGTCCTTCATGGTGTCTGTCCGTCTGTCCGTCCGTCTGTATGAACGCAACTTTTTTCTACACCCTTCAAGCTAGAAACTTTCCAAATATCTTTATCTATGGCCAGGACAGATAAAGTGTCGAAATTGGGGTTATACGATAGCTGGGAGGTTGGCAAATCGATAAATTCGATAGCTCAAAACCGATAGATCCACATATTTCGCCCATTTTTACAGCTAGAACTACCAAATTTGGTTAGAAGATAGCATCTAGCAACCCCAAAAAGCTGTATCAAAATTTTTTTAGCCACGCCCACCCATTCCGCCCCCAGCCCCCCTACTTCCACTTTTACAAATCACCAAATTTGGAAAGAAGATAGCTGCATGGGAGAATCTTAAAGGCTGCGTACACCCCTGCAGCATCCGTAGCCCTTTGCAATCAGGTAATACTGGTAACGAGTATACCGCTTCGGTTGCGTCCGACTGCAACGTTTGTGAAAAAGCTAACGTTGTTTTACAACAAGCGGAATTCGAGACGAAATGTGAAAGAAAATGTTAAATGAACTTTTACGTTTGGGATGACCAGGATTATAACTCGTATTATTTTTAGTCAATTTTATATAGCTTGGTTAATCAGCTTTTTTTAAAGGATTAATAGGCAAAGTAATAAGGCTCTAGTCGGGGGAGCCCGACTAGAAGATACCTTGAACCCAGTTGCAATAAATATATTAAATTTTTAAAAGACTTTGGTATACTGACTTAACTTCAATCGATTCAATTCGATATCTCCGGTGTTTCTAAACCGATTTGAACGAAATTTTCAGGAAAGTACTATCGTTACTCATTATTCCAACCCTAACTTTTACATTTTTCAAATTATATATTTTTTGGTAATCGATTCCATGTGTATTGTGGAAACCATCATAGTTATCGATAATTTGAAACAAACTTGTTCTACTTATGGTATAGGATAACTTATATTCAAAATCTGAAGTCTCTAGCTCTTGTAGTTCCTAAGATCATCGCGTTCATACAGACGGACAGACGGACGGACAGACGGACATGGCTATATCGTCTCGGCTGTTGATGCTGATCAAGAATATATGTGTATACTTAATGGGGTCGGAGATGCTTCCTTCTGCCTGTTACATACTTTTGCACAAAACCATTATACCCTTTTTACCCAAAAAAATATATTTATATAAAAATAATGTATATATATATTTTTGTGAACAAAAATATTGAAATACTTTCTTACTGTTTTCATAGTTTATTTAACTCTTATATAGTTTTGATCCCGAAATTCTCATTCTTCAAGGTATATCCGCCTTTCTCCGCATGATGGGTCCGGCCATTGGATATTCATTAGCTTCTGTGTGCTTGCGTTGGTATATAGAGCCGAATTTGATACCCCTAATCAAGCCCGGTGACCCAAGATGGCTGGGTGCCTGGTGGATTGGTTTGCTCGTATTGGCAGCCTTGTCATTTTTAATTGCATTTGTTACGTTTATGTTCCCCAAAGAGCTACCTAGCTCAAAGTCAAGACGTTTAAAGTTAGAACAGACTGGTATGCAAGATCCAAAGGAACACAAAGATCTGTCAATGAGTGACATGATTCGATCTATGAAACGTTTGGCGTCCAACAAAGTCTACATGTATAACACATTTGCATCAAGTTTTTACTTATTTGGCTATTTGGCTTACTGGATATTCACACCAAAATACATTGAAACACAATATCAACAGTCTGCATCAACGGCGACAATGGCAACAGGAGCCATAGCACTTGGATTTTCTGCTGCCGGAGTGCTACTCTCCGGGTACATTGTGTCCAAATATAAGCCAAGCGGTCGCTCAATGGCTGCTTGGAATGCAATCGTGGACTTTTTTACCGTTGCTGGAATATTATGCTATATTCTAATTGGCTGCGAAGGAAGCGACCAGTTAAGCTCCATGGCGACAGCTGGTGCAGATAGCTGCAGTGTCTCTTGTCACTGTGAATATGTACACTATGCTCCGATCTGCAGTCCAAACAATGATACCTACATATCTGCATGTCACGCCGGATGCACACATAACAGCATTGATGAAAATGGACGTACTATATATACTGGATGTGCATGCATTACTTTTCCAAACTCAACAGGTGTATTAGATGTAAGTCATTCACTTTAGTTTAAAAACAAATATAAGTTAATTTAATTTTATTTTCAGCTTCAATATGCTGTGGACGGTGCCTGCCCCGTTGATTGCACCAATCAGTTTATCGTATTTCTAGTTGTCATGTGTTTGCTGAAGCTAGTCGGATCTTCCAGCAAATCAACGAATTTGCTGATATCATTGCGTTGCATAAAACCAGAGGATAAAAGCTTCGCTCTAGGATTGGGCGGCCTGATCGGCTCCTTTGCAGCCTTCATACCCAGTCCCGTTTTCTTTGGCTGGCTTTTAGATAAATACTGTTTGGTTTGGGGCAAAACGTGCAGCAACAAAGGCAACTGTTGGTTGTACGATACTAAATCATTAAGGTAAAAAACACTCGACTTTACCAACTTTTCACAAGAAACAAAGCATTTATTCTTTTTTCAGATATGCGTTTAACTTAACGTCAGCGTTTTTTGTACTATTGGGCGGCATCTTGAATATTGGTGTTTGGTATCATGCTGAAAATCTAAAAATTTTTGATGACGAGCCAAACGAACCCAACAAATCTGATAGTCAAGTTGATAATATAAGCATGACTAAAAATACCAAAGTAGTTAAGATATCCGATGAATTGGAAAAGGATAAAGAATAATGTATGTTATACTCTTTGCCAAGATAGTATGTATGTAAAATTAAATTCAATGAGTCTATTATTTTATTTGCACCAAAAAATTATGGTACTTTTGTTTAGCGATAAAACTTAATAAAAAAAAAAATTCAAATATTAATTTTTTTACGATTAATAGATAAAGTTAAAACGTTGCAGTCGGACGCAACCGGTAAAAAGAGGCCTGATTGTAAAGGGGTACGGATTGTCTGATGCAGATGGGGATGCCACCTGCCATTTTCACTCCAAATTTGGTGACTCTAGCTCAAAGTTTGTAAAAGGAGGGGGAATGGGTCTGGTGGTGGTATGGGTTGGATTGGCGTCCAAATTGTTGATGCACTTTTTTGGAGGTCGTCATCACCTATCTTAGCACCAAATTTGGTGGCTCTAGCTCAAAAACTGTGGATGATAAAGGCGTTTCTGATATCAAGCAGCGGGCGGCATTGGTGGGCGTGACTCCAAAATTGTGGATGCAGTTTTTTGGATAATGCCAGTAGCTATCTTCTTACCAAGTTTCCTAGTTCTAGCTGTAAGGGTGCGCGAAATAGGTGGGTTTATCGATTTTGAATTATCGAATGTACCGATTTTCCAGCCTCTCCGTTATCGCAGAACCACAATCTTGACACTTTCTCGGCTATAGAAAAAGATATTTGCAAAGTTTCAAGTCTCTTGCTTGAAGGGTGTCGAAAAAAAGGGGGTCGCGACATATCTCCGACGACATATCTCCGCCGTTTCACAAACGACATATCTGTCGTCTCAAAACGTCATATCTCCGCCACAAAAAACACGACATATCTCCGCCAGAAAAATGTACTGGGCGGAGATATGTCGTCGGAGATATGACGCTATACCGAAAAAGTTGCGTTCATACAGACGGTAATACGGACATTGCACAAACCCAATATACTCTTTATTTTCGGTATCAAGTATAATTATGAGAGGTTGTAACAAAGTTGCGATACATATTTAAGGCAAAAATAAAATTGCTGAATTAAATAAAAAAATGTTCAAATTGTGAATATTTTGTAACAATGATAAGCGCATTATATAAGTACACTAACTAAGAGAAACTTTTTCAGGCGCCTTAAATAAAACTGATTAATTAAATTGATGCTCTAAAAGTTGTCATGTACTAGATAGCTAAAACATTTAATCACGTTATCTCTTCTGCATCCACTTAATCGTGCTATCATCTGAAAAGTCTTTTATTGAAAGTGAACGCCTATATAATTGTGGGCTCGTAAAAGTACTTTGCCTCAGTTTATTAAAGAGTTTGAACGGAGCAAGTCGAAAATGAGCGTCGAAACAGTAAAAGAAGATAGTGAAGTGTCTCCGTTTTTATTGGATGCTGCTCAGATGTCAGCCAATGACACCGGGGAGAAAGAGGATTCACAAATGAATAGCGAAGATACTACGTGCGGTTTCTGGTTATTCAAGTGGCCGATTCTACAAAGGTTTCAAAGCAAAGGTTATAATTGTATTGCCAGTTATAGCAGCACAATGTTTTTTTTTTAACAGACTTGCCACTGAAACAATGTATGTTACAATTTATGGCATTGCGGGCTGTTTTATGGCCATGTGCTTTGCTTATTTCAACGGCACAATTACAACATTGGAAAAGCGCTTCAAGATACCAACGAAAACGTTGGGTATTATCTCGGTCGGTAATGATATTAGCACAATGTTTGGCTCAGCCTTGACAGGCTACTACTTGAGAAAAGTGCATCGACCACGTTGGATGGGATTAGGTAAATATAAAAATGTAGCATAAGATATAAAACATTTCGATTATACTGTATAGTCTCTTTTGAATGTTAGGTCTGTTCGCTATTGTTATATTCTGTTTACTGAACTGCTCGCTCCACTTTATATATGGAGCTGGCGAAGACGCTTTGAAGCTGACTCGCGAATATGGGGATTTCCAAAACACATCTGGAAATTTGCAAAATTCACTTAAAGATCAAAAACTTTGCATAACGGAAGAATCCACTTGCGTTCAGGAGGATAGTGTCTGGGTACCACAGTTAATCTTGTTTGGAGCACAATTTATTTTGGGAATTGGACAAGCACTTTTCCTTACTGTAGGCATTGCCTACATGGATGATAACACCACCAAATCCAAAACACCAGCCATGCTGAGTAAACACACTTAAAATAAATATATTTCTATGCATAGCACAATTATATCTTTATAACATAATTTACAGCAGCATTTTTTTTATCGCCTTAGGCTTCTCCACTTTCCTGCGCATGTTGGGCCCGGCAGTTGGATATTCCTTAGCCTCTGTTTGCTTACGTTGGTATATAGATCCCGCGATGGAGCCTTTAATTAAACCTGAAGACCCGAGATGGTTAGGCGCCTGGTGGCTGGGTTGGCTCATTTTGGCATTTATAACTTTGCTAATCGCATTCCTCATGTTTTTGTTTCCAAAGGAGCTGCCCAGCACGAGGGCAAGGCGCCTAAAAGACGAAAGAGCTGGTATACCGAATACAAGTGATCAGATTGATCTCTCACTCAGCAATATGTGGAGCTCATTAAAAATGTTGGCGGCCAACAAGGTCTATGTTTACAATTCTAGTGCATCTGTTCTTTACTTTTTTGGATACATGGTTTACTGGATATTCACACCAAAATACATTGAAACACAATATCAACAGTCTGCATCAATAGCGACAATGGCAACTGGAACTGTTGCTCTTGGATTCTCTGCTGGAGGCGTCCTTCTCTCTGGCTATATCGTGTCCAAGTATCAACCCAGTGCTCGTGCAATGGCTGCTTGGAATGCAATTGTTGATTTTCTGACTGTTGCTGGCATTTTATGCTATGTTATTATTGGCTGCGATGGCAGCGATAAATTGAGCTCCATGGCAATAACGAGTGTCGATGACAGTTGCAGTGCCTCTTGTCATTGTGAATATGTGCACTATGCCCCAATCTGTAGTCCGAAAAATGACACCTTTATATCGGCATGCCACGCCGGCTGCACTGATACGACCAAGGATCAATTGGGACGGAGTTTTTATACGGGATGCAAGTGTATAGATCCATCAAACTCAACAACTGATCCAGATGTAAGAATCGCAATTAATTTGATTTAAAACTTTCACTCATTAAACCTTCTTTTAGTTACAGTACGCAATGGATGGAGCTTGTTATGTTGATTGCTTTAATCAGTTTCTTATATTTCTGGGGGTCATGTGTTTTCTTAAGCTAGTTGGTGCCACCAGTATGTCCACGAATCTGCTTATAGCATTGCGTTGTATTCCACCGGATGACAAAAGTTTTGCTTTGGGAGTTGGCAGTATGGTGGTATCATTGCTTGGCTTTATTCCTAGTCCCATATTTTATGGTTGGCTAATAGATAAATATTGTTTGGTGTGGGGCAAGACTTGCAGCAATAAGGGTAACTGTTGGCTGTATGATACACAAGCTTTGAGGTAAACTTTTATGCGATTATTGTATTAATTAATTATTTATATAACTTTCTTTTAGATATATTCTCAATCTTTCGGCGGCATCATTTATCTTTTTGGGTGGCTTTTTGAATATAGTCGTTTGGTATTATGCTAAGAATCTTAAAATATTTGATGATGAAAAGGACACGAGTGGCAAAGCAATTAACAGTTTAGAAGATATTACCATTAAAAACAAGGGCAGTACACTTCAACTGCAAAAGATAAGTGAGAACATGTAACATGTCATTGGTTACAACACACTAATAAATGTCTTTAGATTAAATTTTGTCTAGAGATTATCAGAAGGCTTTTGGGATTGCGACTGATTAAATACGCTAACAGTTTGAAATCAGGCAATAGCGATAACAGTAAGTGAAGTTCAGTTTAATAAGGGAAGCCATTCATCTGGAATTGCAGTTTCCAGCGTCGGTACAGGGGACTCCTCTTCCAGTTCATGGCCATCACAAAGGCACCATAACGCGTCAAAAAGAATCAATTGCAAGAGGCCACAACCGGCTGCGCATTCCTCATATGTAATAGGTGGAAGATCATTTTGCACTTGGACGCTGTAGACGTTTAGTCTATCATTATTTAAACAAGCCAGTGAAATGGATTTGCTTTTATGCTCTTCGATCTTCCACATGGCTTGCAATACAGCAGGTAAAGCCTTTTTATACTCTTTTAACAAGCAGTCGCCTTCCACATTTTGTGTGTAGTTTTGATAGATGCCGCTTAACTGTTCCATATACGTGCCTTTAACATAATGCTCATGTTCCAACTGGGATAAACATCTCGCAGACTTGGAACAGAATATGGTTTCAAATGTCTTATGCAGATGGCACGGATCTAAAACTGTTTGTAGCAGCGTCTGTCCTGTGACCATATTAACCTCCATAAGAGCTTTTAAGAAGATCTTGTTGTTTTTCACAACTATAGCTACATAATTCTCAAGTCCATTGTGCTCGATTTCATGTAATATGTTCGTTAGAACTCTGCCGATTTCCTCGTTTTTGATTAGCTGCAACAATGAAAATGGAATGCATTGGACATACACATATGTCAACAGCTTACGGTCATTTTGTCTGCATTTGTACCTTTGTTGCACATTTTTGCCAAGCTTCTGGCATAGCAAAGACGCTGCTCCTCGCCGTTCGTACGCGATACAAAAACAACAAATATCTACCGAGACGTTCATTTTATATTAATGTAAATATGAACATTTGTTTTAAGTTGACTTGCCTTGTGTATATACGGTTCTTGCCTCACCCAACACTCAGTGATGTGTAGAGCATACGTCTTAGCGCGATCTATTTGATGAAGTACACCAGGGTGATAATACTCCAGGCCATTCCCACAATATGTTTTGTGTATGCGGCGAAGCCGCCATTGTACTTTTTCCGAGTAAACAGCGTACTCATCATCGGTCATGCATTCAATTTCCGCAAAGTCGTCAGGTTGCACACAAGCTCCAAATTTTATAATTGGCGACCTGCCGGGTCGCAAGAAACCCTGTGCCTGTGTCTCGGCCTTTTCGTGCCTTGCTGTCATTAGGCGGTCATGGAGCTCCTGCTTAGTACCTTCAGTGCTAAATCCACGTCCGTAAAGTTCTCGAATTAGATCCCGTAAGTTAAAATCAGATACTGACTGTTCCATAGTTTGATTATAAATCCCAATTTTTAGCAGTTTAATTCAAGTGCGGTCCAGCGAATTTAAGTGATGGCAGATGTTTAACAATTGTAGGGTAGGTTGCAAAGCAAGCAGTGCTGGAAATATTGTGTGAATTGCAGTCGATATATCGATATATGTAAGTTAGAGAAGGCTGGATTGTACAACCTTTTTAAATCAAATTGTTTGTCATGTTATAAGTTACACCCAAAATTATAATATTCAATTGCATTAGTTTTATTCCATTCAATCCCTATATTATCTTTATTTTCAAATGGCCGAAGTGGGAAAAAGCTGTTCTAAATGGCAAGCAATTGTAAGAAAAAATGTAACAAAAGAATGCCCACCGAATTGTTTTCAACCATTGCATGGGCCATGCCCTGATTGCAAGACCGTCGATGCCGTTACCCGCAAGCCTAGTTCTGTGAGCCCAGTTTTTGAACCCGAGCCTACTGTAAGACGCCTAATAGATATAAAAGCACTGTGCTCCATGTGTAACGATGGACCAGAAAAATCGTGTACTCTATGTGATGCTCAAAATGCAACCCATAAAAATAATTTTTGTTCCGCTGACTGCAGACCACTTAGCACGTCGTTGCATTTGAGTGAGGTATTTATTCTTAAATTATAAATAATAAACCTCAATTTTTAATTGACTTTTTAATTCAAGTGGACAAAGCGGCCGCGAACTAAGCCAGTGTACAAGCACAGCGTTTTACTGAATAACGAACTTTTGGTTGGACGTGTCTTTCCCTCTAAATATTGTTTACGAAGAGTTAAAAAGAATTGCACAGACTGTGGAAGGGAGTTATACTTTCGTGATCCCATAACAGACTTTACTAATGTAGTTGTGCTTTCAAACTGTTGCGATGTCAAAATCTATCACGACCGAGCAATTCAAAATTGGCATCGTGTACCCATCCTTTCCATAACCGGCAATAGTGTTATGAAAAAGAAAACCATTAACGAAATATGCCAACTTGAACCGAAGAAAGTTCCGCCACCTCCTCCCCCGGAGCCAGTGGAGGATATCCCGCCAAAAAAACCTGTACCGAAAAAGAAAGGCAAAGGGAAGAAGGGAAAGAAATAGTGCATTTGAATAAAGTCGTAACTTAAAAATCCAATCGTATAGTTTAGGAAACTTTTCAGACACTCGGATGGGTTTTTTTTTTTAAACATGTATGTATGTATGTGTATACCCACCCTTGAAAAGATTTTTTGCAACACTACTCGGTTTCTACTGTGTTCAATTTGCATTTAATTAATTTAAATTCAGTCGCATAAGCACACTTAGCGTTATCCTATTAACTAAAATGTGTATAATTCAGCTTAATGTTAAAACAGCGCTGCCAATCCACAATTTGTAGAAAATGAAAACATATTTTAATGTTTTCTATAGTTCCCTTTGTATATCTTTGTTAAAATTTAAGGACTTGAGTCTATGTGTGTTATATATACATATTATAAATACTGTTGTTAAGCATTCAGTTACATAAGATTTGCTTAATTCTCTCAAAATAACTTAAATTGTTTCTGTTCATTTTTAATTACTCAGTTTGCATGCTATAATTTTAATGCTTTTGTTGGATAGACAATGACGCTGTATGTTGGATTTAAGAAGTTTTTGGAAAACTATTAGGGATAGCACTTGCTTAAAGAGTTCCTATTGATATTGTTCTGCGCAAGGCGTTTTATTGCAGTTGAATCGAGTTTTGAGTGATTTCGAATTTCACAACTATAATAATCATAATTAGATATACTTGTAAGTTGTAAAAACTAGATTATAACTACATATGCACTTGAATATTAATTTAAAAATTAGCTACAAATTGTTAAGACTACTTCTATATGGATTATTATATGAGCGCCTCTTATACTGTCAGTGGCTAGTCACTAAGTTAAATGAATATTGTGGTTCCATTATAATTCATCTTATCAATCTCGGAAGCCTATGCCTTTACAACAGGAAAAAAGTCTTTGAGGAGTGTAGTGCGACGCTTTTCCGCAATATCCATTTGATTTTCGAGATCACCAAGCTCCTTTGTCTCAGCACGCTCAATTTTCCACGATAGATTCTCAATTTCCGCCTCTAATTGTGCCTAAAATAATAAAAAAAAAAAAAAATTTCAATATTTCTCTAACATTTGAAATAAAATCTCTGGTCAACTTACCTGCTGATACTCAAAGAGATTCTTTCGCGAGCCTGGCTCCATGTAGTAGGCATAGGGATAAGTGTATTGAAGCGTATAGCGACACTTGGCCAACAGCGCTGCCGCATTGAAGAGGTACTGCCAGTCGATCCAGGTACCGCTGCCGTTCATCACCTTCGCATTGATGCGCTGCCGCAGGCGTTCTATTGTTTGCTGCTCCAGCTTGAGCGATTTGGAGTGATTCTCCCAACGCTCATAGTAGTGCAAATACTTTTTGAGCGCCTCGCGCGCCTGCACGTGCACCGATTCGTTGGCAATATTGGGATTGTCCTTGAAGCGGGAGCACTCGTAATACTCGGAGCCATGCGTCTTCCAATCGCCCAGGCACATCCAGCAAAAGTCGTGTTTACAATTGAAGCACTGCATGTGATTGCAGCCGCCATTCTTCTCGATGCAGATGTGACACTTAGGGCAGTCTTTGGTGTGTGCGCTTATATAGTTTGCCGTCTCGCTATCATCAGCGCATTTCGTTAACCACTTCCTGATAATCTGGCAGTCAGTGGGCGCATGATAGTCCATGCCACACTTGAAACAGAAGCCCGTGTGACAGGACTTGCAGATGGCACGCTTTGCGGAGTTCTCCGCTGATTGCACAATGATTTGGCAATTAGGTCCGGGGCAGAAACGCAGCTCCGGATGCGATTTCACATAGTCTTTGAACGCAAATTGCTGATACTTGTCACGCATAACCGGACGCGTTACGAGCGTCAGCACCAAATCCTCCGGCACACGCACATTGCACTGCTGCGCCATGCAACCAATCTGTATGGAAATGCCCTGAAAGATTTGCGTCTCAAAGTAAGTGGTCCAGCAGTCCTTGCAGAACGAATGGCCGCACGCCAGACTGTAGAACTTATCATTCGGCTGTGAGCTGGCACACACCGGGCACATTCGGCGGTACTGTGACTGCGCGATTGAACTATTCCCGCAACTGTGGATACTCGTTGAGGATTGCGTCCCTGCTGACCGGTAGCCACTGCTGCCTATCTTCACCAGCTGTGCACTTGCAGCAGCTGCGGCTGCACTTGTCGACGCTGCATCCGCTACAATCGTGGGTGGTTTGATGCGCGCTGTTACTAATAGGGCGTTCGCATCCTGGCGATACTTCTCTACTACAGCATTGTTATTCCACTGGTGTTCAAGCAGAAGCACTTTGGCCAGCGATGGAGTTATCTGCAATATTGTGTTAAGTTTCTCCACGAGCTCATTTAGCAGCTTTTCAATGTCCTCAACAGTTAGGCAATCGTACTCAAAATACTCAGGATCAGCTCGCTTCGGATCGAGCCTTTCTACATCGCAATCTTCACCTAAAAGTATGCAAATATATGTTTATTAATACTGAGAATACTCTAGTCATATGCATTCTTAAACAATAATTTTCGCATGCATTATTGGTCTGATTGGATTTTAATATTTCGTCCCATAACCCTCCACATGTTCACTTCTATAATTTACAAACAAACACCAGGTGCAATAAATATTGTAATTGATTTGGTTTGCTACCTGCTCTTTTCTGATTTTCAAAGAATCCGTTGAGATTGAGCGGAAAATTGGAAAAACGAGAAACAAGCCTCAATTCCAAAACCAAAAGACCAAACAAAACAAATCACGAATTGAAAGAAAAAAAAATTAAACGAAGCTGCAGGCTAATGGATGGTTAAATTGATTGCCATGGAAATGAATTGAAGGCCAAATATTTCCTCGTCGTTGGCTTACAAATGAGATTTAGCCATGTCGTCACAGGCAACATAAAACGTGAGCATATCGAGGCAGATAGACGACGATACAAAGAGAGATACAGAGAGAATAAAAAGACACATGTGAGAGGGCCAGGTCAAGAGCAGGAAAACAGTTGACGGATGAAAACTCACGTTAAACATCTGACGTTGTCTGGCACTTGAGCACGCATTTCAAAAAGTACAAAGGGAAGGGAGAGCAGGTAAAAAGCGTGGAAAAAAACAACTAACAAAAATAAAACATCATATGATTTGGTCAAGATTACTTGACTTGAAGATACCCTGTGGTAAAGAAATTTGCTGCAAATCAAATACAGTCGAACTTCCATGTAACGAACTTTCGTATAACGAATTTTCTATACAACGAAGTCAAAAATCAGAACCTTGCAATTTGGTTCAGTCAAAAACCCATTCTATATAACGAATTTTCTCTATAACGAAGCTTTTTCTTGTTCCCTTCAGCTTCGTTATATGGAAGTTCGACTGTATAAACTGTTGTGTATTGGACTGAAGGATGTGAAAATATCAAAAATCTTCATTATTAATATTCAATTAATCGTTTCACATACACGTAACATTGGCTAATGTATATCGAATATAAGCTGTTTAGTTATTTTTGCATAGCTTTACATTTACATTTTTACAGGGTACATAATAATAATAACACTGAGCAATAAGTAATGAGCGCAGACCGCGTATGTTTTTGCGATGGCCGAGCTAAACCAACGACCATTTCAAGTTCAATTTCATAATTTAAGCTTCATGGTCAGAAAGCAAAACGTTACGAAGCAAGCACTGCTTTGATACCATGTATACTTTGTATGTATGTACATACTATGTGTGTATGTAAATTTAAATTGAATTGTAGTTGTGGTTGGAAAGGGCAATCAATGATTTAAATGCTTGTATAAAAAAAATAGTTTCCAAGTTGGAGAAATGAACAAGTTGGTAAAGAATTGAGGCAGAACAGTTAGGGTAGCAATGGAAATACATAAACTAAAAAGGCAAATGTCAAGAGCAAACAGCTAAGTACTTAACTGCATGCAAATGTATTGTAGAAGGTTAAATGCAAAATTCTAGGCCCTACGTATTTGTATCTGTGTGTATTTGTGACACAAAAAGTAAATATCCAAAATGTGTGCAAATTTCACGCAGATATGAAAGAGCAATAATAAGCAATACAACAAGAAACTAATTGCTGCGTTTGTGTTTTGTTTGTGTGCGTGCGCTAAGTAAAATCGATTTGGCCAGCGTAATCGATAAACTGCACAATGCGTCCTTGGGGCTAGTTGTGCACCTCTCCTCTTACCTGTACTGTAGTAATCATAATCGTCATCAAATTCCCCATCGTTGTCCGATTCCACATCCATTTCAATGTCCGAGTCCATTTCAACTCTGTGAGGACTTTACTGTGCTTGCGCTTGTGTGTCTGCCCGCCCGCTGTCCCTTGTTCCCGTTGCCAAGCCTTGCCGTACTGTGCTGTGCCTGGCTGACGACTGAAGGGCGAGTAAAGCAAAAACGTAAAAATACTTCTTTACAAGGCTATTGCAAGTGCGAGGGGGTTGGCGAGGTTCCCTTTGTTGTTGAAGCTGCTATATTTGTAACAGTTGCTTTGTTGTTGGTGATGGTGTTGTTGTTGCTGGTTAATTATGTTGGTGGTGGTGAAAGACTAAGTTATTGTTGGTATTGTTGAAGTCGCCGTGGGGTAACTTTGCAATTCTACATAACGTCGTGACGATTATTTGCGTTGGAAGAGCTTTAGCCAAGCGGGGTGGCAAATAGATCCCGGAACATGGGCCGTTTTATTTTCGTACACATATATATGTATATACACATACGCACACACGCACACACCCCGAGGAAAATACACTGCTACATATGGTGCTGTGCATTTGATTTATTCATATATATCTACATATGCACCGATTATTCGGGTTGCTGATTCACATTTGTTTGAAACAAGGCAATAAGTTTGCAATTGACTTTTAATAGCAACATTCAATTCTTTGTCTTTTTCTTTTTTCTCAGCGCCTCGCACTCGCGCACTAGCTTCGTTGTGCTCCCCTCCTTTTCCGACGAACAGTTTACTCATATACCAACACACGGACACCAACACCCACACGACACAGCTAGCACACAAACACGGCCACTCGCACGAGTCCGACGCCCTGTGAACGTCAATTGATAATTGCGCAGTTCTATTAGTTGTTGCACTTTTGTAATTTATGAATATAACTTATAATACACGAAAAAACACAGCACTCTGCGAATCAGAGCTGCAAGGCAAGCAATGTGACCGTAGTATGATAGACACATAATACATAATAACGTTATGTGGTGGTCGGGCGATAAGCCCGTTAATGCGCCTACGTTCTTCATTGCTGCGTTTTATATCGGTCAATAATCAATAATCGACACCAATTTATTATCGACTGCAACATGAAGCCCAAATATATATCGAAACGCAAGACCGGCAAAGCTACCATTGCGAAATTGCCTCAAATTAAATTGTCCACAAAATGTCGACAATTGAAAAACTATCTATACAAGGAGTTCGTAGCTTTGGCGCAAATGCCGAAGACATGCAGGTAACGCCATAGTTTTAAAGCGTATTTGCTGTACTTGCTCATATATTTCCACCTCACAGAGTATATCATTTTCATCGCCAATTACACTTATTCTTGGCCAAAACGGTTGCGGCAAAACTACCATTATCGAGTGCCTTAAGTATGCGCTTACCGGCCAGTGTCCGCCAGGCAGCGAAAGCGGCAAAAGATTTGTTCACGACCCAAAAATTTTTCGCAAAAACGAATCTCTCGCCCAGATTAAAATGCAGGTGCGCGACAGACGAGATGCTCGCCTTTCGATTTGCCGCAGTATGAAGTTGTCTATTAGGCTTGACAAGATCACATTTAAAACGATCGATTCAACGATCAACTTTCTTAAAAGCGACAGCAAGAAAAAGCATGACAATCAGGAGTCAATGAGTTATCGCGGAGTAGACACCGATGTGGCCATTGCCGACTTCATGGGCGTGTCAGAGGCCATTATCAATAACGTGCTCTTTTGCCACCAGGAAGATTCAAGCTGGCCCCTGGATGAGGCTAAGAAATTAAAGGAGAAATTCGATGCCATCTTTGGCATAACAAAGTACAACAACGCACTCGACAAGATTATTAAATTGCGCAAAACAGCAAAGGAGGAGCTCAAAGTGATGGGTATGGATATAATTGGCCTATATCAAGTAAATTAATTTAAAATTAAATTTTTAGAGGCCAACATGAGGCTATTGGAGCATTTAAAGAAAGAAATGGATGACAAATTGTTGTTCCTGCAGAAAGCTCAGCAAAAATGCGCGGATATTAAGGAGGAGTGTAATAAATTTGATGCGGATGTGAAACCAATTGATGATCGTTTAAAGGAAATACGCAATATCGAATTCGAGATTGGCAAATATCAGTCTCAAAAGGTCGAAATGGAAACTAAGTAAATGGCATTCAAATATCTCGGTTTAGATAAAATTTAACTGAATTTTCTTCTCAGGCTCAAAAACTGCGTGGAACAAATACAAAAGCTATCCAGGAACATCAAAAACCATTTTGCGGGCTCAATCACTGAACTTGAAGTAGAAATACGCAGCTTCAATCAGCGCATGTCCGAAATGAAATTTCAACGTACCGATGTGGAGGAGCAACTCCTGCTATTAACAAAGTCAAATACCGATCAACAAAACAAGCAAGCCATGCTAGACAAGGAACGCTGTATGGCACAGCAAAAGCTCAAGAACGAGCTAGACTGCAAGCAACAGCTGGCCGATCGGATTCAAGTCCTTTGCGCACAATTGCAAATAACTGTGGAAGCCAGTACTGTTAATGATATCCAAAAACTTTCCACTTTGCTCGACGACATCGATGAGACGCTAATGAGCAAGCAGTGTGAGATCACAGAGCTAAGCGTGGAGATTGATCAGGCTGATCAATTGCGTCAGGCAAAGATCGATGAGCTACGCACCGAGATAACCAAGTCGGAGCAAAGTGTCAGCACGCAGGAAAAACAAAAAGAAGCCAGAGAACGGGAGAGCGAGTCTCTTGAGTTAGAAATCAATAAAATCGAAACATCATTGCATCAGCTGAAAGTGCTGGAAAATCAAATTGCTGAAACGGATGAGAAGTACGAGCGCACAACGCGTATTTTTAATCAGGATTCCTGCCGCCAAGTTATGAATAGTTTGAAGAGCTCCATAGCCGAAAAGCAGGCACGTTTTAGGAAGCTGGACGAGCAGCTCACATTCCTCAGTTCAATATCCAAGCTGATGGCTGAAATCGGTCTGAAGGAGAAGGAGCTAAAAAAGAAGCAACAGGAAATACATCGGGTCCGCAGCAAGCATAGCGAAAACTTTGGCAAATTTTTCAAGGAACCCATTTCCCATAACTATCGTCGTAGCATGCAAACTGCTTACGATAAGCTGCGTCGTGAAATCCAGGACCTAAACGGCAAAGCCAACAGCCAAAAACTGAAAGAGCAATCTCATGAAATTAATCGCAAGAATCTTATTGGAGAAATTGCGCGCATGGAGAGAGAGTTGCAAGAGTTCGAGGAGCTCATATACCAAAGGTGCCATTCAGTTCCATACGACGACCTGCTGATGCGCACGAAAAAAGCCATATCTAAGTTGCAGTTAGAGCACGGTGCTTTTAAATCAGCCGAGGCCATGTTCAAGAAGTAAGTTTTGTTTATAATTATATTTATTGTTGCTAAGTTAAAAAAATATTTTTTCTCAGGTATATACAAAAGATCAACGAGGAACCCAGCTGCCCTTTGTGTCATCACAATATGTCTAGCGATGAGGTAAGTTATTAAAGTAATTAAACCAACGCAATGTAATATTGACGAATCTTTCGATTTCATAGGCCTGTGACTTGACGACAGAGCTAACAGATGAGATTCAAAAGCTGCCAGATAATATTACCAAGTCTGAAAAGGACATGAAGGCAGAGCAACTAAAATATGAAAACTTATTGCAAATTAAGCCTGCTTTTGACAAGGTTAAAGAACTAAAAGAAACTCTGCCCAAGAAAAAGGAAGAATTGCGCAAGATTGAGCAACGATTGGGCGAAATAGTTGCGGAATATGACACGCTAATGGCGTTGCTAGGTGAGCCCACAAGTAACATGGATTTGGCCAATTCAATGCTGGGAGATATGACGCTGCTTGATGAAGCACTCAAGGAGTCTGCGCGCGTCGAAAAGGATTTGGAGCAGCTTAAGGTACTTAATCTATAAAATATATAGTAACTCTGAGGCTATTGGAACTGAAATTTTGTTAAATTTTAGCTTAAGTTGCCAGACAATTATGATTCGAGTGAAAATGCAGAGGCTCTGCAAGCGGAAAAAACTAAGGTGTCCAAGGAGCTGGAAGCTGAGTCCAAGTCTTTGGAAACAAATCAGCAAAACTTTGAGCAGCAAATGGAGGCGCTTAATCATTTGCGCGAATTTCGAAATGTGTAAAGCTTAAATTTTTTGTTTGCATTGTATAAAATAATCATTTTTTTTTTTACTCAATTAGCTTGAAAGACAAGAGGATTAAGTTGCAGGAAGGTGTGCAGAGTTTGCCGCAATTGAAGGATAGGCTAGATGAGCTAACACGCTTGCTCATTACTATAACAACAGAAATAAGTGAACTTAAATCGAAGATTCAACCGCTTAGAAAAGAATTAAGCGCTGCTATAGCCGAAAAGGCCCGCCTTAAGGAGAATGAACGTGTAAAATTGTCTAAAATGCAGTGTAAATTCCAGGAATATAAGAGCACAGATCAGGATATTCAAAGGTTATTCTGTTCGAGTTTAACCCAAAGTTAAAAAAGAAATAAATTCGGTTTTACTTACAGATTGAAGAAACAGGCGCAAGAATTTGCCAAGTTGGATTTAGCAAATGCCATACGAAAATTCGATTTGGCCATTAATGCAAACAAAGAAGAGCTTGCAAAATTGGTAGCTAAAACACATTAAACCTTATCGCGAATATTATAAGTTCTTTTTGGCGTTTCAGAAAACACAAATCAATGAAACAAGCGAGAAACTTGAAGCGATTAAAACAGAATGCCTAAATCAGCAAAGTTTGGAACGCGATCTAAATGATAATCGCGAGCTGAAGCAGCTGCAGCAGAGAAAGAACGAGCTCAGTGAAAATTGTCAAGCTCTGGCCAAACAATTGGGCAATTTGGACTGGCGCAGTTTGATAAAAGAGAAGCAAGAGCTAATGCAAAAGCGCGATGTGGCCTCGGTGAGACGAGGCGAGCTGCTTGGCCAGCAGGGCGAGATTAACAATCAGATGGCAAATTTGCAGCGTGAAATCAGTCAACCCAAGTACAAGGAGTCTATGAACAATTACAGGCGTGCGCAATTTGAAGCGGCTGTCAAGCGTCGCGGCATCGATGATCTGGGCCAGCATCGTGTGGCTCTGGAATGGGCGCTCATTCAGTTTCATGCCGAAAAGATGAGCAACATTAATAGCCTGATAAGAGAATACTGGCGAATGATCTACAAGGGCAACGACATTGACTACATACAAATCAAGACTAATGATGAAAACGAAAACAAAAAAGCGTCCGCAGATCGTCGCAGGAGCTACAACTATCACGTGGTGCAGTCCAAAAACAATTCAGAGATCGAAATGCGTGGACGCTGCAGTGCCGGTCAACGTGTTCTCGCTTCGCTTATCATTCGCATGGCCTTGGCGGAAACATTTAGCAGCAACTGTGGCGTTCTGGCCCTCGATGAGCCGACTACCAATCTGGATCGGGACAATATAATGTCGCTATGCGATGCACTCAATAGCGTAGTAGAGACGCGACAAAATCAATCGAACTTCATGCTGATTATAATCACCCACGATGAAAACTTTATATCGTCCTTGGGTAGAATCAACAGCTATCATCGCGTTTATCGCAATCACGAAAGCAAATCTGTTATTCAAAAGGTACGCGTCGATGACAAATAGATATATTGAAAAATACTTATATTCGTTTTTAGCAACAAAAAAAAGCTAAACATTCCGCAGAACGACCGACTATGTATCCGATTGTTGTCTGCATTTATCTAAAATAAAATATTAAGTATCCTGTATAATATAAAAGAGTTTGTTCTGACTAAATGAATTTGGCTCGCAGTCCAACGAATGAGACAATATTCATGCATCTATATATGTACATTAGTATGTATGTACTATATGCATAGCTTTCTCTAGTTCGTCAAATTGAAATCTCAAATTAAATATTTTATTAATTCGGTTTTTTTTTAATTTAATTTGAGCTTTTAACCTTTACTTAAATGGCGGCGGCTGCTGCAAATAGCTGTAGCATTTGGAGAAGTATAAGACTTAAAGACAATCCTCAAAAATGTCCAAAAAGCTGCTTTGAACCATCATATGGAAACTGTACCGATGTCAAAGTCCTTCAAGTAGTCAATCGCGAGTCAAGAATTGCACAGCCCGTTGTTGAAATTGAGTTACCAGCTCGACGTCGGTTCGATCAATTAAAAGAATGTTCCAAACATGTCACAGCAACTAATGATAAATGCTGCAACCTTTGTGCTGTTCAAAATTCAAGCTCATCAACAAATCTTTGCTCGTCTAAATGTAGGCCTCTGAGTACGATGCTGCGTATGAAAGAAGTGACTATGAAGTTTGTTCATACATTTAATAACAAAACCTTAACCTTCCACAACCCACAGTTGATTGCTCCAGTGAGGCCTAAGCCTTTATATAAGCACAGCGTTTTATTGGACGACAACACTATTGTGGGCAGAGCATTCCCAATAAAGTTTCGCATTCAGAGGAAGGCTTGTCAGTGTCAGAGCTGCAAAAGAGATCTATGTCTGCGGGAAACCGTGACGAGCACTGAAAATCTAATTCTACTATCCAACTGCTGCAACGTGGAGGTTTATCCACGCAAGAAAATCGACAATTGGCATCTGGTTCCTGTGTGCACTATAACCGGTAAGGAGGTTTTCGCCAAGAAAACCGTCAACGAAATATGTAAATTGGAGCCAAAAAAAATTGCCTTACCGCCTCCTGTTTGTGAAAAATCAAAACATAAAATTGTGTTACCTACTTTGGTCAAAAAAAAGAAAAAGAAAAAGAAGGCAAGTAAAAAAGGCAAGGGAAAGAACAAAAAGAAAAAGTAACTGGAATACTATTAATATTGTCTTTTTAATAGAAGAGCTTAAGAGTTATTAATTAAATTAATTAGACAGATAAATATTATTGTTTAACTGCCTATTAATTTAACTAATAATCTTTCACTCTACAGCTGTCAAGCAATATAAAACATTTAGGAAAGCTACTACTTGACCTAAATTAAAGCCCATTAAAAAATGCAATGTCAAAATTTAAATTAGCCTATAAATAAAAAAAAAACAACAAAGTTACATAAGTAAAGTTGCTAAAACTTATTATGAACCTGTGATCAAACGCGTACAGTCATTGGGATAATGTATGTATGTGTGGGTGTGCACGCCTACACTGAAGATGCCTGCTCTACTGCGGTACTGCATAATAACTAAACTTCTATCTCCGATATCACAAATTTTCATTTTTTATCCATAGTTTATAAAAACAAGTTCAATGTCAAGCTAGTGATTTCGATTCCCTTTGTGTATCGGAATTCAAGATTGTTTTGTAAACGATTTTATTTTTGTATCGAAAACCAGAAGAGTTATCGATAATTAGAAACAAATTTTTACTTCGTATGGTATACACGAACTTAAATCCAAAATCTCAAGTCACTAGCCCTTTTAGTGTCTGAGATTGACAGGTTCAAACTGACGGACATCGCTTTATCAACTCGGCTGTGGATACTGATCGAGAATAAGCATATGTATATTCATTTATTTTTTTTATTGAACATCGACAATATGTGTATGAAAATCAAACTTTAATTTTCGATCAAGAATAATGCCTACATCATTAATTTCAAAGACGCGGACGATACATTTTGAAAAACTTGAATTTAGTAATTTACAACGGCACCAAAGCACCCAAATCCAACTTTAGTAAGTTACAAAGAGAAGCATCATTATAAGTGAAACATATCTTGACATCATCAGCAAACATAGTATATACACGAGAGTTAGTAATAACAGCTGGAAGATTGTTAATAAACACATTAAATAGATAAGGTCCGAAGCTGACTCCCTTTGGGAACACCAGAGGCAACAAAAATAGGTTTGGATACAGATAATCTAAAAACAACATTTTTGTTCGACCAAACAAGTATTCCGAAAGCCGCGTAGGCTGAAAACCCAATAATATTTAATTTTTGAAGCAGCAGAAAATGGCTTGAAGAATCGAATGCCTTACTAAATTTGTCCGTTTGTATTTTACCCTGGAACCCTTTGATAATAAGTAGTTGAATTGAAACCAATTTGATAACGCAATTGTTGCACGTGAGAATATTTAATTTTTTCAGACACTTTCGGAATGGCAGACAACTTGGATATACCCCTACAACTTTTAGAGTTAGACTTATAATAGAGCGAAATAATAAAGGATTCCTTCCGTATTGTAAACAAATAATAATAACAAAAATACTTTGTGCAATAATTGCTATGAATTTTTTGTGTTTGGGTATCAAATTTATTAGAAATACATCACACAAGGATTTATCAGTAAGATATTGTAGCTTTGTAGTCCTAATTATGTTTAGTTCGTTTCTTTAGTGTTCATTTAGTTAAGAAAATGACTTTTCCTTTTCGTTCTTTTCCTGATTGTTGAATGTGCTTCCAGACATTGACCGAAAAGAATTACAAAGCTACCTTATAGTAGCAAAGAGTATGCAAATTTTTATGTATCAACTAATTTTTATATATAAGATGTTTACATATTTATTACATTTGTGACATTTAAACATTTGCTGTGGGGAAATTGTGTTAACTGCTATTTTTCGCATCGCAGAGCTTGGGTCCTTTGCCGATGCAGGCGGCATAGGCCATTAGATGGGGAATCGTATGCTGTTGCATCATGCCAGTAAATAGATGACTCTGCGGCCCCGATGCAAATATGGCGACATCTTCTCCTGAATGCACGCCCTGATCCTTGGTTATATAGCTGGGAAACACAAAGTCCTCGGCACCCATTTCATTGCTTAAATCGATGCGCTGCCCTTTACTATCCAGATAGTTTTTGGGGCCAGCGGCATAGTTGAGCACACTGTATTTAACTCCAGCAAGATCTCTGTCATTGTTATTTAGTCCCAAGATTGGATTGCCACGATCGGGATAGCCAGCTATAGTTAATGCATGCCCATGATCCGATGTGACAACAATCAGTGTATCCTCAATGTTTGTTAAATCCCGCGCCAATTTAACAGCCTTTTCAAGTTCGAGCGTCTCGTCCAAAGCGTAACCCGCCTGGGTAAAGTGATTGCCATAATCGATTAGACCACCTAATAAAACGATTTGGCATAAAATATTTTCAAGATTTTACAAATTCCATCACCTTCAATGAATACAAAGTAGCCGTTTTTATTTTGACTCAACTTCTTAAGGGCCACCTCGGTTAGCTCGGATAGCGTCGGCTGATAGCTTTCATCTGCATCCAAGCGAAAGTTCATTAGCTTGGACTGAAAGAGTCCAATAATGCTGCTCACAGCCGAAACATTTACACTTAACAGCTGCTTGCGATTGGACACCAAAACTCCACCCGGATGCCTTGCCTGCCAGCGCGAGAGTAAATTTATGCCGTCGGAACGCTCTCCGTTATTGCCATGCAGATCCTTAATGGTTTTGGGTAGGAATTTACCCATGCCACCGCCAAACATGATGTTAAAGTTCTTGCCCGGAACTTGGGTGACCAACTGTGTGGCCATATCAACGCATGTGCGCGAGTCAACGCCATAGCTCTCCACATCCGTATCACATTCCCACATGCGATTCGCAGTCTTGGCATAGGACCCTGCGGGACTTGCATGGGTAAGCGATGTGGTTGTCACAAAGCCAGTGGCTTTGCCTGCATTCTGAGCCCATTCGGCCATAGAGGTCAGGTGATTGGCCGGATCCTGACTTTCCGTGCAATTGTTAAAGCTGACCGCAGCAGTGACGCCAATCTCGACGATGTTGGTCTTCACGCCGCACAGATAAGCGGTGGCCGTGCAAGCAGAATCCGGCACTTGGGAATTGGCACAATATGTCTAACAAGGATTGACAGACAGTTGTTAAAGGTACGCATTTTTAATGTAATTCTATCTACTCACCCGACTGAGACCGGTGTGAGGAAACTTTTCAAAACTCAATGAGGACTCCTCGCCAGTTTTACCCAGGCGCTGACCCTTTAGGATTCTTGCTGCCGTAATGGTTGAAAGTGGCATGCCATCACCCAAGAAGAGTATCAAATTCTTGGCCTGCTTTGTATCCAGTTGTGGCAGCTCTAGCCTTTGTGCAATCTCTTCATGCGCCAAGTCGTACCAAAACTGGGAATTCATTTCTTCGGGAGGCGTGTGCTTACCTGTAGCCACATCTGTGGAGAAAAAAGGCACCGCTTGTGAAGTGCCTGTTAGCTCGTTAACATCATGAACTCCGTCTGTCGCAACCAAGGCTACCATGGACAGGATAGCGAACAGAACTAGGTGTTTTAGACACAGCATCTTTAAAGTTGATGCGATACACTTTTGAATAATTAGCAACTGATATATTGTTCTATAGTTCCCAAAGGTTTTATATATATTCCAGAGACGTAATATCTTTATGGTTTTACTGTTGTTGCTATTTTTATTATTTGTTTTACACTAACAACACATTAAAAATAGCAGAAAAAATAAGGTGTAATGATGAATTCCAAATATTCTTGTACACCATTGACATCTAAATTTGTTTGGCTTCATTAATAAGTTGATTACTTCATTAATTTGGTCTAAAAATCTGCTTAAGACGTTTCATGTTTGTACATAACTTGATTTGTTTAACCAACGCAGATCCTTGTTTCTCATTTATTATTTATATTATTATTTTTGCAAAAAGCTGATTAAATTGAAGAATTTTTAAAAGGCTATCTCTCAGTCAGGCACTTCTGACTTTATGAATTTTATTATCACTTAAGCAAATATTCAAGTGCTCCCGTGATAATCATGGTGTGCAAATGCTTGCAATGTGTATTAAATTTTTACAAGCTCATAATACTTTGTAGTTAAATATAGACAGAAAAAAATGTAAAAGGAGTCTTATGAGTCTTAAACGTTTTTGATAAGTAATTTAATAATAAATTTCTTGACTTGAATTAAGAAACCTCATAACCATTTTTTATAGTTAGGTTTATAGCTTAAGCAAGAGATCGATTAGCTTCAAAAATGCTCTAGCTGCGCAATGTATCTTCTTTGAATTTCAGGATTTTGAAAATCAAATATTTTCATAATTGGATATCAAGTACATAAATTCTTTATTTTAAAGACGACGAATTGAGTTTTTCATACTTATTCAGTTTAAGAATTAGCGACCTTGCACAACTTATGACACCGTTAGGCTGAGAATTTAAAAAGTTAATTCAAGAATATATAATCCCAAAATGAGTACCTTTCGTTCTCAAAATTCTTTAAAATTAAGAAAGCGCGATCTAAAAAGTTAAAATTGTTTAAACTAGTTTCAAGAACTGAAGTTCTTGATTATTCTTTCAGTGTTCGTATGTACAAATGTACCAAATGTAATTATGACTTAAACATTTTATCACAGCAGTATTACATCAGCCTTTTTCTTTATATATTATATATAACGTGAAACAAAATTTTGCTTATTGAACTAGAAACAAACTTAAGATGTGATTAGTTGGATGAAGGAGATATCTGTGCGAGATATCTGAATTGTCGTCAAATCTTTTTGATTTCCTTAACATATTTTCATGTAACATTTTAAAGGTCATTTTTCAACTTACAAATATCGCGCTTTGGTAATAAAAAAAAAAACAATAATAATCCAGGTGAAAGCAAACATTTTTTCATATCTGTTATCTGTTAGAAAATGCGAAAGCCGCATGAACAAACCAAATCGAGAGAAAGCGTTGCAGTCGGATGCAACCGAAGAGTGAGGAATGGGCATGGCAGATCAGCTATCATCTTACAAAATTTGGTGACTTCAGCCAAAAACATTAAAATAGGTTTATTTTATTTGATTTAGCTCAAAAACTGTGAAATATAGGATTGGATGGTGTGGAGTTTTGATACAAATTTTTCGGGTTAAGTAACCAGCTATCTGCACATCTGTTAAAATGTGGTTAATATATGTGTTTCATTCATTTGCGTTCCGAGTTGTATCAATTTGTTATTGATTGTCCAGCCACCCAGTGGTCGTAGCGCCTCAATCTTGTCCTTTTGTGTGACGAACACATTAGTCAAGCTATTTATTATAGTTAACACTGACATTAAATTGTTGAGCCGGTCTTTAATAAATATTTGTCACTCTGTTAAGTGGAAGTCCTCATTCAGCAAATGGTTGTGCAGCTAACTGCACAATTTACGCAGATGCTCGGGAACCTCATGTCATCCCTGACTCAATGCAAGTAAAAATTAAAATGACAATTTGGAATGCAAACGTTCTTTGTCAAAGGAGACCCGAAGTCGAGCATTCTCTCAAAACAAACAACATTGACCTCCCTTTCCGAGTTGACACGTCATAAATATAGTTAACGTCAGTGTTAAGTATATGTAACCGGCAATTACTCCACAAAATTTAGCCATCGTCAAAACATGACAGATTCTGAACAAAGATTGTTTAAACCCCCCATAAAAAATAAGATAAAAAAAAATTTTGTTAAGTCGCTTAAATTTCCCTTAAAATGAATTTATTTAGCTTTCAAAAATAATCTTAAAACATTTATCTCAAATCTCAAGAGCTGCGCGCCTAATTTGGTAACCAACATCGATAGTTGGTGAACAACTATCGATGTTTGCCATTAATCAGCTGGCTAATCATCGATAGCCATGCTGTACGGTCGATACGTTTATGAGACAATCATTCGGCAACCAAATCGTCCATCAACAACAGCGTGTGTCGCGTAATTATTTTATTCCATCTTTTTCTCATCCAAAACAATTGAAAACTTGTAAATATTTTGTTTTCTTTTGTTTTCAAAAGAGTGCCGACACCGACTCTGACGAAACAGTATCTACACAGTACATAAATAACAACAAAAGTAACAAGAACAACAGTTACTCGCAGTGCGCCCATTAAGGACAGGAATTGAATGAAAGTAGTGCAATTAGGAGCATGGAACGGCATTAAAATTCAAAAGAAACAAAGTACAAAGTTTCCAAATATAAGATCAACTATTAGCTATCAGTTTTATAATATTATTTCAATAACCAAAAAACGCCACATAATAAAAGTGAATATAAGACGAGAAAGTATTAAAATCGAGTGCCGCAAGTGAAGAAAGAGAGCAAACTGAGGCAACTTTAATTATAGCTAAATTAGCTACTACTAAAATGGCGGGTAACAGTATGCGACAGATTCCATTGACCTGCAGTGGACACACCAGACCCGTGGTGCATTTAGATTTCAGTGATGTATGCGATAGTGGGTATTTTCTTATATCCGCTTGCAAAGGTAAGACAAAATCTTCTTTTCTTTCCCATGCAATAACCAATAAGAAATACCATTTGCCTAGTTAAAGAATAGTAATAAACTACTTTGGTTTATATCTATGTATGTATATTCCAAACGCATAGATAAATTTCTGTATGTTTGTCTCACCCACTTGTTATGGTTCCAGGGTATAAAAACGCGTACTTGTAGGATGTATTTATATAATTTTAACTACATACATATGTATATGCATTTTTATATTTTAGCTAAAAGACGCATAAATACTATTTCGCATCGTGTAAGCCTGAGCTATGTCTAGCCTGGCTGCAACCTTGACCCAAAAAGCAAGAAAAATTATTAACATAAAACCTGTTTAGCGAAACCCTTTGCCAAAGTATTCGCATGCAATATGCGCACATTGACACATACACATACTCACGCACGCACACACACACACACACACACACATTACATTATAAATTTTACAAACGTTCTTTACCTTGATGCATTTAATTTGTACTTTCAAACAAGTCACTTTTATACAACAGTTGTATGTATTTGCGGAAAACAAATTCCCATGGCAAGTTCAAGCTAAAATTTGTATCGCCTTTTAATTCAATGCGTCCCCCTTGCTGAGCAACTTTCAAAAAAAATGAAATAAACTGTTTTTAACGCTGTTCGCAGGAAGCGCCTTGAAACTTCTATATTTATATATATATATATATATATATATATACATATGTACATGCAATTGCAGCTGCAAAACGTTAAGAAAACAAAAACAAGTAAGACATTTGACTTTGCGTTGCCGAAGATGAAATACACTGTCATAATGTTTTTCATCAAAACCGGAATTAATAACATCATATATGTAAGTATGTATAAACAAACGACCCAATTGTTTATTTTATGTAGTGCTGTATAGCAACAATTCCTATAGCTGGGAGAACAGAAAACCATAATATATGTATAAAAAAATGTATATGTTACCCAATTTCTTACAAAGTATGTATGTATGCACGTACATACAATTTTCACCGTTAGAGTATTCACAATGATAACAATTTAATTTGCTAAACAAAAACTTAAAGTTCTGATTGAGTGCTTTGATTTTGGTGTCCCTGCGAACATTCACAACCTGCCCCAAAGCTACAGCAGTCCCCTCTCTCTCTCTCTCTCTCTCTCTATCTTTCTGTCTGTCTGTCTCTCTCGCTGTCTGTCGATCACATTGCAATGGAAATGACGTGAACTTGATGCATATGGCTGCCCATTTGCCAGCACGAATCGCCGACGTCGCTGCGTCAGGTCGTTGGCATTGAATGTTGTCGTTGATTCAAGGTAGCTTCCGTCGCTCACACAACTTAGTCACAAACACATACACATACACTTATATATATACATTTGTTGTTTTTTTTTCTTTGTAAATACATGTTACAACTAAATTGTTTATTCATTTTGTTCTCTTTTTTGTTTTTTGAATGCAGATGGCAGCCCTATGTTACGTCATGGCGATACTGGCGACTGGGTTGGCACCTTTGAGGGTCACAAGGGTGCCGTATGGGGCGTTGCACTAAATCGGCATGCAACGCTCGCTGCATCAGGGGCCGCCGACTTCACCGGCAAAGTGTGGAACGCGGTGAGTGGCGCCGAAATTCACAGTTTTCAGCACAAGCATATCGTGAAGAGCGTCGCCTTCGACAATAGCTCCGAGAACATTGTGACCGGAAGCAATGAGAAGCTTGTGCGCGTTTTTAATCTGGAGCAGCCAGATGCAGAGCCGGAGCTATATGGCGGACATACGGGTGCCATTAAACGTGCACTGTTCTGTCGCGACGATAAGTGCATCATTTCAGCGGCAGATGATAAGACAGTTCGCCTTTGGGATCGCATGACCGGCATTGAAGTGCAGCGTCTGCAGTTCCAAAACAATCCCAATAGTTTGGAGATCTCACGCGACAACCATTTGCTGACCATTACACATGGCTCGACCATTAGCTTCTGGGAGGTGGACACTCTTAAAAAGCTAAAGGAGGTGAAAGTGCCAACGAATGTAGCGTCGGCCAGTTTGCATCCCGATAAACATGTCTTTGTCTGTGGTGGCGAGGACTTTAAAATGTATAAATTCGACTACATTACAGGCAATGAAATAGGTAAAAACTCGAGTTGATTCGATTAAAAGTTTTTTCTCAACTTATATAACTTTCGCCTTTCATAGAATCCTTCAAGGGTCACTTTGGACCAGTGCATTCAGTTAAATTTAGTCCCGACGGCGAACTGTATGCAAGTGGCTCCGAAGATGGCACCCTTCGTCTGTGGCAGACAACTGTGGGAAAGACGTACGGCCTGTGGAAATGCACCGAGCCGAGTGAGCTAAACAACTCAATGAATTCGCCACGTGAGGTTCAGGCAAACTGATGTTGGAGAAGCACAATTCGCTGCTATACAGCGCAAATACCGCCAATATATAGAAAATGAGCATCTTAAGAATCTGAAAAAAAAAAATATTATTTTGATATACATAAACAAATCGAACCATATAATTTGTAATTGCATATATATTTTTTCATATGACTACAATTTACTGTATTTACGATTCCAGCGCTTAAATCATTGGCATTTCATAATCATCCACACATCTCAACATAAATCTAAATGTATCCATGTGTTTTGTGTGGGATTGAATATACATATAAATAAATTCGGAATCAGTTTTGCAATTTAAACGTGTGTGCCTGTGGCCCAGTTGTGCAAATAAATTGTTGTGAAGTTTAGCATAGGTTCTCCTTGATGTACTATTTCCGGTCGTTGTTGTAAATGATCATACCACCTGGACAAATTTAGATAGTTTTCTTTATCCACAGGTGAGAGAGATTTCTGAAAAAATAAATAACTATAGAATAACACATCCACCATTCTAAAACAAAGATTTAAGGTACGCACCACAAGTTCACTTATGGCATAATATACAGCCAAATCGGCGAGCGTTATAAAGTGCCCCACCAGATATGATTTACTGACAAATATTTTATTCAAGTCAGCAAGCAATTGCTTGGACACATACTTATCCTTGGAGCCAGGCGCTACATGTAGCTCAGCAAATTCGATCCATTGGTAAACCTGCGCCTGCACCTCTCTAGACACAATGCTGTTTTGTGCCGTCTCCGATTTGGACTCGCGTGCCAAACTCTGCAAAACGGTGGCAAAGCCAGTGTGGATTTTGTTTTGGTCGCCGGTGCGCGATACGACCTTGACAATAACATGTACATTAATGCAACATGCTATGTATATGAACATACCGCATTTTGTTTTTATGCAATACATCATCCGTGTCTCACCTGCTCGTTGTTGAGTTGAATCTTGCCGGGTGCAATGCCTAAGCTATTGGCGATTTTTTCTACTATTACAACGTCACACATTTTTAATAATAACTAAATAAAAGCTTTCTTTAATTATTTTTAGCGCAAAACAGACGCAAACGTGCAAATTATGTTTGACAGGGCTACATTTAAGTCGATAGCAATTCATTTCCATTGAGCTAAGTACATATCGATACATTTAACGCGCGCATTTTAAAGTAATGTTCCGTTGACTGCACGGTTCTGTGCTTTGTTCGTTATAATAGAATATTAAAAATTTTGCCCATGTGCAATTGAAGCTATAAATTTGTGTATGCAAACCGGGTCCTTAATTAACTCAATTAAAGCTTGAAGGTTCACCACTTGACTGCGTCTTTGGAATTAACGATTTAGGCATTATTCTTTACCGTGAAATAAAGTTTGATTTTCATTTATCGTCGATGGTCCATAAGGCCTTTAACGTCTATATCAAGCGGTTGTCGAAAGAGTTTAATGATCCGTATATCACTAAAACGCTTTATACGCATTACGGGATTCAACAGGATAGAATTGAATCTGTGCAGGAGAAATTCCTTCTGTTAGCTCTTAAAAGTTTTTACTGGGTTCCTGGAGTTGACTTACCCACGTATTCAAGTAGACTTCTTTTAATAGAATGTGTGCCAGTCTATCTGTCTGTCTGTTTTTTCGTCTGATTGTTTAGTTCCGTCGATCACGGAAACTATAGAAGATAAAGACTGTAGAACAGTGCTAATTCACAACTCGCAGCTATATCCAAAAAACGCCCAAACCCAATATACTCTTTAACGTCAGTATCAGGGTATAAATTGCCTTGTCCAGTGCACGGATCCCTAATTTAAAGCAATGTCTAAGTGCACTACTTACAGATCCTTTTAAAAAATACCCGGCATACGAATACTAATTTTTGTCGGTCTATGGTGTTGTCGATTTGGACACCCTGTCTCCGCCTGGAGACAGGGCACTCTTTCAACATGTATGTACATAACACAACCACATTATCATTAAGTTCATCCTTTGTTCTGTGGCAGTTTATCAGCGCTTTCATGGCCATTGTTAAATCAATCTGGGCAATATATCGCTAATAAGCTATGCCTAAAAGTTTGGCCCAATAAATGTTGACTTTCATTTACATATAAAATGCGGCCGCGTTTAGAACTTTTGCGCTGGGTTAAGCATTGCGCTCTTTGGTCTGAGCATACGATTTGTCTCATTTGGTGGTTTATATTAAGGCTACTTAGGGTTGTATGTGATAGGGTATGGGATATTACGTCACAGATGGGCGCCGAGACCAGTTTGCTTGCTATAAGCCTAACGGTGAATCGAGGACTGCACATCGCCGAACGGTAAGTATTAAGAGTGAAAGTAGCAATTATAATTGGAAAGCGAAAAACCAATACACTTTCAGAAAAAAGTTGAATAACTTATGATAATCATATAGCTTTTAAAATTTTAGCTGGTTGGTTTAGAAAAATACATGTACATGGCAAAAATACTTTGCTTTACAGTAAACGTATTGAAAACGTAACAAAATTTCTGATTTATCTTTATAAAACTAAATAAATTTTTTTTTAACTTCTTCAAGATTACTCTGGTTATTTGTGCTCATGGGCAGTGTTTTTGCTGTTTACAAGCTAAGTGAGGTGCAAATGGCACGATATTTTAGCTCGCCCACGGTCATTTCGGTAGACCGCGACTATCGTGGCTGGAACGGTTCCCTGCCGGCTGTAACACTTTGTTACTACGATCACATTGATTTGTTTAAGGCTAATGAGCTGATAAAGCAGGCGTGGAACGTGTCTATAATCGATGAGGATTACTTTTACATGATGGACTTTCTGTATGCGGTAGTCAATGCCACTGTCAAGAACTATGCAGAGCTGACCAAGTTTGCCAGCGACGAGCGCTTTGATAAAATCGATTTATATGATATCATTAAGGCCATCAATCGACCGTTCGATCAGGTGATTACCAGCTTTGATGACAACTTTAATGTGCATGTTCAGATGGTAATGACGGAGCGCGGATCGTGTTATGCTATCAACTCACCCATGTCGGCGGTGTTGGGAAAAACGTAAGGAAAATTTTAATAGCGTCTTGTCTTTGTCAAAATTTGGTTAATGGTTAAGTCTGTTATTAAAATCGCTCAAAATAGAAACTCTAACAATTTTCTATCCCGAAATTCATTAAAATTACTTCTAATTAGAGTACTAACATTAAAAAAAAAAAAAAAAAAAAACATTAAGCATATTTTTTAGAAACTTTCAAAAACTAGTTGTACTTCATTTAAAAACCAAATCTGTATGATCCTGTTTGTTCTTGAAATTGAAATTTGTTGAGTACATCCCGCCTTTTAGACCCGTAAAGTTTGAGGACTTGGCTCAGCCGCTATCCTGTCAATATGGCAAGCAGCAGTGCTACATTCGAATGGATCTCTACGAGGGCACGGGCGTGGTAAGCAAATAATGACCTAAAAATATTTTTAATATAACCTTATACATAAGACTTTAAAAATAGGTTAATAGCACAAAGCTTAACAGAATATTTTGTTTGAGTTGTGCACAATATACCGAACAGCGACTAACCACTAACAATAACCGCAATTTTAAATTCAATAGTTCAGCAATAAAATGGTAACTCAGTCAAACTCAGCAGTGCTACAGAAAATTCATTCATCTGAAGCTCGCCTTTATCTACTCTTTTAAAATATTCTTTAAGTGAAGTTTTTTTTTCGGCAAGAAAAGAAAAGATTTTTATATTCGAAAAATATTTATAAAGTTAAAGAAAATATAGTTTATTTAAGTAAAAAAAAAAAAGTTAAGCTTAAACCTTAGTAAGAATATACTTTTACCAATTTCTGAAAGCTAATTTTTATCGCATAGATTTACACTTATCTCAGTAAAGGTTTTCGTTATTTTTGTATTATTTATTGATTTTAACGTTTCTTATGACTGCAGTATTGCAACTTTTGTTATGGAACTAATCACACGGAACAAAAGTTTGTAGTCTTAAATTTTAATTGTATAGATGATTTAATATTGAGTCAAAAGTGGAGAAAAAATAAGAAATTAAAATCATGTCTAAATCAAGATGGTTATTATTAGTTTTTCTGCCAACCTAAGCCCAATTCCAAACAAAACTGAACAAGAGAGATGAATCGAGTTTTTAGGTAAACAAGATTATTAATTCTTTGTTCTTTAATGCTTACTTTAGACAGTCAAGCAAATACTTAGGTTGCTTTTTATATACAATTTTATATAGATGAAGCAGAATCTTGAACTTTTACCAATTATTTACTTTTTTTTTTTGTGTAACAAGATATGTGGTCGGACAACAATTTTGAAATCTATGCTAAGTTTTCGTTGGCTGCTAAATCACACTTTCCAAAAATGTATAAATCAAATAAGTAGCAGTAAGGGAATTACTTAAGGTTTTCTTAAAATGTCCTTATACTGGTTGCGATTAAAACCTAATGACAGGATAGCGTACTATTGAAAGTTTTAAGAAAACTTACGGTCTTACCTACAAAACTTATCGCTTTATTCTCTACAAAAAGCTTTGTCAAATATTCGGTATGTGAGTATTTTGAAAAAATTACTTGACATTTAGACTAGAGAAGTTGCCCAAGGATTGAACATAATGGCAAACCACGTGACACTGCCAACATGATGCCCTGCTCGCGGTGACAACTGATTGGCTTCTTTTTCTGAGGCATGAAGACATCAATTTCATAGCAGTGTTGGTAAATTTATGCATTGTGCTTAGCATTGTGAAGAGAGTATGGCTTTGCTGAAGTCAAAAAGTGTTAGCAGCATGGACTTAGTATCATCAATTTTAACCCTAATATCCTCAACTATTATAAATATCGCCGCTGTAAAACTTCCTTCTTTTCTTAATCGCGATTGCTTACAGTTAGGAAGTTTGTTTCTATTTTTTGCGAGGCGTTTGGGCGACCTTTGCAACTATATTTTTTTTCTTCTCACGCTTTAAGTATGTATGTTAAATCACCAATTCATATGCATTTTCTCACTCGACCGAAATATGTAGTTGTGTACCTAGATTTGTATACAGTAAATAATAATTTTTTTAATGCAGTTGGATGTGCACTCACCATATGAGATTTCAGCAACAGAGGCAAACATTGTTGCATTGTACAAATCGGATGAGATAACTGCCTCATTTAAGGTGCTTGAGACAGTGTAAGTAGCAGCAACAAAAACCTTAAACCTCTATTTGTATAATATTATAATACTACTCTCTAAAGAGCATCTAAGAACCTGCTTGACCTAAGCGTCGAACAGCGCAAATGTGTTTTCAACAATGAGAAGGCATCAAATCTCAAGGCATGTATTAAGGATACGTTCAGTATCATAATTAATGACTTTTCGTTCACTCATCTTTCAGATATACAGCAAATCGTTGTGTTTAGCTCGTTGTCGTGCAGTTATGGCTCTAGAAATGTGCCACTGTGTGCCCTTCTTTTATCAGTTTGTGGATGGACCCAGTTGTAAACCAGCTGGTTTTGAATGTCTGTTGGATTTCAAGTGGCCCATTTGGGCGCTACACATTTGCAAATGTCCATCGACCTGCACCGACGTCGAGTACACCATGCAGACAGTGAAGAAGAGTTCTTGGGGAATGAAAAGCAACGAAGAGGCGTCCGGAGTTGAAACGGCCACTTCCAGTTTTCGTTGGGATCTAATACCACCCAAGGTGCGTTTTCGGCGAGATGTGGTGTTTGGCTTTGAGGATCTCATTGGTAAGCAGTGTTTGTTTTTAGTGCAACATAGTATGTACATGTCCTAAAAATTAGTTTCTTTTATTTTTACAGTTTCTTTTGGCGGTGTATTAGCCTTGTTTGTTGGTGTCAGTCTCATGGGTCTTGTGCAAATAGGCTACGTTATACTCATTAACATTTTACAGGATATATTCAAACTGCTTCACTTCATTCAATTGTATATACGAGGAAACTACCGACGTCCCCGTCAAAGTAACAATATTTCACGATCCGAATCAAATGATCAATCACTTTTTGAATATGTTAACTAAATTATTATTATTAATTGTATATCCAGGTTGTATAAAAATATAAATTTTTTAAATAAGTTGCCCAGTTTATAATTTTAAGTGAAATCACTTTAAAATCGAGAAATCAATATATTGCTGTTGAGTTAATCAATTTGTCCACAAATAAATAATAGCACAATTAGTTTTATTTTAATATATGTACGTACATATACCTGGCTTATGAGATATAGAAACTTTCCCCCAAGCCACCGGCCAACAGGATCTTATATCTAGAACAAGACAGCACCTTTTTAATTATGGGTGGGCTGGGCAATTAAATTGATGGAGCATTTTAGGGGACGCCATTTTCTAAGGGATTGAAAGCCCTGGACTTAAGGTTAAAGTGAAAGGAAGTTTTCCAATTTTGTCCTTCTGTCTTTCGACACCCTTCAAGCTAGAGACTTGAAACTTTTTTTTATGTATGGCCGGGAAAGATAAAGTGTCAAGATTGGAGCTCTACGATAACTGGGGGGCTGGCAAATCAATAAATTCGACAACTCAATATCAATAAATCTTTATGCTTCCCACATCGTAACAGTTAGAGTTGCAAAAGTTAGTAAGAATATAGCAACTGGCATTCCCCAAAAAACCTGTATCAAAAATTTTGGAACTACGCACACCAATAACGACCCATAGCAACGTTTTTACTTGTTAGTACTCGCATTCAGTCTAAGATCAGGAGCTTGTGAATAATTAATTTGTCATTTCTCCATAGTTTTGCTTGTGCAAATTAGCGAAAAGTAAATTATGATAATTAATTTATGTCATCATAAAACACACAAAAAAAAACATTCAAACAAGAGAAAACGTTGATGTCGGGCGGAACCGAATGAGAAACCAGTATTAAAACATATTGTAGAGAATCTGGTGGCAAAGGGGGGCAGTCCGGTGGCCGTGGAGGGGGGGGGGGGAGCTGGCGTGACATAAGAAAATTGTGGGATGCACCCTTTTAGAGGTTGCCATCAGCTATATTCTTTCCAAACATGGTGACTCTAGCTCAAAAATTGTTGAAGATACATGCATTTCCGCTTTTAAAAGGAAAGGGGCTGGGCGCGGCATCCAAACTTTTGATGCAGATTTTTGGTAAAAGTAGCCAGCTGTCTTCGCACCGAATATGGTGACTTTTGCTGCTAAATGTGGGAAATATGTGTGTTTTTTTCGTAATGTATCGACTTGCTATCGATTTCCAAGCCCAGCGTATCGCTTGCCAAGATGTTCCAAGTCTCCAGCTTTAAAGATGTCCAAGGAACGCGCGTTCATTTGGAGAGACATTGCACAAAACCAATATACTCTTTATCTTTGGTATCAGTGTATAAATACACTCAGTTTTTTCTGTAGTAAATTATTAAATTTTGCTTTCAACTACTATGTTAAGAGCTTAAGCTCTTAAATCGAACAGGGTGAAATTTTCCGTAGACACTCGCAATATGTGCTTTCGGGCAGCTGTCTGATGACTGCAATAATTGGAGGCTAGTAAGACAGCCGAGTGTGTGTCTCCCGATGAGCTCTACATGTGCATTTTGCCAAACGAGATGTGACGTCAAAGGAAATAGTGAAGTTGCTCAGTTCAAACAGCCTGCATTCCAAGCTCGTACCGGGTGACTTGTGCAGGTCTCAATGCCCAAAAATAGATGTAATCAAAGCTTATGCAGCTTTAAGGTGCATCCTCGTAGACATTAACACAATTGCAGGCCCAGGCTCGGACCAAGTTCGAGGACGGAAGCAATTGGCGAATGAATGGCAAATTGCATGTAACAGGTGGGCGGTTATACTGCTGATGGGTGTAATGCTCAAAGCAACAGTTCGGTTTTGTGCAGGACTATGGGGTGGGATTGCCTAAGGCTTTTTATTTGGCGACAACAACAAACTCAAACAGGCGGTTTTGTTGCCAGGCCTTTGTATGTATACACGAACAAAATACTTCTTTTGGAGTATCTGTGTTTTTAGTCATGCTCATGCGCAGTTTGAACATCCAAGTTTAAGAGCAGTCAGAGCTTTATTTCAGTTGCTTGTTGGCATCCTTCGCTTCTTGCTGTGTTTTTTCTTATCGATGCGTAATTTGCGTTTTAGTGTGAATATTTTCTAGTTCATTTTGCAACAGATACTTTTTGTGGTTATGGTTCTTTTAGATATTTTTTAATAAACTACAAATTAAAAAAGGCTTAACTTGTAAGCTTCTTCGATAACAGGTGGCCAATTTATGTACATATATATCATTCGATTAATTTCAGTTAAAGCTTAAAACGATTTAAAATTAGTTTTACTTCAATTTATGAACATAAATACCCTGTAATCAAGAAAACTCAGTGCTATCAAGTTGTGCGAACGTAAGTTATACCCAAAATACATAAAAATTCAAATGAACTTAAATCGTGTGAAAACGTTGCAGTCGGAGGCAACCGACTGCGAAGTACTCTGATTGTGGGGTTCTGGTGTCAAAAGTGATGAGCGAAACATCAACATTTTTGTTGCATTTTGGTGTAAAACGTCAGTAGTAGGGATGTGAGAAATAGGTGGATTTATCGATTTTCAATAATGAATTTTATCGATTTGCCAGCCTCCTATTATTCGTAGCATCCCAGTTTTGACACTTTATACAGTCAATTATTTTTGCAGAGTTTCAAGTCTTTCGCTTCAAGGGTGTCGAAAAAGTTGCCTTCTATGCAGACGGACAGACAGAACGACGGACATTGCTCAAGCCATTACACTCTTTACCTCCGATATCAGAGAATTTAAAGTAAGAAGTTTGTAAACACTCCATTTCAAATATGTTTTCTCACAAAGAATGATATTTCTGAAGTCGAGAATGTTGTTCTTAATACAAGTATGGTTTTTGAAGTTTGTTTATTTTTGAAAAACGATCTTTCTAAAATTAAACAAAATTCTTTTCTTGTTGGTCCAACACTATTAAGTTTTTTTAATCGATTACATAAGTTTAGAAAAATGGTTAGAGTGATCGACTATATGAAACAAACTCGATCCGTCTATGGTATTAAGGAGCTTATATTTTCCATAATCATGCATACATCGATTCAGCTGTTGATGCTGCTCAAGAATATATATAAACTTTATACTTAATTTAAGAAACAAAGTAAAGCATGAACTAATTTGAAAAATGTATTAAATTATATTCAAGATCTCATTTTGTCAATACGCTTTTTGTACTCAGGGAGCTACGAGGAGTATATTATATTTATTTTATAATACATAATTCGTTCCTTTGTCCCTACAATAAACAAGTAAGAAGGCTCTAGTAGGGAGAGCCCGACTAGAAGATACCCTGAACCCAGTTGCAATAAATAAATTAAATTTATGTAAGACTTTGGTATACTGACTAAGCTTCAATCGATAAAGTTCGATATCTCCAGTGTTTCTTAACCGAGTTGGACGAAATGTTCAGAAAAGTTATATCTTTACCCATTACTTCAATCCTAATTTTTACATTTTCCAAATTCGATATTTTTGTTATCGATTCCATGTGTATATCGGAAACCAGAATAGTTATCGATAATTTGAAGCAAATTTGTTCTGCTCATGGTATAGGAGAACTTGTATACAAAATCTGAAGTCTCTAGCTTTTGTAGTCTCTGAGATCCACGCGATCATACAGACAGACAGACAGACAGACAGACGGACAGACGGACGGATAGACGGACATGGCTATATCGTCTCGGCTGTTAATGCTGATCAAGAATATATATACTTTATGGGGTCGGAGGTGCTTCCTTCTGCCTGTTACATACTTTTGCACAAAACCATTATACCCTAATTTACTCATTTTATGGGTTAAGGGTATAAAAAGTTCTATTGGTCGTTTTGCATTGTTCACTCAGCTTTTGACTTAATTAAATAGTTTTTATATGCTGGTTACTATGAATTCGTTTTAAGTTTTGTTTCGAAGGGTTACACAAACATATACAAACATACATATTTGAAAGATATATGAGAAGAACTAATCCAGTTTTTCCAAACAAATGCCAAAGCTGATAAGCACACAAAGTGCATGGCGTTAGCTTATGTAGCCACTATTAAAATGTACCTTTTAACTTAAATAAATCTGTTCCGATGCAATCCCAGTGTTGCAGTGGGTATGTTGCTCGAAGCAATCACAGCAACAACAAAGCGACTGAAAAACCCGTGTCAAAAAGGCAACAATAACAGCAGCTGTGAGGAGCTTTTTAAGCAACAGCTTCGCCCACGCTACGCTTCACGTACATATGTATATAGAGAATGCTCTTTGGCTTGCGCTTTCTATCACTCTCGCTTCGGCGTGCTCTCTCTTTGCAGAATGATTGCAAGTAGTTCGTTTCCTTTCGTGCTTGCCTGGCATAGTATAATTGCCTATTCATCGAGCATTTGATGTCACTCTTGGTTTCGTCTTGACTGTGGCAGGTACGGAGTTTTCAAAGTGTATATCCTTGTAGCAAAGATGGCGTAGGAGTGACGCCATGATGTGAAAAAGTGTCTACCATTTTCATTTGCCGTCGTCGAATAAGCGTTACTAGTGAAGAATAAAACGGAGAGGAAAGAAATACAGAAAAACAAGTTAACAAAGTGCAATTTTTCACATAATAAACGGAACAGCTATCTGAAATTCGCTCGAGTGGAGCTGTAGGCGTCCATTGATTTGTTTGGTGGTAAGCGTGGGCGCTGTGGCAATAAGTCACAGTGAATTGCGTATTGTTTGAATGTTTCATAACAGGCTTAATTAATGAAGACCGCTTTTTTTCGTCAACACTCAATCTTAACATATTATGAAGTTGACATCAAAGCTCGCACACGCACAAGAAACTCAACAAACTGTTGGATAACAAGCGCGTCCCCAAATAAGTACACATATATACATACAAACATACATACATAACGACAGAAAAGGTTTCTCGTATTAAATATTTAAGAGGAGCTTAGCGCCTAATTAGTCACGTTTGCAAGAAATAGCTCCTGGCATAATATATATGTTCGTATATTTCATTCGCAATCTGTGCGGCCAATTGAGTTTGTCCCAAAATTTTATCGTCTGGGTAATGTGTTGGGTTCCCAAAAAAAGCAAATGTAATTATGTTGCCATTGAACGAGCCAATTTGGATGACTTTCCTATCGCCACACACACTGTTTACTCTGTTACAACATTTATGCATATCATGTATATGCAAAAGCTATAGACAGAATTTAATACAAGGTTGGCAAAAAGTTAGTCCCATTTTTTTTAAATATATTTCGCTAATATTCTTAAACGAAATTAAACTGTTGAAGTTTTTCTCATTGCTTAAATATAACATATACGACTAATGGAACATGTTTTAATTTTCCCTGGAAAAGTGAACAATTTGCATTTGTTTTTTCAAAAAAATTAAAAGAATAACATGTAGAAACGTTGCAGTCGGACGCAACCAACAACCAAAAAAAAAGCTGGCAAAAAGAGGTTTGAATGAGGGTATGGATGCGGCACGGGTGTACTCTGAGTTCAGCTATGCTGCCACCAAATCTGGTGACTCTAACTCTTTAACTGTGAAAGATACACGCATCCCCTTTTTTAAAGAGGCGGTGGAGCATATTTTGGGGGCATGACTCAAAACTTTTGATGCCGTTTTTTGGAAGACGACGGTAACTATTTCTTTACCAAATTTGGGAATTCTAGCTGTTAGGATGTGCAAAATATGTGGACTTATCTGCGTCGGCCATAGACAAAGATATTTGCACAGCATCAAGTCCCTAGGTTGAAGGGAGTCGAAAAAAGTTGCACTCGTACAGATGGACAGACACAACGACCGACATTGCACAAAACTACCTTCGGTATGGAGTTTAAAAATGTTAAAAATAAACGTTTGCACGTATTTTTATACCCTTCACACATGTGAAACAGGGTATATTGAGTTTGTTATGAATCTGTAATGCCTTAAAGGAATGATGGGAGACCCCATAAACTATATATCAAAATGATCAGAACGAGCTCAGGAATAGATTTCCGCGTGTCCGTCCGTCCGTCTGTCCGTCTGCTTCAACACGATTTCCGGCCAAACTGCTGAACCGATCTTGATTAATCTTTCACAGATTGCTTAGATCATGTCGGGTTTGTTCACTATGAAATTTCATCCCGATCGGAGCATTCTACAATACAGCCACCATACAAATTGACCATATCGTACTATCAATTGTTGTTGCTGTCGTGCACTTTCAAGTACCTACATGTCAAATTGTTGTTGTTGTCGCACACGAACAAGTAAATGACGCTCAAGAGTAAAAATAGGAGCAAACAATTACCAACAACTGCACAGAAACATAAATAAGAGGAAGGGGGGCGGGGGGGGGGGGGGGGCGGTGGGGGGCATTGTTGGCATGGCTCAGAAAAATACAACTCAAAATTAAATAAATTTTATGCTGTTGCGACTCTACTGACAGAAGATGTAGACAAGAAGCAGCCAAGCAGTAATAATATTATTATTGTAAAAGCAATAACAAAAGACAACTATAATAAAAACAAACAACAGCTGCACGCGAAACGTCTCCAGACTGTCGCGTAGTTGGGGGCTGTGTTGAATACTGAAACTTAAACTTAGAGCAGCTACCTTGACATTTTATGGCGCTTAAAGTCAATAACTTTCAAAGCAATATTAATTGCAAATGTCATAGATAAGGTAAGGCGTATGTGGATAGATAGCTTGACATAAAAACTATGGGTGGTGTACTCGTTTGTACTGCCTTAAAAATAGATTCGCAGAGCAACAGGCAGAAAATTATATTACACATACGTCATGTATACGAACAGTGTCAACACATTCCGTTCATCATAACTAAAGCTATAGCATACTTATGTGCGCCTCAATAAAGAAGCTGTTGGGAAATGTTCATCATCATCTTGAACAGCATGAACATAATTGTCCCAACGCCAAACGACAGGAATGCTGGCAAAACTTGCTCCTTGCGGCAGCACTGTGCTTATTTATGCACACGCATTGGAATTTTATTGATTTATCTGTGGGACTGTCAGACATTGAGGCAGGCGGTCGGTTACTCAGTGCGATTGTCTCCAGGCAGACGGTAATCCAACGCGTCAGCAGTTCATTAGTGGTGCAGATGGGAAAATAATTCAAATGCCATTGAGTGCTGCTCTTTAATTTGCATAGTTATGTGAGAAAAACACCACACAATTTTATACTATTGCAAATATATGTACATACTATTCATGCATGCAGATCAGCCAGCAATTTGCCAAATATGAGTATACTATGTAGTTGGTAGAAAAAACTCATTTTTCATTTGTTAATAAGCTTTCTGGCTCGCTCTAACTGCCTTATTAGTGAATTTATTTTGACAAATGTTTGAAGAAATCTTATTTTGCACAATTAAAAGTCACTTTCAAACAGTTTCCATACCTACCATAACCCATTCTACATTCCAAGTTTGGTAACTCTATATTGGGGATTCTCTTTTCGTATAGTATCTGTAGCAGTTATTAGCAAACTATAATGATTCACCTACAGCATACATACATAGGTGACAATAAAATCGCATTTAAGCATCTGATATGACGCTCTGCTGGCAAGTTCTTTAAAGCGCAAATGTAATTAAAAGTTTGCCTAGAGATTCTTTAGACTTACGCGAACCTGAAACGTGCCGCACATAAAATATTTTGAATGTGCTTATCCTTTCTATCTCTCTTTCTCTTTTATGCTATACTACAAAAGACTCATTTGAACGTCTCTAAGCCAGCTGTACACAAGTTTTAAGCAGCAGCTGCTATGGCTGGCCAATTTGTGGATGCTGTAGGCTTGCTGGGTCTCATAACCATTATCTTGGCCTTCGTCCAGGCTACGCCCCAACGTAATGCCTATTCGCTGCAGGCAGCCGTCGAGGAGCTGCATCGCCGTGAGGCTGCCAAGTATCCATTGAATGCACCTCCTCCCTCGGCACATTTTGCTGCGGATCAACTTGACGATTGGGATGACGGTAAGTGTGAAATTGACATTGCGGATTATTAATAGCTGGCAGCTGCGACTTGTTCAGTAACAGAAGAACATAATACTTGTTTAAGCAGTTGAATAAATGCAGTAAGTCTTTAAACTATGGGAATACATTTATGAGGACTATGAAAAGGATTGGCTTAAAACAGTTAAACTTTCAAGAATGCAAATTTCAAGCACTTACATTTATGTACAGTACGTCCTCGCTCAACGTAACCCACGTTGCACGCAACTCCTCGATAATTGCAACACCCGAATTCTTAACATTGTTGAAACAGCTGTTCAGAAATGTTTGAATTGTAACAAAGTTCAGACCGGAATTGCTCAGTTTTTCGAAAAATAAATAATATAAAATGAAAATGCTTTCAAGACAGATTTATTCGATTTACTTACATTTTAATGGTTAAAAAATGACTGAAAATTTTCCATCTGTTTTCGCAATTGGCCAAATTTTAGTCGGCTTTGTTGAGCCAGGTCGTACTGTATGTAAATACTCTTATAATTGACAATAATTAAAAGCACCATTGTTTGACTTCTCAATAGTTTCACAGTTTTTTTTATCGCAATATAGTTAACATAAAAAATGTTCATAATATATATAAAACACATTATCTTCAAAAATATGAAAGAGAGTAGTTGAAGGAAAAGAGTATTTTAAAAATAATAAAGAATGGTGACGTGTAGAGGGAAGAGTTCAAGAGCGGGAGAAAGAGAGAGAGCGAGTGAAAGATGGACAGAAGTACTCAATTCGTTGATTGTAAATGCAAGTAAGGATCACAAATCTTACTCAATATTTGTGTTGAATATAAAGCTTCAGAAAAAAAATTCGGATTGCTGTTTACATAAAGTCCAAATGCATCAAAGAAATATCTATAGTTGTCCGTTACCAACTAAGTTAACAGACTTTAATCTCCCTCAACCTTATAATTTTATTTAGGTACATAACTATAGCGGGTTAATACATATACATAATACATACATACATATTTGTCTTTGCGAGTTATGTAAAAGCATTGTTATATTTGAAAGTAAAGTCACAATCACGTGGCTAAGTCGCATAATCTCATGATAATCTGAAATGGCATGTCAGAATCGAATAGAACAGAAACCGAATACCAATCCGTAACTAATACAAAGCCAGGTAGAGAAAAAAAAAAACCACACAGGAAGATATATGGAAGCAGATTCAACTGAGATCCGCATGTTACAGAGCACGTGCCTGCGTCCCCCTCTCACCCCCTTCACACACAAATGCGCCCGCACAATGCACATTTGATTTCCACAAATATTGCAGATAGCTATTTTTTTGGCACCGACACCGGCACCGGCACAGGCACAGGCAACAAGTATAAGTTTCGGAATCGTCATAGAATAAATAAAGCACTTGCCAAATACTTAGTGCGCGAAAATGCGAACTATGAGACAGGCCTAGGTTCACCCCTATTCAATGGTTATGAGTTTGATGATGAACGCGAGCAGCAGCAGCAGCAGCAGCAGCAGCAAACGAATCCCAGTTCAAATCTGTTTGTGGATGAGAAGCGAAAGCGCTCATCGTCGCCTTTTAGAGAACGTGAAGAACAGCAATACGGTAAGTAACTAAACAATCCTCACATAACAATTTGGCATTTGGCTTATACATATAAATAATGTACATGCGTGTCGACTTAAGTGTCCCGCACAGATGGAATGGGATAACAATGCGTTTCTCGCTTATGAGATAAAATCACTTAACTCAGATTAACTTGAGTTTGTGTGGGTTATTCTTTTGGTGTGAATCTTCTTCGTTGAATGATAAATGCAACGAGCTGGAAGCAAGCACAAGCATCCGGCCAACCCAATCGTGTCAGTTGATTTGATGGCTGTGCAGATGTACTTAAAAGGTCGCCAACACATGCACACTTAAAACACACATATAATATAGTTATCTAAGCCACCTCATCAAGACTCCGATGTCATGCATGCTTAATCTATTTTCCGTGTTTGGCTTGTTATCAGCCAAATGCAAAGAAAGTAATCATTTGATGTTTTTGTCTGTTTGAAATTCCTCTGTCTACTACTCAAGTCTTAAGTGTCAAAGCTAAAAGCTCTGTGATAAAACTTAATTGAAACTTATTTTAATAAAGTTTCTCTTTAATGTTATATACTTACTTATACTCATACTTACTTTTTATGAGGCAATCGTTAAAAATCTCTGTCGAAAAATACCTCAAACATACACAATGTGATACCAATCATCAAGAGGATATTGGTTACGTGCAATGCCTGTCATGCTGGTTGTCCATATGCCCCTATGTGATTGCTATCACATTTAATCGACTCCATTGAAACTAGAGACTTCAAACCTTGCAAATGTATTTGTCTATGGGCTGGTCAGACAAAATGTCAAGTTAGGGGCGGTACGTCCACTGGGGGGCTGAGAAATCAATAAAAACGACAACTGAAATCGATTAAAATACATATTTCCCACATCCTAACATCTAGAGTTACCAAATTAAGTGAACAGATAGATACTAGCGTCACTAAAAATTGTAATGCCCCGCCCAACCCTTCAACCCCATACCCGCCGCATTTTGAAATCAGAACGCCCAAAGCACACAGCTTTTGAGCTCGAGCCACCACATTTGGTTACAAGATAGGTGCTGACATCCCCCAAAAAACAGAATTACAAATTTTTATTCGTAAACATCTATAGGCTTGGGAGGTAAAAATCTTATTTCAAATACATACAAAGAATCTTACGCAAGATGTCATAAGTAATAGCGTGTTTACACTGCTCAGTTATTCTCAGTTATTACCATTTTGAGTAACTGAGCTTCAGTTTGCGTGTATTTCTCCATAAGGAAATTTACTGCAGTAAACTGTCAGTAAATATTAACTGAGAATAACTGGGCATCGACTATCGTACTTTTCGATGACTATCGCTGAAATAACGCTGTTAATATGTTAACATAGTGTTAAAATAGCCAAAACAGCTGAGTAATTGAGCAAAGGTAAGCGCAAAATTTATATTTATTTGAAAAATTATTTAAAACAATTAGATTTTTAGATGGATTCACGAAAAAAATAATGTAAATTGGGAGCCCCAACACACTACACTGCTGTTTGAGCTGTGGGAGGAGAATTATATAGGGTTGAGGGGGTTGCAGCGGAACTCGCATATATATTCGAGGATGGCGGAGTCCAGCTCCCAGAATTGTCCATGCCTTGGCTATTTTGTGTATAAATTAAAGCATATTTATTAACTTTTTTCATAATAGCTTGTAATTGTATATATACTTACAAATGACCACTCAATTGGACTCTTACGTTTTCTGCTTTTCGCAACGTATGCGGCCACCGTATTAAGACTTTTATTGCTTTCATGAATCAAAAGCAGCAAAGATTGCAGGCATTGCAAGTATGCCATTAAAATTGGCAATAAAGCTTTTAAATATTCAATTTGATTCATTTTCTGCACTTTTAATCAACAACTCAAATCAAACGGCTGATTTATTTACTGAACTCTCAGTAACTGAACAATGGAAACAGGATTGGTAAATGACCGATAAATTTTACTGTAACTGAACAGTGGAAAGACCCTATAAGAAGTAAGATCACATCGCTTTATTTGTCATTGTGTTACATCGTATATACATACATATATCGATAGTATAATTAATGTTAATGCGTTGTTTTGTAATCATTTGTTGACCAGCAACCGAAATCAAGGGACTTGCCTCAGCCTCAATTGCTGGTGCTGGATCAGCTTCAGAGGTTTCCTGAATTTGGCGTTCGGTGCCCATAGGTGGATGGAGCTTTAAGTGGCGCGTCAAATTGCTTTGAGACCCGCCAACTATGCTCAGCACGGATTTGCTATAAATACACTTGCCAGTCTTTCCACCCTCACTTGGAAGATTCAACAGTAATCAAGTTTAACCAATTTCAGATTTCCGCCAAAAAAATTAACGATATCGTTCACGAATTACTGAATTAGTTCATTCGTTCATTTCGATGAACCGTTCATATGAACTTACTCTGAACGAAACGACACAACTCTACATAAAAGATAATTAGTTTCTAGATGTTTACACATCTCCCGTGTGATCGGACCCACATCTTTTTTTATCTACGACTATCTTTTCCATAAATCTTCGACAGTTTTGCAGCTATAACCACCAAATTTGGTGTAAGGTTAATATGCGATGTCCCTTAAAGTACAATTTTAATGCCATGCCCGCCCATGCCACATTTCACAGTTTTTGAGCTAGATTTATAGAGTGTCACTCCCAAGTCCCCCTTTACTCAATACCATATTTGTATACACTGTTATTAGAGAATGCCCGAGTCGGTTGCATCCGACTGCAACGTTTTCATAAATACCTTTTAATATTTATATGTGAACAATTGTTTAAAAAATATTTCTTTTCTGTTAGCATCCCTTGTAAATACTCCGAGAACCCAAGTTTAGTTGTTGTTATAGATTCACCTAAGAGGAAAAAATTTGAATTGTTAAGATTTTTACGTTTAAATTAAATTAATGAATTAATTTTACTCACTTTTCTGACGCGCCTTCTATTTTCATTATCAGCTTATCAGCATTACCACTTTACCTTTTGCCAACTAGGGGTTAAACTATTTTACAAGCAAAAAAACAACCAAATATTTTTCAAATGTGATAAATTGTCCAGTTGGTAAAATTGCCACCTCATTAACTACTAATCTATTAATAATAACACCTATTTGGAGCGCTTGCAAGCTGCATTCAACACACATACTAACATATCTACAGGGTATACATGCGTGCAATTTAGTTGTAGAGTCTACGCACGATTTTGTGACTTTTTTGAATAGCTGCCTTTTTATACCCTTAACCCATAAAATGGGTAAATAAGGGTATAATAGTTTTGTGCAAAAGTATGTAACAGGCAGAAGGAAGCATCTCCGACCCTATAAAGTATATATATTCTTGATCAGCATCAACAGCCGAGACGATATGGCCATGTCCGTCTGTCCGTTTGTCTGTCCGTCTGTCCGTCTGTATGAACGCGTGGATCTCAGAGACTACAAGAGCTAGAGACTTCAGATTTTGTATTTAAGTTCTCCTATACCATGAGCAGAACAAGTTTGCTTCAAATTATCGATAACTATTCTGGTTTCCGATATACACATGGAATCGATAACAATAAAATATCGAATTTGGAAAATCTAAAAATGAGGGTTGAAGTAATGGATAATGATAGAACTTTTCTGAAAATTTCGTCCAAATCGGTTGAGAAACACCGGAGATATTGAACTTAATCGATGGAAGCTAAGCCAGTATACCAAAGTCTTATATAAATTAAATATATTAATTGCAACTGGGTTCAGGGTATCTTCTAGTCGGGCTCTCCCGACTAGAGCTTTCTTACTTGTTAGAATAAGATTTCGCCATTTTGTTATTAGTGAGTTAGTTTTCAAAGTGATGACACGTGTTGCTTTGGTATATATATTGCAGAGACTGGTCCGAGCGCTGCAGCATCCGTATTCCGTGAACGTGAGGGTCTGAGTGTTGGCGACGGCGGAGAGCCAACACACAGTGAGCTGACGGAACAGTTTCTGCGCGAGATTGAAGAGGGCAGCGAGCACGAGCGACAGGAGCGTTACAAGGCGGCACTGCGGCAGCTGTGGGAAAAGTACCAACAGCAAGATAATGAGATACGCACCAAAACCAACCGCCATAATGGAGATGAGGAACTGGAAAAGCAACAGCTATTCGAGCAGAAGAAACGTATGCGAATGCCACCCTACTACCTACTAATGCAGAAGAAACGCTCCTATCCGGTGCTACCATGGCTGCCTTACAATGCCGACAAGAAGAAACGCTTTCCGGTGGCCAAGCGAGCAGTGGGTGAATCACCACTGGCAAAGACCGACGAGCGTGTGGCCCAGGAGCTGAGTGAGCTGTTTGGTAAGCCTGTGGAACACCAGCAGACAGAGGACAAGAAGAAACGTTCGACTGAGGAGCAGCTTAAGACGGCGCCTACTACAAATTTACCGGAAACATCAGCAACGGCCACAGCACTAGGTGATATGCGTCTGGAAATAAATTTTCAACGTGTGAATGTTACAAATGGAATACAAAAGGAGACGACACCAACTCAAAGTCCACCAAAGGTAGCAGGCACAGGTGAGACGGTAATGAATGGACATGCTGGGCACCATCGTAAACGAAGTGATCATCACTCCGATGAGGAATACACCGAGCATGGCGAGCACGAGCATGAGCACGAGCATGATGGCGAGGGTGAGGGTGAGGAAAGCTCCGACGAGGATGATCACGACGAATTCGATGAGGATGAGGAGGGCGAGAACGATGGCGATGGTGAGGGTGATGCGGGAGAAAGGCGCCGCAAGAAGAAACGTGCTGCCAGTGCTAAGCACATGCATGGTCCAAGTGTCGGTCATTTAATGCTGCGAGCCAAGAAATCCATTGATTGGTCCCAATATTTTGGTCTGGATCGCAAAAGAAGTCCGAGCAGATGTCAGAGTAAGTCCAACATTAAAATAAGACACGATTAAAAAAGCAACGTTTAAATCAAAAATAAAACTATTTGTCTTGAAATTTTTAATTTGAACGACTATAAATTAACCTTATAATGAGAAATATTAAATTTGAGAATGTGACAACTTAAAATAAATAATACGCCTGCATTTGAGTCTTATAAATTAACTCTACGAATCAGTATGAAACGTATTAGAATTAATGTGTTTATTTCAACTTATTAGAAAAATCATTTTAATTTTATTGTAAAAAGTAATTCATATTTAATGTTCGATTCAATACAACCAAATTTAATTATAACACTAATCATATTCATAATAAGTACGATCCGTATTTAAGCTAAACAGCGGTCATATTTAGGAAATTCAAATTTTGAAGCCTATAAATAAAAGATTATTTTTAATATTTTTAAGCTCCGATTCGAAGGATCGTATCATTAGTGACGATACCAACAATGTTGAGGATGTGAACGAAGAGGAACAAAAGAAGAAACGTGACATTGATCCCGAAAAACTTGACAGCATGGATAAGAAGTTGCAGTCCATAGAAGATTTCATTATTGATGAGACCATCAAGTATACAGGCGCGCATGAAGGCATCAAGAATCAAGATGAGATTCGCAAGCTGAAGGAGCATGTTCTATCTCGCTTAGCCACTGCATATAGTTTGGAAAAGATGCGTCGAGCGTTGGACAAGCTACGCCAGTCAGTCGATGCTGAAAATCATCTTTTGCGCAATGTCATTGAGTCGGATTCGGAGGAGAACTCATTGGATGAACGTTGGCCTACCAAGAAGCGATGGAGCGTCAAGAGAGAGCAGGTCGAAGATCAAGCAGAGTGAGTCTAGATGATACTAAAACATAGCTTACAACTTACCCTATCACATTTTAGAGATGGCAGCAATCTGCAGCAGTCAAAGAAAAAGCGCAGCGGCTACATGCGCTATCCGGAGCAGCCCAATAACATGGATGATGCATTGAGCATGAATAGCGCACCCTACGAGACTCTCAATGATGCCTATTTGGGCAATAAGAACTATATCATTGGCTCCAATCAGTGTCCCATTATTGAATCAATGGCTGAGCGCTGTCGTAGCGTTGATCTAATCTCTGGCGATCTCAACCAGGAGTTAATGCCTCTCTGTGGGGTCCATCAGATTTGTTATCTTTGTGTGAGTTTTGAGCAGCTCTAACGAAGTTTAATTCCTGCATAATTATAGCTTTTTTCTCACAGGGTGCCTCACAGGTGGCATGCGATTATCAGTACCTGGCTGAAGCGGACACTATTTGTGGCAGCAGCAATGATTGCCAGGCTGCAGCTCGGTCCGTGCTAATGATACTGCGTGGAACGCCTGGACGACAGCTGGGACCGCGTGAATGCTTAAAAAATCCTTGCTTATATAGGGCAATGCGTGAAATTGGGCTATAGAATAGCTAAATAAGCACCTATTCTTCTAGCCAAAAAAACAAACGTCCTTCTGTGTGCGTAAAAAGCAAAACCACAAACAGCACTTAAATTTAATTGACACCAACAATTCAACATAAATATAACAAAAATAAATATGCAGTTAAAATATTTTGATATATCTTGCTGTTGTCACACAATGAGCATAACAAAAGCTGCAACAGTTCTACTAGAGTTTACCAGAGACCTAAACAGAGAATGCAAAGGCGAATTTGAAGCTACAATATAACCATAAACTATATTACTTATTTTTTCCACCAAGCAGTAGGCACCAGATTAGGAATTTGCTTCGAAGCTAATTGCATGTTTGTTTGTGTTAAAGTGTAGACATCAAAGATTTCTTGAAAGCACAAGCATATAGTACTACAGATGTACATATTAACATATGTGCGTATAAGCTTCTTAGCTGAAACAATATACAAAATAAAGCATATTATCAAAATCTTTCTAGATTATATTCGTAAATGTATTAAAGGTTATAATGTGTATAAATTAAATATCTATTACTAAATAACATATGCATATATGTATATGATATCGTAACTTGGTAAATGTTTTCTAAATGTATTTTAAATATTTATTAGATCTTTAATATTTAAATGTTTGGCGAGATTATCTAAGATCAGCATTCTTCAACTTTTCTTAACACAATTAACTGCGAGGTTTGCAGCTTTTGTTACTGTGGTTTTTTTCTTCAAGCAAATCAGAAAGTTTAAAAAGATTTTGAGAGTTACTCATTGATGTCATTAAATATTCATGGTATTTATTATAGTGCATTAGCATGTCTACGAATAAACATATACTTAAATGTGTTTCAGTGTAAAAACAATAAATGAAAATAACTAAGACAAATATTCACAAAAATCTATAGATGTGATTATATAATATATACATACATAAGGCAAGAGAAAAATACAAAAACACAGAAAAAAAGGTAAACATTGAAATGAATCAAAATATTATTATAAATTTATTTACACATACATATATTGATGTACGTATATATATGCTATAGTTTGACAAAGAATTTATTGAAAATCTTATATAAAATATATATGTATGTATGTATTGCTATACAGTTATGAATGTAAAATATATAAGCGAGGTCTCTGTCTCTCATGCTATATATGGACATCCACCTAAAATGGTGTCCCATTCTTCAAAAAATGGGAACAGAGACCTCGAAAAAAAAAACAAACACAAAACTATTTTCTTATTTGCCGTGCTGCTGGGAAAAACATCTTTTGGATAATTTTTTTTTATTTCCTTGCGACAACGAGCATATAATTGTATTTAAGCTCGTTGATTGCGTTATATGGGTCGGATAATTTCAAATTTCGTATTGCGCGCGCTTTTTTTAAACACTGCTTAACACTGTCGGCACTGCACAGCTGTTGTAAAGGGAGCTGCCACTGCTTCCGTTGTCTTTTTAAGAGTTGTCAAGCTTGTGAACATGCCACATCAGAGTAAGTTGTTGCTTTTTTGTTTTGTGTTCAAACATCAAGTTAGGCACAACAATTTTGTTTTAATAAATTAATAGAATGTTTTAAGTAAAAACTGTGTGTCGTCGTCTGACTACAGATGAAACTGCATCTAAATAAAATAAAATTAGCGTCGTCAAAACTTGAACACGTCCAATCATTGTGCAGCATCTGTTGTGTGGAAGAGAAGAAGCTGTACAGCTGAAGCCGTAAGACAAACTGACTTGTTAACAATTTTTGACGGCTGCAATGGCAGAAACAAGCATTGATGTCAGCGGCGAGATGCAGGTCCCAAAACCACGTTCCACCGGTGGCCAGACAAAATTTTCATTTGAAAGGTGCATTATTCTTTTATTAAGTACTTAAGTTCTATGCATATAATGCTTTAATTGTTATTGCAGCCTGCAACTACAAAATTTGCCCTCACCCATGGATTTCGTGCATATGGTGCGGCGCTCTTTGCGTCCGTGGACTGTGTTCTTCAACATTAACAACTTCAAGAGCGCAGTTAGCATGCAACGCCTTAACAATCGGGTCATGCGCAACCTATCTTATTTCCAAAGCAACTACATATTCGTTTTTATTGTGCTAATGATCTACTGTCTGTAAGTTTAAACATTCCATTGTTTAATCTATTGCAGGCTGTTTAAACAGTTGTGCATTATTTTTCAGTATTTCATCGCCGCTTACTTTGCTGGTTCTGGGCGCTGTGGCATATGGCGCCCAGAGAATACGTTCTAGCAATAGCGATGTTATTATCATGGGACATTCTGTATCTCCAAAGCAGCAAATTATAGCCCTCAATTTGGGCGCGGCGCCCTTGCTCTACTTAGCGGGTGCTGGAGCTGTTCTATTCTGGACACTTGGCGCTTCCTGCTTTGTAATTTGCATGCATGCAGTTTTCTATAATATCGACGCAATTGTAACGGAGGAAAACGAAGGCTTTTTAGCGCAGGTCGTCTAATTATGCGATGATAATGATAATTTTACTTAGCATAATCCATACATCCGATAATCCATAGCATTACAATTGCCACACAGGGGCCTTATTAGACGATAAGTTGCAATATACATACATATACCGAATCCGAAATGTAATTTTACCAAATGACAAACGAAAAAAAAAATAGACGACATAAAAAAACGCAATTCAGTTTGTTTGGTGTCTTAAATAATTGCTCATAAATATGTTTGTATATATATTGTGTACTCAATCAATTGGCCAAAAATTTCGATGTGGAATGGTCAGAGGAAGTATACACAGTCAAATATAAAAGTATAAACTTAATATGAAAAAAACAAGTAAAAAAATTTCAGTCGAGCGCGACCGACTGCGAAATACTCTGATACCAGTGACTCAGATGGTACATATTTAGTTAGTTTGCAAATGGCGCGGGCGGTATGTGACCTTAAAACAATTTTGATGCATGGCTTTAAAGAACTTTACCAGCTTTTTCCCACCAAATTTGGCCAAATCTGTGGAAAATACAGGCATTTCTGAATATAAAAGGTGAGGAGGTTGGAGTGGGCGTGGCAGATGCCGATCTTTTTCAAATGTGGTTAGCTATCACCCTACCGAATTTGTTAACTAGCTCAAAAACTGTCAATGATCTAGACATTTCTTGTTTTGAAATCAGGGGGATGGGGTCGGCAAGGTGGGTGGCATCAAAATCAAAATGCAGGTCCTAGGAAATGTTATCTTGCTACCAAATTTGGCCGTTCACACTTAAAAACTGCGAAAGCTTAACGAATTCTCGATTATGAAAGGTGTTGGCTAGGGGCTTCAGGGGTGGGAGTGGCATCCAAACTTGCTGATTTTTTTTTTTTAAGTAATCAGCTGTCTTCCCACCGAATTTGTTCTACTCTAGCTATTAAGATTTGGTAAATATATGTGTGTTTTATCGATTTGCAAAAAAGTTGCGTTCACTCGGACAGACGGAAGGAAAAAAAACCCATAAAGCTCTTTACATTCGGTATCAGGGTATAATAAAATTCGTAAAATTCACTGAGGTATTAAGAACTATAATTAGGAATGTTAGCATTGTAGTTTGCTTTACAAAATAAACAAGTCTCTTGGTCCTGGTATGTGGCTGGCGATTATGCGCACTGTGAAAGCGTTGTCGTCTCCTGCTCCTGTTCCTCATCGCTATCATTTTGATCGAGCTTCTCAAACCCGTTACGATCGAGCACGCCGCGTAGCTTAAAGCTCTCGGTCTTCTCCCAAGCATGCCGGCGATTGTGCATACCAAATGGCAGGCAACCTGTTGAAACCGCATCGAAATGACAAATTAATGCGAAAAAAATTGATTCACACAGAAACATGCATAAAGTATGTGGTATAAGTTATATATAGTATTATTATATATGTACAGTTCATGCAGTCGACGCTTTTTTATGCAGAAACATTAAAGTCATTTTGAAAAACATTCATGCTCTGCAAATCGAAACATAAAAAAAAAAATCAAAAGACATTTAAGTGTTTTGCTTAACTTGTATATGTGTATGTATTTTGTATAAAAATATATAGGATGTATACAGCACATAAAAAATGAGATTTCAAAATAAGTAGCACAATCCTTTCGGAATGCAAAAGGAATCACCAAATTGAACTTAAAATTATGTTTTGTAAGCACGACGACCTGATAGAACTGATGTGTGTGTTTGTGTGTGTGTATGGGTGTGGGTGGATTGGTTAGCACAGATTTTGATTGGACGCAGCCAGCTTACGATAGACCAAATCGCTAGGCGGCGTTGAGCTGATCGCTTGATTACCTCGTTTGCGGCGACGTGCCATAAGAAGCGCCAATGCAAATGTAGAACCGGCAAAAAGCAGCATCAACGACGATACTAAAATGGCTTTACCACTTGGATGGTGACGTATTTGGGTATCATGCACACTGTCTGTGACTTCCGATTTGATTGCCACTGGAGCTGCATCAACTTTCGATGCTGACAAAGACACTGGCTTGGCCAGCGATTTGTGTAGGAATTTGTGTATACGCATGGGATTGAGTTCAGCTACGTATATTGCATTGCCATCTTCGGTAACAGCCACATCGTGAGGATTCTCGAACTGCAGATTGTTTGGACCAAACTTGGAAACCAATTGTCTGGTACGCATGCTCATCACAAAACCATGCACTTCGTTGTAGTGCTGTACTGGACTGCCCAATTCGGCTGTGGGACCATTAACAATCACAAGCTGACCACCTTTTCAATAAATACATTTTTTTTTTGTGTATGATAATGAGAACAGTTTACTCCAGTCATAACCATTACTTACCAGTTGCAGGCGTGTAAGCCATGCTGAAGAGACGATCGCCTATGAGCGGATTGTGGTATTGGGAATGAAAAGTGCCATTGTTTGAAAAGAAGCATTGTACACGTCCATTCTCACGATCGGCGGCACACAGCAGCTCCAGCTCCGGCACAAGAGTCAGTGCATGTGGTATTGCAAAAAAGTTAGCAGGTGCCACATCATAGGAGCGGCCGGAAAATGAATTCTCTCCCCAGACAAGTATCTGTTCGCCCTCCTTTGAGTATTTCACAATGCGAGCATTACAATAACCGTCGGCTACAAAAAAGTCTCCATTGCTAAGCACAGCCACTGCAGTGGGTTTGCAGAATTTATTTTTTCCAGCACCCGGTTGAAAGCGTGTACCGAGCGTAAGCAGAGGTGTGCCACCTACGCCTCGTGGTGGGAATTTGAATACCTGATGCAAAGCCACATCTGTCACCCAGACATTATCCTCGGGATCGATGCTCAAGCCGTGGGGAAGGTAAAAACTGTTTGTAAATGGAATTTCAATCTTTACATAATCATAAAATTAGACGCAATTGATTTCGCTTACAAATTTTTACCCCATGCGTAGAGCACTTTGCCAGAGTCTGGCTCGAGGCCCAGCACAGTGTTTTCCTTGATGGCTCCGCGCCTAAGCTCCTGATACACATTTGAATTGTTAAAAGTATTTTGATTCCAAAGGCGATTCACTCTATGAAATATGACCACATTGCCAGCCTTGTCAAAACTAACTGCTGTCACAGCGCCTAATGTTACATTATTTGCGGGCCAGGCATTCTGATAAACATAAGCTGCAATGATATTGAATTCGGATCATCGATGAGCACGAGCATAAATAGAAAAAAGATCTAGTTAAAAGTTTGCATTTTGTATTAAATAACATCAAACGGATCGTGAAGTATTGACGTACTGTCCAACGTTTTTTTTTTTATACCTTTTGTTTTTAATTTAGTTCAAAAAAAAATTATATTACCAGAGATTTAAGAAAAATAATTTCCTAAAATATAAATAAATAAAAAGAATTATGACTGATCTTAACTTACTTGTATTAAGTTTGGCTAGCTCCGTCTTCACATTGATTACTTCTGGTTTGGCTCCTTGTGGCCAATTGATCTCAGCTGCTCCAATGCCCTTGAGCATTTGTTGCAGGCGCTCATTGTTGTTGCTCCTGCCGATGGCAACATTTTGTAGATAACGTTGAGTACTTTGATTCTGTGAAGTGATAATATTTATCAGCGAATAATATTTAAAGTGAATACGTATGTAGAGTTCGAATTTGCCACGGGAGCATTAATTCCCCAATGAGCACACACACACAGGCGCACTCGTAAGCATGTCGGTGTGACGTCAGACAACAAAATCAATGCAGAAAACATCTGTGTACTGATTAAAAACACATCTTAAACATATGTCGCCTTCTGTAAAGGGAAAATGGCGATAAAAAAAAATATAAGCAAGCAATAATCACCTCGGTTACCGCCGCAGACTTAACCAAATTGAAGAGGACGCAGACCACCAGGCATATAAAGAAGCTACGTGTGCTCTTGTTGTTAGTTTTGTTGGAACTGGACCGCAACATGTTTGTTTCAGCCAATACAGCTAGAATTGGAATACTGATTTTGGCTGGAAAGCGGTCTAATGCAGCGTCAAATCCAGTGCTATTTGAAATGCAATTATAGACTTATCTATAACAATGAATGCTTTATGAGGCTGCAGCAGCCATTTTAACTGGTTGATTGTTTGAACAGCTGTTAGAGTGCCCAAAGAGCGCCAGATAAAACATCAAATTTTGTCTTTAAACTCTGGCTACCCTAACCACTAGAATTCCAATTCACCATAACGATTCCTGTTTTCGACTATCGATATATTTTAACCGGTAGTTGCTGTATGTATAAAAAACCGTTTCTAATGAGTTATAAATTTATATTGAACAGGTAACACATGCGCAGCACGTCTTTGGTAAACTTAAGTAAAGTGATAAGTTCATTAACAAAAATAATTGACCAACGCATTTAATTTTTAGATTACTATGCACTAATTTTTAATTCTTTGGAGTAAAGAACTATTCGTGTTATTTGGCTGTAGATCAAGCTTACAATTCAAACTGGATTTTCTGGTGTTTTGCTGCTGAATATAATGCTGGGAGTGTTCCAAATTTGCTATGCCTATAAAAGGGTCCCGGCACCTCCTCCCAAATAGGTTTGTTTATGAAAATTTGTCCTTTTCAAGTTATCTACATTGATAATCCAGTCGGGACAGGATTTAGTTTTATCGATTTTGACAAAGGCTACGCTCAATTCAAATGTACTGTGGGAAAAAATCGGTTCATGGCGGTCCTTAAGTTATTTAGATTCTTTGAGTGCAGTTACTCCTTAGGGTTATGGATCGCTGGTGAATCCCATGCGAGTAAATATAAACCAGCCCCGGTCTATTAAATTCGTGATTGAAGTTAAATTGATGGGTATTGCTATTGGCAATGGTCTGTCGGATCCACTCCAAAAGCTCCAATATGGGGACTATCTTTATCAGTTGGGCCTTATAGACCACAATGGACTGGAAAGGTTTTATTAGGAAGAGTCAGAAGGTGTCGCCAGCATTTAGAAAAACGACTTGAATTGCGCATTTTAATTATTTTTTTTAATTCTGCGCGAATTGCCAAATTGTTCGGTTTTCAATAATTTAACGGGCTACAATTGGTATTACAATTTTAACAGGCTCATGATAAGGATTTTGTCTCGAACCTAGGTAACTTTTTGCAGGCAGGCGATATCCGACGCGCTAGGCAACAAAGCGTTTCAAGACATTGACAAGGAGGATAAGGTTAAGAGGTAATTGAAAAAGGATCTAATAGAAACAGCTGGACATTGTTGTCGCCTATCCATTAACGCTTAATTATCCTAAACACTTAAAGTTTTCAGCCTCCGATCTCTTTAAGGTGGTTAGACCTCAAATTTCGCTGGCTTATTGTGATTTGTCCGGTTACGTTAATTAAAACCGATAATTGAAAATGTGGTGCGCAATGTGGGCCATATGTCCTAGCTTGATCTAAGTTAGGTTAGGCTGGCTGAACAAACACCACTCAGGGTGCTGAGTTGTGGCTCCCGAATGCTCTTGTATTTTCCTGCTGCGCATTAGACTCTGGATCCAGGACGACGACAGTAACGACTTCTCTATGGCATCTGCAAGGGAATGTAACGCTGCTTCCACCGATCTTCCTTTCGTATAAGCGTGTTGTTTTGACCCTAGAAGTGCAGCTGTAATCCCTTTGATATTGAGGTCCAGCACTTTCTCTAAAGTTTTTAGTAGGAATGAACATAGCCGTATTTTAGGTATCCCATGTGTAATGCCATATGCTACGGAGTGATCATGTCTGTTGTTGACCTTCTGCAGCAAGTCTGGCAATATGCCGTCGGGGCCCGGGGACTGGTTTCTCTCAAACGATTCAATGTCCCACATTATCCGTTGGAGATGAGAACTTAAATTAATTATATTTCAATTAAAAATATCTTCAAAACTATTAAAAATCATAGTATTATTTTTGAACTTTATAAACATATATAATACTTCTTGTTTTTTCATTTCCTTGTATCGAACCGTTACCGTAAATTAAATGTAACAGAAAAATGTTAACTAACATTAATAGAAATATTTTCCAGCACTAAAACGCGCAACATGCTATGCTTTTTAACACTAGAACGCGCAACATACCCCGCATTCGTTTTGCCTAAATGCTATTATTATTTTTCGAGTTTCATCCACAGCCACAGTGCAATTTACGGCCGCACGTTAATAAATAATAATACATAATAGTAATAATGCTAGACTAAAGTTAAAACCTAGCTCTAAAATTTCATCAACTTAATTTAAGTGTTAAAATAGTTCTAAAGTGTGCTTAAAGTCGCTGAAAAAGCAACTAAAAAGAGTCGCCATCGTTTTCGTTTTGTCTTCGTCTTCATAGTCGTTGTTGTTGTTTTTGTTATTCTTCATACATACATAGTTGCGCCTCAACTGTCAGCAAAAATTTAAAGAAGTCGCCCAAATGTGTATTATGTGTTTGGAAGCGCCGTCGTATGTACGCTTAATGTGAATCTAAATTGCTGCATTTGCCTTGCTGCATCGAATTAAAACTAAAGTACTAAAATTTATTCGCGCTTGGAAGAAGAAGAGCAAGACCTAAGGTAAGTGCGTAAAACTGTTATGCCATATGTGCAGTGGCGTCGTCCAACAGGGCCGGCCACACATACATACACGCGCATTTAGTTCAATGCGACGCACGAGATTCGAACAGTTGAGAACCTGATTATTTATCCAATGCTAAAATGCAGCTGCATTTTATCGAATTTCAGCAGCAAAAGAACTACACATAAAAAACGCAAAGAAACTAGAAAAGTGCAACATAGACATTGAAGAGGGTAGAGAGATCTTGAGCAATGTCGAATGCACATTTTTTTTTGTTGTTTGCTGTCTTCTGTGGTGGTTGCTTTACTGTGCCCCTTTTTTAAGAGTCCAATCACTCTCTCCGTCCCTCTCTATTTCTATCAGTGAGCCTGTCACGATTTGATTTAGGATCGTCTGTCGCCTCGGCTGAATGTGGTTCGCTAGCTGCATTTTAATGCAGTTTACAAATGTACATTTATGAATATATCTTGCATGTTGCTATAAGTATGTACAATTTCTCAAAACAAAGAGACACCTATTTGTGTGCATTGTTGTAGCCAATAAAAATATTTGCATTGTTAACTCTTTGTCTACATACATATGTATCCCTCTTGCAGCTGCACAATAAGCAACGCGGTTTGGAAGATACGGCATCAAGATCATGCAGCATCATGTGCTTGCAGCCAGAGCAGCGCCTCATTTGCGCGCTCCACATCATCACAGTCATATAGCAATGCCGCCGCCGCCTCCGCCGCCGCATCCTGGCATGGATCAGCACATGGGCGCCCTGTCACAAGCAGCGACTAATGCAACACAGCAGCAATCGGTGCAGCCGCCGCCGCCGCCACGCGATGTTCATCATGGACGGTAAGCGATTTAAGATTCAATCTTTGCCATAGTATGTTGGCTTTGGGGTGTAACCCTCTCGGCGACGCCGTCATGTCTAGGCTTCTAGGCTTCTATAAACGTTGCGCCAATTATGTTAATTCCTGTCACTGACAATCGCCTGTGAGACTCATCATCCCATTTTCTCAACTCATAAATTATAATTTCAGTGGCTCTTTGTTCTTTAGCGCTCAGCATGACTTCCGCTCGATAACGGGTTTGCATGTACAAGAAACAGCTACCAACAACAAAAACAACAGCGGCTGCAATTATCCTTGACGTTCATAAGGATCGCACCGCGGCCAGCGCTCTCTTACTCTCGCTCTCTCCCTTACTCTCTCTTGGGCCCACTTTGAGTCGCCCTTGTGCGATCAGATGTTTCCAGCTTCAACTGCAAGACCTTATCGACCCGACCGGTCAGTTGCTCCTCAGTCGCTTTTGGCCTCGCACTCGAATCGGCTCATTTCGAATCGGATTTCGAGCGTTGTTGAAATATTTCAGTTATTTCGCAAAAGCATGTAAAATATTGGTGACAAGTGATGATGCGAGCATTTTTTAAAACCAAATGCCTTCTTTCTGCATTAAAAAGTGAGCTAATACTTTAAAAAAAAGAGCGCAATTAAGAAATTTCCTTTGAGCAAAGTTTTGAAAAGTTAAAAAGTTCTTAAAATTATCTAATGATATATGTGATAATAAGGCAAATGTTAAAAGGCGTATGCATTATTAATATATTTGTTTGTATGGTTTGAAGTTTATTTTATTATTAATGCTTTAGAAAAGAAAACACATTTTTAAAAACTTTATCCAAGTAATTGTACAATATTTACTTTCAGTTTTTAATAAGTTAGCAGTTTACCTCAAACAAAAATATAGAAGAAACAAGTAATATAAATATGTATATTAGAAATGCGCCAAAGCAGTTTTTTTTAATCCGTTTTTAAGTTTAATACTAATAATTAATTCGGTTAATTTATGCTTGCCCAAGTGTTAATAGAAAGTTTTTGATTAATGTGTGATGCCTGCAAATATGAATTTTAAATATGTATTATATTTGTCGAATAATCGATTAAATCATACTCTTGTGTTAAAATTTATAAATTTATTAATGTGCTCACACCTTGCATTCTGGGTTTTCTTTTTTTTTTCTTTCTTAAATTAGTCAGATTATCCAACTTGAATTGATGTTAATTCCCTGAAGTTTTTAAATAGATTTAATGATAACAAATTAACTTGCAGAGTGCATTGCATAAGTTTATTACCCAACTCGCGGTCACTTCGAAGATCTTAAGGATTTTCCCAAATGTCGCCTTGTCTTTGTCGCCTGTCCCTGTCTATGTCTCCTTCTTTTTTTTTTTTTTTTTTAATTTTGGGTGTTTGGTGTGTGTGGTAGGTGCGTCTCAATTGAAACTGACAGTTGGCGAAAAATGACACGATGCGTAAAAGAATGCGGCTTTTGTGTTTTGTTAGAGGTTTCTGCCCATTGTTCGAACTTTACCACTGTTGTCTGTATCTGCAACAACAACAACAAAAACAACACCAACAGCCACAGCCCTAAAGGCAACATCAAGAAGAAGGGGCATAGCGCAAAAGGGTGAACCTTTCGTTGGTGTCTCTGACCGTATTTTGCATTGTTTTTTTTTTCGATGGCCACTCAATATGGCAGTTTATGTGCTTAGTAGCTTTGCGTTTTGTGTGCGCGCTCAACCAATCAATTTTTATTATTTCATTGGCTTCCATGTCCATCTAATTGTTTTACCTTAGGGAAGCTACTTAAGTTTTATCAATGCGTAAGTTAATTGTCAAATCACTTAAAATTATGTTAATGCCTTCAATAATATGTTTTATATCTTTTAAGTTAAATCATATTTTAGGTATTGAATTAATCTAGTTCAAAATACAACATTTATTTTATTAAACTTTTGATGTTGTTGCTTTCAGCATTAGTCATCATCATCATCATCAACATCATCAGCAGCAGCAGCAGCAGCTTCAACCGAATGCCTATAACAATAGCAACAACAACACCACAAATCAAATGCAAAAGATACGACAACAACATCAGCATCTTAACACAAACAATGGCCACCTGACAAAATGTGGCCAATTAGCACCGCCGCAAGCCGCCTACAATCATCCGGCGGCAGCGATCAGTTACGGCCAACTACCACATCATATGGCCCATCTGGTCAATTATGCGGCACAGCCACAACCGCCACAACCGCCGCCAACAATGCTAAGCGGCAAGCAGGCGCATTACTATCTTAGCAGTGCCAAGCCCAAGTACAATAACAACAACAACAGTAACAGTAACAGCGGAAGTAGTAGCGGCATCAGCTATGCGCATGGTTCTAAAACTATACTGCAAAACACATACCGCTCCACCACAAAGAGCAATGGTCCAACCACAGTGCCAACTGTAGAGGCGGCTACAGTAGCTGCCGTGCCAGCAACAGCTCTAGTCGAACAACCTCAGCGTATTGTAGGCAACTGCAGGAGCGGCAATAGCGACAACATTGCCGTCACAGCCAGCGATGAAATTTGTGAGCTGCCGCCTTCCGACGAGACACATGATAACATCGAAGCTGTACCCCAACCGGTGGCGTCGCAGAGCGACGACTGCAGCAGCAACAGAGTAGAGCATATAGATGCCACAGATACGCTGTCCAATGAGGACAGTAGCTCGGCACGCGGTTCAAAAGACAAGACTCCAATGTGTCTAGTCAACGAGCTGGCCAGATACAACAAGGTAAGCAAAAAATAATTAAATAATAACTAAAAAATTAACAAAAAAAATCTTTTACAGATCACACATCAATATCGTTTGACAGGCGAGCGTGGTCCGGCGCATTGCAAGACCTTTACTGTAACATTGAAATTGGGCGAGGAGGAGTATTCAGCGGACGGTTTTAAGATCAAGAAGGCGCAACATTTGGCAGCTTCCAAGGCAATTGAGGAAACCAAATACAAGCATCCGCCGCCCAAGATACGACGTAACGAAGATAGCAGCTCAGCGCGTACACATATTACGCCAACCGTTGAGCTTAATGCGCTGGCCATGAAACTGGGCCAGCGCACGTACTATGTGTTGGATCCCACACAAATGCCACCGTCAGATGCCATGTTGTCGCCTGACTACGCTGCATCTTTGTTGCCGACACCAGCGGCTGGCTTACCGCCACCGCCGCCGCCGTTTGCCCTGCGTCGTAATGCTAATGGAGCCGGTGGCTACGTGCTCCAAGCGCCTCTTATACATCCGCATCACCATGTGACGCTACAGACACAGCGCGCCATCTATGGTCATCAGCGTCCGTATGTGCCCAAATATCAATCGCGCTATGCGTTGCAGCCGGCGCTGGGTCCGCATATGCTGGCGGGTCCGCATGGACCCTATGTGCCCGCCCTGCCGGTAACACCCAGCAAAATAACATTATTCGTGGGCAAGCAAAAATTCATTGGCGTTGGACGCACTCTGCAGCAGGCCAAACACGATGCGGCGGCGCGTGCGTTGCAGGTGCTCAAGGCGCAGGCTAACAGTCTTTCCGAAGAGGCGCTGGAGGACTCCATGGATGAAAGTGACAAAAAATCACCCATATCGCAGGTACACGAGATGGGAATTAAGCGCAATATGACAGTTCATTTCAAGGTGCTGCGTGAGGAGGGGCCAGCGCATATGAAAAACTTTATCACGGCATGTATCGTCGGCTCCATTGTCACGGAGGGCGAGGGCAATGGCAAGAAACTATCCAAGAAGCGTTCAGCCGAAAAAATGTTAATCGAACTGCAGAAACTTCCACCACTTACGCCTACCAAACAGACGCCTATGAAGCGCATCAAGGTTAAAACTCCAGGCAAAAGTGGTACAGGAATACCCAAATCAGGCACAGCAGCGGCAGCTGTTGCGGCTCATGGTAAACCGGAGCTTCGTAAGCGTCTCAATGCGACTGCTAAGGAGAAACAAACAACTGGGGACCTGGATGACGACGAAAATCCCATTACGAAGCTAATACAGTTGCAGCAGACGCGAAAGGAAAAGGAGCCTATCTTCGAGTTGATAGCCAAAAACGGCAACGAGTCATCCCGACGACGCGATTTCGTCATTGAGGTCTGTGCCAGCGGTGGCACTGCCCGAGGCACCGGTAACAGCAAAAAGCTAGCCAAGCGCAATGCAGCACAGGGTGAGTTCTAGCTATGATATATAATATTTTAATGCTTATTTATTAAGATTATTTATGTGCAGCTCTGCTCGAAATACTAGAGGCAGCCGATCAGAAAAGCAGCGGAGATAAGGATCAAGCATTGGAAAACGTTGTGAAGCCAGCTGCTTCAGCTTCAGCTGTGACAGCAGCCGGTAAAACAATTCAGCCACCTGTTGCTCTGGATGTGCCCATGGTCTCGACACCGGCAGGTCCAGTGCCTGGCATATTAATACTACGCCAAAACAAGAAACGTAAGTCGAAATATTTTTTGATCTGTTTTACACGATCTTTAGCTGTATCTGTGTTAACAGCAGCAAGGAAGAAGGATGCAGTATTTGTGGCAAAAGCCAATGTGGAAACGAAAGAACAGGAAGCCACACCGGATACCATAATGACAGCAACAGATGAAATCAGCACCACCAACACTGGCAATGAATCGAATTGTAATGAGACCAGTACGAACGATAACAACTCAAACGCTTTAAACACCTCGACAGGCAGCAATACAAGTGGTGTAAGCAGCAATAGCAGCAATGCGCCAGCCAGCAAAAACAAAAACAATAGCAGTGGTGATGGAGATGGCAATGCTACTGGCGGTGGCGGGGGAGTGAGTGGAGGCGGTGGTGGTGGTGGTGGTGGTGGTGTGCATATGAAAGAGCAATTAATTTATCTTAGTAAGCTTTTAGATTTTGAGGTAAGTTGTTTAAACGTTTTCAAAATAATTGCTGCTAAAAACGGCTATGTTCCTTGCAGGTTAACTTTTCTGACTATCCCAAAGGCAATCACAATGAGTTTTTAACGATTGTTACGTTATCTACAAATCCACCACAAATCTGTCATGGCGTTGGCAAAGTTTGTGAGGAATCCCAGAACGCGGCTGCGCGCAATGCGCTGAAAATACTGAGCGAACTGGGCCTTAACAATGCCAAGAAATAAGCCAAAATAAACTTGCAATAAATTTTTTTTTTTTTGTTGTGCGTATGCGAAAAAGTAAATGAAAAACAAAAATAATAAACATAAAACACCCGTCCACAAATCAAACCTTAAAAAAATTTAAAGATAGAAAAGAAAGTGTTTCTCTGTGCAAATTGAAAAATAAAAAATTAAAAAAGGAAAAATCTACTTTTGAAATAGCAAATTATTAGTTAATACATATTTATTTATTTATCAGCAAGTGTGCGCAATGTGCGTTTTGACTTGAATTTATGAGAACAAAACGTAGATTGTGCTAACTGCTGTTATAATTTTTATTTTATTTTTTGTTGAAATTTAAAAACGTGAATTAAACAGATTCAAACTTGAAACATAGAATAAATAAATGTTGCACACTTTTGTTACGACATACACACACATACAAAACTTATTAATAACTAAGATTGAAGGCTCATTGAGCACTTAAATTGAATTGATGAACAATTGTAAACTAGCTAAAATATTTATTAGCTGCATGCGGCTGCCAAGACGCCTATGTCGAAATGCTTTAAAAAAATAAATACAAAAATTTGTTTTCCACATTTTGCATTTGCTTCACAAAGGTAACTTAGAATGGAAATAAAAAAATAAAAGCCTTCACTAGCTTGTGGAATTTTTCATTTATTTTTTGAAAGCTAAGAAAGCCAATAGAACGGTGCATAAGAACTCCTATTGCTTGTGGTCAAATGTATGATGGAACTCGTCGAATAATGAATCTATATATGTAATAACAATATTATTATTATTAAGCCTTATCAATTACAAATTTAAAACAAGAAAATGTGCAGCTAAATAGTTTTTTCAGCCAACATTTTGATTCGCAAACTGCATTTCCCGTGCATTTTGTTAAAATTGAAATGAAGGTAAAAAATTTGTTGTAGCGCAGCGCACCACAATTTACGGCAAAAATATTTTTTTTTTTTCTTAAATTGTAGCAATTGCGTTGGTTATGCATATATATATATATATATATATATATACATATGCTTGTTTGTAATGAAAAAAAAAAAAATACAATTTACATAATCGTAAATAATTATAATTAAATGTTTAAAAAAAATTTTGTAAATGTTCAGTTTTTTGTCCAAAGTAACTAAAAACTGAGCATCTTTATGAATAACGTGTTGTTTAATGCCCCCCGTTTGATAATTGTTAATTTATATTCATTTTCACTCAAATCTACTTTATCTACCACTCAAATTGTTTTTTGTCTTTGCATGTTGTTATGAAATTTTTGTACAATAGTCTTAATTGCTTTTGCCTAGTAAACAGCACAGATTAAGCGTTAAGTTGCATTATGTCAAATTGTATTTTGTAAAAACAAATCTCGTCGCAACAATGTGCATGATTGCTTTCGAGATCTTAAGTATAAGCGAATTATATAAAGAAAAACACTTTAAATAACACCCAGTATTAAAAACACACTCACACGTTATTAAATACATACAACATATTTTAAATTAAATCGTGCACATTGTTTGCATGCGTTATCCCTAAACCTCAACTCTCTTATAAATCCAAATTGAAACGTCTTCATTTTGTTTGAAGATTTTGCAAAATCAAAAATTTAATTGAAAACACTTTGCAAAATTTTCACAATGTCTATAAGAAGTAATATACCTATATAATATTAATATATTCTATTTATAAACTAATAAAGGAACATCCAACCAATCAGATCATTGAGACCAAAATCAAGAAGTTGTGAATACAGCTAAAAACACAACTATTAGATTTTAAGCGACGGCATCAACAATAACAGAAACAACAAGTGTTAGTCTTTACAAAAAAGTATTGTTTTTCGTGCGATAAATACCTTAAAATCCATATGACTTGTAAAATGTAATACTTGTAATAAAAATTCAAATAAAGTTGAATACACTATTTGGTTTCATGATTATCTCGATAAAGTATAACAATTGAAAACGTTGCGGTCGGACTCAACTGACAGCGGTAAACTATGATATCAGTATAAAACAGGGTGGTTAGAAGTGGCATCAACTTTTCTGAAGCAGTTTGTTGGAGGGTGCCAAATGCTATCTTTTTACCAATTGGTAACTCTAGCTGTACACGTAAAAAAATATACATACAAACAATGATTGTGCGCGCTATATATAGGGCTTAGGGTATCTCCTAGTCGAGCATTTTCGACTTGACTCTCTTATTTGTTTTATGTATTGAAGTGGCTTAGAGAATTGGCTTATATGCATTTAGCATTCGGTTCACTAGCTGTAGAAATGATACTTATTAATCAAAAATAGTATTAATTATATCCACAGCAAAGCGTGGATCATGAATTGATTTTCTTAATTTACAACTTTCCGTTTTAGGTTTTTGTTAACTTCAAAATGTTATGCGTATCATTAACATCATAGTCTTTATTTATGACACCTGTTAATATCTCCCATAAAAATATCTTATACAATATATCATAAACATTTGGTGAAAATTGTTTCTAAACTCACCATAAAACTCGAGACGGCTTACTCCAGCTTTAGACTGGTGTACAAAATTAACGCCTGTTTGCAGGCGCGGATCCAAAAAGCTGAATGGAATAAATATGTACCTTAATATGCTAATTCATTACAATGCAGATTATCTTAAGACGAAATGATAAGATCGTTGAAGCTTTTTGAAAGATGGATGCTGATATGGAAAACGTTACATATCACAATCCCTTATTTTGAAAAGTATATTGTATAATATGCAGTCAGTATAATTGTAACAAAAACTTATCATTTTAAACAAATTAGGATCAAAAGAAAAAAAGTTTTATAAACGCGATTCCTTTTAAATGTGATGAATGCTTATTCTTTTAATTTGGCACCACGGCAACTATTTTGGTTGTAAAAACATGTTTTTAAATGCTCCGACAAAAGTAGCGGTTGGAGAAGGTTTTTTTTTTAGGTGTTTTACTCGGCGATTCCAACTTCATAAATACATGCATGCTACAACATATAGTGATTTAGGCGCGTCTCTTGCAGCGTTGTTTCACTTTCTCCGCTGGCATTTGGCTAGCGATTAAAAATACAACTTTTCGTGGCAAATGTATAATAAATACATTAAATAAATGCTTCAACTTGCACATGGGCGCTGTCCGTTCCAGCAACAGTTGCTTTTCCCGTTTCCACTTGAACTTAAATTTTTAGTAGCGGCCCGGCAAAATCAAAGGGTTGCTCTCATTTGCATATGCATTTCTTTTTGAGCCTCCCCCCCCCCCCCCCCCCCATACAACTGTAGCTTAAGATGCGCAGCCGACGCAGTAAAGGTGTGTGTGTGTTGATTTATTTACCGGCATGGCCAGCATCACGAGCAACACCGTTTGATTATGAAATTTCTGCTTTTCTGGTTTTTGGCGTTGCCAAAAGAAATCAATAATACAAATTCGGCGGTGGAGTGAAAGACGAAATTAACATGTGTTTGTCAGCGCCGGCAAAGACATTAGTAATCTCATATATATATTGGTATATGTGTGTCACATATGATGTAATGATAGGAATTTGTTTGTTTTTTTTTTTTTTTTGATACGAATAGTATGCTGGGAAACTGGGTCTTTTGGAATTTCTTATGGTTTTGGCTGCGGAAACTGAAGTCTAACTCGATTATCGGAGTAATTAAAATACCCTAAGTATTAAGTTAAGCAATAGATTGTTCAATGTTATTGTTATATGCGTCACATTTCATTTACTTATTATATAAGAGCTTACCCTAGTCATTTCTGAATTACTTATAGCAAATGTAACCAAATGCTGATTTGGCTCGGGCTCGGGCTGTGCCCAAAATTAATATGCCAAATTGGAATTTGTTTTGAGCACATGCTGATGCTCTGCCCCCAACAAAAATTTGAGGCGGTTAGTCAAATGAAAGAGAAACTTTATTTTCGTATTTGACATAAACATTTGATAGTTTGTCGGTTGGGCTGCCATTGACTTTGCTTGATTTTGATACTTAGAGCTGAGCTAATCGGTAATTTGGAATTTGACAAGCATAAAGAAGCTAACGCCCGTCATCTGTCTGGTTCAGGCTGTGGGAATCTTTAACTTTTTTCGTTTTCAAAAGGGATTTTGATTGGATTTGGGCATCCATAGCCGTAACTAAAAACTTAAATCGTCGTGAAAACATGCACGCGATTAAATTTCTTTTAATCATGTTTAATAAGCTGCGTTTTTGTCTTATTTATTGATGGGGTGCATGCATGTACGAAATGAGAATGTGAATTGTTTTGTATTATATTGCATTGATTTAGCCTGAAGCATTAATTAATGTGTCCAAATTTGCATTAGTTGTGGTCATTTGGTTGCTCGTGTGTTAATTTATGATTAATGACAGCACTAAGCAAAATTTATATTCCAGACAACTTTTCTTATGGATTTTGGCCTCCTTAACTTGAAAATCTAAACCACAACTTTTTAATGTTAATTTCGAGATATTCTAACCTTAAGGTGTGCTTAGTGCACTTGTTTTTATGTGCTATCGAATATAATATCAGTTTATATTTTTCTTGGACCCATGAAGGAAGCAAAAGAGACGCAAAACATTAATAAATTAGGCGCCTATATTTATAAAAATCATTCAGACATTTATGTCCAAATACCTGTACCTATTTAGGTGCTAACAATTGGATTATTTCGAGTTGAAGTACAGTAAACACTTGACTGAAGTTGAAGTACAGAACACACTTGACTGGAGTTGGGCACAAATGCAGTACTTTGCAGAAGATTCATTAACAATACCACAATATTTACACAATGATTTTTTATTAGCAAATCAGTAAAATCTCATTAACTTTTATTGCTCTCATACAAAGTATATAAATAAATGAATAATATTGCTACTAATGATTATTTATACATCACCACGATGATGAGAGACTGAAGCTAAGGTTCTTTGCATAAAGACGAATGACTATCTATAATTATTTGTCGAACTGATGGATGCTAGAAAAACAAATAATACAAAGCTCATTTACTTTATAGTAACATCACGTGATTCTCCTTTTCATTATAAAAAAAAACAAAAGACACTATTGAGTGGGTAGAACGGGTATATTCGGAAATCGTACGATATATGTAGGTACATGCAGTTTGTAAAAATAATTGCGAGCCGAGTCCAGTCAGTTGAATTATATATATAATATTACAAGTGGTCCGCCTCAGCTTCGCATGGCTACTAAAATGGCTACAGAAGTTTGGATTTTAAGTATAATTTCATGAGTTTTACTATTACTTCATATCTGATCTTCAAGCAGCTGTAAACGCTCCGTACTCGACTCTCGCGAGCGTACCCTTTGTACTAGACGAAATAAATATACTTTGAAAGAACATTAATCAGCAAAGCTAATTATTTGATTAGATTATACTTAAGAATCGAAAAAAAAGTCTCAAATCAATTCGAAAATAATACTCTAGAGTTTGGAGAATTTAGGGCATTTTTCGCAATCAAGTTAAGATGGAAAAAAACTGTAGAGTCCGTTAAAATATTATTTTTCTTAAATTAAATGCTAAGAAAACTGTAGGTATATAAAAGTCAGAAGACCGACATGTGCCTAAGCAGTCTATTCAAACATATTTATGTCTTTACATGCATTTGAACACACACATTATATATTACTGATTCGTAGATCACACGGTTTGTACAGTTATCTTGAAACAGGGAAGCCCATAGTCATTTATTCTTGACTTGTGTCTCTTGTCGACTTTTTCTCTTATATTTTTTGCTGTTTCAATGGATTTGCCAATAAGAAGAATTTTGACACACACAAAAGACCAACTCAGCTTGGAAAAACACAAAAGAAACACTAATAATGAATAATATATATCTTTATGTAAAGAGTCATATAGTCAAAACGTGATAATGAGAACTATAGCGTGCATTATTAAATTATTCCTACTGTTTAATGATGAATTATGCTTTTGCTGATGATTTTATTGCCTCTGATTTGATCATCATCTGCGCTTTATCGCTGCCATACCACAACGTATGCAGGCGTCCAAGTACCAAAGAGGGCGTCACCCATAGCGACATATGCCCGAAACAGAGCATCATAATTAACATGTGGAACATCCTCGAGCTCTTCGAACTCATTAGTTGCAGCTGTGGGCTGTAAGCGAAACAACATAATTGCTACCAGAGAAAATAGTGTCCAGTGAAAATGTAATCGGCCCATCATTGCCACAATTATAAAGTAAATTTTGTACTGAATGCTGTTGCTTTTATATGTAGTTTACTAACTGACACTATTTGCATGTTAGCTCAGTTGGTACGCATAGTTGCATCGTGTTTTTGCTTGGCAAATATACATGAGTTGGACATGGAAAATGTTTTGATGCATGTTAAACACGGCTTCGCCAAAAGCGGATGATGGGCACAAATGCTAAGAGGAAAAAGAATCACATATCTGATAACTCGCATTTGGATGGACATCGCATGACAACACTAAATGTTGAACGTTAAAAGACAACGCCACATACTTCATTAATCATTTTGGGCAAAAAGCTAAAAATAACACTTCAAGTGTAGCTCGTAAGCAGCCGTTAAATTACCTTTTAAGTTGGTTTAATTGATCGCACGAGCTTTTGTTTAATTATAAAATTTATGATTTGGGTCACACGTTGCTCATCGCATTTGTGTGATGCGGAAATTGTCAGCGCTACATTCGATAGACAACCCAATCCACCTCCCAAAAAGCCTTGAAAATTAAACGAGCATCATAAATTATCTCTGTACACAAAAACTATATGTGTTTATGAACATTTTATACTTGAGTAGGCATACATATATTTTTTCTGCAGGGCTAAGCGTTTATGTGTCGCATTCTTCATTTTGGCCAAGTCGTGAGAAACAGGCTGTCCAATGAAAATGAAAGTTTACTGCTGCCATTTCCCACAAGCCAAAAGGGCCACAATGCATTTTGATACGTTGCAGCAGCAGCTACAAACAGATCAGCAGCAGGTTGTCACCGGTTTCCAACCGGAGCACCATCGCCATCAAGCTGGCAGCAACAACAACAACATCATTATCTTCATTTCACATAATACGCAATCGATTGTTGTTTTTTTTTTTTATTTTATTTTGCTTGTGTCGTGTTTTTGTTTCTGTATCTTCTTCTTTTACGCATATTATAAGACTGTTTTTTGGTGATGATGTTGCTGCTGATGCTGCTGCTTCATTTTGCTGTGGCCAAATATTTCGATATCTTTGAATTTTCAGTTCAGTTCAGTTCAAGTTCGCGTCTCGAGCGGTTAAGTTTCAATTTGGTACGTCAACCAGCTTTACGCTATTAGCTGCAGGACTAAAAGGATGTTGCTCTGACAGGATAATGCTTTTGTGTTGCGTCGGTTATTGTGAAGTTTTATGCTAACGAAAAGTGTTGGTTAACAAAACAAAAAGAAACAAATTAACTAAATATTACATAACAAAAATTTTAATAAACAAGACAAGCTAAAGGTAAATAACTATTGTGCATGAATTGCAATACTCTTGGATTATTTCAATAGTTTTAATTTTTTGCAAACGGTTAATAGTGCAACAAAATTCGACTGTTAAGCCACTCAGGACAGTAAAAATACTAAGAGCCAGGAGCATATGCTTTATTTAAATTGTGCTCTATATAAATTCATATGTGCAAAAATAAAAAAAATCAACAAGTTGGAATCATTCATGGCATTCATAATCTCTCAAGTAGAAGATATGTGGTGATCCCTTTTCCTATCCAAAATAACTGTTACATCCGCTTTAAAGACTCTGAAGCGAGTTTTTTAATACCCTGAACCCATAAATGAAAATGAAAATGGGTAAAAAGGGTATAATGGTTGTGTGCAAAAGTATGTAACAGGCAGAAGGAAGCATCTCCGACCCCATTAAGTATATATATTCTTGATCAGCATCAACAGCCGAGTCGATAAAGCCATGTCCGTCTGTCTGTCTGTCCGTTTGTATAAATGCATCGATCTCAGAGACTACAAGACTTAGAGACTTCAGATTTCGAATATAAGTTCTCCTATACCATGAGCAGAACAAGTTCGTTTCAAATTATCGATAACTATTCTGGTTTCCGATATACACATGGAATCTATTACAAAAAATATCGAATTTGGAAAATGTAAAAATGGGGATTGAAATAATGGGTATCGATAGAACTCTTCTGAAAATTTCGTCCAAATCGGTTAAGAAAAACCGGAGATATCGAATTTAATCGATTTAAGTTAAGTCAGTATACCAATTAAAAAATTAATATATTTATTGCAACTGGGTTCAGGGTTCTTCTAGTCGGGTTCTTCCGACTAGAGCCTTCTTACTTGTTTCGTTTCGTTTATTTGTTCAAAACGTATCAAAATAAGATTGCTATAATTAGTTCTACCTTAAAGTTAAGCCAATTTCCAGTCAGATGGATCCGAATAATTAATGTCGTTTAAGATTTATGGTTTCGCCTTGGTACATTTAAACGTTCTGCTTACTTATTGGCGCTCCCAGTGAAGAGTACAAAAAAACGTAATAAATAAAATTAAATGATTAACCACTTAAGCATATTTCTAGGGCAAACATTTTAGCAGTCAATAATTTAATTATTATAATAATACCAATTTGAATTCTAAATAACTATAAACAAAATATAAGAAAACATCTTCATTTGTCATTGCTTGAAATCAAACAAAAATGCAAATTTATGGGTTTATCCATTCACTTTTTAGGCAGACAGCAAAGCTGTTATTCCTCGAGCATGTCTCGATTTTGAGGGATCATTTAAACACTGAGAAGCTTAACAGTTACCAGTCAAATAATATATTTAGTACGTAAAATATGATACAAATGATGCGGCTAAAATCGAATGCCGGAATGCTTCTTCATTGTCAGATGGCATTACGGGGCATTATTTTGACTCCCACTGCTCTTGATAATGTCCCTGAACATTTCGAATGTATATCGTTTGCATTACTTTGCTCTTGGACTTGCTAACAATATAAAGTAAAAGTATAAAGGTTTTTTTGATTATATTCATTTTTAATATTTGTTTTATGCGAGCTGAAAAAATGTTGTGTGCCTTTGGCATATGGGTTTGTGTTTTCGGCAGTCATTAAAATAAAATTAGATGTTACTTATATAGTTATTATTCAAATTATATAGCATTAGTGTGCTTACAGGTTATTGACATCCGGTGAGGTTATTAACTACCTAACCAACACACAGAAGCTTTACTATTTAGTCTTTAAATTTTATCTCAAATATCCAACATAAATTAATTGTACCAAAAAAAGACACGCCTTAAATAGGAGAGATTAATTGTCAACAAATTAGTTTTGCATTTTGCATTGAATAATTTTTACATCATCGGCTGAAATCAAGCCATCTTATATAATAGATTAAGCTATCAAATGCTCGCCGCGCACCGTTAAAATCCGTTAACAAGCAAATGCTGATTTTCGCTGTCTGCTTCTTTTTTTGTGATTTATTTCATTTGGGTTTTTGTTGGCCAAACAAAGACAAAAATTTATCGCTTTTTAGCTTGGCAAATTGTTAGCAACTACTGATGTGTATGATATACATAAATCGGACTTTTATTTTGAAGTGCCATTTTGGGTGCTTCATTTATTCAATCAGCTCTTCAATTTTTTTTCTGCTTTTTCCTTTTGCATGATCTTCACAATGAATGAAACCACTGTGCGACACACAAGTGTTTTGCTCGTTGGATTTTAATTGTTTTGGCTTCCTTATACAAATGTCTTTACAATTGCAGTCAATTTTCGTAACAAAAGCCCTTGGCAGATTGCACACACAAAACATGTCAAGTGTCCAGCTGTCAAGTTCGTTGCCTAAGTCTTTTGTTCTCACTCTGCGCCATTAAAAAAAAAAAATCTTATAGAACACCAGACAGATAGCGTACTTGTTGCTCAATTTAAATATGAGAATGAGCTGCCAGTCACTTGACTTAGCTCCGTACACAACGCGATCAATTTAACAACTTCAATATTTAAATCGTCTTTTAATTAATTAACAATTGGTCGCATTCTTAAAGTGTTTTATAACTTGGCTTACCAACTTAGGCTTTTGTGTGATTAACAGCTTGGATACGCGTGGTAAATTGGAATGAGCCATCGACATTAGCTGAAATCAACAATTGCGCACAAAATGTTCTTTAAAATACAAGCTTATATATGATTTATAACATTATCTGCAAATGTTCTTTACTTTCTGTTTTCTTATGTTGAATAATGCAAATTTATCTGACATAGCAGGACTTCCTATACTTTTCTGTACCGAAGCTTGTATGGGATATGAAGAAAAACTAATTGGCATTAAAATTTCAATTTCGAAATAAAGTGAAGACTATACTATCGCGGAAACGCGTCGATATGTACTCCACGTCCCTTTGATAATATTTTTATTAACACATAGAATCGATAAAGATTGACTCTTGTTTTTTAAGATAAAGCTTTAACCCAATAGGTTTGAAATAGTATATATCAACTGTGGAAATTTCATCAATATGACTTAACAGATCGATTTCAGCAATCATTTAAATCTAAGCCGCAACTTCATTCGTTTGTAAATTGTTGATTGAAAAGTGTGTAATTTGAATAAAAAAGGGGTCTTCTCCAAATGCTCACAGCATTTAAATTATGTTATCTGAGATATGAGCAAAATTTTGCGCTTTCGCGCTATGGTTAGGACAATTTAAAGCTAAATTGCAGACCTGAAATGACATTACTGTATTTACGTCTATTAACAAACCACAATTATGCAAAAATAAATAGATGTTTCAATTATCGGATCGATAAAAACATATGCTCTACGTTTGGGAATACTCATTGGACAATGTTGTTTAAAGGTCAAAAGTTAACACAAATATGAATAGTTGTTTCCTTTTATTGTGGATCTAGTTTTAGAGAGGGAGAGATAAGCTGTTCATATTTGGACCATGTGTCACGCATATTTTGGCCAACTGATGAATAGAATTTGACCCACGCAGCTTCCACGCAGTTAATGTTGTCGTCGACAGTGCCTTTGATAACTTTACGAAAAACTGTTATATGACGTTTGTTTTGATTGAATAAATCAATAAAGTATTGGAAAACGTTAAACGCTACGCATAATATGGTTATGTGTGTGTGTGTGTGTGTGTGTGTGTGTGTGTGTGTGTGTGTGTGTGTGTGTGTGACAGGGCACACCTTAATGTGGTTGTGTTTATGCTAATTAAGTGGCATGCTGGCTCTTAACTCGCTTAATATTCAAATATTTTCATTTTCATTTTAATCAATGAATCTTTTTTGATTCGTAATTTGTCAACTAGCCTTATGCATAATGTTTTGTAAGCGTGCAATTTACATACTGTTTAACTGTTTGCTTATAGCATGCCCCGGTTACGATTACGTTTGCAACTGCCACTGTTGCTCTGCCTGCTGATGGTAACGGTAGGTGGCGCAACGGCACAAGGCAACTTTGAGGATGCAGATAAGGCGAATGAGTATACCGACCAGCAGTACGATCTGCGGCACACTATACCTGGAGAACCAGGCCTTGATTATCCCATACTGGGCGAGGTGCCCAAGACGAGCTTATCTGCAAGGGTCGGCATGAAGGTAAGAGACCACCAGTCAAATGACGCTCTGTATTTTATATTCGTTTCAACTCTAATTAACTAATTCTCAGTAGTGACAAACAGTAAAAATGGTGTTCTGAGCCCGAAAACGGGTTCGGTTTCTAACCCAGGTTCGTCGAGTTAAGAAATAACAGAAATCTTTTTTTTTTTTTTGATGAGAATATTTTCATTTATTTAGTTATGGCCAGCTTATTTGGCACTAACGTGTTAACGCCTTCGCAGCAAGTTGTATAATATTGATATACACCATTTGTTTTACGATTTCTTTGTTTTTCAACTTTAAAGTGCATTTTATATTAAACACATACCTTTTTAAAGATAGATTTGGAAAACATAACGATTTTAATTATTGCGTCAATAAAAACTTAAACTCTACGTTTAGAGGAAACATAAGCATTATTCACGTTTAAAACTTGTTTTTTGATCTTTGGCCTGTAAGAAAAAGTAGCGGTTCTAAATCTTGCATTATTTTGTCTTCATTTCGCTCAGTAATACTTGGAAATCGGATTGGAATAAAAATTATCTCTAATATTTAGCACCAATTTTTCTTTGTATTGAACCCTTCAATAATAATAGAACTTTCCCGTTTTACGGTTCCCATACGTTGGAAAAAGGTTCCTCACAAGTTTCGGTTCGGTTACGTACCCGTTTGCAGTTCTGCATATTATATGGTATAAAGGTATTCTTTACCGTACCGGTTTGCAGTTCTGCATATTATATGGTATAAAGGTATTCTTTAAATACAGAAAATTTGTTTAAACTGCAGCTAAAAGTACTTTTTGTACCCTTTACTAACTATTTAAGCTTTCAATACATCATTATTTGTCTTTGTCGGGAGCAGAACATTTAATCAAACTATTTGCCCTATTTGCTTTAAAGAAGCCTTGCGCTAATGTTTGCTTTGCTTTAAAGAAGCTCTTTTGTTATCGTTATTAATGCTCTTAAGACTCGTATGTAGATTGACACAGTTAAAAACTCTCTCGCTCTCTTCACCTTAACATTTACGTTCTGAGTAATCTAACATATGCCTTACAGCGCTTGTAATTTTTTTGTAAGAACGATCAATTTCAGTCTCGTTCGATAAGTTTATGTGAGCCGACGGACAAAACTAGCCGGCCAACATTCAAATTGGTTAGCAAAAATTATATATGTATATAAAATTAAAGGGGGGTTTTGAAGGAGGGTGTACAATTCATGTAGTTGCAAAAATCTTTGTTAAAAAATTGTTTCTTAGCATGAAATGACCTTAAGCAATTATTCTCCACTATAAAAAAGATACACAACACATTTTTGGATTTGACTTTCGTGTTTAAAAGAAAAGTCAACTGGAAAAAGTGACAAAAAAAAGTGACGTTCCATAGTTAAAAAATTCATTTTTATACTCGATACCGAAGGTAACTAGTATATTGGTTTTGTGCAATGTCCGTCATGGTGTCTGTCCGTCTGTCCGTCTGTCCGTCTGTCCGTCCGTATGTATGCAAGTTTTTTCCACACCCTTCAAGCTAGAGACTTGAAACTTTCCAATTCTCTTTATCTATGGGATAGTAAATTAAAGTGTCAAGATGGGGGTTCTACGATAACTGGGGGGCTGGCAAATCGATAAATTCGATAACTCAAAACCGATAAATCCACATATTTCGCACATCCTTACAGCTAGAACTACCAAATTTGGTAAGAAGATAGCTACTAGCAACCCCCAAAAAACTGCATCAATAATTTTGGAGCCACGCCCCCCCATTCCGCCCCCAGCCCCCCCTTATTTTAAAGTCAAAAAAGCATATATCTCCCTCAGTTTTTGAGCTATAGCCACCAAATTTGGTGCCAAGATAGGTGATGATGACCCCCTAAAAACTGCATCAAAAGTTTGGATGCCACGCCCACCGACACTGCCCTAGCTACCCCCATCCACCCCAACGCTTCGTCAAAAACGGGAATGCGTGTATCTTCCAGAGTTGTGGAGCTAGAGCTTCCAAATTTGGTGGGAAGATAGCTAGTAGCGATCCCCAAAAAACTGCATCAAAGTTTTGGAGCCGCGCCCACCCATTCCGCCCCCAGCCCCCCCGCATTTTGAAATCAGAAATGGCTATATCTCCCAAAGTTTTTGAGCTAGAGCCACCAAATTTGGTGCCAAGATAGGTGATGATGACCCCCTAAAAACTGCATCAAAAGTTTGGATGCCACGCCCACCGATCCTACCCTAGCCGCCCCCATCCACCCCAACGCTTCGTCAAAAACGGGAATGCCTGTATCTCCCAGAGTTGTGGAGCTAGAGCCACCAAATTTGGTGGGAAGATAGCTAGTAGCGATCCCCAAAAATCTGCATCAAAGTTTTGGAGCCAAGCCCACCCATTCTGCCCCCCTTTCCCAACCATTTACAAACTTTCAGCTAGAGTCACCAAATTTGGTATGAAGATAGCAATTGACATTCCACAAAGATCTGCATCAAAAATTTGGATGCCATGCCTACCCATAACGCCCCCAGCCCCCCCCCCCCCCCCTTTTCTCACTTTTTACAAACTTCGAGCTAGAGTCACCAAATTTGGTATGAAGATAGCAATTGACATTCCTCATGGATCGGCAGCAAAAATTTGAATGCCACGCCCACCCATACCGCCCCAAGCCCCATAGCCCTCCTAACCCCACCTTATACAAACTTTGAGCTAGAGTCACCAAATTTGGTATGAAGGTAGCATTTGACATTCCACAAGGATCTGCAGCAAAAATTTGGATGCCACGCCCAACCATACCGCCCCCAGCCCCCCTTTCACCACTTTATACAAACTTTGAGCTAGAGTCACCAAATTTGGTATGAAGGTAGCATTTGACATTCCACAAGCATCTGCAGCAAAAATTTGGATGCCACGCCCAACCATACCGCCCCCAGCCCCCCTTTCCCCACTTTATACAAACTTTGAGCTAGAGTCACCAAATTTGGTATGAAGGTAGCATTTGACATTCCACAAGGATCTGCAGCAAAAATTTGAATGCCACGCCCAACCATACCGCCCCCAGCCCCCCTTTCCCCACTTTATACAAACTTTGAGTTAGAGTCACCAAATTTGGTATGAAGGTAGCATTTGACATTCCACAAGGATCTGCAGCAAAAATTTGGATGCCACGCCCAACCATACCGCCCCCAGCCCCCCTTTCCCCACTTTATACAAACTTCGAGCTAGAGTCACCAAATTTGGTATGAAGATAGCAATTGACATCCCACATAGATCTGCACCAAAAATTTGGATGCCACGCCCAAACATACCGCCCCCAGCCCCCATTTCCCCACTTTATACAAACTTTGAGCTAGAGTCACCAAATTTGGTATGAAGGTAGCAATTGACATTCCACAAAGATCTGCATCAAAATTTGGATGCAATTCCACCCATACCGCCCCCAGCCCCCCTTTCCCCACTTTATACAAACTTTGAGCTAGAGTCACCAAATTTGGTATGAAGATAGCAATTGACATCCCACATGGATGGGCATCAAAATTTTTATACTCGATACCGAAGGTAACTAGTATATTGGTTTTGTGCAATGTCCGTCATGGTGTCTGTCCGTCTGTCCGTCTGTCCGTCTGTCCGTCCGTATGTATGCAAGTTTTTTCCACACCCTTCAAGCTAGAGACTTGAAACTTTCCAATTCTCTTTATCTATGGGATAGTAAATTAAAGTGTCAAGATGGGGGTTCTACGATAACTGGGGGGCTGGCAAATCGATAAATTCGATAACTCAAAACCGATAAATCCACATATTTCGCACATCCTAACAGCTAGAACTACCAAATTTGGTAAGAAGATAGCTACTAGCAACCCCCAAAAAACTGCATCAATAATTTTGGAGCCACGCCCCCCCATTCCGCCCCCAGCCCCCCCTTATTTTAAAGTCAAAAAAGCATATATCTCCCTCAGTTTTTGAGCTATAGCCACCAAATTTGGTGCCAAGATAGGTGATGATGACCCCCTAAAAACTGCATCAAAAGTTTGGATGCCACGCCCACCGACACTGCCCTAGCTACCCCCATCCACCCCAACGCTTCGTCAAAAACGGGAATGCGTGTATCTTCCAGAGTTGTGGAGCTAGAGCTTCCAAATTTGGTGGGAAGATAGCTAGTAGCGATCCCCAAAAAACTGCATCAAAGTTTTGGAGCCGCGCCCACCCATTCCGCCCCCAGCCCCCCCGCATTTTGAAATCAGAAATGGCTATATCTCCCAAAGTTTTTGAGCTAGAGCCACCAAATTTGGTGCCAAGATAGGTGATGATGACCCCCTAAAAACTGCATCAAAAGTTTGGATGCCACGCCCACCGATCCTACCCTAGCCGCCCCCATCCACCCCAACGCTTCGTCAAAAACGGGAATGCGTGTATCTTCCAGAGTTGTGGAGCTAGAGCCACCAAGTTTGGTGGGAAGATAGCTAGTAGCGATCCCCAAAAATCTGCATCAAAGTTTTGGAGCCAAGCCCACCCATTCCGCCCCCCTTTCCCCACCATTTACAAACTTTCAGCTAGAGTCACCAAATTTGGTATGAAGATAGCAATTGACATTCCGCAAAGATCTGCATCAAAAATTTGGATGCCATGCCTACCCATAACGCCCCCAGCCCCCCCCCCCCCCCTTTTCTCACTTTTTACAAACTTCGAGCTAGAGTCACCAAATTTGGTATGAAGATAGCAATTGACATTCCTCATGGATCGGCAGCAAAAATTTGAATGCCACGCCCACCCATACCGCCCCAAGCCCCATAGCCCTCCTAACCCCACCTTATACAAACTTTGAGCTAGAGTCACCAAATTTGGTATGAAGGTAGCATTTGACATTCCACAAGGATCTGCAGCAAAAATTTGGATGCCACGCCCAACCATACCGCCCCCAGCCCCCCTTTCCCCACTTTATACAAACTTTGAGCTAGAGTCACCAAATTTGGTATGAAGGTAGCATTTGACATTCCACAAGGATCTGCAGCAAAAATTTGGATGCCACGCCCAACCATACCGCCCCCAGCCCCCCTTTCCCCACTTTATACAAACTTCGAGCTAGAGTCAACAAATTCGGTATGAAGATAGCAATTGACATCCCACATAGATCTGCGCAAAAATTTGAATGCCACGCCCAACCATACCGCCCCCAGCCCCCTTTCCCGACTTTATACAAACTTTGAGCTAGAGTCACCAAATTTGGTATGAAGGTAGCATTTGACATTCCACAAGGATCTGCAGCAAAAATTTGAATGCCACGCCCAACCATACCGCCCCCAGCCCCCCTTTCCCCACTTTATACAAACTTTGAGCTAGAGTCACCAAATTTGGTATGAAGGTAGCATTTGACATTCCACAAGGATCTGAAGCAAAAATTTGGATGCCACGCCCAACCATACCACCCCCAGCCCCCCTTTCCCCACTTTATACAAACTTCGAGCTAGAGTCACCAAATTTGGTATGAAGATAGCAATTGACATCCCACATAGATCTGCACCAAAAATTTGGATGCCACGCCCAAACATACCGCCCCCAGCCCCCATTTCCCCACTTTATACAAACTTTTAACTAGAGTCACCAAATTTGGTATGAAGGTAGCAATTGACATTCCACAAAGATCTGCATCAAAAATTTGGATGCAATTCCACCCATACCGCCCCCAGCCCCCCTTTCCCCACTTTATACAAACTTTGAGCTAGAGTCACCAAATTTGGTATGAAGATAGCAATTGACATCCCACATGGATGGGCATCAAAATTTTTAATACTGGTATCGAGTATACCGCAGTCGGTTGCGTCCGACTGCAACGTTTCCACTTGTTTTAAATTATTTTTAATAAATAATATTAATAAGAAATTGATAAAACTTTATCATCTTTTATTCACCATGGAGAAATATAATTCTTATTTGACCTCCCAGAGCTAGCGGAAATTATCCCTTAATGCATTTTGTCTTTTATCCAGGCCCTGGGCTGGGACCACGCCTTAGAAAACTGTTTCCTCTCTTTTCAAGTAGAGGGTATTTTGGACAAAGTCTATAACGGCATCATTATGGGCCAGTAGTAGACCTATGTATGTGTGAGAGTTCCTAACCGCTCACTTCTGCTCTAGCCTAACCTTCATTCACCGAAACTGAAACTTTTGTTATTTGAAAATTATTGTCCATCTGTGCAATAAAATTAAGTAAAACTTGAATCTACTTGCAGGCTATTATGCGGATGTGGAAAGTCGTTGCCAGGCGTTTCGCATTTGCGCACATACCGCACGCAATGCTCAGGGATTTGGATTCCTGTGTCCCAACGGCACCATTTTTAGCCAGCAGAAATTTGTTTGCGACTGGTATCGCAATGTGGACTGTGATCAATCGGAGCGATACTACGACATGAATCGTGATACTAGCGTTGGCAGTACACAGCAAATGATGGAGCGAGTAAGGCAAATGATGGAATATCCAACCAAGACCATATCGCAGGCGCTGCAGGACCACGCACAGCACAAAACAACACACCAAAAGCTCAGCAAGGATCTAAGCCATGAAAGTGGTGTGTTAAAACATGTAGCTAAAGTCAACTCAGGTAATTATGCATTGCGTGGCGAGGATATCAAAAGTGAAGCTTTGCCCGGACCAGCAACATCGGCTGATGCAGCTGACAGTGGTGAGGACATCTATGTGAATAGCCTGGGTGAGCTATCCTCAGATCCGGGCATTCAGTTCGATCACACAAATGCTCACATTATTGCTGAGTATCCACGTGAGTATCACTATATGAAGCAGAAGAACTTTGCAGAGCGTGTCAATGCTGGCTTGGAGCTGCTCAGCGACACCTCAGCTGCATCCGATGAGCAAATGGCGCCCGATTTTATCAAGCAGATACGCAACACCAACGAGGAGGCCGTACAGAAAGACTTGGTATCCAATATCAATAATTTGCTGGACGAATTATCCACCGATTTAGATCCCAGTGTCTCTGGCTATCAAACGATGACACCGCAGTTAAAGGTGAAGCAACCATTTCGATTTCTAAGTCGTGGCTTCACTACGAACTCCAAAACTGCTGGCGACAAGGATGGCAGTAAAGGCAGCTCATCCTATGTGTACAACAAACCCAAACAGACACTGAGCACAGTCAGATTTACGGTAAGTTTTATCAAATAACCTTACCAATGTGATGCTTCTTTAGATTGAAAAATTCAAAATGTTTTTGAATCAGACATGAACAGATAATGTCGAAATTATCATATAATATTAGCACTGAAAAAAATTGAGGAAAAACGAAACTTTCTCGACTTTTTTTGAAGTAAATAATATAAATAATAAATAATCATAAGACTTAATTTTTTTATATATGTTTTTTTAAATGTTTTAAATGTTAACTTAGTAGACATCAAATTGCCATTAATCGGTTTTCACTTGAATAAGGCATAACAATTTTTGGGACTGACGATAAAAATTTTTAATTCTTTAAGTAGTATGTATTTCTAAAAAAAAAGGAGGAGGTCTCTTAATTTGGCTTCAGAACTTTCTCCTAAGTAAATTATTATTTATTATAATTATATAATAATATTATTATTATTGTTCTTATTTGAAAGTTGTTGATTCTCACGTGGTCCCAAATAAATTTGATCCGAGTCCTAATTCATCATTTACCCCTTAAAATTAAAATTTAATAAACTTTGAGGCTATTTTTCTTTTTATTCGAAATAACTATTTCGTTGACAAACAAACATAACTTATTTCACTCATGAGAAAAACTTTCTGATATTTATTTCGAGTTTGATTCAATGTCATTTTTTTCTACTTAGCTTTTCGTATGATTGCATATTTATTAATTTTCCTAAAATAAAACATATTTATGTAGAAATTTGTGAGTTATTATCTTACAAATTACTAGTCTTAAAATGATTCTTACATTTCGTCAAAATCTTTTAAGTATTGTAGTACAATTGCAAATAATAAACGATTAAAATAATATTGTTGAGAAGGCTTTAACTTTTCGGCATTCCCAAAAGAAGACTTTCTTCACTCGTACTTTCTATCTCTTTATATTTCTAATCTTTTCGCTATTCTATCCAACTATCGCATTCAACTTTATCTATAACGCACACATCACAAACCATACAAAACCACAAATAACACCAAAAGCCAAATGATATACCAGTTGATGCTCAAAAAGACTTTGAAATAAAGCAAAAATTAAGTAATAATGATAAAACCACAAGCACAACCGCAACCACAATCACAGATATGGTAACCGAACCAATCGAAGTTTTGTTAATTGCACCCGAACTGCCGCCAGAGTTTGAAGAAGACTTTAGTACTAGCACCACCATGAGCTACACAACTGAGGCAGCTCCAGTTGCTCCTAGCCAATACAATGAGTTGCCAATTATAGAATCCATTGGCCAAGCTGCTGCACTAACTGCCAGCCTGACTTTAAGCGACAATCTGCAGCTGCCGCAGAATGAGCCACTAGGAGCCGCAGCGGCTGATAAAAGCGATGTGGATATGCAGGCGGAGAAGTTGCTGTTGGCTGGTGTCAAATTGACCTCACATGACGAAGAATCTGCGCTGCGTACAAATAAACTGACACTAGGCAGACCAGTAAACACCACTACCACCACAGCTAGACCAATAACCACACCAGCCATGAAAACCTCCACAGAGACGGTAACAGAGATGAGCAGCACTCAGGAGCGTATTCGTAGCTATCGACGCTTTGCACAAAAGCGCGTGGGTGGCTCAGGTGGTGCATTGCGGAGACAAGCGAATTATTCGCGCAGCACAGCATCCACCACAAGCAGAAGCACCACCAGCACCGCCAGCACCACTCAGCGCTCAACCACAGCCACACGCAGTTATGCGGAACGGTTGGCGGCAAGTCGATCGCGTCTAACACGTTTATCACTGGCCACAAAACTAACAACAACAACACCAACTACAGCAGCAACAGCAATATCTAAAACCAGCACCATTTTAACCACAACAACAACCACTACAGGCTCACCTTTGTCGTATGTACGCTCTGCTGCCGATCAGGGGCCCAACAAAAAGATCTCAGTGCGAGACATTGAAAAAGAGACGGGGCAACAGCGTGCCAGCTGGGATAGTGTGCAAAGCAATTTGCAACGCTTTCAAGTGCAGCGCGGCAACCGTGTTTACACGCCAGCAACACGCAGCACCACCAGCAGCTCGAAAAGCATTAGCACCACCAGCAGCACAAAAAGCATTAGTAGCACCTTGAGACCCGTCGCCAACACTAATTCCAATAAACCAACCACACAACGTGCTCGCAATCGTCATTCCAATTATCGTACTCAGCCACCACAGCAGAGAACACGTGGCACAACCACGCCACGCAGCACCACCAAAACTGCCCTGTCTACACTGTCGCAGCAAATCTCAGCTATAGCCAACGGTTATAGTTACACACCTGCGCTTCTTAATTCACTCACACACTTACAAACACACAATCACAATAACGCACCCACTACCGCTCAAACACAAACTGTGAGCGGCACACAGAAGCAACAACAATTGCATGAGCATCAACAACAGCAACAGTTGTCACAAACCACTTCAAGCCTGAATCCTTCCTCCGCTTTTCTGCCTTTTGATAAGTTAACGCGTGCAATTGTTGATGACTCCATTTTACAGAACTTTAAGAGCAGCCATGCCCAGAATACCAACAATGCCAATACCTACAGCAGTAACAACTCACAGCAGCAACAGCAACGCATCGCGAAGCCAACAACAAGCAATAGCTATCACTATATCAAGCCAGCAGCAGCAGAAACACCAACTCCAGGTAACCATAATAGTTAAAATCCAATTTCTTTCACATAGTAGCATTATTGTAATTGTCAATTTCAATAACGAAATTGGCCCCATAAAGTATTATTATTATGTTAAAGTATTATATGTATTATATATTGCAGCACTTACCAGTCTTAACATACCACCAATTCCGCAACAACAGCAGCAAGAACAACCAAAAAATCCGCAACAGCAACAGCTGCCACAAAAACTGATACGCGCTCAACCAGGAATTGTGATTGCTCGTGCAGAGGGTCAACGGATTGCACCAAATTCTGCCAGCAGCATCATCTCAACTCTGGTCAATCAACCACATACAAAGAGTACACAATCCAATTCCTATGTGGCGCTTAGCGATTTTATCACTAATAAATTTGGACAGCCTGCCATAGAAAATGTAAATGTTGCTGGTCCTGCGACATTACAGCAACAGCGACAGCAGCAGAACGTTCAACAAAATCAACAACAGCTTGTTCAACAGCAGCATAAGCAGCAGCCTCAGCAAGTGCAAGAAAAGCCACATCAACAGACATTACAACAGCAGCACCGTCACCAACAGCAACCACAGTCACTGCAACAACAGAGTCATTCACATCAACATCAACAACAGCAGCAACAGCATCAGCATCAACAACAAAAACTTAGCTACATATCGCAACGTTACCAACAGCAACCACAACAGGTGCAACATTATAATACTCAGCAGCAGTATTCGCTGCAGCAACATCAGCCACACCATCAGCAGCAACATCACCAGCAATCGCATTTCGAGCAAATTAATTACCAACCACAATTCCAGCAACAACACCATCAACAGCAACGGGAATTGCAACACCAGCAACAATTGCAACATGCCTCCATACAGTCCATTCAACAGCCATATTTAACGCCCCACATTTTTGTGCCCTACCAGCAGCAACAGCAACACTTGCCGCTATTCCCACCCTTGGTTGGAGCAGCACCAACTAAGACGACGCGTGTTGCACCTGTAGCTGGACCCAGCCATCAGGTGGATCATTTTAACGTGCCGTTGCCGGCACTGCCAAATGGCTTGATACCAGCGCCCATATTCCAGGTGGCGCAGAAGCGCAGCGATGTGAAGATCAACCAGCTGCAATTGACCAGCAGTAAGAAGGATCGGGGTCAGGAGAGTGCCTTCTATGCGGGTCGCACATCCTACGAGGTACCGCAAAGCAGCGTTGGTCGTCTACCCAATGATGTAACGCATCTGAGGCGACTGCGCCAAAGACGCTATTAAGATCGGGAGCAGCATCTGGAGCGATGAGATTACTATTACTGCTACTACTAAAAAGCTAAGTTATTATTTATATTGCTAAGTTATATTCGGTTCCGTTTCAATTTCATATTTATTGATTTAAATAAAACGAAAAATTTTTTGAAAACGAATCCTTTTAGTTTTTTTTTTGTTATGAGATTAACTTTTATTGTTTAAGTGTTTAGAATTCCTTCTTATTATTATGAATACAAATACAACACAATCAATTTCTTGTTCATGTTTCTATTATAGTTATTATTTTTATTTATATTGTTTTACAATATAATCCATTTTGAATAGTTTTCGAATGTTGTTTTTTATTTTGTTTTGCTGCTTTAAGTGGTGTCAAACATTTTCTATTAACGGTTACATGCTTACCTTAATTAATGCTGTGCACAATGCATACATTATTTCCACCATCATTATCAATACCATTATTATAATTCTTATCATTATAAATATAATTAAACGTTATGGCATGGAGTATTTGTTTATACATACAAAATTGAACTAAATCATCAATTAGCATATGCACAAATTAAGTATAAATATATCGAGTAAAGAAAAACGGTTGTGATGTGAAGGAACAGCAAGAACCTTCCCTGTATAGGTGCGAATAATAAGACAGGCAATGTAATAAAGTATTTTCATATACAATCAATTACAACTAAAAAGGTACAAACATATAAACTAGGTACTAAATATAATCAAAATAATTTAAATTAAATATAAACAATTATAATATTTATATATGCATGTATATATTAAAAACGATCGCTCTCTTCTAACAGATCCTACATAGAATGTACAGCAGTTTGATTTTTACAAAAAGTTAAAAAAATGGTTACAGAACACAGTCAGCAATTAGGATTAGGACCAGGATCCGTTGGATCCCAGTACGCAGTCCAGCAGCTTTATATAATTATAATATAATTAATTATATACAGAGCAGGCAGATGGATCCAACAGTGGACTAAGAAGCTGTGCCGACATCAATGTGTGTATCCGAGCGTGCGCTCAACGCGTAATAGCCATACGATATTTCTGCACGCGCACGCGTACTCAGGGAAGCGAATTGATGTTAAATGAAGGCGGTGGCGCTGCCGTTTGCTCGACATCAATTGCTGACAATGTGGTCGTTGCTGCTGCTGCTGCAGTGGCAGCTGTACCTTCCGATGATTTCTGAGGTGTATGCAGCTGGCAATAGACTTTGCGATCCTGTTCGCTCAGGCTCCAGCTGGCGACTCGCGCGCATGGCACATGCGCAGCCGCTTTGCATGTACGTTGGAAGCAACAGATATTTGCCCCTGGCTGGGCACAGTGTACACACTGGTACCGTGTGCTTTCCCATACCGCTGCATCTAGACCGTTCACATGGGCACCAATCAGCTGAATGTCATTGGCCCACACAGCGCAATCCTCATGTAACCAAATCTCGTAGCCATGCTCCGAGGTCTTCGACATGCCGCGAAACGTTTCAACGAACTTTGTCTCATGGTTACAGTCAAGCGGATCTTGTGACGAGCATTGCGATTCATTCGGATCATCACTGCATGAAAAGACGCTGTCGTGTGTTGTCTTTCGTTTGCGTTTGTGCTATTAAAGAAAGTAGTAACAATTTTATTAATATAATCATCTATGTACTTTGATTGCAACACTTTTATTTTATAGTCAAAACCCAATTCTACCCAACTGAAATGGCTGAGTCATGTTACTGAAAAAAGATGCTTACCATGGTGATCTTGGGTGCCTGCATAATATTTGCCAGCGTCGCTGGCACTACAGGCAGATTGCGGTGCTGCAGCTTGACCATGTCGGCCCGCTTGCGCTGGCTTACAAACAGACCGTCGATATCGTGGCTGCCCGCTGGCAACTGCACGGCCGTGCGATACTCCTCGCAGTCGATGGACACAAGATATGGTCCGAAGAGATCACCTAGTCCCAGCTTGTGCGGTCCACACTTGCAGAATACACAAATCCAACTTGAATCTGTGGTATCCGCATCGTAGCGATTGCTTAGCGTTGAGCTGTGCATGCCACGCAGATTTTTGCGCTCATGCGGTGCCTTTGTGTGCTTCTTCTTAGTCTGCTTCTCGTTGATATCTTCGGCGTTGTGGGTGTTCTTAATGCTAATGCTGCCATCGGGCTTGATTAGAATGAATGGTGATTTAAACCTGAGATCTGGAGCAGCAGTGACTCCATTGGGCGCCGGTGTGCTATCCTCGTCCGTACTGAAATTTTTGCGTCCTACGCTAGCGCCTTTTTTGCACCCATTCTGCTTTGCGATGCTCTTCCCCGTCGGCTTTTTGTTTTTAGGCTTGATTTTCTTATTATTATTTTTTTGCTTTTTATTTGTGCTGTTCACCTTTGTATTTGCCGCCGTTTTAGCTGCAAAAGTTGCTGTGGCAGCTGCAGTTGTTGTTTCGATTAGTTTGCGCGCTGCAAGTGCAGCAGCTGCAGCAGCCGAGGTGCTCGGCTTATCATCATCGCTGTCCAGCTGCACAGTTTCCGTTTCGGATGATGGTGGTGGCGGCTGCTGCTTCTTGCGCCCTGGTGTTTTCTTCGGTTTAAGCTGTTCCCCTATTGTGAAACGCAACAGCGACGGATCCATGCCCATTGAGAGACGACGAGGAGGTAGGCAACGCGTTGGTGGAGTTCGCGCCACAACTTTGGCACTGTCTGCAACAGCTGCTGCTTCTGCTGCTGGCGTCGGTGTTGAAGGCAGTTCAATGGGAGGTACTGCTGCTGCCGTTGTTGCCGCTGTTGGTGAGGGACTATGTATGGGACTTGGCAGCTTTGATTTCATTGCTGCTTTAGTTGCAACCGGTCGTATCTCGGGCGTCAACGTGGATATTGTTGGTGTTCTGGGCGCCGGCGTTGGTGGTGTGTTGGCAGCTGCAGCTTTAATATGCTCCACAGTTTTTTCAGGGTCTAACAACAAATGGGCACTCAAGTCTTGGGCGGCGCGTGTTGGGTTTGCTGCTTGTTCCGCCGGCTCATCTTCAATACCGGCAAACATCTTCTCCAGTTTATCTTCCACCTCATTAAATGTGGTGACAGCATCAGCAGCCTCAGTTACATCAGCGGTAGAACTAGTTGCTGTTACAGATGGCGCTGTTATTGCTGGCAATGGAGATTGTTTGTTCACTGGAGATGCCGCATCATCATCATCATCGTGCACACTGACCGCCGGCTTGGCATCAATGTCACCCTGCTCCACTAAAGCCGGCGAGGCGGGCGTATCTGTAATAGCCTTGCTATTTTCCAACTGCTGCTGCTCCTGCTGTTTTTCTTTATCAGTTGGCGCCCCACCTGCCTGACTGCTGTGGCTGCTATGTGTGGCCGCACTGGAGCTGCTCGAGCTGCTGCTACTGCTATTGCTATGTGGACTGGGTGGTGGCACCGTGGATTCACTTGCTGCATTGGCATTGGCGCAAAGCTGCTGCTCATCGGCAACCTGATTACCGATCTCATGTTGTTGTTGCTGGTGCTGCTGTTCAGTACGATTACGTTGGAGCAGTGCCTGTCGCTGTTTCTTGGTCTTGGGGTTATCCGCGGTTGTATCGTTGTACAGTGTGGAACTGTTGCTATTATCGGTTGCAGCAGGAACAGCCATTGGGGTCGCTGCACGTCCATTCTTCTGCGGCAGCTCAAGCTCCATTTGTTGCTGCTGTTGTTGTTCTTTCATACCTTTAAATGGCTGGAAGTCACCATTCTTGGGCGAACGCTTGGGACTACAGCTGTTGCTTAGCGGGCTCGGTGTACGCTGTCTTTTTACATTGTCGATGGGCGTCAGACGCATGACTTGGCTGGCCTTGCGTTTGCGCCGCTTGCGACTATTGCTGCTGTTGCTGTTCGACTCCAGTGACTCTTCGTTTGAGGTGGTCATGTATGGCGATTCGGGCGCCTCGGCTAGCTGTTTGTCCTCGGTATTCATACTACTACGATATGCGGCAGTATTTGTTGACAGATCTGTTATGATCGTTTGTGGCTCTTCGTGGGCCGCTTCCTGCTGCTGCTGGTCTTCTTCTGATTTGTGCTTGGACAGCAAATCAAGATTCGACAATTGTGAATTGCGGGAAAGCATTTGTGTTGTGTGTGTTTGCTGTGGCGACGAGTGCGGCGGCTGCTGCTGTTGTTGTTGCTGTCTCATCTGGTGCTGATGCTGAAATTGTGCGCTTGTCGTGTGAGACGGTGGCGGTGCTAGATGCTGATTGTGATGCGTTTGTGGTGGTGCATAATGCAAATGCTGCTGATGATGCTGTAGCTGTTGTTGTTGCTGATGTTCCTGCATGTGTTGCTGCTGTTGCTGATGTGGTGTATAGCTGGCAACGCTTGCATGCAACTGATGATGTAAGTGCAACTGATTGAAGTCCAGCGGCAACTGCGGCGTTGGCGGCGTCTGTGGCACACTATATTTTGTTATGTTATATGGCTGCTGCTGTTGTTGCTGCTGATGATAGTTGCGCAGTGGCGAAGCTGCAATGCAAATGCAAATTGGTTTTTAGAGCTTGTTTCAAACGTTAAAGAGCTTCAATATATGCATTGGATTGTTTTGTATTTCAATTAAACTTACTTATTTGTTAATATCTTTATGTCTAAGACAAAAGCGTGATTACTTTTTACGCTTTAGTTTTTAAACACTTACGCTTCTTGGTTTGCTGCTGCTGATGTTGCATACTGTGTGTGGCCAATTTGCCTGTAGCTGCAGATGCATAGTTGCATTCCTTGCTGCTCAACTCTGTATTTTTTTGCATATTCTTTAACTGCGTTAGTTTAAAGTTCTCATCACGATTCTGCATATAATGCATCGGCGGAGCACTATTGTTAGTGCTACTGCTGCTGCTGTTAGTGTTTGTGTTAACGGTGCTGCTGCTATTGTTGTTAGTATTGTGATTGTTGTTGTTGTTGGGCGGGGTACTCGGCGGTGGCGGCAACAGTGACTCGCAATCGGCAGCGCCATTGGCATTCAAATATTTGTTGGCAGCAGTCGAAGGTGAAACTGATGCTGGAATGCCCGGCAAATGTCCTTGCTGCGCTCCAACGGGAGTATTTGTCGTCAGATTGTGACTGTGTGTGAATAAAAGAAACAATTAGATTAATTTAATAATAATAAAAATAAAACTATACATTATGCTTTAAGTCTAGATAGCCTGTAACTGATAGTAATTGTTGCTTACATTGTTTGGTAATTGGGCGGTGCATGTAAATGTGACTGCTGTTGATGCTGCTGCTGCTGTGATTGCTGTTGTTGTGGTTGTTGGCCAGCTTTGGCTAGCGCTGGAGCAACACTGCGACTGGACTGCAGCGACAAATCCATGGAGTCAAAGGGTAAAGTTCCAGTATATGGCGGGGCCAGCAACGGATTCATTTGATGATGGTGATCCAGCTGCAAGGCAATACACACGATTAGATACAACTGGCCAGAATACTATTAAGGTATCTACAATTGACCATTCTATTAATTGATACAAAAAAGGAATAGAGGGCAGCGAGGGGGCAAATAATAATGGAGTTGACTACGGGTGTTGGGAGTTTTATTGGGAGTTCGATGTCATGCATTTTGTTTTGCGGGATTCGTCTAACGAAAGAACTACTACGTTAATTACGTTTTTATGATTGGCCGACATAAAATTGTAAATGGCATCTGGCGGTGGCGGAGGAGGCTGATTTGACGCATGCCAGGCGAGAGGCGATCGCACCAGCGGCCGTTCGTTGGACATGTGTGCCAATTGTGGTTGTCGCGGTATATACGAAGGTATCTGTAGAGATGATGTTCAAATTGTGTGCTGTCTGTGTGTGCGTCGGCGGCGTTGGCCAGGACATCAGCAGATACTTACTTGTAGGGGATTCCATGAGGGATTCTGTGTCGCTTGACTTAAATGACCGTGCGGATGATTATTGTTGGACATGGTGTCTAACTGAGATATTGCATAGAAGACGGCTTATAATTCTCAGAATTTGATTGCCGACACAAGGGTCGGGACCAGAAGAGTGTAAAAACCCTGGTAAACTATCTCTTAGAATTTTACAGGTCAATTGTGACAAATTAGAATCACAGGCAATGCCAATTTTTAAACACCTCGTGTGTATTACTTGTCAGCACATATTTAATTTAGAAATGGGGAGAAGCACTGATACTGTCTTTAGAGCCATACGGCATGAGCTACCACAATGTCCTGTCTGCCGTTTGTTTAAATTAGGTGATACAAACCACTGCGGTGGCATTTAACCAAGCGAGTTATTTATTATTGCAGCTGTGCCAAGTTTCAAGTATAAACAAATTTCGCACGCACTTTTTTTTCACACCAACCAACGACCGCATCCACCCACTTGCAAAAGTTTTTAGCGAGCGGTCCTTGCGCGATAACGCAGACAGTCGATAAATTATCGCCAGTCGGCAGCGTTGTTTTGCATGGCTGTCCCTGGTATTTGCTGCTGCTTCTGATGGGCGCTACGCGACAAGCACGCGGTCTTTAGATGTACATAAATGAATGTTTGTGTCGCCTTATGGTTTTCAAAACCTTCGTTATTTATATTTGACTGATTATATGTGGTTAGCGGAATGTGACTGGCAGGGCATAGGTGAGTATTAGTAACAAATTTAGCTGTTGATTAGCATTGTTTGCACAACTACCTCAATCTTGCCTTCTCACTCACTCGCAAGTGCAGTGCATTGCAGCTTCGCTGCTACTGTTTTTGCGAATTACTTGTTTTGGGCCAAAAGGGAGGCCAAAACCAAGCCTTTACCAAATTTCACGAATGCACGCACTTTGTTATTAACACATTGAAGAGCTTCGCTTATCAAATTATCACTTGTTTAGCACATACCGCCGAAATGTATGCGTTTTAATGCGTATTTTAATTTGTTTAAAACAAAATGTAATTTACTTGTGCTTCTGCTTCAGTGTTATGAGTGTGTGTGGTTGTGTGCGTGTGTGTGTTTCTTGGCTAATGAGCGGAGCTAAAGAACCACTGTTTTGATTCCGCTTCCGTTTAATGTGCGAGCTCACTCACCGCGAAAATTTCCTCAAAAGTAAAAACATGCCAATGTATATGTTAGTTAAAAGTATTAAATATGAAATTTTAGTGTTTCGTTTCGTTATATAAAATTAAGGAATAATGAACAATTTCTGCACTTTAATCGTTCGCCGGCAAATCATTCAGCTTTTTGTCTTGCTGCCGCCGTTTTACGCGCCTCTGCAGCCCTGCGTTAAATTACACACAAAATTGGAGGGAAATTGCAGCTCAATTTACCAGCATTTATATCGTACTATAAATTGACATTTTGAGTTAAGGTATATTCTAAACATAATGAGTGCAAGTAAACGCGGCGCATTTATAGTATTTGAAGGATGCGATCGATGTGGCAAAACAACACAAAGCAGTCTCCTAGGTAAGTAACCCGGCCAATCATTGAAAACCGTTTGTAATTTATAATTTTTTACGCAGCCAAGCAGCTAATGCGAAGAGGTATTGCCACTAAACAAATCAATTTTCCGGATCGCACGACGGCAATTGGCGAGGTCATAAACGCGTACTTAACCAATAGCCAAGAGCTGTGCGATGAAGTTATCCACCTGCTGTTCTCAACGAACCGATGGGAACGCGTAAAAACCATTAAAAAAGATCTTATGGCCGGCACAACTGTAATTTGCGATCGTTACGCCTACTCTGGAGCAGCATACTCTGTGGCAAAAGGACTAAACTTCGACTGGTGCTGTGCACCCGATCGTGGCCTCCTCAAGCCCGATGCTGTCTTCTACTTAAAGGCGAGACCCGATGAGCTTACATTACGTGGTAGCTACGGTCAAGAGCGGTTTGTAAACTAATTATCTGTATAACAGAATATTTGTACTTACTTACTTATTTTTTGGTTCAGCTATGAAAAGCTAGATTTTCAGCGCGTAGTAGGTGAAGTGTTCGATCGTTTCAATGCACAAGAGTCCAGTTATTGGCATCAGTTTGATGCGAGCAAAACACAGCAGGATCTTCAGGATCAAATTGCTGCAGTTGCTGATAAAGTACTAGAGCAGGTGGCAGAGCAGCCGCTATCGAAGCTCACGTAACGTTGGATTTTAGCTGATTTATGCATAATAAATATTGTAAATAATCTTTTTTTTATAATAGATTTAAGGTTGATGCATTGATGAATGTATTCGTTAACAAACCACATTATACCCTAGAGGATTTATTATCAATTAACATGGCCGTAAATTAATGTAAATAGTATGTTCAAAGTTATATGGAAATGACATATATATGCATATAGTAACGTGTTGCATATTGTGTCAATTTAAAGCCAATTGATTTATGACCAAGATATATATGTTTCCAATCAGTATTCTGCATCTTTTGGTTGCTTCATTGCATTTTATTTCGCTTCATTATACAATTTGAAGTTCACAATTATCTATATGAAAAGACAGTGTATTGCGGCTAAAACCATAGCAAGAAAATAAATTAACGCCCTCAACTTAGTTGCTAAATAATCTAAATGTGTGGTGCTGCGCTATTGTGCTTAGCACTTGGTCCTAGTTTTGGTTCAATGCAATTCAATTCAATAGTAATCGTAGTCCCCACCCGCGCGTCGACTTCGAGCACCACCACCAGCTTCAGCTTTAGGAGCACGGGAACGCAGCGTCAGTTGGCGATAGCCCGTGCCCGATGCATAATCGATATTAGCGCTAGCACCGCCGCGTCTGTGCATATTGGTTATAGTGGTCCTGAAACGCTTCTGTGCCTGGTGGTAGGAGGCAATGTCGCCATAGTTGTGCTTTGGCCACATACACTCGCACCCCGATGGTACTGTACGCGTCTCCGATTCCCAGCAACCGCTGCCTTCCTTCAAGCGTATTAAGTGTATGGTGCGATTAAGCTGAATGCACGAGAATCCGGTGGCCGAGCAGATCTATAGAAAAATATACATTAAATACAATTATATTTAATGTGTAAGTATTGAATGTATTGAATTATTTACAATTTACAATCACAAATCCTTTTTTAAAACGAAACTGGCTTTGATTAATTTTTTTTCTTTAATATTATTAAAACGAAGTCAGTTAATATAATCGGTCAGTACAATTCTATAACCATTAATCAGACCATATCATCATCGGCCACTCCTCCTATTTTGGCGAGTTTTGATGCCAGCTCGCTCTAATTACTGTAATTGATAGTGCCGGATTGCTTTATATGTGGTCTATAGGTGTTAGTAACCAGTTTTGGTCAATCCAGTGACAAAAAATACCGATACTCCGATTTAAACCTTTTAATTTTACACCGCATTTGTAATCGAATTATTCCAAGATTCAGCAAAGGTAAATACATTTTTTCTCATTCGCTTTTTCATTCTCTTTCATATTCTGCAATGTAACAATTTTTTTTTCCAATACTTTTGGCTTAACATTCAAAAATGTCAAACCATCATGAGTACACATGTTTTAAAATCGTGATTTTGACTCTTTTTCGTTAAATATATCTCAAAACATGAATAAAATGTATATAACGATTGAGATTGATGGACGCGCAATGGAACAAACGATACCAAACGGTACCAACAGTTAAGCTTTACATTCATATTTGACAGTTTAATGTGAAAATAAATAAAGTTTAAAAAAACTAAAAAACACGCTTTTAGAGCATATCAAACTAAAAAGTTAAAAATAATTTTTCAAATAAGCTTAAAACAATAATAAATGATAAATAGTATTATTGTAAAAAAAGCGTTGGGCGCTCGATGTACGAGAAATATGGACAAAGCGCCCCACGCTTTTTTTTTACAATAATACTATTTATCATTTATTATTGTTTTAAGCTTGTTTGAAAAATTATTTTTAACTTTTTAGTTTGATATGCTCTAAAAGCGTGTTTTTTAGTTTTTTTAAACTATATTTATTTTTCACTTTTTAGTTCGATGCATTATATAAGCGTGTTTTTTAGTTTTTTTAAACTATATTTATTTTTTAATTTTTAGTTCTATTAATTATTGAAAAAAAAAATTGTAAGTTCTAGTGAACATGAACATGGAGCAGATTTTAAAAAAAAAATTTTTTTTGGCCGTGGACGGGATTAGAACCCACGATCGGTGAGTCCGGGAGCGAAGACCCGCGCCTTAGACCGCTCGGCCCACGAACGAACTTGAGGTAGTGGGATATACTGACAGTAATATGCCACTTGCTTTTAGTCCAAAGGAGAGTTAAAAAAAATTTTTTTTCGGCCGTGGACGGGATAAGAACTTACGATCGGTGAGTCCGGTAGCGAAGACCCGCGCCTTAGACCGCTCGGCCAACGAACGAACTTGAGGTAGTGGGATATACTGAAAATAATAAGCCACTTGCTTTAAGTCCAAAGGAGAGTTACATACATACATACAAGTGAAGCTAATATAAGCGTGTTAAAAAAGAGTTTGTGTCCAGCATTAGAACATTTCCCTTAATATTGATACATCAATATATGCATATGTACAGTGTTGAACGATGCTAAGTAATTTTTTCATATCAGTATTTTTTGATGAAATGAATTTAAAATTCAAATTATCAACGATTGGAAAGGCGGCTTATCAAGACACAAACTTGGTTGCAAAATATTCAATCAACAGATCAGTTATTTCGAGGCTGATTGTAAAATGGTCTTAATTTTGGTCACACAAACGCTGTTCATTTCGGAGAGAGGCCACGTAAACTACTCGGCGTGAAGACTCCCTTATTGAAAGGACACTACATAAGGATCATACAGCGTCTTCAATTCAAATAGGAAGCTGCTTGGCCTTGCAAGTAATCGGTAGAACGATTCAAAGACGGGTGGTAGATCCTTTTATATCGCCAAAGAACAGAAGAGCAATAATTGCTTTTCCTTCTTAACTGGAGTTTTCTGGCGAATCCAAGTGCAACATGAATGATTTAGATGGTATGAGGCGTGTACGCAGACACACATGTTATGCACGGAGGAGGAAATACAATGGTCTGAGGGTTATTCTCTGGGCAAGGAATTGGGCCAATTCATAAGATTATTGGAATAATGGATCGTTTCAAGTATCTTAGTATAGTTGAGGACGTCATGCTCTCATATGATGATGATGATATGCCACTTCAATAAAAGTTCCAGCATGATAATGACTCGAAATACACAACAAAAGTAATCAGGGATTTGTTTCAGAGCAATGGCATAGAAGTTCTTCGTTTAACTGACTAATCGCCTGACTTAAACCCAATTGAGAACTTGTAAACATAACAGTAAACAGAAAAATTAACAGACAAAATTTCAAAGCGAAGCGAGATCTCTTCAAAGCTTTAAAAATAGCCTGGAAGCAGTCTCGCCGGACATAACTTATAATTTTACAACCTGAAATATTTGTGAGTGTATACTCAATAGTAAAGGATTCCCAACGAAATATTAATTAAAATTTTTGTTTTTGTCGTTTGTAATTTACGGAATAAAATTAACCCATAAAATGGGTACAATGGGTATAATGGTTTTGTGCAAAAGTATGTAACAGGCAGATCAGCATCAACTGCCGAGACGACATAGCCATGTCCGTCTGTCCGTCTGAATGAACGCGTGGATATCAGAGACTACAAGAGTTAGAGACTTCAGATTTTGAATAGAAGTTCTCCTATAACATAAGCAGAACAATTTTGTTTCAAATTATCGATAACAATTCTGGTTTCCGATACACACATAGAATCGATTACAAAAAAAAAGATTGAATTTGGAAAATGTAAAAATGGGGGTTGAAATAATGGGTTTCGTCCAAATCGGCCAAGAAACACCGGAGATATCGAATTTAATCGATTGAAGTTAAGTCAGTATACCTAAGTCTTATCCAAATTTAATATATTTATTGCAACTGGGTTCAGGGTATCCTCTAGTCGGGCCCTATTGAAAACAAGTGGAAAAGTTGCAGTCGGACGCAACTGACTGCGGTATACTCGTTACCAGTATTAAAGCCGGTAAAAAGAGGCCTCAATGCAAAGAGGTACGGATGCGGCAGGGGTGTACGCTGCCTTGAAGATTCTCCGATGCAGATGGGGATGCCACCAGCTATCTTCCTTCCAAATTTGGTGACTCTAGCTCAAAGTTTGTAAGAGCTGTGAAAAGGGGGGCTGGGGGCGGTATGGGTGGTTTTGGCATCCAAAGTTTTGATGCAGATCTTTGTGAAATATCAATTGCTATCTTCCTACCAAATTTGGAGGCTCTAGCTCCACAACTCTGGAAGATACTCGCATTCCCATTTTTGACGAAGCGTTGGGGTGGACGGCTAGGGCAGTATCGGTGGGCGTGGCATCCAAACTTTTGATGCAATTTTTGGGGGGTCACCAACACATATCTTGGCACCAAATTTGGTGGCTCTAGTTCAAAACCTGTGGGAGATATAAGCTTTTTTGACTTAAAAATGCGGGGGGGGGGGGCTGGGGGCGGAATAGGTGGGCGTGGCTCCAAAATTTTTGATGCCGTTTTTTGGGGGTTGCTAGTAGCTATCTGCTAACCAAATTTGGTAGTTCTAACTGTAAGGATGTGCGAAATATGTGGACTTATTGGTTTTGAGTTGTCGAATTTATCGATTTTCCAGCCCCTCAGTTATCGTAGAGCCCCCATCTTGACACTTTAATTTACTATCCCATAGATAAAGAGAATTGGAAAGTTGGAAGTCTCTCGCTTGAAGTGTGTGGAAAAAAGTTGCGAACATACAGACGGACGGACACCATGACGGACATCGCAAAAACCCAATATACTCTTTCACTTCGGTATCGAGTATAATAAATGTTGCTAGTTTTGCTATTCTAAACTGCACACAATCTAAAAATGTCAAACTCTCTTGGCACTAATGGAATGTTAAGTATATGCACCTCACGCTTCTCGCCGGCTCGTTCGTTGAGAAGGGCACGCAGTAGAGGCAGCTCATTGCTGGGAAAGTTGTTGTCATAGCTGTGCATTCTATCTGGCAATGGAGCATAGTTATTGGCACAGGTAACCTCGACATAGTGATTGGGTCGATATTCGCCATTTTCCAGCTTAACAGTAACACGATGCGTGGGGCACAGCGATTGATATGTTACCTGAAACGAGTTATTCTTATAACACGTGAAAATATATATGTATCTGCCCAAGGTAAACTTACACCCTCGCCCCCGCCATACTGTGGTGCTGGTGGTGGCATAACGCTGCGCACGCGCCGCTTGCGTACATTTTGTATGCCATAGGGGAGGCGTTCGCTTAGCTCTCCCTCATCCTTGTTGCTCAATGCAACGGCATAGTCTTCTTCGCCCTCGACATCTATGTTGCCAGTCGACAATTCGTCATTGTCATATTGCTCCGGTTGACCTGCATTCCTGCAATATATATATATTCATTGAAATTTAAGCTTTGGCAATGAATTAACGCAACCCGTGCATCTAACGCCAAACACTGCCGGAAACGGCTGCGGTCGCCCGTAAAATGCGCTCAGTGAAAGACAGAGAAAGAGGGGATCAAAAAAATAAAATTCGCCTTTGACGTTTGCTTTTGCATGGCGTTAGATAGTTTAAGCTTTATTTTTATTTTTTTTTTTCAAGCCAGCTTCTCTTTTTGCAATCGTTTTTTGTTCTATTTGCAACTGGCCAACAAAAGCGCATCATTTTGCATTCAACTGCAGCAAATGCCAATGAATTTTTTAGCTTTCATTTTGTGGCATTTGTGTGCTTTGTCTGCCTGTCTGGCAGCGCTAAGGAGAAGGTGGTGGGGGTGCTGCAGGTTCTGGTGGCGGACACAAAGCACCGTTTTCCTAACAGGACTGTCGTTGACTGCCAGCGGATTTCCCGTTTTCGATGTCAATGCTTTACGCTGAGCGGTAAAACCCACCCAAACCACCAGCACTACCAATGCTGCAACCACTAATTTTTTATTTTTAAGCGCACTTCAGTTAAACACAACGGCTTTGATAGTTATTTCGCTAAGTTTGCGCAAATGTTTAGAAACGAATGGTTGTGCTATGGAATGATTGCTTATTAGGAGGCTCTGCGGTACAAAGGACAGACAGAAAAAATTATTATTAATATTTATTGTAGCAGAAAATGAGATGCAAATTTAAAATAATGCATTAACTTGCTTTTGCCATTGTTCGCAGTTGAATTTAAATAAATTTTTTGCTTTTATATGTTCTCTTAGTTGTTTTATTTTTCTTTGTGCTTTATGTTTTGTTTGAATAATATTCTGATGATAAATTAGCACCGCTTTAGTTTAATTTATTTGTTTTTAAGTCTAATATAAATATGAATTATAAGTACATATTATTATTATTATTATTATTATTATTATTATTATTATTATTATTATTATTATTATTGTTATTATTATTATTATTATTATTATTATTATTATTATTATTATTATTACAGTGATTCTTTATTATTATTATTATTATTATATTTATTATTATTATTATTATTATTATTACAGTGATTCTTTTCTATGTAATAAATTTCCTTCCAATACAGTTGAATCAAAAAACAGGTAAATGTAACGAATTTTCTCAATAATGATTCGCTAAATGAAAGTTATTATTATTATTTACTCCCGTCAATTTTATTCATTCCGATAGAATGAATTATAAACTTTACAAGATACTATGTTAACAATTTTTTAAACGTCTTCCAAATTTTTTTTTTTTTTTTTTTTTTGAATTGAGGTGAAGCACATCATTATCAAACATTTTCTTTTATCAATGAAATTTTTTCGTTAAAGAGCATTCACTTGTCGCAGCAAAATGAAAAATAAATGCTTGCATGCATTGCTTTATTGCGCAGTCTTTTGTCTTCGTCAATCTATTGTTGTTCTTTTTATTTTTCCTTGGCGTTGAATTGCGTAATTTTTGGCAAAGCCAACGCAGTCGCCTGATCCTTCTAAGCCTGATCTCGCAAACAAAAAGTCGCAATGCGATAGAGAAAAAATAGCAGAGAGATAATATGACGGGCAATGGGAAAGTCACTGCAGCATAACAGGGAATCAAGCTTAAATGCTTGCTTCAATGCTGAAGGTTCTGGGGATATGCAAAACAATGGCTGAAGGCAAATCAAGAATCTATAGCTTCGGGGGCTGACATATTTTCGAGCTGATATCATGTTGGGCGTTCATTGAGGAATGTGCCAAAGTCAACTAGCTAGATTGTTGTGCCTGCAACGTGACAGCTACATGCTGGCTCAAAATTAAGCTGTTAATTTTTGTTTGTGTTCAGGGTTTTTCACTTGCTTTAGGTGGCTGGAGTCGATTCAGGGGGCATTAGTGGCAAGTTGGCCTACCTGGGAATGTAGCTGCTGCGGCTGCTAAGTTTCAGTGGAAAATTCGTTTGTTCTGTTTCGTATTCGGCATCAGCCTGCCACCCACTGTTGTTTTCGTTCTCAATGTTTCTGTTGCCATTGTCAATGTTGCTGTTGCCATTGTCAATGTTGATGTTGTCGTTAGTGTTGCTAGAGTCATGGGCAGCAAATGTGCCTACACCTTGCACAGCCGAATTTAAGTCAGACAATTGCAAAAGGAAGTCATTGCGAGTTGCCTCAGGATCATCAGCAAATTTTTTTGGTTGCCGCTGTTGCTCCTGGGGATTTCCGTACGGTGTTAGCTGCGACGGTTGCCATTCGGCCGACGCTTTGTTGTAGTTAAAGTTGTCATTGTTGTCGTCAACTTTGTATACGTTCCTATCTGCCATGCCATCAATGTTCTTGTAGCCATAATCGTTGTTGTTGCTGTTTTTGCTAAGGTAGCTGTTGTATCTATTGTTCCGAAGCGCTGGTGTGGACTCACCGCAGGCCAATGCGAGCGATGTGCGGCTCGTCGGGCCACAAAATCGGGCAGCAACAATGGCCGCCAGCAGTAGCTGCAATGGCAAAACAACAAACAATCAGATCAAAAACGTGAGCACCGAGAAAAAAATATAATATTTTAAGTTTAAGTAAAATTTACACTTTCAATAAACAAAAAAACAAAACAGTTTTTTACATTTTTAGGTCCTAAAATTGTCGATTTTTGTTTAAATATTATCTGCGCACATAATATTAGTTTTTATCTTGCTGAGACTAACTGCACCATGTAACGTCATTTTTGTTGCAGCTATTTCAATTAACTTTTCTTATCATTTTTGGCCTCCCAAACACGAAAATCACATACATTTGCACCTTAAAGTACTATTCTTCCCCTGTCAAAACCAACTTTAAATATTGAATTGATCATTGGTTGTAGTCGTTAGTACTAGGCGTATTGTACTTTATTTCTTGTATATAGAGCGCCCGACGGTTATTTTTACAAAAATACTATCATTTTTCGATCATTATTGTTTTAAGCTTATGTATTTAGTTCCATGCTCTTTAAAAGCATGTTCTTAAGTTTTAAAAAATTTTTTTTAAAACTATTTTTATTTTTATCTTTTTTGTTTGATGTTCTATAAAAGCGTATTTTTTTGTTGTTGAATTTTTAAACTATATTTATTATAACTTAATATGTAGTTCGATGGCCTTTAAAAGCCGCCGTAAAAGTATGCTTTATGATTTTCCTGGCTTAAATCAAACGATTTATTCAAGTTAAATTCTCTTAGGCATTTGTTGGATGAGTATATGAAACAAAGCAGAGACACTGCGGCTAAGTTCAATTCCCTCTTGGAAGTTGACAATCAATGCGCCGGAATAATGTCTAAGCGAAAAACCACAAAAACCCTAAAATCCAAAACCGAACCCAAACAAGTTGTCTTAAACTTTCAAATCCTGTTGCCCATGCTTGCGTGTGGGACTATTCCGGCTAGATTCGGACATACACAAGTTTCAGCAGACACCATTTGAACACGCCTCATGCCTGTAACTCTTTCTCTAAGTAGCTATGTTTGTCTGATGACTTTGATTATGTGGTCTTGGTACTCTTACTGACTCTCTACCTCGTCTTCTTTCTCTGTCACTCTAGCAAAAACCATAGCGAAACGTATCGCGTTTTGGGTGTTTGACTTTGACTTCCGGAAAATGCCCCAGGCCGGTAATATGCCGCACGAGTGGCTCATAGTTATGTATAACATATGTACTATATTATTTACTTTCTACGTATGTAACTGTATATTTCACCACAATCATCATAAACACACAAAACGTGACCAAATAGTTGGCGCCTACAAGGAATATACTTGTAATCCAAGCAATGGCTATGTGGGAAAGGCAATTTGATTGAATACTCTAGATGTGAAAGCTGCTAAAAAACTCGACTTGAAATCAATAATATAGTAAATATAAACCTTGTATTATTCCGCAACCGCCTTGCTTTCAAACGCTCGAATTCCTCGGTCGGCTTATTCTTTGGGGTTATCTGACCGAGCTTATAATTTTTTTATTTTAATTTTAAAGATAACTGATTCGTTGACATGTAACTTAGCCGAATCAAATTGAAAACAAGTTAAAACGTTGCGGTTAAACGCTGGGACTATAAAATACTCTAATACCAATACTAAAACATGTGGGTTATTAGCTCATAAACTGTTGGAGATGTACGCACTCCAGTTTTTTAAAGGTGGGAGGCGACAGGTGTTTGCGTGGTCTTCAAATATTTGATGCAGCTTGCTTCCCATCAAATTTGACGACGATAGCTTAAAAACTGTTTGTATTTAAAGCATTCTTGTTTTTTCAAAAGGCTTGAGGGCGGAAGGCAGAGTTAGGGGGCGAAACATCCAAATTTCCTTTGCAGATTTTCGCGGGAAGCCACCAGCTATCTTCCCACCAAATTAAGTGACTCTACCTGTTAAATTGTGGAAAATTTGTGTGTTGTATCGATCTGAACCTTAAAATATCTAGAAAACACACAGTATAAAAATAGTGCTTAATATGAAATGTTTCCTAATCCAGTTGAGGTGAATACATTTGCTTAAGATCATTAATTAATTATTAAACATTTTTTTTTTTATATATATAGCTTGTACGCATTGGAGTGTTGGAAATATATATTTAAAATTATCGACAAGTGTTTCAAATTGAAAAATTTAATAAATAAATAATGTTAAAGACCGCAGTATAAAGCACAACGAAATAAAAGTCCTACACTTTTGATATTGATTTTCTTTTATCGCAAGATAGTTTAACATTCACACATACATTTATATGTATACGTTTTTAATTTGTAGGCTTGTACTTTCAAAAGGACTACAAGTTTCTTGTTGCCGTTGCTTTATAAGATTTCTTTTATTCTTGGTGCTGCTTCTGGTGCTGTGTCATTTCCGGCCTATCGTCGTTTTTTTTGCCCTGTCCCTACCGCAAAACTTCTTCCATTTGCGCGATTGGCCCAACCAGCCGCGTTTGTGCCCCAAGTTGGCCCAAGTTTGGAGCCAGTTTGTCAAACTATTTGTATTGAATTCACAATTTCTGTTGATGAAGTTTCACACAAGCCGCTCACTCTCTGGCTTACATTGGCCGCGTGATCTGCGTTTACAAGTGCTTATGGAACAGAATGCTCCGAGAATAAGAGCGAGGCAGTGGACTGAAGGGGCAGTGTGAGGAAGGTGTTTGTTGAGAGTCCATTGACTGCGGGTTTTACAGGTGGCTTTGTTTAAGTGTAACGAATCCTTTCTTGATTTAAAGTTGTCAACATCAGTCGATTTTGACTTTGGGTCAAGTTAAAGTCAAAAATAAACAAAATTCAACTAATCCAATAAGTCCGTGTCACACGCTCAGCGGTGTTTTTTCTGTTTTCCTCAAGACCCTCGCAAATGTGAATCTTTTTTTAAAGGCATTAAACTAAAATATCGTTTGACCTCTGATTTATTTTTATTGCATTTAACACTACAAAAGCATTTATCAGTTTTTAAATCTGTTTTATGAGTTTGCATAATTTTTTTTTCATAATGAACATAAATTAAATTAATAATTGCCAAATAGTTTTGTGTGTGTTTATGTGGGCTTTAAATTTATAAACATGCATGCACACGTGTCAAGGACAGCTGAAATTATAATTTAATAATTTATGACTACATGTTTGCAATAGCATTTCTTTGATATTGTAAAAAAATATATATACATCAGAAATTTATAATTGGGGCTTCTAATTTATTAAATTAAGATTTTTTTTTTGCATATCTATTAAAATAATATTTCTAATTTGTTTCCTTTTCTCAAAATAAATAAGAGCTCAATATTTAATGAGTAAAAATCAATTGCATTTAAAATTTAAATTTAATTGAAATTTAACATCATTTATGTCTAATACTACGAGTTTAGTATATTTAAATATTTTCATTTTGTTTTTTTAACAATTTATTTCAATATGTGCTTATATAGGGTACTTGGAGGTGTTGTTCTTATGAATTTCATTACATAGTTTTTTGTTTGTTCTATGGTCGGTTTTTTGCTTGTGCAATTCAATTACATTTTCAATCAAACAACAATCCGCAGGGCAATGTTCATCTGTCGGCACATAAAAATACACACACGGATACCGCAAACATACGCCGAGTGCCAATACATGTATATATATATTCTATATTGCATAAATTTGTGACCTTTGAGTTTTCAATTGAATTTTGTGCACGCCAGCAATTGTTCGACAAAACTTCGTCCTTACACCAAATGCGCAAAAACAGGCAACAAAACACACACACACATATGTATTAAGACACACTCTGCCGCAATTTACATGCATTGTTGGTTCAAAAGGGAGTTGGGATGTTTGGGTGGTAATGGTGCCAATCGTAAAACAACAAAAGCCAAAAAAAAACAAAATTATAACATGAAAAATTTTACAAAGCTTTTTTCGAATTGTTTTAATTGCTCCGCTCGTGCCATGTTGCTTATATTGGTGTTGTTGTTGGTGTTGCATGTTTCACAATTCCTTGGCTTCAGCTATTGTTGTTGCTTTTTGTGTTTTGGCAATACATGCGGCTGCTTTGGCGATTATTGGCAATTGTCAAATATTAGTTTTTGTTATGGTTTCATCGCATAGCTATTTTAATTAATTCCAAAGTTAGACAATTTCAAAAGTTGCCTACAAGTTGCCTTTTTATATATTTTAAGTGTCGATAGGTCAATTTGGCTGTTGGCTGTTATTTATGAGCATTATTTCTGAGCGGTTCTCGGCTCAAAAATTGGGTTAGCAAGTCTTAATGTTTTCGAACGGCTTGTAGTGTATAATTTATCACAAATCAAACAATAATGTCGTATCTTAAAAGAGTTCTCTGGTTTAAAGGTGTAATTCTTGAAACTTTGTTTTTCATATTTTTGGAATTTTTTTGTGTGCACCAATAAAGAGATAGATTCTGAAATGTAAAGAAAGTTAAATGAAATGCTGAAAACTTGAAAACCAGATTTGTAAGCGAAAACTATTGTTTGTACCTGTTTTCATAAAGTTTTCAAAAGTAAAGCTTGTTATGTATGGGCTGTGCATTGCTTTTTGTCCGCTTTACTTATATTTTCTGATGTTATTTTTCCTCAGCCTTATTATTCTCGATACCGAAGGTAAACAATTCAATATTACTGGTGATATTCCCGAAAGATCAGCATCAGCCTATCTTTAAAGGCATCGTAAATCCCTACCGCATCCTTACCCCTGTGCAATCAGGCCTTGTGTTACACATTTTTAAACAGGTATCGAGTATAACGCAGTCGGTTGTGTCCGACTGCAACGTTTCCACTTGACTTCTGTTGAGTCTGTTGAATGTCCCACTGTTGTCCCACTTGATGCTCATTTTGTGATCAGGGATTCTCCTCTGTCATTAAAGGTTGCACGATACAAATTACGTGTTTCTGATAACACACACATATATATGTATAAAAATATTTTCCAATAATGATAGATATTATTTTTGATAAAACAAAAATTTAAATTGGTTGGAGATCCTTAGTGTTTTGTTATATTAATCGGAGAATAATGAACACACGGCCGTTTGAGTTGTTGCAAGCTGTTGATTTTATTTTTTGCGTTTCAGCGTCTTACTTAGAATGAACATTATTATTGTGAGAAGCTTAAGTGTGACCAAGTTCAAGTATTCACAATTGCCCTTAAAGTTAATAACATTTTCAACTAAATTAAAGCATGATCATAATTTTTTATTTTTAAAAACGAAAAATAAAAAATTAATAAATAAAATAAAACAAGTTTTATTTTTGCTGATATCATTTTCATTGATGAAAATAAAAAACTTTATATTTATGGCCAATTATCATTATTAAAACAAGTAAGAAGGCTCTAGTCGGGAGAGCCCGACTAGAAGATACCCTGAACCCAGTTGCAATAAATATATTTAATTTATATAAGACTTTGGTATACTGGCTTAGCTTCCATCGATTAAGTTCAATATCTCCGGTGTTTCTCAACCGATTTGGACGAAATTTTCAGAAAAGTTCTATCATTATCCATTACTTCAACCCTCATTTTTAGATTTTCCAAATTCGATATTTTATTGTTATCGATATTATGTGTATATCGGAAACCAGAATAGTTATCGATAATTTGAAGCAAACTTGTTCTGCTCATGGTATAGGAGAACTTAAATACAAAATCAGAAGTCTCTAGCTCTTGTAGTCTCTGAGATCCACGCGTTCATACAGACGGACAGACGGACAGACAGACGGACAGACGGACATGGCTATATCGTCTCGGCTGTTGATGCTGATCAAGAATATATATACTTTATAGGGTCGGAGATGCTTCCTTCTGCCTGTTACATACTTTTGCACAAAACCATTATACCGTTATTTACCCATTTTATGGGTTAAGGGTATAAAAAAAGCAAACTCCACCAGGGCGTGGAAACCGATTTCGTTCGATAAATGCAGCTCTTTTGGCAGCCCTGTTTCCTAACATTTTGCCATTCAAATTTTTTAAGTCAAACCAACATGATAAAATGAATTTAATTCCAAAAAGTGACCAAAAGGCTAAAGTGCAATGCTAATGGAATGAGAATTCTGTAAATATTACAGGTAAGTTTATTGGGAATGGTATGATAGATTTTATAAAAGAGATCCAGTAGGCCTTGAGGGTGGTGGAATTTAATTTCCTATGTTAACTAATTTAAGTTATAATTTTGATTAAATTTTTTATTCTAACTCTGTCATTTAAAAAAACAAAGAAGTTTTGCTACAACTTTTTACAAGAACCCTTTATATAGGGTATTTTTCTGCACTATAATAGTGTAAGGCACTCATGCAAATACGCCCACAACCACACAAAAACGCACATTCACATTCATAAAATCACAGCCACAAGCTTGCGCGTGCTTCACCAATTTTCTGTGATTTCCATATTGAATTATATAATGCACACATAATAACATTGTGTGGGAGTGGAGTTAGCTGTTAAGGTGTGTGTGTGTGTGTGTGTATAAAATGCAACAAGTGTCAATGCGTTAAATGCATGTGTATGCATATGTATGTATGTTCTTATTGAGTATTTGCCTTGGGGGCATGTGTGGAATGTTGCAGCACCGCACTTACTTACGATTACTCTACACACACTACAAACATTACTTGTGCTATTCCAGTCAGCTTATTGGCATTCATTCGCATATATTTATATGCTTGTGTGTGTTTGTGTGCGTGTATGTGCTGGAGTCACAACATATTGAAATTGTTGCCATAGCAGTCGTAATCTATGCTAGCGTTCAGGGTTCAAAACTTGAAAATGCCAAAGAGCCAAAGAACGCTTGCTCTAAAAAAAAAAACAAACAAGTGAAAACGTTGCGGACACAACCGACTGCGCTATACTCGATACCTGTTTTAAAACGGGTCTCAAGAGGTCTCAAGAGAGATTGGCAGATCTTTTGGGGATGTCAACAGTAATATTGCCAACAAGAGAATATTTCCCGTTGCTAAAGGAGAAGTGGGGCATAGTTTGGGGCGCAGCATCCAAAGTTTTGACGCAGTTTTTTGAGGGATGCCTTTACCAAACAAGTTAAAGGCGTTTCGGATTTCAAACTGAGGGAGCTGTGAGCGGGAAGGGTGGACGTGGCTCCAAAACTTTTGATGCAGTTGTATTTGGGGTGCCAGGAGCTATCTGTTCTCCAACTGTAAGGGTGTGGGGAATAAATGTACTTACAGATTTTGGGCTATCGAATTTATTGATTCGTCAGCCCGCCAATAGGCGTTGAACCCCAATCTTGCCTTCATGCGGACGGACTGACGGACATTGCACAAACCAAATATACCTTTTTACCTTCGGTATCGAGTATAAAAAAATGTAATAAGCGCCAAGCAAAATATTTGTCAAATCAATTTCAATTTCGATGTAGTAGTCTAGTGTTAGCGTCAAGAATACAAACACACACACGCAGAACAACCAAAAAAAAAAAAAGAAGAGAAAATAAAGAGTAAAAATTGAATAAGTTAAGAGTTGCTAGCTCTGCGCATCAGTTAAGGTTGGAATCTATTTGCTGATTTCCCATTTTATATGCATAATTTTGCTTTTGGCACATACACCTCCCCGCCTTCGCAGACACACAGACGCACATGAGTGTCGTCCACGCATAACACTTTTGTTGAGCGACGGCGCTAGGACGAAAGTTTTTAAGGTTACGTCGACAAATAAATGACACTTGAAGCCATTCTTGGGCCATATACACTCCCAATGGGACTATCTTTGATGTGCCTAAAGTTATTCTTGTTAGCGTTTTGCAATACTTTGTCATACTCAAGTTATTTAAAGACATTTTTAAATAACAGTTATCTGCAATGAACTTGTGCATTGCAAATACATTATTTAATCAAACGAAGCAACAAATTTCTTCGCTTTAAAATTAATTTATCATATATAGTTAATTATTTGAAAATATAAATAACAATTGTTATTTTTAATTATTTCTTTTTAAACTTGTTTTTAAAGTTTTTTGAAAGCGTATTAGAATGGCGAATCGCAAAATTGTTCTTATCCACTTTACGTAAAGCAGTTATTTTTCATTTTATTTGTGATATGCGTGTATGTTTTGCTATCTTTTTTGCAATTTAGCTCTTTGTGCCAAACGGGAATATAACATGACAGTATGACAGTAAAGTTTGCTAGAGTGTGTGAAAAATTATTGAAGACACTGTTGATAGACGGCACATTGGGGCCGTTTTGGCGCATGTATGCGACGTGTTTTGATTAAGGTAAACCACAGACACACAAACAGCAGCAACAACAACAACTAATTCTGGTATCTGCACTTATATATTAAATTGACTGCGTCGTTTTGGGTCGCTTGGGAAACGGCGCCTGAAAGCAGACAACAATAAATATTGTTAAAGGCCGCTAAGTAAAAGGGATAACAATTTACCCACACACATACCCAAAAATAAAGTTGACCAACTTCCAACAGCCGCCAGGCACAACTCAAGTGCTGACGAGCAGAAGAGACAGCAGTGAAGTTTGAGACGCTGTCGTGTTATAAATTCACATTAAAATATGTCAAAATGACAGAAGTCTCTCGACGTTGCCTTTGCTGATTTTCCTATTTCCTTGTCTATCCTCCCCTTGCCACCCAGGGAGTTGAATGCTTGTGGATTTTCATAATTTGTGCACACAATACAACTGAGCTGCTGTTGTTATTATTATTGTTGTTGTTGCCGTCGGCACTGTGATTTCTTTTACACAAACTGGTGTCCCTGTTCGGTGACAAATTGATGCTTTGACACCGGCTCAATGCACAAGCTTAGGACTCTTATTGATTAAGCTTAGTTCCTTTTAGATTGTCAAGTGTCGATTAAAGCAGTTTATGCGATACACTTTAAATACAAAATGTAAATATTTAATAGAATTATTAAAAACAAGGCAGTTTGATTTCTAAATTTTATTTTCTGTATTTCATTTAATTTAAAATTTTAAAACTGTTTTTGCATTTTGATCAACCCAATTCCAAGGCTTCATCGATAACCTAATGTCTTTCGCACTCTAAAACTTTGTTATCTTTTACGAAATTCAAATTTAATTTGAACAGCGTAAGATCTTAAACATAACCCAAGTACAATGCAATGTTCATGTTTGTTTTGGATTTGATGATTGTGTAGAAGTTTTTATATTTGTAAGATGTTTTTGAAAAGCTGTCGCATTTGGACTTATTGCCCTTTGGGACAATATGCAAGTGTTGTTTTTTATTTGCAACAATATTTCACTTATTTCTGTGAGTTTACAGTTGGCACATGTACATGAAAGCATTTCAATCAGCCGACCATAGGAAATAGCCACAACTCGGGCTGAGAGTTTCCGGAACTTTGTTGCACAGCAGCTGTCGCAATGTGACAACAATTTTTGCAATTACACTTTTGCAGTTTGCAAACAATTTTTAGCTTTGGTCAAGACAAACAGACAATTGTCTGTAGTATCACTTTTTTCTTTTCGTCAAATTGTTTCGTAACGTCTACATCTTCGTGTTAATGTTTGGAAGCTTTATTATAGGCGTTGACAGTAATAAATATCATATGCATTTCACTTCCGGTGGTTCTATTTATGGCTGTTCTACATTCAACTTCTACGCTTAATGGCTTCCAGCTCTCTGTTTTCTAGAAGCACAAATTGCAATTGAAATTCTTAGCTTACTTCTGTTTGAGCAGTTGTTTTGCTCGTTTCGTCCGTAATAGAGATGGAACTGTGACAATAAAAGCTCTTATTTATTAGTAAATTTTATAGTTTGCTTTTTTATATTTTAATTTATAATAATGACAAATGAACTAAGCATTACTTTAATTCTGTCTGTTGCACATCAATTCAAAATGTCCTACATTAAATATTGTCAGTTAGATTCGTGTATTCTTTGCTTTACATTCTATTAATGTTTTCTACTTAAAATTCTAACTTGGGTACAACGTCAGTTGTCCATTGTATTAAATATTATATACATTTTCAAATGTCCTGGTGTTAATACAAATATGCAAAAGTACGAAAGAAAAACTCCCTAAGTTCAGCCCTGAAAGTAGTAAAATTATTTGGAAGCAATACTTAAAGCATTAGCAAAACAAAGAAAATGTTAACTTCCTTAAAGCAAATGCTGAGAGCCTGATTATAAATGTTGATTCGAATTGAATAAAGAATTGTATACTTTATTCCGCTTGCAAAATTCCATTTGAGCTACATTTCAATTGTAATACTGTGACCTATTTGAAGCTTATTTTATTTGATTTGCTTTTGTGGTCAAACATAGAAATATGCAAACTGACAGAAAAATATATTCTGCCCAAAAGCTGAAAAGTCCACTTTGTGTTTGTATGTGTACTTAAGATCTAACAAATAACTTTCGCGTTAAGATGAGAAAAAAAACCCTTTTCACAATTCAAATTTGGCTTACTTTGGCATTATGCATGACTTAAAAGTGGACCAAGTAGCTATAATATAGTATTGTGCCTGGCGTTATTTACATGCAATGCCAAACATATTGCACATATACAGATATAACAGATTCATGCGTTTATGTATGAGTGTGTGTGTGTGTGTGTGTGTGTGTGTGTTTGTGTTTGTGGAAAACGGTAGCTCGGCTTTTTTGAGTGGCAATTTGTGCGTGCAACGAAGCGAACATTTGGCAGCAAACACTTGAGAAACAAATAGAGAGCCAGTCAGAGAGAGAGAGAGAGAGAGAGAGAGAGAGAGAGAGAGAGAAAGAGAGAGAGAAAGAGAGGGAGACAGAGGGAGATAGAATGCGGTGCAGGGAGATTGGAGGTTTTTGTTTTAGATAAATTACATTCTATGCAATGCCGAGCATGCAATTTAAATGGTGTGCTCGATAAGTTAATCAAATGAATTTGGGAGTTTTGAGAAATTATCCCTAAAGATTTACCGCTATACGTTTGGGATAATAGTAACAGAACAATGGCAACGAAAAGGGGCGAAAAGTTGCACCAAAAATACTCCATATTAATACGTTGACGCATCTAAAATCAAAGGACTCACCATTCGCAATAAGCTAAAAAAAAGTTAAACTTCCATTTGCATTGCCATTTCGGTAATGCATTATATAGTCGTCGAATAACTACTCCATCGATTTTGTAAGTTTATGTTAAAATTCCTTCTAAGATAACAAAAAAAGAACACAATTGGCAATTTTTCAGTACAATAGGTTGGTAAACAAAATAGTAACAATTAAATATAATAATAATAATAATTAAGCTGAGAAATTCTGTTTTGGTTTTTGAAAAAAATTATTTATCGTTTAAACGATTAATGTTGCATAAGTTTGTATAGTTGAGCAGATAACTTTAGCCAGTAGAAATTTTTGGCTGCATTTGAAAAGAAATGTTTCTGAAATCTTATTTCCGTTCCGCTCCTCATAACAGTTGGTGGGAGAGGAAATACCATTTGGAGGTCGCGAAAACTTTGTAGCAAACAGATACGCAATGTTTTCGCGGAAAAAATATGTCATTGCTTACCCGTTGGAAAATCTAAATTTGATTAAAAATTAAATATGTATAAACAATTTCGCATGTGAAGAGAATTTAATGGGAATTTAAAGAAACATGGATTAGATGATGACCGCATCCTGCTGCGCAGCAACTGTTCAATAAAATAATCATAGCTTTTGGTGTGCCGGAAAACAAATGTGCATTTAACATTCATGCGGGCACAACGATGAGTGGCCAAAAATCAAGAGGGCAAACAAATGCAGCAATGCAAATCCTGGCAAGGATTAAACGCCACTGGACCACTGGACAATCCCAGTGCTGGATGCTTGCTTTCTTTTTGGCAGCACGTTATGTAAAAGGCAGCCACAAAGTCATTTCATTGGGTCGGATGTTTGCGGGCAAATGAAAGGAAGCACAAACGGCTGTCCAGTTGAAAAAGGAGCAGAGAGAAAACGAATGTAAGATAGGGAAGATAAACAGAGAAACAGAGAGGCAGAGAAAGATAGAAAGAGAGGGGGTTCTGTCTGGTCGCTTAGCATGAAAAGGTCGTTAATTTTGGCAGCAGTTCCTTGGACAGTTTAATTTCGATTTCCCTTTAAGGCAATGGCTGCGAAAATGGCGCGTGCTCGGTGCCAAATGAAAAATGACCAGAGCGAAATCGAGCATTGTGAATTGCGGAAACTAAAGCGACAGCCCACGCAAACAAAACAAGCAAGTAACTACGCTCGGTAGGATATTAAGGATATTCTTGAGCAATCGAAGCGACTGATGTGCAACAGCTAACATTACAATAAATACATGAAATGTCAACAGTTAAATATTCAAAGATACATATGTACATAGATATATGCTTTTTGTAATTTCATTAGCACACGCACGTCCTGACTGTGTCCTGGAAGGGGTGTGCTTTATGTGCTAACAATGCCTGTCAGCACTGGGAAGCTGCATGACATTTAAATTAGTTTCGTGATTTTGCAATTTATTTTGATTTACATACGAGTCGCTTGATATATTTGCATATACACTTTACTCAATGCTGTAATTGCAAAAAAGAAATATATATATATTTCAAGGGAATCAAGACAGCAACAATGACGTAAGCGAAAGACTTCAACATACCCTAGGCAAAAGTAAAGACATTTGTTGAAAAAGCTTTTAGGCTAAATCATTTTTTCTATCAGTCTTTAAGTATGGCATTCAAAGCAAGCACTGCATAGTATCATCTGGAAATATGTGACTACTGTAGAATGCTCTCTTGTTTTAAAATATAAAAAAAGGATTGACATTGTTTCATGGCAGTTTCCTTTAATATGTCCCACTCTGTGCCTGCTCAAAGCATTGTCATTGTTTGATAATTAATTACAGCCTTAATCAGCACAAAATGACCGGCTGTTGCCAACTTAAAAAAGCTATATAAAGCTCATACGCAATGTTGCTCCAGAAAAAACTTACTACTTCTGTTTAATACCCAAAAGAAGCAAATATTTGGCTTAATGCTCGCACTTACATACATTTGTAAGTTTAATAATATAATATCAATCAGAAGCAAATGATGAGGCATAGTGGACGGAGATTTGACTCAAATGAAAATTAATTAATTTATTTGCCACTGAATGTGTGTGTTACGTCAGATTATATAGCTTAGCTCACAAAGCGACACATTGCGAAATTGCGGTGCGTGATTTCGACGTGCGGCTCGTTTGGCAAGGGTTACAAACGGAATTCGTACTAAAATTTGTGAGCTGCTGTTGCTGCAAGTTGTTGATATGTGAAAGGCAAAGGGTTTGTATTACCAGCAAGCAAAGTCAAATCAATTTACTTTTGGCATTCTGCAGATATGCTTGGGGTCTTGAGCTGTTTCATTTTATGTTTAGCATTTTATGTCAAACCGTCCCACAGTTCGTCAGGTACACAGAACTCGAGTCGGAATCCATAAAAATCTTTTCTGTCTACCTGCGTCACAAACAATAATGCAGATTTGTCGGTACTCTCCGGCTCTGTTGTACTTTAACTTATTTTAATGGCAGCTAAAATTTTTGTTTGCCAATAAAAAAAATATAAAAAAAGGTCAGGTGGAGACAAAACAAAAGTATGGGGCAGAACCATATAGTAGTGATTGACCTGAGCATTTAATGAGCAATATACATTTTTATGAACATGCATATAGATAATTTAATAGTCTTTTTTAAGAACTCCGCAATGACTTAGTCAAAACTTGTGCAAATTAATTTGCATTTATTGTTGCCATATGTAGAAATAATAAATGTATGTGTCGCTCCAGCCAATAAATATACTTGACATTATTATATGTGTAGGACTTTGACTACATATTGTATTTTATTAAAATTAGATTTCAGGTTCACAATGTTGTGTTTAGTCTTCTAAGTTAATTAACAGAAAATAGTTCTTTCACATTATTTGCGACACTTCGATCAAATCTTTATCTTTTTGCTACGACGAGACGACGCTGACGCTTACTTACTAATCGATACCGATCCCCTCAGTAACAACGGCGATCGCAGGGCATAGCGGGTCTACTTTCCAATAATCATCCTTATGCCTCACACAACTTCCCATTCCCACATATAGAATTACCACATAGAAATACAACGATTTTTTTAAACTTTTTAAAACCAGAAAACCAGATAAATTAACTTTTTAATGGTAGTTTGCAAAAGAAATGCAATTTTGTTTATTGAAATTTAATAGAGTGAAATAAATACACAAATCTTATAACGAATACAAAGAGTACATTGGTTTTGTGCAATGTCCGACATGGTATCTGTCCGTCTCACCCTACTTTTTTCGACTCCCTTAAAGCTAGAGGCCTATAAATATTGCAAATATAATGTAGTATGTGTGCGTCAGAAAAAGTGTCAAGTGTTACGCAAAATGGATAGTTGGGAGCTACCAAATATGGTAAGAAAATGGCTTTTTGAATCTCCCAAAAAGCTGCATCTTATCAAAATTTAAGTGCCACGCCCAGTACATCCGCCCCTAGTCGCTCGACGCCCTGTAAATTCGTATGCGCCTATGCCTATCACAGTTTTTCGGTTGAAGTCACAACACTTGGTGGCAATTGACATCTCCCAAAGATTTGCATACAAAATTTGGCTGCAAGGCCCACACCTGCCGCCCCCGGTTTTTTTCACAGCTTTTGAGATAAAATCACAAAATATGACGGCAATATCGCTGGAAAGATCAAAGATTTGCAACAAACAATTTTTAACGACGCGCTAACCCTTTCCGCCCCATACTCCCTCTTTCAAAGCAGCCCCTTATCACTCGTTTTTTTTATTGGTATCAGAGTATTCCGCAGCCGGTTGTGTCCGACTGCAAGGTTTTTTATAATAACTATGGTTAATTGATAAAACGAGTGACAATTGCAATAATTTAAAAAATTTGTTTCCGTGCCAAGATAAAAACTTAGTTGATGCATAAAAAGTAAATATCAAGTTATTTATTTACGATATTTTAAAAAGCGGTTTTCAAATGTTTAATGTGTTTAATTTATAATGATTCAAGTTTAACAAAACGAAACTAAAGTTAGTTGGAAGTTTAATGTAAATCTTTTAACATAGTTGAAATAGAAATAAAGAAACTAATGATGTGTGTCTGCAACATTGTAGTTTAATTACAATTTAATTTATTTTTACACTAATTTAAATAAGATTTTAGTGGCAAACAAATATATTCGTAACATATTAAAATAAACAAGTAATGGTCAATGCAAGCAATGATTTTGGCTAATGTATGTTCATTAAATTAGCAACAATTACACATTTTGTTGTTAAATAATGCAATTAATTTTGTGCATTTTTGCGGTTAGATTTTCGTTATTTGTATTCAATTTTCATTTGCTCATGGGAATGTTCACAATAATTTGTAATATGGCAAAAAGAGTAGTTGATTACCAAGAGTCAGCTAACACAAGGATGGGAATGGATAGGAGCAAGGATAGCTAAAAAGAATAGATATGCGACTCGTCTCAAAAGAAGCGAAACAAGTAAGCAGGATAGAGAATAGTTAACTCAGTTCGCCAATCGGCGGATGCCAATCCGTGTTTATAAAAGAACTTCGACTGATTAGAGAAGCGATTTATCTCAGTCAACATCATAATCACCCTGCCGATATTTGTCACCATCTTTTGCCTTACGTTTCAGAAAATTATAATTTATTTTGTTACTTAAGCCTGGCCTCTCTGAGATTTGTACCACGGCTAATAACTCCTGAATATGTAACCTTTAAGATTATTTTCGGGTACGTAATAATGTTCCAAACTTTGACCTTAATAGGCTTACAAGCTATTAACAAAATCTTTGAGCCCAAAAACACAAAGCAAACAATAATCAGGCAAAAAATACAAGAGAACAGTGTCTAAAAGTATGCTTCTCAGTTCAGGCAGTGTCGGGCAGAGTCTGATTTTGTGGTCTGTCTTCCTGTGGTTGGCTTCCTATTTAAATGGCAATTTGAGCATTTTCAAATTATTTGGCAAAAGTTTTTCGATTAACCTGCTCAGCCGTGGCAGCACCCAAGCACAACAACTACTATTATGGCCATGAAGATGACTGCTAAGCGCCGAGAGCACAATGTCACTTATACTTATATAAAAAAACACATACGCACACGCACACATAAAACACACTGGCACACTTGATACATAAAGACATGAACAGATGGGCTTATTGAGTTTACTTGGCCAACACTGAAATTTGTAGCTCAAATTTTGTTGGTCGCTCTTGTGGCTGGCATTTTTCGAGTGAACTTAAAATGATTTACGAGTATAATGCCACACATTTCATGCCGGCACCCTCTTCTTGCCCTGTTGTTGCAACAACTTGTTAAGGGGGTTTCACAAGAAAAAAAAAAAAAAACTCTCCTTCAAGCTTTAATGATAACTAACACACCACAAATAATCGAAGACAAAGCCTCAACTTTTAAAGTATTTTTATTTTATGCTAGAAGGGTAGTTCGATAGGAAATCTATACACCGCAACGTCTAAATCGAAAAAACACATATATACATATATATTCCGCCTCAAATTGTAGGAAACATTAATTTTAAGGCTGAGAATAATTTATTTAATTCTGAAACAAATGACTTAAAAGTTTAAAGCTGCATTTTGTATTAAGATTGAAGTAGAACTACATTATATATTAACAAATAAACTCAAAATTTTTCCGAACTGTTTTAGACTTATCTAATAAAATTTATCTTGCGTTGTTTTAATGTTAAATTTATCTTGAATATTTGAAAATTAAGATTTAGGAAGAGAGGAAAATATTTTGGACTCAAATTTTTAAATAAAACTAAATGATCTAATATTTAATAAACCAATAACATTCGCTCACTATTATTTGTTTGATTTTATGCTTTAATTGCGTTGTCAGCTTGTATTATTTGTTGACGCTGCTATCACAACAACAAATTATCAGTTGGCAGTGAAGCAAGGCCATCAACAAACTCACACAGTAATGTGAGCGATGATTGTGTGGAGTGGGGATGGTTTTAGTGGAGTTTCGGGTGTAGTTGAATGTTGTATGGCTTTTATTGTCAGCATTCATACACTGAGAACAAGAATCCATTCCCTTCAATGCAAAATCATGAACATTCGTTGATAGTAGTCTGCCATCATCCGATTTAATTAGTTTAAGAACAATGTAAACAAATTAAAAACTGATTTTTTTAGATCGAAATTGTATTGAAATATTCCTTAATATGACAATATTTCAATCTTATTTAATAAACAATTGTGCTTGAATTAGGACAATTTGTTGTTGTTTTTTTTTTAATAACAGTGGTTGTAAATTCAAGAACAGTGTATCCTACTATAGAATATTGCTGCTTTATTGCTTTATGCTGCTGCTTATAGCGCTGTTGTCAATACCGCTGATAAACTTAGCAGGAAATGTTAGAAATATAGCTTAAATTAATATGTTTTATCTCACCGAATATGAAGGCATTGGCCAGGAATCCAAACTGAGACTCCTCAATTACTACGTGGCACATATTTCGTTTTCTTTTTCTCAGTGTGCTCCAAATTGGGATTTACAGCAATAAAACATGAGTTAAGTCGCCGCCGCCGCTGTTTTGGGGCGTGGCAGGCGCATAAATACTAAAGCCCGTCATATTGTTGCCAGTGAAAGGTTACAAGGAAGTGTGAGAAAAGTGGATGAGGCAGGAGTAGTTGGGGAAGTTGTAAAGGCAATACGGCTGTTTTTCATTTAAGTTTTTGGTATAGGTTTCAGTTGAACAGTGTTGATTGAAATTTACGATTTTTAGGCTGGCATCTTTAGGACTGTTCGCAAGTGGTACAGTCGTTGTAGTTGTTTTCGTTGTTGTTGTTGTATGTGCAGCTGATGGCCTTGAAGCCGTTAAGCGCCGCCCATAGGCGGATACAGCGCCTGCCATTGCTGGGCGCCATTTCGCTTTGTCGCGTGCATCAGTTTTACGGCAAACGGAAGTCCTCGCGTTATTTATGGCTATTTGTATGTGCTAGTGTATGTGTGTATATGTTGATGTCTATTGGTGTGCGTTGGTGCAATTATATTTCAATGCGTTCGAGTTCAGCTTTTGGCATTTTCGCTTATTTAATAGGTTTTTACGTTAAAAACGCCTTGTGAAGACCCAATTATATGTGACATCTGCCTTTTCAACAGGGCCAGGCGTGATTTTGATATATGTTCTACACATATATATAAATAAATATATTTTCGTTTTTCGTGCTTATGGGTGGCATGGAATCAATTGTTGTTGCTACTTTAGGCGATCACCAAGTCTAATTTATGACATTCAGCTTTCGCTTTCAAACGTCCGTATCGAATTCAGTCATCAAGCCAGGCAAACAGGCAGCGAGGCTATGCTGGCGATTTCGGTGCCCAATGATAATTGTCTTTTACAAACTACTTGGTACAGCCCTCAATAGGCCGAACATAATGATGCGTCATAATAGCTGTAATTCATCAAGCGACTGGGCGGCGTTTGCTTTGTTGGTTTGTTAAGCTTTAATGAGCATAAATCTTACAGCAGCCAACGGCATAATGTATGCCAAGAGCAATGTTCTTAAAACCAGCCAACTTTGCGTATGCGCAATATGATAAATGTTTAAGGCGCTCGGCTTTTGGCATCATCATGTACCGTGTACAATCAGCTAAGGTAACAGTTTTGCATGCTCTGCTTATGGCTGGCAAATGCAAATTTTAATGCGACGTGCAAATGACAAGTGCAAGTGAGATAGCAAGCATCGAGTCGCGTTTTTATTTATTTGAAAGCATTTCTCACAATGGCTTACATCAAAAATTATTTTTATACATAAATATGCGCAGTTTTTTTTAAATTTGAGTAGGGTATATTTGTTCTGATAAATTACATAGATTAAGATTCAATGTTTTGTTTAATATAAAACCCACGAAAACGTTGCAGTGACTTAATCTCAAAGAAAGAAAGCCGATATCCAATTTCAAAAGAATTGTTTAATCAGTGGGCGTGGCATCCAAACTTTTTACGCTAATCTTTGGGAGTTTCACCAGATATAATACCACCAATTTTGAGACCTAAGCTTAAAAACTCTTAAAGACTTTGGCAAATACGAGTTTACAGGGCGGCGAGCTACTGAGGGCGGAAGGGCACAAAAATTTGGAAAGTTGCAGTTACTTAGGGGAATCCAGAAGCTATCTTCTTACCACATTTGGTAGCTTCAGCTTTCAAAATTTGAAAATATATGGGGATTTATCGATTTCCCAACGTCCCATTCTTGACACTTTGCATGTCGTTCAAATAGCAGGACTTTGCACAAAACCAATACAATAACAAGCAGTAGTAATATTTTGAGCTATCTTTTATTAAGTTGTTAATTTGAAATATAGTTCTTCCCAACAACTGAAATGTTAATTATATGTAAGATGTAAGAAACAGTTCTTGTCAATAGTTATAAATATTTTTTTTGAGCTGCTTTTACCCAACCCGTGCTTACTTTATATTGCCCATCTTTTGAAAACTTTAACTAACCTAACCCAATTTTAGTTTACCAAACAAACTCAGTCTATCAAGGCTTTTAACCCTGCTGAGTATATTTCATTTTGTGTCGCTCGCAATTCTAACTTGTTTAATCTCATTTCTTTTTTGGTCGCTTAAATTTTTGTGCACTCATTTTATCAACTTGGAAGTTGGTAAAATTCAATGGGCAACCAAAAAACCGGAGGTTAAACATTAGAATAAGAAAGTAAGAAGGGAAAAGTAAATATATGTAAGAAACGCTAATAAGTCTGCAACGTGACACTTGGTCGCAAAACTTTGGGCGAACAGCCGCGGGCCGCAAATGAGATGACTCTATCGGGCGCGGGCATCAGGAATAGAGAAATGGCTGCCATTTTGCAGCTACAGCTAAGGCTATAGATTTCGTTTGTTACTGTTGTTGCCGATGTTGTTGTTGTGATGGCAAAATGTAAATAGCAGACGTGACGCCGTGAACAGCGAGCTAAATGTGACAATAAATGCCGCCGGTTATGTATAAATTGCTTAAGTGTGCGAAAGATTTACGGTCGTCCAATGCTCTAGTGAAACGGAACCAGCGGATGCGGCAAAGCCAAATGGGTCTGCGAGTCGCCGTAATAACAAACAAGAAATAGGCAGGCCACTTGGCAGTCAGTAGACAAAAGCGACAATTCCTTCCAACAGCCGTCAGGTAGTGCTTTTAGTAGGATTGCTAGGCCAACCGTCAACCAGCAACAATCACCCAACACCCACAACAGAACTCACAATAATGGTTTCAACCAACACCAAAAAACACTCAGTGCCAAGTTCAAGTAGTCTTTTTCTTAGGCAGCACTACGAAGACACTGTCAAACAGTGCCGCGGATCTAACTACTGTTTCTACTGTAGCTGTGGTTGAGCGCGGTGACAAGTGCTGTTTTGTTGCCCCCAAACAAGTCAAAACAAGTAAGAAGGCTCTAGTCGGGAGAGCCCGACTAGAAGATACCCTGAACCCAGTTGCAATAAATATATTTAATTTATATAAGACTTTGGTATACTGGCTTAGCTTCCATCGATTAAGTTCAATATCTCCGGTGTTTCTCAACCGATTTAGATGAAATTTTCAGAAAAGTTCTATCATTATCCATTACTTCAACCCTCATTTTTAGATTTTCCAAATTCGATATTTTATTGTTATCGATATTATGTGTATATCGGAAACCAGAATAGTTATCGATAATTTGAAGCAAACTTGTTCTGCTCATGGTATAGGAGAACTTAAATACAAAATCAGAAGTCTCTAGCTCTTGTAGTCTCTGAGATCCACGCGTTCATACAGACGGACCGACGGACAGACGGTCAGACGGACAGACAGACGGACATGGCTATATCGTCTCGGCTGTTGATGCTGATCAAGAATATATATACTTTATAGGGTCGGAGATGCTTCCTTCTGCCTGTTACATACTTTTGCACAAAACCATTATACCCTTATTTACCCATTTTATGGGTTAAGGGTATAATGATAGGTGGTGGGGCAGAACAAAGTATGAAAAATGATTTAAGCCAGAAAATGCAAGACAGTGGAATTTTAACAAGAAAAGACATTGTAATTTATACTATTCGCGTCTGGAATCAAATCATTAATTTTAAGAAACCGTTCTTAATATGATAACATTGGTTCTTGAATTTGCTTGAATTTGAATTGCATTAGTTGTTGTTTTTAAAAAAAAAAATTTAATTTTTTAATACTTTGAGAATTCAGTATCATGGAGACTCTAATTGGTGGATAATTCTAGTACAGATATATGCTACTATAATATTGTCATATAACGTATTTTGGCTATGGGGGGGGGGGGGGGAGATATTTTAAGTATAGCTGTTTTGTTAATGGTTAATAATAATTAATAGCTTTAATATGCTAGAGAAATATTTTAAATATAAACTAAATTCATTTGTATACTCTTAACGATAGTGGAACTTCAATGCCTTTGCCGAGATTCGAACCTGAGACCTCTCGATATTACCACGCGGATGCCTTAGCTATTGCGCTGTTGCCGAACTAATTTCGTTCGCAGTTAAGTTTAATGTTAACCAATGAAACTTCGGCTCAGTTTTGGGTGGTAAATGCGTTCATATTTTATGAACAGTGTTCTTAATTTTGTACAAATAGAACGAAATTGGTTCTATTTGTACCAAATTAAGAACCAATGTTCTTATAATGGACCAATAGAACGTATGTTCATAATTTAAGAACAAAATCAAAATTAAGAACATGTTTTAAGAACGCCGTTCGTATTTTAATACCAAAAAAATAAGAACGAAAAGTCTGAAAAATGAAGAACATTTGTTCTTAATTTTTTTTTTTAGTGCAGTGTCAAACTTTTAAGTAACAAAAAAAAAATAAGAAAAGCTTTAAGCAATCTTAAGTAAAATAGGTATATAAATGGGACTTTTCAAGCCCGTTACTCTCTCTCTCTCTCTCTCTCTCTCTTAGTGTTGATGTAGTTGCCGGACTGTTTGGCTCTTTGCCTGTCATAACTGTGGCAGGTGGCAACGGACAAACTCAATCATTTGCATAGGGCCAGCCGGTTAGTCAGCTAATTTGAATTCAATTAGGCACATTATTAGAAAAAAACAAGTGGAAACGTTGCAGTCGGACGCAACCGACTGCGGCATACTCGATACCAGTATTAAAACAGGTAAAAAGAGGCCTGATTGCAAAGGGGTACGGATGGGGCAGGGGTGTACGCTGCCTTAAAGATTCTCCGATGCAGATGGGGATGCCACCAACTATCTTCCTTCCAAATTTGGTGACTCTAGCTGAAAGTTTGTAAGAGCTGTTGAAAGGGGGGCTGGGGGCGGTATGGGTGGGCGTGGCATCCAAAGTTTTGATGCAGATCTGTGTGGAATGTCAATTGCTATCTTCATACCAAATTTGGTGACTCTACCTCGAAAATTGTAAAAAGTGGGGAAAGGGGGGCTGGGAGCGGTATGGGTGGCATGGCATCCAAGTTTTTTCTGCAGATCTTTGTGAAATGTCAATTGCTATCTTCCTTCTAAATTTGGTGACTCTAGCTCGAAGTTGTTAAAAGTGGGGATAGGGGGGCTGGGGGCGGTATGGGTGGGCGTGGCATCCAAAGTTTTGATGCAGATCCTTGTGGAATTGATACCTTCCTTCCAAATTTGGTGACTCTAGCTCAAGGTTTCTAAAAAGTGGGAAAAGGGGGGCTGGGGGCGGTATGGGTGGGCGTGGCATCCAAATTTTTGCTGCAGATCTTTGTGGAATGTCAATTGCTATCTTCATACCAAATTTGGTGACTAAAGCGCAAAGTTTGTAAAAGGTGTGGAAAGGTGGTGGAAGGGGTGCGCGTGGCTCCAAAACTTTGATGTAGTTTTTTGGGGGTCTTTGCAAGCTATCTTCCTGCCAAATTTGGTGGCTCTAGCTCCACTACTCTGGAATATACAAGCATACTCGTTTTTGACGAAGCGATGGGGCAGCTGGGGGCGGCTAGGGCGGTATTGGTGGGCGTGGCATCCAAACTTTTGATGCAGTTTTTGGAGGGTCGTCATCGCCTATCTTGGCACCAAATTTGGTGGCTCTAGCTCAAAAATTGTGGGAGATATATGCTTTTTTGACTTTAAAATGCGGGGGGCTGGGGGCGGAATGGGGAATCCAAAAATTTTTGATGCAGTTTTTTGGGGGTTGCTAGTAGCTATCTTCTTACCAAATTTGTTAGTTCTAGCTGTAAGGGTGTGTGAAATATGCGGATTTATCGTTTTTGAGTTATCGAATTTATCGATTTGCCAGCCCCCCAGTTATCGTAGAGCCCCAATCTTGACACTTTAATTTACTATCCCATAGATAAAAAGAATTGGAAAGTTTCAAGTCTCTAGCTTGAAGGGTGTGGAAAAAACTTTCGTTCATACAGACGGACAGACACCATGACGGACATTGCACAAACCCAATATACTCTTTACCTTCGGTATCGAGTATAAAAACAAATGTCTGAGTTTCCATCTCTAAGTCAGGCCAGAAGCGCAACACACATACTCTGGGTGCCTGCCGGCAGATGCTGCACGCTTACAGACTCAATATTTTCCACAGCGAGTCTGTCATTTTGCTTCTTCTTCTTCGTTTCTTTTTTTTTGTACACATTTTTAACACCATGAACTTTTGAGTCGCCTACGACGAACACTTATGCCATTTGCCGCCTTATTTATTTTAATGGTTGCTCAATTTAATCACTTTGGCAGCAGACGCAGCAAAAGCCTTCGACCCTCTGATGTCGCCATCAACTTTTACTTTAAGTGTTCCATATAAGTGTATTACAGGTAACCCTCCTACAACGCGGGGGTTAGGTTCCTGAAAATTGCCGCGTTGTAAGAAATCGCGTTGTAGGAGACATGAACTCCATACAAAAATCAGAGTTTGGTTCCAAACTGAAAAATTGGATTTTGTTCGTATGTACATATATTCATACTAAATATATGTATTTTTTTTAACATAACATATTATGTAATTTGATAATATATACTTCATTTATTTCATAAAAACTTAACATAACAAAAATAAAATTTCAATTTGTCGTAATATTCGTATTGACAGAAATAATAAATTAAAACGAAAAATTAAACATAATATTTTTAATTCTCTTCATCACTTATTATAAGTTGTCTTGGACGTTTTGTCCGTGTTAGTTCAGAATCTGAGCTTGATCCACCATCTGATGGTAGCAACCATTTCGTTAATAAACATTAATGAATTACAAATTATTAACACATTTTTTCTATTGGCGATTTCTTTTCTGACAAAAAATGTAGCATTATGTTAAATTTTTTGAGGTTGCACTTTTTTTTGTGTTCTTTTGTGAATTAGGGCTACCCTTGCCCCATATGTTTGTGTTCTTTTCTTACAGTGTTGCCCTATGAATGCAACATAAATGCAACATTTCTCACCCTGAAATAAACGAGAGTGTTGTTTGATCAGGGTTGCATTTTAATAGTGTTTGAAATAGTAAAGTGACCATATTAAAGCACGAAAAAGTATTTTGATCATATTTCCACAATAAATATGAAATTAATGAACGATTTATGAATGAATTCACAAATTCAGCTGATCATTTAATTCAGTCAGCTGATTGATTAAGTGTTGCCTTTTTTTTGATTGTTTGTGGTAGTAAAAGTGTTGCCCTTTTTCGGGCAAAACGGCAACACTTTAACAGGGTAAATGCAAAATTTAAAACATGCTGCCTGAAAACGGGTAACATTTTTTTCTACAAAAGAAATCACCATATCTTTGGCTGCAACTGCTCACTGAGCACTTTATTGTGTGTTTTTTTAAAGGTTGCCAAACAACGTAAAATTCACTAGTTTTGCTTATGGCCAAAATTTATATGAGAAAAACGTTACACGGTGGCAGCTCTGTGAATGAAACCAATGCCGTATTATAACGGTTTTCTATCATTCTTGAGACTTACTACATCAAATTGAAGCAGCATAAATAAGCAAACAATAACGCGCCACCGACAAATTGTTGCGGCGTAAAAATCGCGTTGTAGGAGGCGCGTTGTAAAAAAATTACCGCATTTTGGGAACCGCGTTGGAGCGAAAACGCGTTATAGAAAACCGTGTTGTAGGAGGGTTACCTGTATACTTCTTGTTATTAAATATGCAATATATTTGAGGTGAGTACATGTACACATCATAAGGTTTGTCATAATGTAAGTAAAGTTTAGTTTTAGTAAGTTTGGTATTAATTCCATCAATTTACTGGTTTAAGATTTCTGACAATATTATATTGAAGGAAAAGTCAGATGCTTCTTTAGTCTTCTCTTAGCTTTGTTAGTTTTTTCATAGTTAACAAAAAATCGTTATATATAAATAAAGTGTGTTTGAAAGTGTATTAGATAACCGACTACTCTTCCTTCTTCGGTTGAATATATACCATAAAATGTGTTTGAAAAATCTTTAAGACATTTAATTAAGAATTCAACTTTTTTGCAAGTTATAACGGAAAGAACAGCCGCTACCACCCACACACACACAGACAGCCACTTACATACAAGTGATATATGTATATGTATCTGTATGTGTTGTGTCAGGCACTTTGACACGCCAGTTTATTAAATCGACTGCTTGTAAAAAAAAAAAAAATATTAAATCAAGCGACGCGGCGAATTCGTCCATCTTTATATATCAACTGGCCCGATCCTGGAGCTGCTGTTGCTTTTGCTCTTGCTGCTGCTATTTTTGCGCTTGCCCGAGTGAAATGAGCTGCATCCGGGACCTGGCCACGGACACTGCATCTGCAGCAGCAATAGCAACTGCCAGCGTTGCATTCTTAACGCCCAAGCACTTTTTTTTAGCCCCAAACCAGGAAACGGACTACAGACTGCGGACTACAGACTACAGACTACGAAGTACGGACAACCACTGCATCCGGGCGTGCATGTATGCCACGTAACGCATACTTTATTCCTGTTCCTGCGCTGGCGCATTTCCTCATACACGCGAAGCTCGCACACACACACACAGCCGTATGTATTTATACTAACCCACACACACACATAGGAGCGTAACGAATTTTGATGCATTTCCTGGGCGAATGCTCGAGCGCACACGCTATAAATTTATGTGCAATCTTAGAAAAATAATGATTATCTTTTATTTTATGGCTGAGCTGCTAGCTTTGCCACCCATTGTGTCATATTATTCTAAGCGGCAAGCGAGTCGTAAAAACGCATAAGCTTCTAAATATTTAAAGCCATTTTACTACTATGCCTTACTCTCTCTTTCTAAAACCGCAATTATGTGGCAAATCAGCAACAGACCGCCAGACCACTCCCTAAAATACCCACAGTTTATGTGTGTCGGTCGAAAATGTGGCATGTAAGTGAGTGGAAGTGAGTGCCACTCAAATCTCATTGATTCATTCATTCACTCACTTGAGCAACTTATTAAGCCAAACTAACTGATGCTGCAAAAGCATCTCCTCATTTGGAATAGTACGTATATATTTCTATGTGGTTTTTATAGCCATTAAGGTTTGCTTAATTATGCGGCATTTTATTGAACTGCTGTTATTTGTCTTTGGGAATGGGCGAAAAACATGCAGCCCAAAAATATACCACAATTTTGGTAAGTTGAGTAACATTAAGAATAACCATGAGAATACAGTCGAACTTCCGTGTAACGCAGTTTTCTATAGTGCGAACTCATTCCAGGGTACTGCAATTTAATTTTCTCCATGAAGAAGTTTTTTTTGTCCTTTTGCGATTATTTATATGATAGTTCGAAAGTAAATGTTTTTGATATGATCTTATTTAACTGCAGTGTTCTGCTTTTGCCAATAAATTTATAGTTTGTTCTATATGTTCAGCATAGCTTCAGATCAAAGACTGAAATGAAATTTAGTTTGATATTTAATTTACTTAAAAAAACTCTTTTCGACCATGTAAGAATTAAAAACTAAAGTTAGAAATAATATATTCCATTTCTAATATTTAATAAATTTAATTATTTTAACTCTATTTTAGTTGAATTAATTTAGATCTTATTTCAGCTGCTCATACTCGTAGTTGCCGATAAATAAATGATTAAATAATAGCAATAAATTGACTTTTGATGTTAAAGTAAAATTGAGTCACAATATTTTTGTTGCTGAATTTAAGGCATTTAATGTATCACACGAAACAAGCCTAAAGCTAGAAGGAAGTTCGATTGAAAATTTCTGATTAGCTCATTGTATTCATTTGCATTCGACTTGTTTCAGTTAGAACTACTAGATAGGCTAAAACTTTACCCTAATTTCATTTCTGAAATATTTGAAATAAAATTTTGAATTTATACTACGAATTTATATTTTGTTAAATTTTGGCATGTGGAAGTTCTTTCTACCATCTTATTAAATCAATATTTATAATTTATTCGCCGAAAGGAAAAATATCAACATGTTTATAAACTCTGAAATTGTCATAACTTGGAACTTCATGCTTGAATTTAATTTTTAGGCTTTAAGTCACATTTTCTTAAATGCTTCATTAGAAGTTGGCGCCAAGAGTGGCACGTTCCGCATTGGCATGAGGCATAATGATTATGAAACATGTACAGCTGGCAACAGAGGGATCTTTGGCGTGCCTGCTAGCCGCCGCCAGTAAGTAACCTTAGCCTTAACGCAAGCAAATATGTATGTGTGTGTGTATGTGTGGTGCGTGTAAAACTTTCAACGGATAACGTCACTCAAGTACGCATTGGAGCATCACAGATGACGTAATGCGGCTGGCGCTCGCATAAGCCAGCGATGGAAGGCATACGATAGAGGCGTCGAAGCGCAAATGGTCTGGGCTCATTAAATTTACATAACTAATTGAATATGTTGCTCAATTTTAAACAGCAGCAGCGACTATGTGTTAAACGCAAGCAGCAAAGCGGCAAACTGCAACTGCGGCTGCCGAATGTCAACCATAAATTCCAATTAAACGCTGTGTAAGTGGAGAGTGCCGCAGCCACAGCAGCAGCAGTGGGTTCAACAGAACACCCCAAGCCCCAGGAGTGTCTGTTTTGGTTTTGATTAAGTATACGCCCCGCCTTCAGCCATTCAAAATGTGGTTAGCCCAGCATCAGCAACCAGCACCAACACCAACACTAGTTCCATTTTCATTTTCATTTCTATTTCCCATTTCGTATTCCAATTCATTTGGCAGCCGATGCAAAGCAATGCGAGGCTTGCTATTAAAAAAAAAAAAATTTGTTTTTTCATTTGCGTTTCTATATTTTTTATTTTGTGTTATATTTTTGGCAATGTTTGAGTTTGCATTTAATTGTTTTATTATCCACAAAGTGCTGGCCATCGTGCACACAGGCAACGCCCTTTATACATACCGGTCCCCTTGGCCAACCCGCTTTCTGCACCCGAGCTCCGTTGAGTGCCTAGTTTTTGGCACTGCTGTCGTTGACCTCGTTGGCTTTGCAGCTACTCATATATCCTGTAGATATATATCCGTCCGTGCATATACATATGCATATACATGTTTTTTTTCTCTTCTTTTTCGAACACTTGTCGAAGTCAGCGTCGCCTGCTGTCTGATATACGAGCGTGTGGCAAGTTTCTGGCTGCTGCGCAAATTATGCCAAGTGCATACTTGAGGCGTGGCTTGACAGCCGCAGCAACAGCAGCATCAGCATCGGCATCGGTAGCTGCAGCTGTGGCATCCACAACCACATACAGGGGTTCCTAAGGCAACGTCATCAACTCTCAATAATGCCACATACACACACACACATCTGAAGTGAAGCGAACCTGCACTGCCTGCTGCCACCAATTCTTAATTAACTTTATAAAAATCTCATTATTCATTTGCTTTGCTTGCGCCGTTTGTTTATTTACCAATTTATTTGTATACTGAAATTATTGAGATTGCATTTTGTTGTTATTTCCAATTTTTACGAATCAGCTAACGAGTGGCACGTGTCCAAGGAGAGACAATGAATGCCAACTTAATTAGCCAATGAAGATAACACTCAACATTGGATTTACTGAGCTGAGCTAAACTGCAGTATTTAAGCCTGGCTTTAACAAGACATTTAGCCGACAAATACACACTATAAAAGTTGTTCAACAAAAACTAAACCAACAACTATTCAAGTCCAAGTTGTGGCATCTGTCTGCTGCGGTTGGGCAACTACTGAGATGAAAGAAAAGTAAGTTTTTGGGTTGTGTGCTGAACTTTAAAGTGGAGTTTAATGTTTAGTAGTAAATCACTTCGTTTTTATTATTTTTTAATATGATTGTCAAGTTTCATCTAAGAATCAATGATGCAGCTTATATTGATGAAATAAAATTGCTTTCAACAATCTGAATCACAAAATTAGTAAACTTAAACTTAAACCTCAATGCCTGCATATACCCAGCTGAAAACATTTACACTTTTTTGAAGTTGAACAACAATTGCTTAGTCAAATTAAATTGCAACTGGACCAAGTGTGTAACGGACTGTTCGGCCTGTTCGGCCAGCCCGAAAAATGTGGCAAAAACTGTGTGATTGTGTGTTGTGAAAACAACAACAAGAGAATGTAGCTTAATGGTGTTGCATGTTACGCATACTTAAGACGGGCTCTTCAGGTGGGCAAACTTGGGAAAATGTTGAGCGTGTTGTGTTTATTGGTTAAAGCAAAATGCAAGGAAAACATAAATTTAGGCAATCTGGTCACATAACTTAGAACCGGAGCCCTGGGCACGTTCACTTCAATACAGTTGACTTGTCAGCCTGTTAATTTGCTTAATAATTTTCGAATTTCTGCCAACTTACCGAGAAAGTAACAAAAAAACGGAGAGATAGAGAGAGAGCAACACACACAAACACTAGACGCACGGTCGAAACGCCCACTTAGGCAGGAACTGGTCAGAGCGAGGACGAGGCGTAAACGTGCCAAATAAAGTTGAAAGGGCTGTAGGACCGAAACAAAAAATAAAAGAAAAGAAAACCCAAACAAAGAACATCTATTTATACATATGAAAATGGATAAGAATTTAAATGTGTGCGTGTGTGTGTGTGTTTCTGCTTGATTCAAAAAGGACACAACGTGGCCAAAAAGTAATAAAAAAAACAGTATTTATGATTTCGTAACACGATTTCAGTAGCTTTCACAACTTTTTGGTATACCTTCGCCGCTTGTTTATTTGTTTTGCTTTGCTGACTACGTGAGAAATATTTGCACTTGGCTTTGCTTTTTTTTTTGGGCTGATTGGCAACGTTTAAAAATACGTCGGCAGGACATGTTTTCGCACACGTTCATCAATTAGTGCTGAAGATTTAATTGTGGCACGTGTGAACTAAATTAAATGGCATTAGTTTTGTAATTGTACACACGAGCAAATGACACATACACACACTCGCGCACACACACATAAATACACTTACCTTTGAGTAGGTATATTTGTTTAATTAGTGTGCGGGTGCCCGCCAAAAAGTATGCAATTAAATGGCATCACTTTGTGTACGAACGTTTTTGCAATCCAATTAATTTTTCAAGCATGCGTTTTGCAATTTGCAGTTTTCGGTTTTTACGCATATTATTATGTATTTATGGGCTGTGGCTTAATATTCAGGAATTGCTAACGCCAAGCCCACCGTACGGAATTGTTGTTATTCTATATTTGGTTTATTTATCATTTTAAGTTAATTAACTTTGTTGCCGATGTACCTATAAAGTTGGATATTGGCAGATGAAACTAATTAAGATTGAAATTGTCCTGGTTACTCTTGTTGCATTTCTTGTTGCATCTCAATGTTACAGAATAAGCAACAATATATAAAGTGGCATTATTATTCTAATGATTAAGTTTTAGTGATGATACAATTTATAAAATTAATTGTATACCAAATTAATTTAGATGATATTCATGTTCCTTATATGACAACAATCTATTATGTTAAAATAAAATTTTACATTTAATACAAAAAAATTTATGCTAGAAAGAATCATTTTCATTATCTTACATGTAGAGAAATCAGATAAAATAAATAAGTTTTTGTGAACAATTCCGAAAGATGAATTATAGAAAAAAAACCTTGCTTATAGTAATATTTATGTTCCTTTAATAATCTAATACGTACAAATCCTACAACACCAGAAATACCAAAAATCAAAAACGTCAATAGTTCTCAAAGTACCAAAAATACTAATATTCCAAAAATACCAGAAATTCCCAAAAAAAACAACAAAAAATAACGAATTCCCAAAATACTAAATAAATACCGAAATACTAAATAATAACAAAAATACCGAAAAATACAAAAATAAACAAAAAAAATACAGAAAAATTAAAATCAATTGTACATTTAATTTCACCTCTTCTTTGTATCCATACAAAACAGTGATAATTCAATAAGAATGATTAAACTTTATTTAGCAATCACTTCATCATTGTTTTGCTACGATGTAGTCACGTAAGACTTTCGTCCGTAAACCAACTTTATAGACCATCACTGTACAGTACTTTACAGTCGAACTTCCATGTAACGAACTGCCGTAAAATGAATTTTCTATACAACGAATATAAGAAACCAGAACCCTGCAATTTGATTCAGTCGAAAACCCACTGTATATAACGAATTTTCTGTATGACGAAGTTTTTTCTTGTCCCCTTGAGATTTGTTGTATGGAAGTTTGACTGTATTATGTATTACATACATGTCTTTTAATATTTCAAAGAATTTGGGTATCTTATAGTCTTTCAAAATATCACATACTTAGCATTTTAGCAATAACCATATGCATATGCCTGTCAAAAGAAATATTTTGATGGTTTGTGCAAGCAATGCTGCTGATTGCAGGCAGCAAATTATAAATATTATGAAGTTTAACAACTTTTGCCTGGGGCACCCAAAAATTTGTTCATGCGACTTTTTACGAAGCGTGTTTTAACGGAAACATGTGTCGAATTTTAAGTATGCAATTAAAGTTTGCTTTTGTACACTATTCCTGTTTTGAATTGTGTGTGTGTGTGTCTTTTAAAAGCCACACACAATGTTTTGTTTGCAGTCAAGCCCACCATTCGCCTCTTTCCACTAGCCAGCCTAACCAAAATTATACCGAAAATATAAAGTGATACACTTCGCTCCGGGAGCGGGATGCTGGGTGTCGGGGGTAGCAGCTGCAACAATAATAGCAAATAACAAGCACGCTTGAAATAATAAACATTGGAATATGTTGCACACAGTTCGGTCAGCTTTTCGGTTGCAATGCAATGGCGAGCAACGAGTTTTGGCTAGCTACTTTAAAATTACACGAACAACAACATTTTAAATGCAGAAGAGCTGCCTAATTCATTTGGGCACAAACAAAATGTGATGGCATTTGCTGTTGTTATTGTTGTTGGTTTGTTATTAAAATTTGGGCCTGGTTTTTTGGGGTCTATGGCGTTGCACCTAAATAATGTAAATATAATTTTACTGTTTTGCCAGCGATTTAGTTTGCAAATATTTAGGTGCATTCTATGCCCGGCCATGTTGCCCTTAGCAAGCTAGTGCAGGTGACAATGCATATAATTATCGTACTACGCCATTCTCAGTGCATTGCAAGCGACTAAAACATGCAATAGAAGCCGGGGCACAATAAATCAGAATGTAATTAAAACAACATGAAATTCGAGCTACACTTTTTGTGGAAGAAGCGTCCCTGACTTTCCCCTCTTTTCCTCCTCCCCTTGGTAGCCTTATCCTGTGTGCCTTCCCCTCACACACACACACGCAACAACTAACACACCATCCCCAAACACACACACACACATTTGTCCCCACTGCTTCGACTTCCTTTTTAGCAAACAAAACAGAAAACGCGACCAGCGGACTAAAAAACAAAAATGGCGGAAAAACAGCAAAGAAAAGTAACAGCAGCACAACACCAACAACAAGTGGCAACTGGGGAAAATTGTGAAACAAGCTAAAGAAAATTTGCGCAACGAGATGCAAAATAAACTTAATTTACATTTATTTGCGTTGGCAAATGTTTTCGAAGGAGTGCAACTTTTAATTGCAAAATTTATTTGATTTGCCAACGTTTCTACCACGCCCTGCTTTAAGGTTAATGTTGTCTGTTTGCTCTTTTGCTGACGATATATATAATTTGAGTATATTACGTCAGTTCGGGGCCATCCATTTCTCTTGGATTAAGCAAGCGGAATGACTTTATAAATTTAAAGCCAATTTGTGTACTTAAGATTGCAGTCGATTTCATTCTATGAAATATGTATTCGTAAATGTGTATATTTTTACTACGCTTTTAGTTAAAATGTCTTGCAACTTAATTTTTAGTAGCTTCTAAACTTTCGATCGACTTTGCACACGTGTTGAGCATCGATGACAGTACATTAATTTTATAAGATTGTCTTCCAATCCTGCCGGGACGGCCATGATAAATAAAAAAATTTGATTGGTGTTAATAAACTGCTTGAAGTGAACTGCTTGATTAAATTTAAGTGAACTGCTTACTTGCAAATGCTCGCTAAAAAAGAAAATAAAATAATAGGTAAAAAAAACTTTAAAATAAACACGCTTTATAGTTATACGAACTAAAAAATTGAAAATATTTTTAAACTAACATAATAATTCATTTCAGAGTAACAAGCGTGCGGTGCAAATAAAATGATCGCAGCATTTGATGTCAAGCACAGTACAAAATTCATTTTTAATTTTTTAATGCGGCTTTCTATAAAGCTTGCTTTTGTATTAAGTACCTTAATATAATTTTTTATTTCGTTTCTTATTATTTTAGGCTAAACACATAATTTTAACGACTAATTTGCCTACTGCAAATTAAAGTTGTAGCATGTAGAATGATTTTTAAATAGTTTCTGTATTTTGATTGAGGTGCCAATCACATGAGCATTTTGACATGTTGCCATCTTGCCATTGCATGTAATTTTAATTGCTGCGGCAGACACACAGCTTACTAGTCTTTTCCTCCCTGTATGTCCTTTGTTATTTGGCAGATGCAATGGAATTCATGTCGCTTGCACGCCAAATGGACAAATGGCAAATGGTGCGCCTTTGTCTGGCGTTTAGTGTCGCATTTTTTGTTCTTTGGCAATAAACGCAAATTGCGCAGGGTCAGGTGAAGTGGTTCAATGGGTGTGCAAGCGAGCGTGCTATTCAGTGCAGGTGTGTGTGTGTGTTATGAAATATGTGCATAAGAACGAACATGCATATTGGAACAGTTCGAATTTGAATGTGTTTGTTTGAAAAATTTTTTGTCTCCCCTATTTTTTTCCTATGCAGCAGCTGCTGCGATTTTTCCTCGAAAAAATTAATTAAACACTATGCAAATTCATTCGCAAGAAGTGTTCTGTGTGCGGCATGTGGCAGTTGCTGCCTTATTATTTCTTTAAAGTTCATTGCACTCGCAAAGTGGACACATAAAAAATGTTAGCAGGCTTATTAACGGCTGATGTGAAATTGTGATTTTTTTTCTAATAGCCTTGTGTTTCTATTTTCTGGTTTGTGTTTGTGTCCTACTGTGACTGCAGGCAGGATTTTCATTAAGGCATTTTTGATGTCTAATTTGCATACTTTTTTCACAGCTGGTCGAGAATCCGTCGCTTTTCTATGAGGCGACTGACACGTTAAGCATTCAAGGGATTCCTTTGGCAAACGCTTCTTCACACTTTCAGCCTTTCTCACACTTTCTCTCCCCTTGTTGCTGTACTTTTTGTTGTCGTCTGTCGGCTGTTATTTTTGCTGCTGTCGTTGTTTTGTCTCAGCTCACAGCTGAGATTTGGGCCGAGTTGCTGACTTTTTGTGTGAGCCTGGCCTATTTCTTGTTGGACAAACTGTCGAGTTGCAACACTAATTCGCATCCATCCGAACAAAAAATGCAAGTTTGCATGCCATCCTCATCCTCCCACTTTTTGTTAGACTTTTAGCTGAATTTTTGCTAGCGCAAGCAATTTTCTAACCATATCCATTCAAGTGTATGTGAATGTGCGTGTGTGTTTAGGTGTGCACAACTGCTGCTGTTGCTGGTGTGTGTTTTTTGGGGATAGATGTCTGACGACTCAACTAGTCAGCATTGTGTCCTATGGCATTAATTCAATTTGTGTATGCATGCTGCGGCACCTGCCATTTCATTTGCAACTGCCCCAAAATTCATGCAACGCATTCAAAAATATTTTTTTTTTTTGTAGTGCATCTAAATGATATATTATCAATTAATAATGTTTAAGTAGTCATTAGGTTATTTAGTTAATGTGTATTAACACTTTGAATTGCTTAACTTTTATTATTATGTTTTTCACTTTTAAATAAGCAAAGAAGTTTTCACCCCTATTTGTTTGTTTAAAAAAAAAACTTTTGCACTTTTATACACTTGTCATAAGTCTCACTTAACTAAGCTTTATATATTCTTTCCAGTAAAGAAATTGTTTTTTTGTGCAATGTTTCTTAAGAAACTATTTTTCTTTTTATTACCTTGCAGTTTTTATGCAAGCATCTTTTTAGCATATTGCAGCAACTGTTGCTGGACTTACCAATGCATTGGACACCATGGCGTATGTGTGTTATCGTGTTTACTTTTCCAAAATGGGAAAGCTTCTGCTACCACTTAGACGCCACAAATATTTTTTTTTTAGCATATGTCTAAGTCTAAGATTTATCACTTTGTATTTGCAACTCACACATTGACGTAATATCTTTTTGAAATCGGAGCTGGGATCGCGCACGAAATTTTCGCGGTATGATTGGCGTGGAAAGAATGAGTGTCCAACAAGTGCGAGTAGGGCCATTTATAATGCTGCTGATGTTCGCTGACGCAGCGCAGCGCCTCAAAGTAGGCAGCAACGTTTATATATGTATTAAAAAAATAAAACAATAACAAAGTGGTGCGGTCTATTGTTAGATATGCCACCTGTTTTCTGTTGTGTGTGTGTGTGCAGTTGTCACTGGAAACACGTCACTTTGTTTGTGGGAAAAGCCCTTAGCGCAATTATTTAATGCAATACGCAAATAGCAGTTGCTCTTATCTCAGTGTTCTGTGTAAACGTCAAAGAATATAAATGTTTATAGAAGAAATCTGCATAGTTTCCATGACGTGCTGATCCATACAGCAGCAGCAAAAGAAAACAGCTCAGTTAATGAGACATTAAAACAAACACAGACACACAAATGAACCCTATAAAAGGACCTTTGTATATAGAAGCCTGCTGCTGCAGTGGCAGCAGCTTACTGGGCAGCAGCCTGTTTGATTATCTATCATACTGGAAACACACACTCACAATAATATATACCCTGGTTGCCCCTATTACGTAGTTTGGGAATATTCCGCAATTCTGATAACATTTGAATTTTGGCTTGATTTATGAGCCATTGCATGAAACACTGTGGCGAGCTTATCATAACAACAACCAGAACAACAACAAGAACAATTGTGTAGCGTCGACGCAAATTTAATCATTTTCATCCTAACACTTCAAATTCCATACCCGCCACCATATCCTGCCACCTTTCATTCAAGTGAATACAACACATAATGTTCATATGCACCACAATTAGTCATTCAAATTAGGTTGAATTTGGATTTAGGTCACTTAATTTTCACATAAATTAATCGAAGCAAATGCAATAGAATAGCTTATCGAATGCATATTCAAAGCGAGCCACAGATTATTGCGTAATACACAGAGTATATATTTAATCCGTAATATTATTTTCTTTTAAATAAATGAAAAAATTACTATAGACGCTTTCACTTCTAGAAAATATTCATACTTTTGATTTTGATGTCTTTTTTAAAATCATTTATGAATTATTATTCTTTAATAAATGTTGAGAAACAGGTAAACAATTTGCAGTCTTACACAACCTACTGTGGAATTCTCTGATGCAAGTATAATAAGGAGTTTATCGCCAAAATTTTGAAGCTATTTTTTTTGGATATGCCAGTGTTCACACCATTTGGTAACTCTTTTTGTCATGATGTGGAAAATACATGATTTTTACCAATTTTCAGCTATTAGTTTTATTGGTTTCTTATCTTTATGTAAAGAGTCCATAGACAAAAAGTTTCAGGCCTATACGCGCGTCAGCAAATGTTTAGTTCGTACAAGCGTACATGAACCATGACGGACATTGCACAAAACCAATATCCTCTCTACCTTAGGTATAAGAGTATAAAAACAAATTAAAACAAGTAGAAAAGTCGCAGTCGGACGCAACTGACTGCGGCATACGCGATACCAGTATTAAAACCGGTAAAAAGAGGCCTGATTGAAAAGGGGTACCATACCAAATTTGGTGGCTCTAGCTTCAAAACTCTGGAAGATACACGCATTCCCGTTTTTGACGAAGCGTTGGGGTGAATGGGGGCGTCTAGGGCAGTATTGGTGGGCGTCGCATCCAAAGTTTTGATTTAGGGGGTCACCAACACCTATCTTGGCACCAAATTTGGTGGCTATAGCTCAAAAACTGTGGGAGATATAGACTTTTTTGACTTTAAAATGCGGGGGGCTGGGGGCGGATTGGGTAGGCGTGGCTCCAAAATTCTTGTTTTGAAGTTTTTCGGATGTTGATAGTAGCTATCTTCTCACCAAATTTGGTAGTTCTAGCTATAAGGATGTGCGAAATATATGGATTTATCGGTTTTGAGTTATCGAACTTATCGATTTGCCAGCCCCCCAGTAATCGTAGAACCCCAATCCTTACACTTTAATTTACTTTGCCATAGATAAAGAGAATTGGAAAGTTTCAAGTCTCTAGCTTGAAGGGTGTGGAAAAAAGTTGCGTTCATACAGACGGACAGACGGACAGACAGCATGACGGACATTGCACAAGCTCAATATACTCTTTACCTTCGTTATTGAGTATAAATATGTTTATTTTAGTTTAAAATTATAAATACTTGTGAAGAGTAAATTCCGTTTGTCAAGGCACTGTTCGAACAAGTGTTAAACGATTTTTAAATTTGGTTTTATAAGTTCACAAAAATTACAATTTATGTATGATAACCGAAGTTTGTTCTAAAATAAGTAAAAGTAAAATAGTTCTGAACTACTATCAGTTTTGATGAGTTAAGTATTTAGCCACACATAAACCTCTACGTGATTCTGTTATTTTTTTTTAGACTTACAAAACTGAATTCAACATTCTATATATTCATGCACGAAATATATTTTTGACTGAAAAGTTTGCTGGATACATGTATTTTGTTGTGGCTACTCAATGCAAATGCAGAAAATATCTTTCAGCATGGAATTGGATTGACAATTCGCATGCTCAAAGGAATTTTTTAGCTTGAGCTGCGCGACCCGCACATTAAACCTATTTGTCAGCAGTGCAACCTATTGAGCGCATTCCAGGCACTGATTTGACAGCCAAGAGTATTGAATGACTGGCAGTTAAGGCAAGTTTGAACAGTTGGTTGGAACTTGAGTTGTTGTGTAAGTAAAATACTGGTAAATTGTAGGTCTTCCATATGTACTCCAGCTCAACTCATCAGCAGCAATTCTCAAGCGCAGAGGTTTGCATTTTGTGTATCTGGATCGCTTAGTGCTCGAGTTCTGTGAGCTCGTGTTTACTGCTGGAGTTGCACTTATTTGCTTAGGCTGGCCTAAGCCCTTTTATTGCATTTGAAGTTGACATCAATGACGTTGGTAGCCGATTGGTATTGACTATGGCTCGACAACGAGCTAAAAAACAATTTATATGCACTTTGTGTCGGTCAATTTTCTAATCTCGGGCAAAAAATTGTCAAATACTGTAAATGTTTTAATATGTACATTGAAGGTATTTTGAGCTGTGCTTTGTTGCTATTACATTTGGGATTTTGGGGACAACCTACATGTTTTTTACCTCCGGCCACCTGCGACATTTTTAGTTAACTTCAGTTTGTTCTGTGGTCTTTGTTATTGGCCAGGCGTACTCTGGTGCATTAGGCAACGTTTTCACTTTTTCGCATCACTCATTTTAATTTTATTCATTGCTCTGGTATCGTTTCTTTACTATGGTAAATTTTTCTTTATAAGTAAGCTGTAGTTGACATCTTAAAGTTACTCAGAACATTCTAATAATCTGTTACCAGTATTAAAACATGTTTGCAAAGGGAGTTATGGAGGCGGGAGGTGCAGGTTTTGTCCATAAAACAATTTTTGCGGCAAGTGGTGACTCTAGCTGTTTGATTGTTTGATAATGTGTGTTTGCAACAATTTCCTAGCCTCCCAGTTTGCATATCACCCCAATCTTGTCATTTTTTCTGACGAGAACATGAACCACATTATTTGCAAAGTTTAAAGTTTCTAGCAAATGTCCAAGAAACGAAAGCTCGTACAGACAGACCGGCAGACTGCATGATGGACATTGCATATGAGCAATTTACCTTCGGTAACAGAGTATTACTTTGAACATAAATATTGTACGTAAAAACAAGATTAATGTGCCCATAGTGAGAACAAGTCGAATTTTATATGATTGGACATTGAATTTTAGTCATTGCATTTTATTTATTTCTTGTGCTTCAAATTAAATAGCCTTAACGAAAACTTAACATGAGGTTTGACTAACAATGCAAGTACTTTTTTAAATTTAATTTTTCTGCAAAAGCAACAACGTTATAAAATGCAGGAGCAATTACGTGCAAGAAAGGCCGCAACTCGTTTAATATTTCAGCAAAAGTTAAAATGTAATTAGAAGGGATTCCATTTGTTGCACTCGCTCGCAAACGACTAGACATGGCGTGAGGCAGGAAAAAGGGGCAAGTGGCAGGCAACAAGCCACTTGGCAGCTGGTTATGTTTTGTGCTCAGTGTGCAACAAGGCGAAAGTTTTCATTATTATGCAGCAGTCTGTACTCGTTCCATCTGCAGCTGCACTTTATGCCAGCTGTCTGCAGTCAGTTGCTAGTTGGTAAGTTGGTAGTAAGTCAGGTTAACGTTTCTCTTCTCCACTTGGCTAATAAAGCTTGAAGTGCATTTACAATTAGCTGCAGCCGAGGACACTTTCGACGTTGTCGGGCGGTGACAAGTTCATTACATATTGCATGGCATTACTTTAATTAATATTCGCAAATGCTGCCGATTTGACTGGTTGCGTCATTCCTAAGGTATGTGATGAATGTTATTTTTTTATTGTTTATTTAATTTGATATCATATCTGATTATAGCCATCGTATAATCTTTGCGAACTGCACGGCACTAACGACTAATTGGGACAAATTGACGCACACGCTACGGTTAGCAATCAAACGCTCACAAAGCATAAAACACATAAGAACCTATTGACTATGGACTATTCTACTTTCCTCTAACATGCAAAGATAAAGCAAAAAACAATGGAAAACGCTGCAGTCGAACGCAACTGACTGCGGTATACTCTGTTACCTGTTTAAAATCGGGAACGCGCAGGGGTTGGATGCACATCTTGGTGGACATTGCCAGCTAAATTGCCACCAAATTTGGTAACACCAGCTTAAAAACTGTGAAAGATATTCGTTTCTCCTACTTAAAAGCCGTGTGACATAGGTAGGCATGTCATCCAAATTTTTGAAACAGATCTTTGGGGAATATCACTTGCTATATTGAAAGGCGGTGGGACGGCTGGGGTGTTAAGAGTAGTCGTGGCCCATCTTGGTACAAAATTTGTTGGCTCAAGCTTAAAAACAGTGGAAGGTGTTTTCGATTTCATAATGCGGGGGCGCTAGGGACGGAATGGTTGGCTGTGGCTCCAAAGTGCAGTTTTCGGGGGATGCTATTAGCTATCTCCTCACCAAATTTTTAACTTTAGCTTAACGGATGTGGGAAATATAGGGTTAAATCGGTTTTCAGAAATCGATTTTTATCGATCTTGACGCTTTTGCGTCCCTGCTACAGAAAAATATATTTTTTAAGTTAGAAGTCTCAAGTCTCAGACGGGTAAGGAGCTCAAAGCGTTATAAAGTATCCATTTTTATTTTAGCGTTAGCGATTAATTCCCATTGGGCAACTCAATACAGCTCACATTTCAAAATACTTTCTGACAAGCTTAGATTTTATTCAGTCCGCCAAAAACCTTCAGATCAGGTCTGCTTTGCTGGTCATGCAACCAGTGAATGGGTTTCTTGAAATTGTTAAAATTAGGTTTTTAAAAAGTAAATTTATATCATTCTGTGTAGTATTTGTACAGGAAAAACTGTATGCTCTTCTATTATCGACAGTGGCGCCTGCTGTTGCTGCTGGCTCAGTTGATTTTGATGCTGCGCAGGTTGCTTCAATTGTATGAGCACAATAAACTGGTTTATAGCTTGGACAGCAGACACATACGCATTGCAACTAATATTGGGCACGCGTTTTAATTGAATTTTACGCGCAATCATAAACTCGAAGCGTGCCCCAAACGCAGGTTATTTTAATGGTGCACCAACCAACCAGCTAGTAGATTTGTGATTGTGAATTATATATCTATATATGTATCCAACTTTAGTTTTATTTTTGTTCCGTATTGATGGACAGAAAACAGATAATCATCAACGAAAAGCAGCCCTGAAGTCCAGCTACATTCAACCACATCCATTTGTTTCCGTCCACATTCACATCTATTCACATTGATAGCGTGTTTAATTGCGCGCACTTCTTGTTATTGCAATCGTAAAATCTTTTGTTATTGTAACACTACAATTTGCGTTGTTGCGCTTTCATTCTCCCCAGCAGTTTGATCAGTTGCTTTAAGTACACATCAAAAACCATATTAAACTAACAGTGACATCATAACGTATATGTAACAAGTGCAAAACAAAACAATATCGGAAATTTTATTGACTGGGTCGTCTTTCATTAGAACTAATTACTGTGAGTCGACTGACGCCTCTTTACTACTTCCAATAATGATTTTCGACACGCTTTTATTACTTTCACCTGCATGTATATATGTAAAATTATCTTTACAACCTTGTTTTAACCAACTTCAAACGTCAAAATTTGCATCGCTGAGAATGCAATGATTTCAAAATCTTGTATCATGACCTGCTAGGATTGCTGGAATACAATAAACAAGTGAAAACGTTGCAGTCTGACGCAACCGACTGTGGTATACTCGATACCTGTTTAAAAAACGGGTAACAAGAGGCCTGATTGCAAAAGGGGAAAAGATGCGCAAGGGGATTTGGCTGATGCAGATCTTTCGGGAATGTCACCAGTTATGTTACCAACGACTCAAGCTCAAAAGATATACACACATTTAGTAACTCTAGCTTAAAAACTAAGAAAGACACGCGCATTTCCGTTGTTAAAGTGGCTGAAGGGCGTAGGGCATAATTTGGGGACGTGGCATAAAAACGTTTGCTACAGCTCTATGTGGAATGTTGGTGACTCTAGCTTAAACACTTTGAAAGATACATGCATTCCCGTTTTTAACGAAGAGTTGGGAAGGCTGGGGGCGGCTAGGGTGGTATGGGTGGGCGTGACGTCCAATGATTTGATGCAGTTTTTTTTTTTAGGGGATGTTATCACCTATCTTGACACCAAATTCGGTTGCTATAGCTTAAAAACACGGGAAGATAGAGGCGTTTCTGATTGGTTCACAGGTTGTTTTGATAAGTGTTGCAAAAAAAGTGCTTATGCCTAAAAGTAGGCTAAAATAAACATAAACTTTACCTCTTACCTTCCGCGCGCGGCTCTCAATGCACAGTGGTGGCGTTCATAGGCCAAAAATAAAAAAATCTATCACTAAATATTTTGACACGATCCATACAAATTGTCTCTTAAATGACCAAACTTCATGATGGCAAACCGTTTTTTCTGGAATTGTAACGGGACTTGCAACGCAATGCTTACTCCTGCAACATTTCTTTTATTTTATATATGCTAAGCAATTTGTTCCACCGCAACACTTTCCCTTGTTTTAATTCGAAATTTAGTCTGAAACGAAGAACAAAATTTTTTTGGTCGCATCGCAAAATCAAATTGTTTACAACCATCTCTACACACACAAAGGAAAAGGAGAATCGGCAGCGCCACCCCACCACAACACAAAGTTTTTGCATTGTTATGTTATGAATTGAAATAAAAATGTACAAAATATTTTATTTACGATACAAATTTGTTCATACAAAAAAATCCTCAAAAAATGTTGTTGGGGGGAAGTGACACTATCTGCCTCCGCCTGATTACGCCCTTGAAGACACACATGACACTAACCCTAAGTACTCTTTACCTTCGGTATCGAGTGTAAAAATATGTAAGAAAGATGTTCTAGTGGACACCCCATCGGTTTTTGTGACATAAAACTGTCAAAAATCAACGTAAAGCTTAATCTAAGCTTGGGTTCGTTGGCAAGCTAGTTCAATTACGCATCGGATTACGCAAGGAAGCATCTCCGACCCCATAAAGTATATACATTCTTGATCAACATCAACAGCCGAGACGATATAGCCATGTCCGTCTGTCCGTCTGTATGAACGCGTGGACTACAAGAGGTAAAGACTTCAGATTTTGAATATAAGTTCTCAAATACCATGAGCAGAACAAGTTTGCTTTAAATTATCGATAACTTTTCTGGTTTCCGATATACACATGGAATCGATAACAAAAAATATCGAATTTGGAAAATGTAAAAATGAGGGTTGAAGTAATGGGTAATGATAGAACTTTTCTGAAATTTTCGTCCAAATCGGTTGAGAAACACCGGAGATATTGAACTTAATCGATTGAAGCTAAGTCAGTATACCAAAGTCTTACATAAATTTAATTTATTTATTGCTACTGGGTTCAGGGTATCTTCTCTCTCTCCCGACTAGAGCCTTCTTACTTGTTTGTTGTTTTTTTTTCGATCAAAACAAGTTGGATTGTGGTCAAAAAATCCGCTGGTGACATAACTTCGTTGCTTTTTGAATAAAAATCAATAGTTTCAAAAAAAAAAAAAAAAATATATATATATATATATATATCCTTATGTGAAAACGAAAATACAAATTGAACAAATTGCATTGCAGAATATGAAAGAGACTAAAAAAAAAGAATAAGAAAAAATATATTTACCTTTTCTGGAACTTGAAATAAAACAATTGCAAACGCGTTGAAAAATTCCAAAGCCCAGATCTAAATATCGACCTTTTTATTTTTGTCCTGGAGCATCCAAAACTAACTCAATAACTGTAGACAATTGACAGTAAACAGAGCGCGCTACCAGCAAAACTCGCCAAAATAGGTGGGATGTCCGAAATAGAGACAGTGTCCATCATTGGGACATCTCTCTTATAATCATAACTGTGTCCATCATTGGGACATCCCCTAATAATCAAAACTGATTGTTTTGTTTAAGTGAACTGCTGGATTGTCATATAAGCTTGCTTCAATTGCTTTAGCAGTATTTTAATGTTACTTAAACTTTCTTAATATTTTAATCGACATATAATCCAATTCAATTTTCAAAAAAAAAAAACAGTAATACTAAAACTAAAAACTGCAGGCAGCTTAATTAAACTCTGATACCGAAAAATACCCGTCTGCATATCTGACAAAGCCCCAATGACACCTTCTTAATCGGGAATGCGTATATCTAATCTCAGTTTTTATGGAAGAGTGATCAAAATTGGTAGGAAGATAGCTGGGAATTTCCTCAAAGATTTACAACAAGTTTTGATACTGCTTACATTGAATATGAAGTACATAAATGTATCGAATTTCTATAGGACTAAAACAATCGTTGTAAAGTAGTAATTTTGGTTTGTGTGTAGTTTAACCACATCTTTTTGTCGATAAATACATTAAGATCGTTATGTGAAGCAAATACATTTTCAATCACGGTACGGTCGAGCAAAATCATAAAAATATGAAAATTCAATTATAAGTTTAAGTAAAAGTTCAGATTTTTGCAACGCAAAAACTAAAATGGTGCCAATGTGTGGCGCTTTTCATGGACAGACGTTGACAACCTGGCCTGCTTTACAAGCTGGGGATGGCTATACCCAAATCATACTTCAGGACTATCACCTACGCCGACAAAACGACCTTCCTAGATGTCTCGTCACAAACTGCAACTGACACCCTCCAAATGCAGGTTGACTCTATAAACACCTAGCTAAAAGTATGCAACAGTTTGAAAGGTAAAATAAACATCTCTGTCTTTACGGCAAAAGGTCTTTCCAGATTCATCAGCACTGTTTTGTACAGTCTTAGAATTCATCAACCGTTGTACCTTCTTCACCAAAGAATTTGAGCTCCCCCAACTCATATACCCCATTTTAGTCCACCACCCAACTAAGCCACACAGAAAGCACAATTAAAATGTCATTACTTTGATGTTAAAATTTTCTGACAGTCCTAAAAAAATTGCAAAAAAAATCTATTAAAAGTGAGATATAAAAAACAAGGCCAATGCTTTTTCACCTTTTTAAAACTTAAAGTGCATTTCCCATGAAGTACTTGAGTATTTTTCAAGGAATTCAATCAGTCAGAGATAAGTCTAAAAGCAGATAAGTCAAAAAGCAGAAACTGATGATGCATATTTTTATATATATAAATTTTGATACTGAATCCCATGTTTGAAACGGTAATTTCCCAACCGATGCAGTTTAATTTATAGTTGCTGTTTTTAAAAGTTTGTAAAACGAACGCGTAGGAAACTATACTTTTTGCATGCTCTTAAGTATTTTGTAGATGTTTATTTGGATTTTTATTAGAGCTTGCTTCAATTTTCAACTGTTCAGTTTTTAAAGTGTTTTTATTGGGTATACCTTGGAAAAGTATGAAAGAAGCTTGTCGCAAAATTGCTAGAAATATTATCGGCAAAAGATTGAACAAATCGCGTGTTATTCACAGCAATGGCACTAATAAGGATACTTTCAACAAAATTTTGATGAATAATTTAACAATTCTTTAAACTAATTTAAACAACTTCTTTTCATATGAGATGTAACTTCACCCGACCCAAGTGACTAACGTTTGCCACTTTAAGTTAAAACGGTGTAGCTAAATGCCAAAAGAGTTATTTTTGTTTTTGTCCATTTGGCAACAAATTACAGTTCTTGAAGTTCGTACTTATAGTTGCAAAAAGACGGTCTGACACTCAGGCATTCCGTTGTCAGTTTCTCAGCGCCCTGATGTCTGACAATTCATCAGAAGTTAACTCAACGTAACTCAATGTCGAAAGAGTGTTGGAACATTTGCCACAACTTCATTTCCGCTGACAGCTTTAGCAAGTGGCAGCCGCTCGCTATGAAGCTCCAGCTGAAGCTGCAATGGCAATGATGCTTAGTATGCAGCCCAGGCGGAAGGCATTGCATTTGCTTATAAGTACACAAAATTAATAATACGCCCGCTGGTGTGGCTGCTGAAACGGGCTCGAGCTCGACATGCATCGAACAACGGAGAACGCTTAAAATTGGAAAATTGAAAATGCATTGTAAACGAAAAGAGGAAAGGAGAAACCAGTAAGTGAAAAATGGCGACCATTGCGCGAAAGTGGATATGAATATCGTTTATTTTTATAAATTTTCAGGGTACACTAATAAAAAATAGACGTGCTAGAATTGAATTCGAATACACTTTAATTATCTATTCGCGATTCTAGAAATTCATTCTTGGTTTAAGTATTTGAATGAGTATAAAAATACTTATATCAATTTTAACACATAAGTATCATTGGCAGCATTTAAAATAGCCTTACCTGCGCTTGGTATCAACTAAAGGTTCATTAATTGAAAAATCAAGTATTGTCCCGCTTGTACCAATTTCCAGAAATCTTCGAATTTTAATTGTGTTTATTTAAATCTTGATCCATGAACAGGAAAACTTGGTTTATGGTTTAAGTTGTACTTGGATCATGCTTAAACGAACAGAAAAAATCGTACTTATTTTTTTTTATCAGTGTAGGGTTTGGAAAATGTAATAAGAGTTGATGTTGCATTTCGAACGCGCACTTTTTTGTTTGCTTTGCTGCTCATGTGCTACGCAGTTAATCAAGTGCATGTCTGTCTGCCTGAACTTATTTTGTTTTGCCAAAATTAATTTTGCTATAAGATAAAGTTTACGTTTCTATACTCTGTTACCGCAGGTAAAGAGTATACATTAGTTGTGTGCAACGCCCGTCATCGTGTTTTTCCGTCTGTCCAAATAAACGCATGAATCTGGGACTCCAAATGTTTCTAAACTAGAATGCACATACCTTCCACAGTATCAAAGCTGGAGTCATCAAATTGGGTTGGAATATAGCCGGCAAATTTATTTTCTTGCCAAGCTTTTATGCTAGAGCCACCAAATTTTTTAGGAACATATCTGTCAACGTCTCCCAAAGCACTGCAATCAGAGCATTTCACAGTCGGTGCGACCGACTACAACGTGTTCATTTGTTTGACTTGTTTATACGAAATCGTTCAAGAATCGGCAATAATTGCTCAATCTATTGTTGTTCAGCATTGTCACTACTTATAGTATGTGTGTGTGGTTATTCCTCGATAGATAAGATGTTCGGCATTCGCGAATATTCGCTACAGAACGGAAACGTTTCGGCTGCTTAGTCACACACTCAAATAGGGTTCATTGGCGGCATTTCAATTATTCGTTGCGTAATTGTTAATGGCTTAGAAATGCATATAATGACTTAGTTCGATAACAACTAAATCAAATTAAACCAATTATTATTGATGAAAAAGTCGAACGATGTGTTCAACACATGCAGAACACTACTCTAATAAACTCCAAACTCATAGCACAAAATAAACATTGTGTTTTGAAGCACAAAAATATCAAATAAAATAAATTATGTTTTTAAACAATGCGATTAAGAGATCAAAAAATGTTGTTCTATGTCTCTACAAATTTATTATGCAACTTCCATATGACAACTAACATTCAAAATTGTTCAACACACTTCATTAAAACGAAATGCTATCAACTGCAAAAGAGAAATGTGAACGTTCTTTTAGTTGAAGCTTGTATGTTTAAATACAATATCTAAAAGATGACTCATATATTTTTTGCATATTCGACCAAAAATTTTAGGAAACCATTAACTTAGGGTAATTCCTAATTAATATCATATCAGCTTGTCATGCCTTAAAGAGCAAAGCCTTCAAAATATTTCATTTTCTTTGAAACTTAAAACGGTTGCCGCCTATATAACGGTCAAAACTATTAGTCGCCACCGTAGTCTGCAGCGAAAAATAGAACCATAAACGCCATTTATCCAAATACTAGAATAATGTATTCCTTTAGCAAAGTTTTAGTATTGCTTGCATGCCTGGCTGCCATTGCCAGCGGAAGTCCCAATCTTACACTGGGTGAATCGAAACTTTTGAAGGCCATGCGCAGTACAAGGGACTTACAACAGAGCAATCCTTCACGCTCCTTGGAATGTTTTGAATACTATAGTGGGCTAATCGATCAACTGCTGCAGAAGTATGAGCAAGAGTTTCAGCGTTGTCAAAATACTTCGCAGCTGAAGATTACACTGCTGGATGACAGTTTCAAGCCAGTGCTAAGCAACTTGAGTAACAATGCAAAATCCGCCTGCCAGCTGATGGATAATTGTAACAGTCAAATGAATAGCTTGCAATCTCTGGCCTGCTTCTCAGATGTAGTAAGTAAACAATTTTGGTTATTTAATTTATTTTTGTATGTATTACAAATTTGCAATTTACAATAGGGCACCGGTGATGCGAAAGTGATGTACAACATATCCATCACTGCCAATTTGCATTACGGCCAGCTGAGGCAGCGCATTGAAATGATTCAGTTTACAGAGGATCAATGCACTAACAGATCGAAGCTCAACTATGAACTCGAATCGGATCAGGCTTATGTCAGCCTTCAGAGCTGTCTGATGGGCAACGATCCAGTGGCCACAAGTAGTTCAACAACGTCGACCACAACAACTGCAATTTATAGCAAAACTACAGAAGCAGTAACGACGACGCCAGTTTCAGTTGCGGCAACTACAACCGCAGTTGATCAAGTCACAAGTTCTTCAGCTAAGACTTCATTGGATCCACGAATGACAACGTCGGCTTTGGTCGCGTTTACGCCCACAACTTCTGCCGCACCAAGACTGAGCTCTAATCTCAAAAAGCTTTTAAATTCCCTGAAACATTAGATACCATTATGTTTTTTTGTATATTTCTCACTAAAAATGTATTTTATGAGGACTGCAAGGGTGGCAAAATTCAATGATGAAAGCAGAGTTTGCCTAACACTACCACTAAATGTAAACATGTTCTTGAAAGTTAAAATTTATGAATGACACATTATCCAGTGATTAGGGTACTGGACAAAATCTGTCAACTTAAAGACTGAAATGTTTTTTGGCAAAATCACGTAAGTTTCAGATCAAAGATGCTTTTGGAAAAGCCAAATAAATTAAATTGGTAACTTTAAGCCATCGTTTTATCTGTTAAATAAACCGATGTTATCTTTTGGGCCAGAAGCATTTTTCATTTAAATTTAATTGCGTTTGTTTTAACTTCGACTGTTGATTGTTGTTCTGGTTGTTTTCGTTGCCTGGAGCCTTGTTGTCACTGCAATTAAAACAAATTAGAAACGTAGACACAGACACACACACACACACCCATTAAATCCAGCTATTAAGGCTCGTCGCTTGTCCTTGCCACAGGTTGCACCCAACGGTTCACATAAAGCGTTACCTAGGTGCATACTCCAGTGAGTGTATATGTGCAAGAGTTAATGTAGTTCGAGTTGTGTTTGCCTGGCTCAGTGAGAAAAGGTTCGCACAAAGAATGCAATTAAGATATGCAAATTAGTAGCTGCCACGCCCCTTGCTTTGTGTTGCACAGCAGTTGCTGCAGTTAAGCAGAGTGATGAGATTTTGCAGCATTTGTGATAAAAATAATATTGTCAAAACACAATTTTTATACTCGATACCGAAGGTAAAGAGTATATTGGGTTTGTGCAATGTCCGTCATGGTGTCCGTCCGTCTGTCCGTCTGTCCGTCTGTATGTTCGCAACTTTTTTCCACACCCTTCAAGCTAGAGACTTGAAACTTTCCAATTCTCTTTATCTATGCCATAGTAAATTAAAGTGTCAAGATTGGGGTTCTACGATAACTAGGGGGCTGGCAAATCGATAAATTCGATAGCTCAAAACCTATAAGTCCCCATATTTCGCACATCCTTACAGCTAGAACTACCAAATTTGGTATGAAGATAGCTACTAGCAACCCCCAAAGAACTGCATCAAAAATTTGGATGGAGTCACCAAATTTGGAACGAAGATAGCTGGTGGCATCCCCATTTACATCGGAGAATCTTTAAGGCAGCGTACACCCCTGCCGCCACCGTACCCCTTTTCAATCAGGCCGCTTTTAACCAGTTTAATAGCTGGTAACGAGTATACCGCAGTCGGTTGCGTCCGACTGCAACGTTTCCACTTGTTTTTTTTTTTATTGCTGCCTTGCCCATGTAGATAACATATGTATGTATATGTATACATATACTATAATGAGCTAAGTAGAACGAACAACGATCAATGACCCTGAAAATATTTAACATAAGCTTCAATATTTTTTTGGATTAGTTAACTATTTTTAATGCACGTCAGTGAGCGCTAAAATTGCAAGCATTTTTTAAATTGTGATCATCATGTAGTATGCTTATCTAATGATAGCTGTGAGTTCCCGACAATAGAGCTGACCAATGGCAAGGACTGATGACGTTCTGGTGCTGATAAGCAACTAAGGAAAACCACCAATATTGATTGAGTAGCTAAAAGTTTATAAATAACAATATTTTTCCCAGGAATAATAAAGCAAACCCGTATTGAATGAACACTTGATAGATGGCAGATAAATACAGCTCAATCAGTGTCTTTCAATGTTAAGACATTGCCTGATATGCGATGAAATTACAAAAGCCTTGATAGAGCAAACTTGTTTTATAATTTAACTATTATGTACTAACTTTATGCTTGCTGTATATTTTTTTATGAACAGTGGTGTTGCAAGAACATATCTGAATTTTATCTGATATGTTAAGGTTTTCAGGAAATTATAAGACTTGTATACATTATATGGGTTAGTGTTACTTATCAGTCTAGGCGTGGATATGGGGTCTATAAAGATTTTAAAGATTGTTTTGACGCAGTGGGCGGTGAGTAGTCGGCGATTGATTATTATTTAATTGGAAATATTTTTCACCGCATTTTTTGAGTGTCAGGTAAACGATAGGAGTGAGAATTTCATTCGACATTGATAACATGATACCTCAAGTGATAGAGCCAAATCTTAAGTAATAAAATGTTCATTATATACTAGACTTTTTTTTATGAACAATGGCACTTGAGCAACGCGACTATAAATATTGAAGTCGCTACAGCAATTCCTCAATAACGAATCCGACGCACACAGCAAACCAGCCAAATCAAGTGCTAATAACAAACAATATGTATACAAAATTGTGCGTCCTACTCTTGGTCGTTGGCCTCAGCCAAGCGCTGCCCCAGGTGCTCATGCCAGAAATGGGCCTGATGAAGTTCATGATGGCTTCACGCGATGCCAGCCAGGATGATGCTTTCCGTACGCTCGAATGCCTTAGCGAATACATACCCCTCGTGGCGCAGCTTGGTGCGGATTTCAAAAAGGACCTTGAAAAGTGTGTGAGTACCGCCGCAGCTGATCGTCAAGCCGTCGACGATAGCACAAAGGACTCTCGCACCAAGATCGATGGATCTGCGGCCAACGCCTGCGCTGCTTTTACCACGTGCAGTGAAAAATCTGCATCCGCCGATTACTTTAAGTGCTACATAGAAGCCGTAAGTTGAAAATAATCTGTATATCTTTTTCATCTTGAATTCTCGCACAAAACAAAATATCACATGCACAAATTCTTTTTGCAGGGAAACAGTAATACAATGGTCATGTATTCGATTGCCGCTGACTCTTCTGAAATATTGACTGACGTGCAAAATGCAATCGCTCAGATTAAAGTCACCGAAAGCAAATGCTCCAACTCATCAGAGCGCGTCTATGTGGAGAGGCAGGCCACCCTCTATACTGATTTTGACAGGTGTAACAAAGGTCTTGCGCCATTGACAACAGAGCCAGCTACCACGGACAAGCCGACAGATACTCCTACTACACCTGTACCAACCACAGCTGCGCAAACTCCTGAACCAACCACAGCTGCTCCAACTCCTGAACCAACCACAGCTGCTCCAACTCCTGTACCAACCACAGCTGCTCCAACTCCTGTACCAACCACAGCTGCTCCAACTCCTGAACCAACCACAGCTGCTCCAACTCCTGAACCAACCACAGCTGCGCCAACTCCTGAACCAACGACAGCTGCTCCAACTCCTGAACCAACCACAGCTGCACCAACTCCTGAACCAACCACAGCTGCGCCAACTCCTGAACCAACCACAGCTGCTCCAACTCCTGAATCAACCACAGCTGTTCCAACTCCTGAACCAGAAGACAAGGATTTGCCTGAAGAGGATCTGTCCCGCCTAGCAAAGGAAGAGAACAATATAAAGCAAATGCTAGAGGACATGAAGAAGTGGCTCAAACGCCAATAAGGTGGCACATGAAATAAGTCAAGAGGGAATAGGCTTATATTAAAGTACTTACTAATATAAATACATATAATATTTAAAAACTTGACTTTCTTCTGCAACATCTTATTTAATTTTTGAAGTTCTGTTTGAATTGTTTAATTTTTGTATAAATTTAATAAGAATTACATCAGTTTAAACGGACTTTATGTTATTTTTATATTTTTTACATAACTTATCACGCACATTTCAATTCCATCAATACTATATTCAATATATGATTGAAGCTAATACTCATCATGAAGTGAGTAATTGGGTGGACACTACAATATCTAACTCACTATCTTATTGATTAAGGCCAGTATTAGAAATTAAACAAAAACAAAATTTCGAGATAGCAATCAAATTCTTAATTACACACATTTCACATTAATAGCAACTACAGTTTTACCTCCAAAACAGATAGTTACCTTGGCTTATGCGTACTGTTTGCTTATCTCTTAAGACGCGTTGGCCATGACATCATCACTACATTAGATAACACTAACAATGTTGAATGAAATTGTCATGTGCTTGGATCTCAAAGTGCAACGATGAACTCAAAGGGCATTATAGAAGGGTAATAAATGTTACACATGAAATCATAATATGAGAATAATGCGTTCACAATGGCCCACTATGGTAGGGATTCCACTTAAAAATTTAGGGTTATGCCATACCTTTACGTTGCAATTTAGTGGCCGTTGGCGAAACACCTGCGCTGCACCATTTGGCTAGAGTTAAAGGGTCGATCCGTTATGATCACTACTGTGTTATCCCTTTTACAAGCCGTTTCCTTACCGCTGAAAGTGAACTGGTATCAAAGTTTTCCGCTGTCGATTGTAGCGATTCTACTCATTTATTTAAGATTAAGACACAATGCATTTGCAAACTTATCATGCAAAAGAAATTATACAAAATAATCAAACTTATTACGATTTTAAGCTGCATGGCTATAAAATTTTACATTTAAATTTAAATTTACAGTTTACACTTCAATTAGAGATCAAAACACGGCGATCAAGATTTAGCCGTTTGTTGACAGGTTTTAAGTAAGGACCGTTTTCATTATAAGCTATTTTTAAAAATGTTATTGCTAATGATCTAATAATACATCTTATAATTTGAAAATGATTGATTAATTTATTAAAATTGCGGCCGAATTCATTTGCTTCTTAGTTCTTGCTAAACCAAAATCAAAAATATCCATTGACAAAAGTCTGCCATGCACACATTTTCTTGATTGGAGAAAGATTTTCATAAATTTAGAACAGATTTTTTAAGACCGCCAATCTTGCTTTATTAACGAAATGCACTTGAAATCGTTCTGAACATGATACAATTGGTTCTTAATTAAAGAACCACTTGTGCTTAATTAATTATGAACGACAGTTCAGTAAGAACAATGCTGATTAAGCAACACCACAAAAAAATATACATACATACATACATATTAAAACACGAATTTTTACTGTAAATACAAATTTGATTAAACAAACTTTTCTTAAAATGAGAATTTGAGTTCTTAACATGGACTATTATGAACGAACCGTTCTTACAAGAAGAACCAATGTTCTTATTATGGACCAATATGAACTAACGGTTCTTAAATGAAGAAAGCCTGTTCATAATTTAATTTAATTTAATATATTTTTTTTCAGTGAAGTCGCTGTAAACTTACCTTTTAGCTCAAATATTTTTGTTTTTATTGGTGGGACTTTGGGAATGGCGTGGAATTTTCAGGCCAGATAAATTTGGGCAAATACAAAACAAAAAGTCGACTCCCTTGTTATTAGAGTGTAAGCAGATAAATATAGAACTGTTTATGTCGATTGAGCGTTTATTGAGCCAGTAAATAGTATCGCTGACAAATCAACAAATGGTAGACTTCTTGGCAGTAAGTGGGCAGATAGTCAACCACTTTTGTGTAGCATTCAAAGTATTCAGTAGATGCAGTGTTTTCACTGTCACTGGCCAAGGCAACCCAGGCGCCTTTTGCAGAGTAATGGAACTCTTTGCGTTGATTCGTTGTGCTTTCATCGATATGGAGCCAGGCATCTTCGGCAGTACTCGGGTACTCAGCATACTCCATTTATAAATTTCACTTTAATTCATATAAATTTGTCTAGTGGATAGCAAAACTTAACACACATGTTATACTTTGAAAGCATGATATGCCTAAATTAAGAAAGCTGATCATAAAATATATCAGAATTGCACACAGCCGTTTTTATATGAGCTTGATATACAGTTTTATAAATTTGTTTTAATTATGTTAGTAGATATTTCTTAATACTCTTAGCGCTTTATATTAAATAAAGTAGCTAAGACCTGTATTTGAAATTGCTTCTGATAAGAAAAGCAAGTAAATGTTATATGTAGATGCTAATCTTAAAATAATTCAAACCAACAGTTTTGATTTTTAAAATGTGCAACTAAACAAATAAGGAATAGCAGTGAAAAAATACCATAAAATTATCATTAAATAACTTAGCACTTGGACGGCTTATGCCATATATAATAATCACTAGAAGATGTTTCAAATTTAGCATTTAATTATAAAAATCACTTTATTTTTCCCGGTATGCTTTACAAAACCAAAGTGCAAACGAATTGACAAGGTCCACAATTATCAAAACCAACTCACGTGAAAGCCCGCAAGCAATTAACATACAGTATAACCTCTACATCTTGAACACATGCAAGTCATTTTATTCTATTGTCATTTCTTGCGTTTTGTTAAAAACACGATCATGCACATGAGTGATACACTTATTTTTATAATTTTCATTCGATGCTTTAAAGACAATTAATAATTGCCTTAGTATTTGATTACTTTTTAATCGAAAAATCGAAAATCTATTTTGAATTTTGGCCAGTTGGTTCCTTTTGTATTTTCTGCTACATAAGCATTGCTTGCGCAAGTTAACAAACACTCAAATTACTATACTGACAGAAATAATCACGTATTTCGTACTTTAAGCCCAAACGTATCGAACTTTATTTCTCACATGGAATGGAATTCCTGATGTTGATTCTAGTAAGAATTTTTAAGTTCGTTTGTTCCTGGTTCAAGTTCTTAATAAACACGATTTAAGTTGTGATATTTTTTAGGATAAGCCTAAATTAAAGAGATTGGGGTTCTACGATAACTGGGGGGCTGGTAAATCGATAAATTCGATAACTCAAAAACGATAAGTCCACTTATTTCGCACATCCTTACAGCTCCTTAAAAACGTTAATACATGTATCATCCATAGTGTTTGAGCTTGAGCCACCAAATTTGGTAGGAAGATAGCTGGCAACGATCCCCTAAAATCTGCATCAAAGTTTTGGAGCCACGCCCACCCATTCCACACCCAGCCTCCATGCATTTTGAAATCAGAAAAACCTACATCTCCCACAGTTTTTGAGCTAGAGCCACCAAATTTGGTGCCAAGATAGGTGCTGATGACCCCCAAAAACTGCATCATACCACGCCCACCAATGCTGCCCTATTCGCCACAACGCTTCGTCAAAAATGGGAACGCATGTAACTTTCAGAGTAGTGGAGCTAGAGTCACCTAATTTGGTAGGAAGATAGAATTTTATATACCATGAGCATCTGCAGCAAAAATTTGAATGCCACGCTCACCCATACCGCTCCCAGCCTCCTTTGAACAAACTTTTTCAAACTTTGAGCTAGAGTCGCCAAATTTGGAAGGAATAAAACTAGTGGCATCCCCATCTGCATCGGAAAATCTTTAAGGCAGTGTAAGCCCTTGCCGCATCCCTACCCCTTTTCAATCAGGCCTCTTTTTACCAGTTTTAATACTGGTAACGAGTACACCGCAGACGGTTACGTCCACTTGTTTTACTTGAATTTATGTGTGGTAGGATACAAAAAAATATTTTTGTTGATGGCAAATAAACTTTGCATTTGGTGCACTTAGAACGCAAAATTCTTTTTAACAGGCAAAACACAAAAATAACATATTATTAAGAACCGCTGGTGAGACTTGTACCCTCTACTAGTACTTGAATCAATCACTTCTGTACTTGATTACAGAATTTCTGGAGTTTGACCAGGTTCAAGTTCACTCTGAAGTTGATACAGGTACTTCGAACTGGGATTGGCGGTTTTAAGTATTTTGGATTTATTTTGATTTAATTATTGCATTTTTATGCTCAGATAATTTTTACTTATTAAATAACCATGTTCGTTTTCGTATTTTTAGAAGACTTCTTAAGATTAAATCAAGAATAATATTATTATTATATTAAAAAAGTTTTGTGCTTAAATAAGAAAATAAATATTCAATAACGTTTAGAGATTTCTTAAGAAAATTTTTGCTTAGTTCCTGTGTAATTGGCTTTGGACAAAGAATTTTATTTTTAAATTAATAATAATTTATGGTTGGGCTTAGTATAAGACGAATTACGCTTGAATACTTCCTAAATATTTTATGCTCGAATTTTGACTAGAAAATGGCATGTTTTTCTGTGCAGGCAGTGGTGGGGTGACTGCGAATCCGAAACCAAAACAAAATGATGAACGTATATGTTCCAGAGCTAGAACCTGAACCAACAGCTGTTGTAGCAATTGTAGCCACCGAAGAATCAGCTATCACCATTGTGGTACAAACTATCTCCACTGAGGAACTAGCAGTGTGAACCACTTGGAAACAAAAAACCGAGTCAACAGAAAACACCAACGCCAACAGAAAAGTCAACCGAGTAGGATATTGCCGAAACTTTTCAAAGATTTTTTAGATCGCGTTGGGTAAGCTTAACGAACTTTCTTAAATTGAGATTTTTTTGCTAATCTACTTGAAGGCAAATTATCAATAAACATTCTTAGTTGATAATTAATTGCTGGCAATACTCTTCAAAATACTTGAAGGAAGCCCCGAGCAATGCCACAAGCTTGTCGAGCGAATTCTGTATGCATTGGAGAATAAGAAGAACTGCTGCGCGGTAGTGCTCGATATCAAACAAGCGTTTGACAGGGTCTACACAAGATAAAAGCGAATCGCCCATGCCCGACATTAATTTCTTGGAATCTTCCATAACGAACAGAATATTCAACGTCAGATGCGGAGATCCTCGCTCAGGACTATCAGAGCTGGAGAACGACAAGGCAGTGCTCTTGGTCCAATTTTATGTACCTTGTACACAGCCAACATGCCCATTTACCGTAAACGAAACCTGATTTTAGCCAACACTTCTATGACCCAGGACGCCTCCTTTAACACAACAGCAATTAAATCTGCTCGAAGCCAGCCTGAATAGGTAAAACTTTGTTGTTAACCAGAATAAATCCGCGCAAACCGCGTTCGCTCTGCGCACGAGTACTTATCCGCATGCTGCTCCAAAATACCTCGGTATCACCATGCTACTAGCTGATCGGCAGAAAGTCCAAGATTAAACTAAGAGTTTAGCTACAAGCTTACAAGGCTATTGTTAGGTCTATCTGCTCTTATGGCATCCAGCTGTGTGCGAGCAAGAGAAATCGGATATTGATCCAGAGATTCCAAAACAAAGCACTCCGAATCATATCCAGTGCTCACGTCACCATACATCCATAATTTGAAACAAACTTGTTCTGCTTATGGTATAGGAGAACTTATATTCAAATTCTGAAGTCTCTAGTTCTTGTAGTCACTGAGATCCAAGCGTTCATACAGACGGACATACGGAAGGACAGACGGACATGGCTATATCGACTTGATGCTGATCAAGAATATATACACTTTATGGGGTCGGAGATGCTTTCTTCTGCCTGTTACATACTTTTGCACAAAACCATTATACCCTTATTTACCCATTTAATGAGTTCAGGGTATAATCGAGAAAAAACAAGTGGAAACGTTGCAGTCGGACGCAACCGACTGCGGTATACTCGATACCAGTATTAAAAATTTTGATGCCCATCCATGTAGGATGTCAATTGCTATCTTCATACCAAATTTGGTGACTCTAGCTCGAAGTTTGTATAAAGTGGGGAAAGGGGGCTGGGGGCGGTATGGGTGGTTGTAGCATACAAATTTTTGCTGCAGATCCTTGTGGAATGTCAAATGCTACCTTCATACCAAATTTGGTGACTCTAGCTCAAAGTTTGTATAAAGTGGGGTAAGGGAGGCTGGGGGCGGTATGGTTGGGCGTGGCATCCAAATTTTTGTTGCAGATCCTTGTGGAATGTCAAATGCCACCTTCATACCAAATTTGGTGACTCTAGCTCGAAGCATGTAAAAGGTGGTGATAGGGGGGCTATGGGGCTTGGGGCGGTATGGGTGGGCGTGGCATTCAAATTTTTGCTGCCGATCCATGTGGGATGTCTTGGGCAAGGCTCCAAAACTTTGATGAAATTCTTTTGGGGTTGTTGCCAGCTATCTTCCTACCAAATTTGGTGGCTCTAGCTCCACTACTCTGGAAGATACACGCATTCCCGTTTTTGACGAAGCGTTGGGGCAGATGGGGGTGGCTAGTGCGGTATTGGTGGGCGTGGCATCCAAACTTTGGATGCAGTTTTTGGGGGTCATCATCACCTATCTTGGCACCAAATTTGGTGGCTATAGCTCAAAAACTGTGGGAGATATAGGCTTTTTTGACTTTAAAATGCGGGGGGGCTGGGGGCGGAATGGGTAGGCGGGGCTCCAAAGTTTTTGATGCAGTTTTTTGGGGGTTGCTAGTAGCTATCTTCTCACCAAATTTGGTAGTTCTAGCTGTCAGGATGTGCGAAATATGTGGATTTATCGGTTTTGAGTTATCGAATTTATCGATTTGCGAGCCCCCCAGTGATCGTAGAACCCCCATCTTGACAGTTTAATTTACTATCCCATAGATAAAGAGAATTGGAAAGTTGGAAGTCTCTAGCTTGAAGGGTGTGGAAAAAAGTTGCGTTCATACAGACGGACAGACGGACAGACACCATGACGGACATTGCACAAACCCAATATACTCTTTACCTTCGGTATCGAGTATAAAGAAGCTAATTTACATATAATTCGCTTGCATACTTTTAGGGAGCAAACAAAATTCCATTCGTTGATTGGGCTTATCAGTAAATAGTGTTTAACCAAATCGTAAATAGTAACAAATACATGATAAGTCAGATAGATAACCGCACAGGTTTTTTAAGTAACTCAATTATAGGTGGCATTGAAATCGATTTTTTTCAGTGTTACAATGGATCAGCCAAGTTCAAGAACCCGCATAGCACTCGACCTAAATCGCCATCTATTTGTTGAGAGCGCGCTTCGAAGTGATAATAACGCTCCCGTATCAATTGATACGTCAATCTAAGTCTTTTTACAACTGCTACAAATTGATTGTGAAAAATTATTAGGAAATGTTCAATTAGATACCTTTTCAATAACAAACTCGACTGCTGTCCGGCCACTTCTCGTAGCGCCATTCAAAATCGATAGCTGAATGTGTGCGGTACGAGCTAAAAGTAATTTGGATTGCGAGACCAAACGACGCCGGTGGCTGGTCTTTACGCGGCTGCTGTTTCTAGCCGTTTGTCTACACGTAGCATGCGGCACAGGCGTGAACACAGACAAGTCTCCGGGTGTTTCATCCGTCTGGCCAGACACAACGCTCGATGACTGCCATGATGAGTATATGGTGTCCAGCATGAAAGCCTCGAGTACCTTTGCCAAAGAATACGAGTTGTGCGAGCTGAAGGCAAACGAGACACAGCTTGATCTGTTCATCGATGAGGAACTAGAACGTTTGCAAATCGAAATGGGACGCAACATTTTGTGTGGAAACATTGAGTTGTGCGGCTCATTTGATGACGATCTTGAGTACTTTGAGTGTGTCATAAATAATGTAAGTACAACTAACAGAACTACCTTAATATATAGCAGTTGACAACGCTTTAAAGTTAACAAAGAACACAAAGAAAATCGTATCTATTTTAGGATATAAGTTAACTATATAATATTTTGTGCATAATACAAGCCAATAATAAAACAAAATAAAACAAAGCTCAATAACAAATTGATAATGTATCAAAAATATAATAATATTTATTTATATTATTTATTTACTTATAAATATTTGACCAAATTTATACATATTACAATAACAAGAAAAACAGCAATAAAATGCTCAAGATAGTGTTTGACAATATAATTAAAAGTAAACGACGCGTCGGTTAGAAACTTATTAGTTGGTTAAAGCTTCTTGCCTTCAAATGCAAGTTCCAAGCTGTTCGGTACCAGTTACTTATCGATGTCTATTGCTTCATTGCAGGGCAGTCGAAATTTGGACCTGATCACGGAAATCAACCACAATGCAACCAGCGCACATACTCGACTTCGCCAAGATTACGATGCAGTGCATCAGACGCTCGTGCTATGTAGTTTAGAGGCTCAGGTGGTCTATATGAGCAGCATGCGTCTGGCTTTCGAGGAGCTGCATGAATGTCACAGACAACCTGCAGACTTGACAAAGTGACCACATCTCTAAAGAAATAAAACTGATATTAGATTTTAGCATAGAAAATAAGAATCTTTAATTTATACACTGAGAAAAAAATGGGAACAAATGTTCTTAATTTTACAGACTTTTCGTTCATGATTTTTTGGTTTTAAAAAACGAAAACACGTTCTTAATTTTTATACCCTTAACCCATAAAATGGGTAAATAAGGGTATAATGGTTTTGTGCAAAAGTATGTAACAGGCAGAAGGAAGCATCTCCGACCCCATTAAGTATAAATATTCTTGATCAGCATCAACAGCCGAGATGATATAGCCATGTATGTCTGTCCGTCTGTCTGTCCGTCTGTTCGTCTGTCTGTCTGTATCAACGCGTGGATCTCAGAGACTACAAGAGCTAGAGACTTCTGATTTTGTATTTAAGTTCTCCGATACCATGAGCAGAACAAGTTTGCTTCAAACTATCGATAACTATTCTGGTTTCCGATATACACATAATATCGATAACAATAAAATATCGAATTTGGAAAATGTAAAAATGAGGGTTGAAATAATGGGTAACGATAAAACTTTTCTGAAAAATTCGTCCAAATCGGTTAAGAAAAACCGGAGATATCTAATTTTATCGATTGAAGTTAAGTCAGTATACCAAAGTCAATTATAAATTTAATTTACATATGTATGGCAACTGGGTTCAGGGTATCTTCTAGTCGGGCTCTCCCGACTAGAGCCTTCTTACTTGTTTTTTTATTCTTAAATTATGAACAGGCGTTTTTAATTAAAGAACCGTTTGTCCATATTGGTTCATAATAACAACATTGGTTCTTGTTATAGAAACTGTTTGTTCATATTGGTCTATATTAAGAACTTATTTTAGGAAAATTATGTTCATATCAGTTGATAATAAGAACATTGTTTCACATTTTGAGAATATATTTACTTGATACAAGAACCCTTATTTTAGCCAAATAGGAACATTGCTTCTTATTATAAATACGGTGTAGTGTATTTAGTCCATATTGAGAACTTAGGCTTTCTGTTTAAGAAAAGTTCTTTCATATCGGTTCATTATAAGATCATTGGCTTATATCGAAAGAACATATTTTCTCATTATTATTATTTTCAATGCTGTGCGAAATGTAACGAGCGATCGGTAACATGTATGTTTTTTTTTTTTTTTTTTGGTGTTGCTTAAGCAACATTGTTCTTACTGTATTACCTTCTGTTCATTAATTAAGTACCAAAGGTATCTGTAGTGGCAGATTTTATAATATCTTTATTTTGGGACACTACTTGAAGTAGCAGAAGGTATAATATTTTGGGACACCACTGTCGTTTAATTATATTGAGAACGAGGGTGGAACTCGTAGCTAAATGTGGGTAACGTTGGGATCTCGGATAATACTCTCTCAGCAAGAAAGAATGGTAGTATAACAGAAGAGAGGAACATAAGTTTAGAGAGCCAACGGTATGTAACGCCAACAGAAAAGGAAAGAACGAGAGGGTTTCTTTATGCTGTTTCGGTCTGCTCTGGAGCAGAATACTTTGCATTAAACCAGCAATCGGCACATTTAGCGTTTCCTATAGCTGGCTATAGGGCAGCAATATTTTCATTTTACAGTTTAATGATTAAACACTTAGCTTAAGAAGCCTGATACTTGAGGTTAGAAGAAATTATTGTAGAAAGCTCGCGGAGTAGAACATTGCTGCAGAAACGTTATTTATATGTATATAAATAGAAAAATTATAAGCATATTCACTTATGCATATATGTATTTTTAATTGCGAGTAAAATAATAATGGAAGCCAGTGTTTTGTGCGAAATGAGAGGTCTTGCGGGGGAAGCTCACTAATATTCCGGCTCGGGAACGATCCAGAAATCTCTCCTCCTGTAAATGCCCCTCTGATCAAAATCATGAAGTAAAAGAAGCCTATAAATTTGGAACCTAAGAATCTACAAATACACAGTCGGTTAACAGTGGTGCTTAATTAACAGGTGACTGTAAAGGTCAAAAGAGTCACCAAACATTTTTATAACATTTAATGATAACTTAAGAATCTACTCGATCAGGACGTCCATATATGGATAAGTTCAAGTTAAATAAAAATATGTATCGCGTTTCCAGTTAGATATAAAATTTTTTAGGCTCGATCGTCAAAAAGAGTATAGAGAACGTCGATGTAACGATTTAAGAGCTTATACACCAAGGGAAGCTAGCATTTGAGCTTTTTAACCAGTTTAGTTAATAATTTATGAAGGCTTTTACATTGCATACGTATGGATGCAAAGATGGACCAGCGTATTTATACTCGATTCCGAACGTAAAGAGTATATTGGGTTTGTGCAATGTCCGTTATGGTTTGTCCATCTGTTTGTCTGTCTGTCCGTCCGTCTGAATGAATGCAACTTATTTCGACACCCTGCAAGCTAGAGACTTGCAATATGCGAATATCTTTGTCTATGGGATGTGAGGTATGGATATTTTCTGATATTAATTCAGTTGTTTAATGAAACGATATTTTTGAAAATCCAAAGAAAAAAGCTTAGGTTAGGTTAGGTTAGGGCGGTAGTGAGAGGTACGAGAAACGTCTCACTCACATAGGCCATGTTTTGGCCCGCTGTGATGCCACATATGGACTACCTTCATAGAAGCAACCCGTCTACCCAGACACAGAATGTGTCTAACCGTATTCGAGGGCGTGGTCCCAGCCCGTGGCTTGAATAAAAGGCAGGATATTTCTAGGGCTAATATCCGCTAGTTGAGAGAAGTCCGATAAGAAGAACGAACTAAGATTTCGTTTCATGGTCTTGCAGAGTGCCGGACAGTCGCAGAAAAGATGGGAAACTGTTTCCTCCTCCTCCACGTCTTGACAGCTTCTGCAGAAATCGTTAAAAGGAGCTAGAAGTCTCGCTGCGTAAGTCCTCAAACGCCAGTGACCCGTAATAGCCCTGATTACGGCAGTACAGCCTAATCTGCTTAGGTCTGAGGATCTCTTTTTACAGCGCGTTGGCCAGGTTTGCCTAGCAATCATACCCGTAGCGGTGGTGAGCTGCCACCTCTTGTTTGATTCGAGTTCAAAGTGCGATCGATGGCCATGTGGATACCCCAGCCCTCCTTTTCTGTAAGGAGAGGCATGGTAGTGCCATGCCTTGCCAGCTCGTCTGCCTTGCAATTGCCCTCATTCCCTTTGTGTCCGGGCACTCAAATTTTGAACTGCTCAGATTGTGACAGGTATCGAGTTAGATGACATCGCCCTTAGAGATTTGATAGCCGCCTGGCTATCTGAAAAGATGCAGACCTTTTCTGCACAGCCTTTATTTTCGGAATTTAGAATTGTATTGCAGCGATCTCAGCTTGAAATACTCTGCACTGATCAGGAAGGCTGCAAGATTTACTGATGGGTAGCTCTTCGCAAAAGAGCCATCGGTGTAAAATTTTTAATGAGTTGGTCGGCCCTGGCGTGCCTGAGTACCAATCCTCCCTGCTTAGTTTCCCTCATACTTTGCTCAGCTTGTGGACTGATGACAGGGTTGGCCACCATACTGTCACTCCGTACAGTGGTATAGGCCAAAAGATAGCTGTGTACAGCCACAGCGTGATGTGGGGTGCCATTCCCCATTTCAGTCCAATGGACTCCTTGAATGTATATAATGTGACTAAGGCCTTCTTAACCCGTTCTTCAGTGTTAAGATTCCAGTCTAGTTTGCGGATTTACTGAAGAGGACTAAGTCAGTTTTATCTATGTTTAGTCCAAGTCCCTTTGATGTAGCCCATGAGGACAGGGCGCGAACTGGTCATACGCTAGCACAAACTTTTGGAGTATTTGCCCATGATGGCTATGGCAACGTCGTCCGCATAAGCGACAACTCGAAAGCCCCCTAACTCTATGGAGCGTAGCAAGCTGTTAACAGCTACATTCCAAAGGAGAGGGGAGAGAACACTTCCTTCCGGGGTGCCTCTATTTACGGATCTGGAGATGGTTGTGGATCCCGCAATGCGGGGTCCAACTCCCAGATCCGACAATCCCTCGATAATCGCTCCTGGTTCAACGTTATTGAAAGCACCTTCGATGTCTAGGAAGGCTATAAGGCAGTACTCTTTGTGGTGGAGTGCCTTCTCTACTTTAGAGATGACTGCATGAAGAGCTGTCTCAGTAGATTTTCCTTTTTGGTAAGCATGTTGTGCTTGGGAGAAGTGATCAGTCTTGATCGAGTCTTTGATATGTAGGCCCAGTTATCTTTCTAGTGTTTTGAGTAGAAAGGACGTTAGGCTTATGGGACGAAAATCCTTTGGGGTCGTATGAGAGGCTTTGCCAGCCTTGAGAATGGAGGCGACTTTGGATTCGAGCCATGGCTTGGGGATCGATCCTGTCGTCAGGATATCTGAAATATTTTCTGAAGCCAGTTTATGGCAGTATCCCCTGCATACTGCAGTTGGGCTGGGATAATTTCGTCCAGCCCAGGGAATGTAAAGGGCGAGAAACTTCGAATGTCTCATGAGATGATATCTCTTGAAAAAAGTTCACTGGAGTCATGCTCCTGGAATTCTCTGTAGTAAGGGGGTCGTAATCCTACGACTGAGCATCCGAGAAAGTGGGCTTCCAGCAAAAGTTCCAGTGACTCTAGACTGGTCGTTGTCCAAGAGACATCTGGTTTTTTGAAGAAGCCCATTGGTGCTTGAGTGCTGGAGAGAACTTTCCCGCGCCTAGCGGCTTCTGCCGTATTCTCGATTGTGGAGCAGAAATTCTGCCAAGTGGAGCGTTTAGCTTGTCTAAGTTTTTTTTTATAGGAGGCTAGGCTGGCTTTATAGAGACTTGATGATTGGTCGTCTCCCCTGAACCTTGTTTTATTAAAAAGCTTTCGCGAAATATTAAGAAGCTCACCTATTTGTGGTCCCCACTTGGTCTTGGTTTGCTTAAGGGGCATGCCTTTTTTAGGGAGGACTTGTATGCCTACATGAGCTTGTTAGTGAGTAACTCTGTGTACTCGGGTGAAGGAAAAAGAATGATCAGAAAAAGAATACTCGTCTAGCCCTATCCATTTTATAAGTCCTTGGTGTAGGGAGGCTGTGGCTAGCGTCATGTCTAAGACCTCTCTTCGCTATTCTTTGCAATAAAAGTTGGATCGGTACCTATATAACGAATGTTCAAATTGGTTGATAGGATATAGCTAAAGAATAACTCACCCCGTTTATTTATAACAGTGCTTCCCCACTGATGGTGGTGAGCGTTGGCGTCGCAACCTTTTATGAGCTCAGTGTTTGTCGCTTCGCAGTTGGCGATTAGCGCACGTATCGGTGGGTGTGGGAGAGGCCCCTGATGGTCATGGGCCATGTAAGTTGAGCTGAGCCAGACGTGTCCAGACTTCAGTTCAAGACACGCAGCAGTGGTGTTGCCATTACTGAAATTAGAAAGCAGAAAAATGTCTAGGTGTTTTCTGGGAAGTATGCAGGTGCGGACTTTAACTTCGTTGCGGGCTACAAGTAGCTTGAAGTTCTTAGTTCCCAGTCCAGAAACCTGGCCACAACAAACCCAATGTTCCTGAATGAGGACAAATCTGCTCTGCAATGGCTTGCATGGAACATCAGAGTGGCTGCAGCCGCCTTACAGTGGGGGAGGTTGACCTGAAGGAGTCTCAGAGACATCTTCAGGCTGCAGCTCCACCACTGTCAGATTTACCTCCTCGTCTGTGTCGTCAGCGAGGCTAATTAAATTGGCCATGTCTTCGGCTGAGACAGAGCCGTCTGACTGGGCGTCATCCTCTTTCCCCCCTTATTGGGGACACCAATGGCTTGGTATTACCTGTGACAACCTCTAATAGCGGCTGATCGCTCGGGACTACGACGTCTTCCACCACTGGCTTGCTAGCCGCATCCGAACGGTAAGCCCGGATCACTACTGGCTTGAAGCCGTAGTGGGCCGCTCCGTTGGACACGGCTAGGGCCTCGGATGACTCGTCGTTAATGAAGACGATCACCTGTCGGCTGTTGCCTTCAGGCACCTCAACTTTGGCAATCCTCCAGTTTTGCGTGACCAGCTCTGGATTGCTCTTTTGGAAGAGTTTTAGAATCCTTTCGGCCTCTTCAGGCTTGGCGGAAACCCAAACTCTAGCTCCGGTTCTGCTGAGCACGTCCTTTCAGTCAACCACCTCTAGCTATGCGTCGCGATAGACTTCTCCCAGCAGAGCAACAATTTTTTTGTACAATTCTGCGGACTTGTCATCCTCGCAGGCAATTACTTTAATGCTGCCCTGATACCATCCGACATAAGAGCAGCTGGGAGGCGGTCCGGTTCAACGGCCCCCACCTATTCCACTGGATATAGCCCTCTTTGTGGCCCTTGCCGAGGACTCGAATGAGAACTCTCTCCCTTGCGGCTTCAGCGAAGGACCGAGTGAGTGGTTGTGGCTGCGGGAGTGGCCTGATCCGCTTGGCTTGTGGAATCGACTCCTCGACGGAGCACTGACACTTCTGTTTGGCTTTCGCATAAGCGGCTGGGGATAGCTGGCTTGAAGTCCGGCAGAATGGATTTCGCCCACTCTACAAGCCGGACTCCAGCCGGAGTTGAGGGCTGGGCAGTCCGATTCTTGTGCGGAATATCTACCGCTCGCCGCCGGTCCGCCTTATGTTGCAACCTCCGAGATCCATGAGCCGTTTCAGGACGACGTCTGGGGTGTGAAGACGAATGGCTGCGCCTTTGCCCCCATCGGCGTTGAGAGCACCTGCTGGCATACCAGGCGTCGGCGATGAGGTGCTAGCACATGAAAAAGGATTGTCGTTTCCCCCGGGTTTTTAAGTAACAAACAAAGTAACAACCGAACACCTCCTAGGCCACGAGTCCGTCGCACAATGCTGCTCCACCTTGTACTGGGGTAATTTTATAGAATTATCTTCTCTCGCCCGATTACCATTCGTCAGCAACCTTGGCAGAGACATGACTGTACCAAGGTTAGGCTTCCAGCCGCTCTCACGTGGAGAGTATAGTCGCACTACCAGTTGTGAGCCGCACAGACGGCACTCACTGCACGGACGCAAATTTATAATGGCTACATGAATGCGCTTCCATGCAGGTGCGCGTTCTTCTCCTTGTTCCTCCAACTGGCTGACGGCTGACTTAAGGTCTGGTATATTTTTGGGCTGTAATGAAAAAATGTCATTACACATCATGTGCGCGACAACAACAACTATTTGACATGTAGGTACTTGAAAGTGCACGACAGAGACAACAGCAGTTTGGCCGGAAATCGTGTTGATATGGTCAATTTATATGGTGGCTATGTCGTAGAATGCTCCGATCGGGATGAAATTTCATAGTGAACAAAACCGACATGATCTAAGCAATCTGTGAAAGTTTCATCAAGATCAGTTCAGCAGTTTGGCCGGAAATCGTGTTGAAACAGACAGACGGATAGACGGACATACGGACGGACGGACGAAAATCAATTCCTGAGCTCGTCCTGATCATTTTGATATATAGTTTATGGGGTCTCCCACATGTGAAGGGTATAAAAATTGTGAATCTGCCTATGGCTAAGATTGTAAGAGATCGATGAGTGACGGACATTGCTATATCGACTCGACCGATGATGCTCATCAAAAATATATATTGTTTATGGGGTCGGAGAGGCTTCTTTTAGCCTGTTACAAACATAGTGCATAATAAATTTGCCGAAAACCTGCATTCCCTTTTCTTGGGTTCAGGGTATAAAATAAAATTATGTACCAAATATAATTTGCTTTTTGCAAAGTTTTTATACTCTTTTGGAACTGAACAAAAATTTGTTCTTTTGCTGCCCATACTTAAATGTATTGACTAATTTTATATTTTATATCTATTATTTTTTAAATGTATTTTAAAATTAATTAAAACATCTTTGTTTTCGAAAATATCTTCGCCTGATGTCGTTACAGCATAAAAAAATGTTTGATGTAGTTTCGATTATTTATGAGGGGGATAACGGGAAACGCCAAAGCCGATAAGCATACTATTAAGTAATAGACTAATTGGTGCATATATTGATTTAATATTTCATTAGTCAGGCTAACCTGGCGATAGCGTGCTGAAATAAGTAGGAACCCGTTGGGAGCGCTTATCAGTCAGTGTGTGTTGTATTCATGCATGTGAGTGTGTTCATAAGTGTGTTGTTGTTATACTCGATACCGAAGGTAAAGAGTATATTGGTTTTGTGCAATGTCCGTCATGGTGTCTGTCCGTCTGTCCGTCCGTATGTGTGCAAGTTTTTTCCACACCCTTCAAGCTAGAGACTTGAAACTTTCCAATTCTCTTTATCTATGGGATAGAAAAATAAAGTGTCAAGATGGGGGTTCTACGATAACTGGGGGGCTGGCAAATCGATAAATTCGATAACTCAAAACCGATAAATCCACATATTTCGCACATCCTTACAGCTAGAACTACCAAATTTGGTATGAAGATAGCTACTAGCAACCCCCAAAAAACAGCATCAAAAATTTTGGAGCCACGCCCCCCCATTCCGCCCCCAGCCCCCCCGCATTTTAAAGTCAAAAACGCCTATATATCCCACAGTTTTTGAGCTAGAGCCACCAAATTTGGTGCCAAGATAAGTGATAATGACCCCCTAAAAACTGCATCAAAAGTTAGGATGCCACGCCCTTCAATACTGCCCTAGCCGCCCCCATCCACCCCAACGCTTCGTCAAAAACGGGAATGCGTGTATCTTCCAGAGTTGTGGAGCTAGAGCCTCCAATTTGGTGGGAAGATAGTTGGTAACGACCCACAAAAATCTGCATCAAAGTTTTGGAGCCACGCCCACCCATTTCGCCTCCCCTTCCCCACTTTTTAAAATTTTCGAGCTAGAGTCACCAAATTTGGTACGAAAATAGCAATTGACATTTCACATAGATCTGCATCAAAAATTTGGATGCCACGCCCACCCATACGCCCCTACGCCCCCCCTTTCCCCACATTAACAACTTCGAGCTAGAGTCACCAAATTTGGAAGGAAGGTAGCAATTGAAATTCCACATAGATTCGCAGCAAAACTTTGGATACCACGCCCACCCATACCGCCCCCAGCCCCCCTTTCCCCACTCTTTACAAACTTCGAGCTAGAGTCACCAAATTGGTATGAAGATAGCAATTGACATTTCACAGAGATCTGCAGTAAAAATTTGGATGCCACGCCCACCCATACCGCCCCTAGCTCCTCTTTCCCCACATTTAACAATTTTCGAGCTAGAGTCACCAAATATGGTATGAAGATAGCAATGACATTTCGCAAAGATCTGCAGTAAAAATTTGGATGCCACACCCAATCATACCGCCCCCAGCCCCCCTTTCAACAGCTCTTACAAACTTTCAGCTAGAGTCACCAAATTTGGAAGGAAGATATTTGGTGGCATCCCTATCTGCATCGGAGAATCTTTAAGGCAGCGTACACCCTTGTCCCATCCGTACCCCTTTGCAATCAGGCCTCTTTTTACCTGTTTTAATACTGGTATCGAGTATGCCGCAGTCGGTTGCGTCCGACTGCAACGTTTATACTTGTTTGCTGTTGTGATTGAGCGTATATCTATTTTTGGACACTGACCCTGTAGAGTTGCTGTTTTGAGCGATAAGTTGGCAACCAATTGTAGTGCACATGCAAAGCAATTTGGGGCCTCAGGCATAAGTCGTTTTGCGTTTTCTTCTGTGTTGACTTAATGCCATTTAATTGATCGATGAACCTAACGGGCTTCACACCTTTTAAGTGATTTGGATGTTTTAGTTTGCTTGGGTTGCTAGACGCAATTTGCCAAAATTTCCAATTGCGAATGCATCAATCATGTTTTTGTTGGTGAACATGCTCTGGGCTATAATATAAAGCATAAGTGCCAGTTCGAGGGCACAGACAGTAGTTCTTGACAAACCCACCGAGAGAATCAACATGAAACTTTTGTGCAGTGTGCTAATCCTGGCCAGCGTTGCCCTCAATGTTCAAGTAATTCCGAAGTGCATTTAAGTAACTAACAATGAGTTCTATGTGAATGTTTGAATTTGATTTGATCTGTAGGCCAAGCCGAGCTCCGTGCAAATTCAGCTGCAAGGAACTCTGAATAAATATCTGGTGAATGCAAACAATCTGGATATGGTCTCAGCGGATGTGAGCTCGAAGTGTTTTGCACTGTACCTGCCCATGTTGAATGAAGTGGCTGCCAATTTCTCTAGCTCATATCAAGACTGCTTAAGCACATTCAACAAGGAGCTGGCCAATCTGACCGCTCAGGCTCAGCAGGATCAGACAGCTTATAAGAAGGAAGTCAGCGGTCTGTGCGGCGCATTCTCTGCTTGCGACAACAGTACTGATACTAATGGCTTCTTCAACTGCTATGCTAATGCGGTTAGTTTACTTAATTAAATATATAAGTTGCTCTATTAACAAAAAAATTAACTCTTATCAGGCAAAGGCCGATGTCTCTGTCATCTATGACATTGCCACGAATGCGGCCACTAAGTCAAACTCTCTGTCCGAGTCCATAAAGCTCAACCAGGATAAGGAATATCAGTGCACCAACACCACCGAAAGCACCTACGTCCGTAATACGGCTGCCACCTACGATCTGCTCGACAGCTGCCTCAAGAATGGAGTTCCTACAACGGCCACTGCTCCCCACACGACTACAGCTTTGCCTCCTAGAACTACTACTGAAATTGCTGCTTCAACTTCTGCTGGCAATGTTGCCAGCTCATCTGCTAAGCCAGTTGAGCTGCTTTAGGTGTTATTTATTTTACGGCAGCTAGCAATATCTAAGTGGTACTGAAGAATCCTGCACTTAATCAGGAAATAAATAAGCATATATTAAAAAAGAGGTGTTGAGATAAAATCGATTGTTGGGTTGAAAATGCAAAAAAAAAAAAAAAAGTGATTGCGATCTTTCGAGGATATCGATATCGACTAAAACTGCACATTGCTTAGTTTCATCACCAAACTTAGTCGGAAGAGCGCTTAAAATAGTCATAACAAGAGATATATCAAATAATAATATATACCAAAGGGGGATTTATATACAAACCTATATTTTATGCAAATGCATGTAGCAGTCAAAAGGAGCAACTCCAACCCCTTTAAGCATATGTATACATAAATATTCATCAGATGAGTTTATTTAGGCAAGCCCGACTGTCCCTGTGTACGTATGCGCAATATCAGAAACATAAGGAGCAATATGGATAATAAGCCTATCTTAACCATAAGGCCAATTATTTGTATCCATTACTTTTGCAGTTACCGATATAAGCATGTTATCGAAAGCAATAAAATAATACTTTAACGCTTTATGAAGATTTAAGTTATTTGAATTATCTGTGAAAATGGCATCGAAACTGGTCAAAAGACACCAGAGGTATTAAAGATCAAAATAGCCAAATGACTACACGATTAAAGTCTAGGTAAATTTGACGAGCCTATTTTTAAATTTGCATTTGGATCATTCAACATTTTATTTTTCAACAAAATTGTACCACTCATACATATGTTTAAGTTCATATACATTTAAGTTACAACACACACAATATATGAAATACAATTATAATATAACTAGGTCAATTAAATGCAACACCATAAGTATTTTTGTCTTAGTTACAAAAAACTGCTGATCACAGCGAAACCTACTACACGGCACGAGTTACTAAAACAGCGGTCAGTCAACGCGGAAATTGCCAATATACAATTCTGCATTGGCAAGCAATTGCTGCGTTCACAGTAGCCCAATTTATATTGATATCACACTAATGCAAACAAAGCTATTTTTACCTATAAATATTGTTACATTCTTGAATAAAAAGTCTGTTCTTCACTTTGTACCAACAAACCAATTATTTTACTCATCGCCAAGGAATTCCCCCTCCGTAGTCCAACTAGTTACAAGTGCTAGTTGCGACGCCATTTTAGCAGTCAGTTTATGTACTGAATGCTTACAAAACAAAACAAGTAAGAAGGCTCTAGTCGGGAGAGCCCGACTAGAAAATACCCTGAACCCAGTTGCAATAAATATATTTAATTTATATAAGACTTTGGTATACTGGCTAAGCTTCTATCGATTAAGTTCAATATCTCCGGTGCTTCCTTCTGCCTGTTACATACTTTTGCACAAAACCATTATACCCTTATTTACCCATTTTATGGGTTAAGGGTATAAATATACACAAACATCATACATTTTAAGGTATCCGCATTTTTTGTAACACTGAACAACTCACACACCCACTTTGAAATAAAACGTGCAAAATAAATTAATCCCTCTACTTAATTGTGGAATGCCATTCAAATTTTTAATCTCCCTCTTGACAAAAAACAAAACCAAAAAGATAAGATTCATTACGGTAGGATTTATTCACTTTTACTTTCTATTTACTATTGATTGTTGCTTGGCTGTAAAATAAAATTGATGGGCAAGGCATTCGATTGAGTTCCAATTGTGCCAGCAAAAAACGTTCAACATGAGGTTTTTTTTTTTGCAGTGTCTGCTTTTTGAATATAGCCATTATCTGGTTGTCGAGCTTAATATCATGGAAATATACTAGAATCTTATTTTGAGGCATTTACCTATGTTGAATTTAACCATTGAAAATGCCTTACCAATCGCAATGACATGTACTGATGGCAGCATTAGGACCCAAATCTCGTCAGTTGGTCAGCAGATGCAAACACAATCTGGTCCTCGCTGCCACTCACAAATGGAAAGCCAAATTAGAAATGGCACACAGACCCAATGCTCAAATTGTACAAGTCAATCCGAATGAAACGGTTCTAATTGTTCAACTTAAACGGAATGCAATGGTTCGGATTGTCCGATAACAGCGCAGGACCGATCGATCGACAACCATGTTTGTCTTGAATGGAACACATTTCTGACAATTTTTCCATGGAATAAAAAAAACGCTATTTTCGAAATTCAAGCGAATCGCATTAACACTAAGCAAATGACAAAGAGCAAAGGAAACAAAATTCAATGAAGCAAAAAATTTAATCCTCTAAATTTACAAAACTTTTTGAAGGAAATGAATAATAATTCCATGATGGCATGTCCTCAAACAAGACATTCAATATTTTACGAATTTCAGTGCAATTGCTGCATGAGTTTAGTAGTAATTCCTTGCATAATTCCCCATAGATCCAAACATATAAAAAAGGTGCTATACTAACTGTAAATTTTTTAAAAAGCAGAACTCCTCCTAACACTTTTGCACTTGCTTCAACTTGCAGCAGTTTCGGAAAATGTTGCATAAGGTTTACTTCAAGTTGCGCCTGCGGCTAATGCAATTTTTCGCTGCTGCGCTAATAAAACTTTTTAATGCGCTCAACTTTCAACTGAGCTGAATCACCCGTCTGCATCTCCTCTTCGACACCCCAGATATTTTGACAAACTCTGCAGCCAGCCACACGGATGCGTCATGTCAGCGTGTGCAAGTAATTGTACATAATCGCAACAATAATCAAAGCGGGACAGAAAGGGTGAAGGAGAGAAAGAGTTAAGAGAAGGCAGCGTCAATGCCATGCTTCAATTCCAGTGGGCCGCTTCAGTCATGTTGAACTCATTTTCTGATTAAAATCATGGCCATTAAGCGAGCGCGCTTAAATCGTGCTAAACTTTTTTAATGGCACGGACAATAGTTGCTCCTGGTCTAGAAAGGATCCGCATTGGCTTGAGGTTGAGGTAGAGGTAGAGACAAGCCACAAAAGGGACGCGCAAAAATTGGCGGCTGCAATGAGTGACATGGCGCTGAATTCGGCGAAAAATTAAATTAAAACTGTTGGCATGAAATGAAAAAAGATTACCATAAAAAAAAAAAAAAAAAAAAAATCACCCATGAAAATAAAAAGAAGTTGAACTGTGAACGCCACATTTTGCTCCCTCCTTAAGCGAAGTAGTCGGCGCGGCAACGTATTCTGCGCCAGCTGTCAGTGCTGCCAGATCAACGATGTCAATTAGTTTTTCAAACGCGGCTACCCCATGCCGCTCAATCCTCGTCCGTCGCTCCTGCTCACTCTCACCACGGTCTGCCAGCGCACACTTGTCCTTTGACTCAAGTCAAGTTGGCTTTAAGTTAATTGCATAAGATTGCACATTGCACTTTCCGCCCGCCTACTTCAGAAGCGTAAATGAAAGTGGTGGAGTAAAGGGGGCATAAGGGTTGTTGCTGTTTCCTTCCTTTTGCCGCTGGTTGTCACCGTTTTTCTAATCAAGTTAAAAGTTATTTTTTAATGAAGTGCGAACAATAAGCAAAAGTACTGCAAACATTGCATTCTCATGAGCACTCCTTGCAACTTTGAAAAGCCACCCACATAATTTTTATTTTTATATCTGCATATTATTTCTAGACGTATTCTCTGAGCAAGCTAATTAAAACAGTCCCGCTTTTATGTCCAACCTAGTTTCCCGCTCAGACTTGACTGTACTCAAAATAATATATTAATATAATTAACGTCCATAGCAGAAGCTCTACGAGCACTTCATGAGATATCATTAACGCACGGTTTTTTTTTTTGTTTTTGCATAAAACGATAAGATACTACAATAAAATGAAAGATAAATAAATAAAAAGTAATTACCTATTTTTAGGCATACTGAATAGGGAATACCCTGGCTCTCAATTCTTCGAAGAAAAAAAACCTTTCAATTTAAAGCTTTCATATAGTTCAAGCTTAATTATTATATTTTAAAATTATTTATAGAGTTGATGATTTAATCACTATACTATAGTAGTATTAATACTGTTGTAGTAGTATTTGGAAAATATTATTTTTTCTGATACAAAGCAAATACGAAATATTGGGACATTTAATTTATAGAACAATGAATCTATGTACATAAGTATATAAAAGAAGCGTTCTTCCTGGAAAGATCTATACAATTTTATTACTATGCTGTGCTTAAGTCTAAATTAATGAAAAATTCACATAAAATATAATGTAAATTCCTAATTTCAAACGCAACATTATGTCTTAATAATTTATAGGGCAAAAAAAAAAACAATAACAAAAGAAAAAACAAGTGAAAACTTTGCAGTCGGACGTAACCGAATGCCGTATACTCTAGTAAAATAGAGGTCAGATTTCAAAGTGGTACGACTTCAAAAATAGTTGATGCACATATTTGGGGGATGCCAATAACTATCTTCGTACCGAATTTGGTGACCTTAGTTCAAAAGCTGTGGATTATATACGCAGACCAGTTCCTAGAAGGCTGGGGCTTGGGGCGGTACGGGTGTCCTCCAATGTTTTGATGCAGAATTCAGAAAAACTTTTTGGCTCTAGCTTAAGAACTGAGAAAGATAAACACATTTCGTTTTTTAAAGAGGTAGTGGGGCGTGGGCAATAATTTATGGGCGTGGCATCAAATGTTTTGTCTTACCAAATTAAACTCTTGCTATAAGACTGTGGAAAGCATGTGGATTTAACATTAATGTGCCTGCAAAATCTGTTTAAGGGTGTGTGCTTGCCACGTTTATCGAGTTTTATTTGTTTGTAGTCAGATCTCTTTATATTTTCAACAAATGGTCGGCAATCTTAAAACAGACAAGCACAAACAAACACACACAAACGCACACCTACCCACTAACTATACAAGCATTATTGGGTGCTTTACACCTGCAAAGCTGTTGATTGATGATGTGAGCAATTGATAATGTGAAACCAGCCAAGCAGGTGGTGGTCTTCGGTGGAGTGCTGGGCGGTGGTTACGCTAATTGGCGCCACAGTTGCCAAGGGTGAGCCAGTGGAAAGAAAAAAAGTGCTTGCTTAAAAATGTAAAGCATGCTGTCGTGTCATTCTTTATTCCAGTTTTTTGCCAGTTGTTTTTTTTTTTTGTCTTTCGTCTCTTGCTGCCTGAACTAATTGTGCGCTTAAAGCGGATTTCAAAGCGTGTTTAACGTTCTTTTGGATGTTTTCCTTATTTTTTACTCAAGGGCTAATTAGTGCGTCTAAAGTTAATTGCAATTTGCGGCACTTGCCTCGACTGTTACTAGAGCTTGTCACGTCTTTTTCACTATGACTTCATTGGCAGCTGCAGCTGCTTTACCAAATCTTCAAGTGTTTCAAAAAATGCACTAAAAAAAAAGAAATACAGTTGCGAAACATGCAGCTACGTGTTGGATTGAGCTGTGTGCGAAATGTAACTCGCACTCTTTCGACTTGTCAGTTGGGTCTTTTCTGGCTGAGAACAGGGAACTATTTTCTAATTTTCTACTGCTGTGATTTGGCATGCAGAGTGGATGATGTCGACAAAGTGCGAGAGATTTCGACTCTGACTTGATCTCGTGTTTGCGGACTCCGTACTCGTTTCACTGATTTATGCGCATCAATAAGTTTCCCAAGTGCAATACTTAGGCGGAATGTGCCGCAATGAGACGTGGACAAGCAGCAGCAGCGGCAGACCCAAGAGCACAAAACGATAGTGCCGCAAAGAGTTGCAGGCAGGCAGCAGACACAAGTAAGCAGCAAGCACGTTCGCCTGCAGAAGATGCTGCTGCTGAATTTGCAGCTTGCCAAAGTAATGATTTTCATTTTGCATTCGGTTTTCGGGCTTTCGGTTTCGCTAGTGGATTTCGATGTGCAATTCTGGTTATAGCGTGGCTCGGCGATTTCACGTCACAGCTGCGCTCAGAATCTTTAAGATATATGGCCATAACTTCCTGCTGGTCGCATAAAAAATGGCAAAACTTTGTCGACGACTGTGGCCAAAAAAATTTATTTAAACGCGCGCTAATGAGACGCCGAAAAATGGGCCTAGTTTTTTATCTAACCCAACTAGCAACTACCCTTTGCTTTTTGTTGAAAAATTTGCCAAATAAATTTTTATTTAAATATTCAAAAATTAATTTAAAACGAATTTAATCAGTTTGGAGTTTATCTATCACAAATCGGAATATGTATTGATATATTATAAATAAACAATTATTATACTCCAGCTGCAAGGATGTGGGAAAAAGGTGGATTTATCATATTTCTGCTATCGAATTTATCGGTTGCCTATCGATAGCGGAAATATGATAAAGAAAAAGCTGGATTTATCATATTTCCGCTATCGATAGGCAACCGATAAATTCGATAGCGGAAATATGATAAATCCAGCTTTTTCTGGATGCTGCTTCAATGTAACGTAGGCTTGGGAGACATATTAAACGATACGGTGAACAATTATTATGCCCTATATGTTGATTCATTTGCAGGGTATTGAGACAAGGTGAGTCATATAATTCATTTGTGCTCTTTTCTTTGTTAGCCACGTTATGTGTCCCATAATTTTTTTGTTTTGTGTTTTTTGGTTAAGTTTAATCTATTTTCTTCTAATTTTTTTGGCTAGTCCTCTCCTGTTCTTCTTATCTTAATGGTTCAAAGGTTACGCCTGAGAAGATAAAGCGTACTTCCGACGTGTCGCCCGCTGAGCTAACAGTCAGTTCAACCCACGTTTACAGTTACAGTAAGAAAGAAAGAAAGAGAGAGAGAGAGAGAGATAGTGAGAGAGATAGGCGAGAGAGGGAGAGTTTCATTAACCCACAGAGAAAAAACATAGTAAATTGTATAATTTACAATTTAATTCAAGAAATTTCCAATGGTTTTCGACTTCTACTGTCATTATCATCTGGTTGTACTGCCCGCAGCTTTGAGTTAATTTTGTGAATGTGCTGATAGTCTTTTGTGTATGAATCTTAAAATTAACATTTCCTTTTAAACATCTTAAGTATCGCAGACCAAGTGAAACAATCCTCTTTTATTTACTAGCATGAGTCTTCTAAAAATGTTAGAAACATAATTTATACGTTTAAAATTGAATTCCGTTTACGAAATATGATGATCTGTCGCAAACCTAGAACTCTTGTTAAGTGAGACGGTACCTTAGCCATTGCACTGTTGCTGAATACATGTCGTGTGCAGTTAATTTTAAATTAAAACAAAAAGCTTCAGGATATTTAAAATATGTCCGACTTTTTAGTTTAAATACGATTCGTACTTATTTTTTAAGTGAGGAGTACTAGAATTAAGTATAATTGTATTGAATCAAAAGTTCAAAACAAATAAACAATCCAATTAAAAAATAATTATTCCTTTAATGTTAATTCCTTAACATCAAAGTCTAGCTTAGGACTTCTCATAAGAATGAGTTTCTGAAAACGTTTTGATAGGGCCATAATATTTGAGGACAATTGGTCAAAAAACTGGTAAACTTATTGCACTCATGCGAGCATAACTGAAAAAAAAAAATATTTCGAGTGGCACGAAATAAGAATTTTGTGGCATAACTCAATTTGAAGTGCAAAACAGAAAAGCAGAGTGCATGGAACTTAATGTTAAGTTGCATGCAACATGCAATTAAAATCGCACAGGCAACGCGCATTTTATTAATTTGTAAATTACGTTTTATGTGTGCTTAGTGCTGGGGTAAGTTTTAGTCGCTGCATTGTGGGTGGCAGGAGTAGGTACAGGTTGGGCTGAAGGTGGTTCAAGGTGGGTGGAGTGGCTGGTTGCTGCTTGGCTTTTGGAGCTGCTTCAGGCTCGGCACTCAACTCATTTGCTAAATCAAGCATGCACCACTTAAATTTTCATTAGACTTATTTTTTTTTCCCCCTACAACTGCGTCTACGACCCGACCACCCGTTTTGTAACCCGCCCCACGCCTCGTGACTTGACTGCGGGGGCGCAAATGCCTGGCAAAAAAGCCGCAAGCAGCAAGCTGTGCACTATGTCTTAATGATGTTAAGGTGAATTTAAACTTACGTGATTTTTACGTGCTGATGTAATTGCTGTAATGGAGCTAACAGCAGCTAGCAAACAAAAACAAAGGAATCGACGGAAAAATACTCTGTATTTCAGTATCAAAATTGTCGGTTAGCACGAGCTTAGTTAATACTTAATGCAGATAGTGATAATAAAAGATATGTGATTATTTCAAGCAATTTACAGGTTTCTCACACTTAGATTTAGGTAAAGCTACAAGTATTTTGATAGCTTACTTTTTCTAGGTAGAAAAAGTAATTTTATAGTACATTTTGTAGGCTACGTTTGGAAGATATCAGACGGTTAAAAATTCATTTTAAAAACTATTGTATGTATATTTTCAGAAATAACATTCAATTTAAGATAGCCCTTGAGCAATGAAGTAATCGTTTGTAATTATTCAGATTTAAAACAAACTGAACTGATTTTTACAACGCGTCAATATAGTTTGTTTTGTACATAGCAAAGTGATACCCCTTATCAACTTTTTAAGAATGTAATGAGCATAACACATTGCAGTACATACATATAATAAATCCTTTCATATATAGCCATATAGCGTTAATGCTGGTCAAATAATTTTAGCTGGCATGGCCATACGCACAAAGAGACAGAGAGAAAATGGGTGAAAATTGTAAGGAAGTAGGAAAAAAAAAGAAGCGTTTTCAAGCTGCAGCTGGCGAGTTGGAAGCCAAGAACCTGCTTAGGGCCAAAAGATTCAACTTTGTATGCATGTATGTGGAACATGTGCGCACGTATTAGCCATAAATATATGAGACACATCGGGCTGTGGCAGCAGATTGAAGTGGAGTGGTGAGATAGAAAGGGGTGTAGGGTTGACTGGTTGGCATATTGGAGCTGCCAAAACGAAATCAAACCATAAATTTAACACGTTTTCAACATGTGCAGCAACGGCTTCAGTTTTCCAGCAGAGGGAGAGAGAGTGAGAGTGTGCAGTTAGTGCCCCGGGTTAAATTGATGCTGATTCTGATGCTGAAGCTGTGTACCAAGAGAATGGAAAGCATTAAAAGTGCACAAGGGACAAAACGTATAAGCCGCAGCTCTAGCTGTCGCTGGCATTTAACACGATGATGATGATGAAAACAGCGCGAATGTCATATGCAAAGCCACGTGCCGGCAGCTGATGATGCTGCCTCCTTCTTGCGTGCCAAATGAATTACCATTTAATATTACCAAGCTCTAGTGGAATGTGGCAAACGGAATGTGCCAACTGCCAACTGCCAACTCCTTTCAACTACCAGGCAAGGACGTGCGTCTGTTTGATAGTTAGTCAGCAGCAAGAGCAACAGCAGCAGCATGGAGTCGAAAGTTGACCATATCGAATGGCTCTTTACAGAAGTCAAAACAGAATGAAAGAGTCAGAAGAAGGTAGCAGGGCAGTGGCGTTGCGGAGCACACTCAGAAAAATACTTTTCTACTTACATTGAAAAATTATTAGAATTTTGATGATGGTTCAATACTTGAAAAACAAGAGCAACATTTCCTTAATTTAAAATACACTTTTTAAATTCAAAGATTATGTTTGTTAAGTTTATAGAAAAAATCTTTTTAATTTTTGTGTAAAGACACTAAGTATATTTTAATATGAAATAATCTTATATTTAAAAAGACTTAAGTCAATGAAAGTCTAACAGAATAAAAGCTCGGGTTGATCTCTGTTGCTTCATATAGGATGACCTCAATTTGCCCACCGTTATCGAGCAAATCTATATACAGCCTTAAATTAGAGAAACTTTTTTCTTTAAGTGGAGCTGAACCAAACCGCAGGGGCAATTTTAGCGCTGTCAGCATCGAATGCTTTCGCCAGGAGGCTGTCAAGGAAACGCAGCCTGGACGACGAGCGGAGTCCGTCGCTGCCTGCGTTTCCTGACGCGCTTGAATTAAATAAACAGCAAAATCTGTACGGCGCAGTACGAAAAACGGGGTAGAGGGCTGACGTTATCGCATGCTTCAACACGGATTTCCTTCGCCCACACAACCACATACCCACATAACAACGCACAAACCCACCCATATGGTGTAAGATGCCGACGGTTAGCAAACCTTATCGAATTGCACACATTATCGTTAGATTTTAGTGAGCCGAGGAAATTAATTTCTTGAGTAAACTCATGTTCAAGTGCTTAGAGCAGCTGCCCAGACATGTAATTTCGTGTTTTTAGCAAAGAGACGGTGGAATCAGGAGGCAATACAGGTTGTACGGTAGGGGTGGACGAGAAGAAACATGTGGCTCCCATAATCATCACAAAGCCGAAAGCTGCAATTGCTTCGGGCACTTGCGGGGCTGTTGCACGTCTTTTGATCGATCCTCTTGGCACTCAATGCCAGATAACAATCTCGTTAATATTTCAGAAATTCACATTGTATATAATTAAATATTTCGTGCTAGCGCTCCTAATAGATATAATGTGGCATTACTTAGGATCTGCAGCCATAGCAACAGCTATGAACTATAGTTTTAAAAGCTTATTTATAACAATAAAAGTCTAGGAATGTAAATCAAAGTTTTCAAAACAACTATTTTATTGAATATATTTCAATAATTGTTAACAAGATTGTACAAATTTTTCACAAAACAATTAAAATAATATACATGCTTTATTTAATGCACTGTATTCTCAGTGTACAATATTTAAAATAAAAATATTTTCTAATGCTAGAAATAAATTTAAGGCTCATCCGAAATGTTAGCTTCCAAAAATAAGACGACGCAAAACAACAAGCACAATTTTACGCATTTAACAAAAACAAGTAAGAAGGCTCTAGTCGGGAGAGCCCGACTGAAACCAGTTGCAATAAATATATTAAATTTATATAAGACTGACTTTACTTCAATCGATTTAATTCGATATCTCCGGTGTTTCTTAACCGATTTGGACGGAATTTTCCGGAAAGTTCTATCAATACCCATTATTTATATTTTCCAAATTCGTTTTCATTTGTAGTCGATTCCAAAAGTCTCTAGCTCTTGTAGTCTCTGAGATCCACGCGTTTACAGACGGACAGACGGACGGACTGACGACATGGCTTTATCGACTCGGCTGTTGATGCTGATCAAGAATATATTTACTTTCATACATACTTTTGCACAAAACCATTTTACCCTCTTCACCATTTTATGGGTTCAGGGTATAAAAATATACACAGCTTAAGCCTGAAAAAGTTTCGTATATTACGTTCGACATCTATTACGGCATTTTGAATACACTTTTTTCTATATGAACAGAAGTTAACAAGACTAAAGTGTAAATCGTTTAACTAGGCATCAGCCTAAAGCTTAATGCAATAAGTTTTCATTGACAGCACCAAATCTGAGAAATTCCCTTCCTTACTATTCTTTCTCCTTCGCCTTAGACGACTCCCTTATTTTTCTCCCGCTCTCAACTTCTGCTTAGCTCTTCTTAGATCTTGTTTTGGAAATCATAATATATGGTTTTGTGTGTAGAATTAGGCACATAATTTCACATTGAGAATCTCTGGATGTCAATAAAATGCGAAATCGCATGACAGCCAGCGGACTTCATGCTAGCCCAAATACCAAAGATACAAACACACACAAGCAAACATGTACGTACACAAACACATATGTTTACAAGTAGTTCAATGGAAGGTTTTATTCGGGATGGAGAAGAGCTGCTTGGTATTAACTGTTGTCGTTGCCAGCTGCTTAGTTACTTTAACCAAATATGGCCATTATTGTTATATTATGGCCAATGGGCCGTGTGTGCGGGTGTGTGTGTGTGTGTGCTGGAACTTACAACTTTAGCTTGGCCGAAAATCAAAATAAATGACAACAATCAACAACAATTGTCATTTGTAATCCCATTAGCCAGTCCAAGAAATTGCCCTTACCCCACACATTAATGCAAACGCTTTTAATGGAATTCAACACATGAGCTCCATCCGAAATTTCCAAGTAATAAAGCAATAAAAGCTAAGCAGTAACTCGACCACAAAATCAACTATTAAATTCTTGTAGCCCTTTGGCCTCAACTGATAAATATGGCCTAACCATAAATATTGAACAAATTTATATAGATGAGCGAATTAGGACTTAAACTATGTGCGAGTCAGCTTTGAAACATACACATATAATTATCTTCTAAGTGAAAGAGCTTGTCGAATTAAGTACTCATTGATAATGGAATACACTACATTTTTAATCAACAGAGAAAAAAAAATATGCACTTACTTTTGAAGTATTACAAGTTTTTAAAGTCTCAACACTTTTTCTGTGAAAGTTTTGTTAACTTTTTAATATAGTTTGGCAACAGTTTGATATATTTTCTTGAAAATAGTAGAATTTTCTTAAGTCCGTATTTAATATGTTCATTTTGCTATTAAGAAAATCAATCAAGCTTAGTCTCATAAGCTATATAAGCATCAGCGATAACTTTGCGACTTCCTTGCAAAATAACAGAATGCTTCTGCCGTTAGGGCATAAATATATCATTAGCCATTGCAGTTCAGTGAATGCAAACAATTGAATGTCAAATGCCTTGGCTTGACAGGGGTTCTTACACTCCCCCTTTATATTGCTTCTAGCGAAATGTGCTTGAAAAATTATGCAGTTATTTTGTTTGGTGCTTGGGCTCTTATTTAACACTTGGCTGGATGGAAAGCAGTAAAGTAGTGGGAAAAAGTGTCGTCACATCACAAAAAGCATTTCAAGCAGCAAAAATTCAACACTTTGTTAAAATGTCAATGAAACATGTCATTTATCATGCCGGCACTGGCACTTACAGTTGCCAGTTGCCCCACCGCTTTCCCCTTCCAGCTCCACTGCTCACTGACTGTTTGGCTGGTTGGTTGGAGTGCATATATCCTGTGCGCGCTCTTATCTGTTTTAACAAAGCGTTACACTTTCAGCAAATACGTTTACGCTCCCTCCCCACCACTGTACACTCTCGCGTTCCTCTCACTCGTTGCGAACGACAAACAACCACACGCTGTTCCGGCATGTTCCGGTTGGCATTTCTTTGGCTCCTCGTAGACGAGTCAGTATCAGCTATCACCAAGTGTAGTTTTAGTAGGAACATCAGCAGCAGTAGCAAAAGCAGAAGCAATAGTCCTACAAGCCATTGCTGTTGCCTTTGCCGTCGACATTGCTTAAGTGCGGGTACAACCTTTTCGCACTCGAAAGCAGCGGCGAAACATTTTCAGTGGTAATTTTCTATATGCACTTGCACAGGGTATTCTAGTTCAATCCCCATCTTGTAACACCACGAAAAAAAAATAAAATAAGAACAGTTAGGAGCCAATAATAATACGGAATAAAAACCCGCATATCCCTGAATAAGGCTTACAAAATGTTAAGAATAGGACGAAATATGTTTTAGCCGACCTAAAAGCAATCCTTTGTAAATTGGGTTTCTGTAAAATATTGTTTATTAATTTTACATGTAAACATAAGTGTCAGTCTTCACTTTTTTTTTGAAAAATAATGAGTTAAACTTGAGGACTTTAACATAAAATAAAAAATAATAAATATTTAAAATAATAAAAAATACGCACACAGAAAATTAAGTTACACATTGTTTTACATTATTGCAAGTATATTTAGCATCAACAGAAAGTCTTCCAGGGAATAAGGAACTTCGTTACAATGAAAAAAAAAAGTTCTATCTTATTTTTTGAGCGCTACAGCAGCCAAAGGCACTAGGCGAAAGGCACACCAAGACACACACGCACACAAACATACACAAACACTGCCTGCCAAAACTACACGTTCTGTAGTCAGCATTCAAGTAGCTGTGTGTATGTGTGTGTGTTTATAAAACCCGCGACATGGCATTTAAAATTGAAACAAATTGTGAATGATGCCACGTTGGAGGGAAGAAGAAAAAGAGGCAGTCACAGCCTTGGAGCTGACTGAAAGGATGAATGGATACCTTATACAGGTCTAGAATCCTTAACTCGTGCCGCTCTGTTTGTTTCTGCAGCTCTCTTGACGATTTGCTTTGTGCACCCTATATGTACAAGACACGGCAAAAACTATAAATATGCGCATATCACAACAATACTCGTGAAGAACTCCGTAACCTAACTCGGACTAGCGGAATTGGCAACTTGATATCACACAATTTGAAATGGTGGCAAGCTAGAAGAGAAAAAATTCATGAATATTCATAAGCATTCGAGACTTAGGGCAAAACGTTTCTGATCAACGTGTTAGACCAAATGTAAAATATGATTAAATATGGAAGTAAAAATAAAGTCACAGAGTAAACTTGACTCATATGGTGATATATTGATATATGTCCTCAGATCTGTATGTGTTATAAGTGCAGTATATATTCGATATCCATATGTGAATTAAGCAGGTTTAGTGCAACTAATATTCGATAAAATAAGCTTAAATAAGCAGAAATCGCTAGTTCTTCACAATTTCATTTAAAATTAAAAATACATCTTCCCAAAATTATACCCCAGCAATAAGTCGTCTAATGTCTCTTATATTAATATGATACATATAGTTTTTTAAGCAAGCCTAAATCCGAATGTATTTTATCGTTTCCATTGAACGCACACGTTGTACTGTTAAACAAATCAATACTTTGAAATATGAATGCACTTTTAATGCACTTCAAATTGACAAGTTAAACCGCAAATATTTGTTGACCTCAAAAAATGGTTGCAATTGTAAAAAGGCGTTGCTAAAACAGCAAATATTGCCTCCACCAAAAACAAAAAGCTAGACACACTCCGCACAGTAACATTTTAACTTTAATAAACCAAAAAACTAAGTTAAACAAAAGGCTAAATGCTGCCAATAAAGCGCCGATGCACTATGAATTGAAACAGTGCAAGGCAGGCTATAATAAAATAAATATATGTTCAAAAATGTCTTTTTCATTTTTTTGTGCATATCGGATACGCAAACTGTCGCAACAGCAGCAGACAGTTGTGGTAGTTTGGCAACCAAAATAAAAGCAACATTACAAAAGGAGGGTCTTGTTCAACGGACTGGCAGTGACTGCAGCTCCTGGATATGGTAAGAAGCGTCCGCATGCGTTTTTATGAATTATTTTATAATAAATTTTCGAGGGCGCTCGAATTTTTTTTATTTATTTTTTTAAATTTATTTATTATGCCATGGAAAACACGTTGCGCCCTGCGAATGACCAGTTGACAGCGACACCTGTACCACCGCTGCCGTTTTCAACATCAACAACAAGCACAACAACAGCAGCAACAGCCTTTGGTAAGTGCCAAAAATTTAACGACGCAATGACTTTCAAAATAGGTAAGCGATCGCGAACCGACTAAATGATACCTTGTCACCAAACCTCAACAAATTGTAATTAAAGCAATACATTTACTTGTTGTTAAAACAAAATAAAAGCAAAAGATACCTTCTTGCAAATTATCGCAAACTTTCAGGTTTTATAGTCTTTGCTATGGAACTATTGAGTAAACTATATATTAACGCATAAGCACACCTACCTTATTTAAGAAATGAAACTAAAAAAAATCTTCTGCTGCCTTACGCGTACATCAGCGGACGATTGTTAAATAGTATTATTAGTCATACCCATACAGGTGCAGGGTTGCAGATATAAACTGACGGCAGCCGTTTTGGTGTGGTTAGCGCTGCGGTTTTTATTCCCCCCCTCTGTGAAACTTAAAAGCCAAAAGCGACACACAAACAAACGTCGTGAGACTGCCTCAGAATTTGTGCCACACGCAGCGTTGCCGCACAATGCAAATATTTAAATTTAATTACTATATTTACAAACGTCGAGGCGCAGGCTATTAAATTGCTCTCACGCACATGCCAAATGTTTATTCTAAGACTTTGCGTCAATCAAATCGAAGGGACACAAAAAATGCTGCCATAAAGATTTCACATGCCTTCATACGACGAAATGAAGTAAATAAATGTGCCCAAAAATGAGATACTTTTAGTCTTCAAAAAATAAAATTTATTATTATCAAATTTGCCTTAAAAAGCACTTCTTGTTAGTTAAATTCTGCGTTAAAAAGGTTTAAAGCTGTTGATGAATACATAAGGTTATTTAACAATTCTTTGATATTAGATAAGTATAAATCTTTTAGATTTCGAAGTTCCGTACAACGAGAAAGAAATTAATTTTCAGAGCAGTGCAAATCAATTCAATTCATAAAAAGTAAAACCAGTACAAGGCTCTGCCGCAGGGAGTGGGGAAGGCACAGACAAGATTTTTAGGCAATTTTGGGGAACGTCAGCAGCTATTTGTCTTTGAAATTTGGTGACTCCTCTCGTTACAGTGTGGAAATTATGAGTGCTTTGTCTAGGTGAATTGACTGGTTATTGATTTTAAAGCCCGCCAGTTTGCGTAGCGGACCTATATTGACACTCTGTCCGACGCACACAAGAACCAAGCACACGATCGACGTCGACTTCTACAAGGAGTTATTGGTCTCCTGGGTGTTGTCGACATTCTAACGCATACGAACAAAGTAGCTTACGCGATGCTCGTGCAATTTTTTTTTTTGTAACTCCTGTGCAGCCTGTCCCACCCTTCCGTGTGTTAAAGGTGATGCGAGCACTGAATCCGTTTTATCAATACCACTTTTGATTTGTCGAATATTTGTCAATATGTGAAGTCAATGAGATCATTTGAAGTCAAATATGCATAAGTGTGCATGATTATGTACTTTTTATAATATATACATAATTTATTTATATTCCTGCGTATCACATTTTATAGCAACACGCAAGAAAAGTACAAGATTAAGGCTTGCCCACTAAAAAGCTCTAGTGTAACGACTCCTTATTTGTCCATTTGAGTTTAATCGCTCACTGGGACAATAGGAGTGTCTAAAGTGTGCGCTAATGTTTAAGCACTATAGCAGGCACACAATATTTGCATTAAAATCAAATGAAGGATACAGGAAATTTCATACTCTCACATTAAATGAAATGAAGGATATATGATATGTTCATGCTCTCACATAAAGGGTAAGCAGCGTTAAGCAAATGGCTGGGAGATCTTTGGGCTTCTCAGCTGCTGCCTGCAACTTATCCCTTTGCCATAAAAGTACGTTTTTGACGTTTCGAAATTGTAATACATCCGTTAAGCCGCACACACACACACACACTTATGCATAGAACTATTGTAATATATGTATGTATATAGAAGCCAGCGCATGTGTTTCACTCAAAACTGTAACGGAACGGAAATAAATGCTTCAGCATTTTATTTGTTAGTAAGTGCGTGATTTTTATGTAGCCTTACCCATGTAAACAACAAAAAAAGCGCTTCCGATAGAAAAAGGCACAAGAAAAGAATGAAAGAAAGTAAAAGTAATAATAAACGGCTAAACACGAAACGGAAAATGGAAAGCGACTTAGCACAGCCAAAAATGGTGAGGGCTTTTAATCGTTTCCGGAAGGGGTGCAAATAATGTTGGGATTTGGTTGGATGTGGACCTTGTTTTCATATCCATCGTACACTGCTCGCCTGGGGGTAACATTTCGGAACAGGCTCTTGGAGTTTGACGTTCTGGGTTCAGACCCATAGCCAGAAACACATTTTACACGATTTTGTTTTAAAGCCCTCAACTTACATACAAATAAAAATAAGTGATCCACCAGCACAGACTCTATTCCTGTTTTTGAACTCAAAACCGAAGGTAAAGAGTATATTGGCTTTGAGCAATGCCCATCATTGTGTCTGTCTTTCTGTCCGTCCGTATGTGAACTTTTTTCGACACCCTTCAAGTTAGAGACTTGAAATTTTGCAAATATCTTTTTCTATGGCAGGGACAGATAAATTGACAAAATTGGGGATCTACGATTACTGGAGGGCTGGCAAATCGATAAATTCGATTGTGATCGATCGGTAAATCCTTATATTTCCCACAAACTTACAGTTAGAGCTACCGAATTCGGTAGAAAGATAGTAGCTGGCATCCCACAAACAAACTTCATCAACACTTTTACGTCACGCCCATTTCGTCCCAAGCCCCCCAGTAGTATGAAATGAGAAACGCCTCTCTCTTCCACATTTTGTTTCAGCTATAACACCAAATTTTTTCGCCAAGTAAGGTGATAATTTTCGATGTCAAGCCAAAGTTCCAGCAGCCGCCTCACCGCCATGTTAAAAACGGGAATGCACAGCTGTGGTAGAAAATAGCTGCTAACGATTTTTGGATACCATCCCCACCGTTACCGCCCAAAGCCCCCCACCTTTCAAGAACTGGTTTGCGTATATCTTTTGAGGCTGAGTCATCAAATTTGGTGAAAAGGTACCTGATGACATCCTTCAAGATTTGTTGCAAAGTTTTGGATGAAACGCCCCCAAACTATGCCCCATGCCCCGCTGCCTCTTTAAAATCGGGAATGCGTGTATCTTCCTCAGTTTTAAAGCTTTATTACTGTTGGCAATATTACTGGTGGAATTCCCGAAAGCTCTGCATCAGCCAATCCTTACACCTTAACCGCATCCGTACCTCCTTGTAATTCATCCTGTCTTTAACAGGTTCGAGTGTATCGCAGTCGGTTGTGGCCAACTGCAACGTTTTCAATTGTTTTCTATCTCTTTATGTTGTGAACTGCAATTGATTTTGAAATTTAATCCAGTTAGAAACACAAAAATGCAATTTACCCTGGACCATGAGGAAATTAAGGAAAGTAAATATTCTTTGTTACGATTTTCTCTAAAAATTAGTGTTTCTATCGATACCTTTTGCTATAATCCGTTTTATTATAGCACTAATTCGATAAATCTGCCGATTTAATTCCTCATATATGTGACCACTCTTAAAAGTATGTATTTAAACCGAAAGCACTATATATGCCTTGTGTAATGCAACTTTATTCAATGTGCTCAGTTCAATTCAATTGAATTAGCATATTTCTAAAAGGAGCAGAGTATAATCAATGCTTCGACGAGAACAGAATCAAAAGTAAGCCTCTGCCACTTTGTAACTACTATAACAATCTTTTTCAATTGTGGTACCAGTTCGTGGAAGCAAGCAGTTACTCAGGCGAGGACGACAATGACGTTGACGTTTGCATTGCCCGACCGCATAAATAACTTTAACTGTGTGTGTTTGTGTGTGTGTGAAGATACTAGGATAATGGTCTGGCAGAGCACACTGCCTTGGCGCACTCAATAGACAAGAACAAAACACACAAACACACACAGAAACAAACGCATAAACACACTCGCAGTGAGCAAACCAAAATATTGCTTCTGGTTTTCTTTTCATAATTACGCCGCATAAATTCCGCATTCAATCGTTTGTGTAAAATCCAAGAGAGAGAAAGAGAAATAACGAAAAGAGAGAGAGAGAGAGAGAGAGAGAGAGAGAGAGAGAGAAAGTTTTCAAGTGTGTGTGTGTATGCTTAAATGTGTTGTGGTCAAAGTCCTTTTTAACTTAACGATGTTTTTATTAAGCTCTGATACCGAAGGTAAGGAGTACATTGCTGTCTGTCTTCCAGTCTGTATGATGTATGTATCTATGTATGTATCTTTAAGCCAAAGACTAGAAAGACAAAGTGTTAAAAAAGGTGAAATCGATAACAAGATACACCTTGGGATGCAAAAGTTTTCCAGAGATTTGCATCGCAATTTTTGAAGGCGACGCCCACACCTCCCACCACCATAACTTCCTCTGCGAATATACTTATTACCACATATTTTGCTACTGGTACACAGAAAAAAAAGAGTTTTAAATCGCATAATTTACACTTAGATTCTAAAATTTTTCGGAACGATTTTCGGTCTACACCGATAATTTTAAATTCTAAAAGTGGAATTTTAAATTAAAATTCTAAAAGTGGAATTTTAAATTAAAATTTTAAGATTAAAATGTTCGCTTTAAAATTTTTATTTTACATTTAAAGTGGCTTGCATGTTAGTTTTCACAATGAAAACTTTTTGATTCAAAATGTCTTCATTTTAAAGTTAATATGAGACACCTTAAATTAACTAAAATATTTTTGAATCGAAATCTTACATCCCGATATCATGAGTTATAACACCACATTGTTAGTTTACTCATGTACAAATGTATACTATAAGCTACATAAATTGTTATTAACTTTTTGCTTAAGGCGCACTGGTACACTTTAGTAGCAGCATTGCGTGATAGCTCTTTGTTAATAGTTATTAGATTCCTTGAATATATATATATGCCTGAGAATTATTATGTTACATACTTAGTATAAATTATATGAATAATTTTAAATTAATTTTTAAACTCACCCGATGCACGAAAAGCCAATACCTATGCCGCGACTCGAACCTGAGACCTACTATTACCACGCGTATGCCATAGCCATTGCGCTGTTGCCGACTATGTCTTAAAGATAGTTAATTTTAATACATATTACCCATAAGGCGCCTCTCTCTTCTCTCTCTCTCTCCTCCCTCTCCTTCTCCTCCCTCTTCCTCTCCTCCTCTCTGTTAAGCGTATTCTAAGCGATTCGTACTGATTTCTAAAATTTTAATTATCAAATTAAATGTGCTCGTTTTAAATATGTTTTTAATAGGGCAAATTATTAAATTTAAAAGTTTTTCATTAGAAGTTCGAGTAGTACTAATGGTGCACTTTGCTTCAAAAAATGAAAGCCTTTAAACAATATGTTTGAATTTAAAATCTAAAATTAAATTTTGCATTATATAATTTTTCTGATTTCTTCAAATATCAAATAGTAATTACGATTTATAAAAAGTTAAACTTAAACTTTAAATCGATTCGTACTGATTTCTAAAAATGGAAACTGTCGATTTAAATGTGATAATTTTAGATATATATTTAAAAGTACACATTCCTTGAATTTAAAATTTTTATTGTAGTTTAAGAACTAATTATTCCAATCAACGTTTTTTCCAAATGATTTTAAATACGAATCGTTTAAATTGGTGTTTCAATACGATAATTTTAAAATCACAAAATATTGCGTATTGAAATTAAGAAAAACAATTTAAAATCTGAATCTAAATAAAATGTTTGGTTTTATACGTTTCTATTTTTCTCTCTGTGTATCCAAAGCATTTAACGTTCGGTTTCACCCAAATTCAAGTTTGGGCGTTTTGCGTTTTAAGAAAAAATTATAATAATATAAAGTTAATTTGTTAAAATGTTCTTGTAAATACTATAAACACCATAATGTTTAAGTCTACTTATATCTATGTTGTGACTAACGCGGCAAGGTTTAGGCATAAATGCTGTAGCGTTAGGAATGCTTAAAAATACAAATAAAATAAAATCAAATAATTGAACGTAAGCACCTATTTGCTCACTGTACCACGACCTGACTTTCCACTACGGGAAGTTTTCCAAAAAATTTCATTTATTAATTTTTTTACATGCAACCAAACAAATTGTCAATTGAAACCTGTTGTACAGTCATTGGATTGCTTATGTTGTAACCAATGTTAGCTTAACTTAGCTTTTACTCCAGAGGTACGATCGCAGAGACATAGCCATCTTTTCAGACAGTCAGGCGCTATAAAAGCACTAGGTGCTTATAAAATAGCTTCCGGCGGTTTGGAATGTATAGAAACCTTAAACAGTTGGGGACTAATAATAGAGTCACCATCTATTGGGTCCCTGGGCACGCGGGAATCCCGGGGGTAGCGCCCAAATGGCCAGAAGGGGCCAGCACTCCTTTCTGCGGGCCGGACCCTTCTGTGGGTTGGCCCTGGGTCATCGAGCTGAGCAGCCGCTCTGACCTTTGGTCCGATAGTACGAACTTCTGGTTGTGTTCGCAGGGGGCGAGACAAAGTAAAAGGCTTTAGAGCAACTACAACAAGACGAGGACTGAGGACTGTCTGAAGCTGAGCAAGGTCTCTCTTCGGATTGTCACAGGCTTCTTGACAGGACGCTGCAGATTGCGTAGGCAGTTACCAGGATACGCATAGGGAACGAGGCTACATGCAGGCTCTGTCTGGAGGGGACGAAACTCCAGACACCTGCTAGTGGAGTGCCCTGCATAGGTCGCTGAGATTATCTCAGCTCGGGCGGGTCACACTAAACACGGAGAGATGAGGGCTCTCCGTCCAGGCGACATCATCGCGTTTTCTGCGATCGATTGCACTGTACGGGAGCTGTAGCTCATACAATAGATGAGGGCACAATAGATCCAGGTGGTCGCAGTGCACTAACCTCCTTTTTCATAATAATAATAATAATAGCTTTTATCAATAAACCCAAAAGCTACGAATTATACAGCACGAATTGATTAGTAGTGTCTGTGTATTGTTCGTATATAAGCACGTGGTGTCCATCGGTAGGTTTTAAAAGGTAAAGTCAACATTGCAGCGTTCAGGCCTGTACACAGACGCCTGTTACAGCTCCCGTACAGCAAAAACTTCATATAAAAAAATAGTCCCGTACAGCTTCAGTACAGTACGTTCATTTAGGTCTGCGTTCTGTAGCTACTGCTGGTACGGTAGTGTTGAACAATGAAAATGTTAAAATGTTATGTTAAAATGCTACGGCAGTAAATAGCTTCAGCACGCTATTACAGTCGTAAAAAAAACAACAACATGTCGGTCAAGAGCCGGCTTATACATTTT